>JAWZSL010000006.1:31897725-32531174 GCA_034769285.1 Lutjanus argentimaculatus
CGTTTGTGTTCAGTGTGACATTCCCAAAACAAGGAACTGCCCCTGTTTAGCTGAACACCGTGGGAATATAACCACAACATTAGTTTTCTGTGAGTTTTAACATTCACACCTTTACAGAATGTTCTAATAATGTAATATTTGCTTTAGCTTTACAGAGAAAAACTTATTGTTGTAGCATGTAAGGCACATTAAGTAGAACATTCAGCTAACCTTCCAAGAACCTTTTGGGAAACAGAATGTTAGTTTTACATCAGAAAATTGTAAAAATGTTAGGGAGGAAGGTTCAAGTAACCGCCTTGGAATATTCGATAACCTTCCCAAAATTCTCTGAGAATGTAACCACAATGTTAGTTTTATGTTGAACAGCACCCAGGGAATGCTAAAGGGGGGACGTTATGGTAATCAGTCCAGTAAACAGTCCCAGGACAGTCTGAGAAAGTAACAATAAGTTACTTTTAGTGAGAAAAACTGCACTTTTAACATTTGTAACACTCCAAGAACTAAAAACAAAGGTTCCCAGAACGTTTTGGAAATGTTACCATGCTGATAGTTTTACAAAAGACAAACTTATCTTTTTAACGTCTTGGAAACATTAGAGGGAAACGTTCAAGTGACCTTCCTGGAACATTCAACTACACTGGGAACATAAAGATAACATTGATGTTATTCTGAAAAACTTGATATTTTAACACTTCAGAACGTTAAAGAGGAATGTTCTGTGACCTTTCTTGAACATTCAGCTAACCTTTCCAGAACTATCTATGAATGTAACAATAACATTAATTTAGTTCAGAATAACTTGCTATTTTTATTTTTTTATTTGTAACATTACCAGACTAAAAACAAACATTCCCAGAACGTTCTGGAAAGGTTACCATACCGTTATTTTTATGTAAGGCAATCTTACCCTCCTGGAAGATTAACTAACTCTCTCTGAACAATCTGGAAACAACAATTATGCGAACATAACAATAAATTTAATTTTAGTTGTTATAACTTGCCATTTTAACATCTAGGGAACATTTTAGAACGTTTCAGAGACCTTTCTTTAGTATTCAACTAACCCTCCCAGAACTCACCTATAAACGTAACAATAACAGTCATTTCAGTCAGAAAGTCTACAGTATGTAACGGTATGCAGGAATGCTCAATAAACATTCCCAGAACTAAAAACAAACATTCTTAGAACATTTGGGTAACCAAAAGTTGCTAGCTGGGTATTTCTTAAAATTTTAATACGAGGAGATTCTCACCTGTTTTATGTTTTTCCTCTCTGTGTAACCTCTGAGGGGATCAAGATCAAAGCTGATGAAAAGAGAGGAGGGGGAGTGTGTGTATGTCTGTGTGTGTGTGTTTGAAGGAGGAGGAGGTGAGGATAAGAAAGAAAAAAAAAAAGGCTTTACCTGCCAAATCGTCGCATTGGACTTGAGTTGCGCGACGCGACCTGAGCGCATCCCCGAGGTCCGATTGGAGAAAGGAGGCAGGGAGGGAGGGAGCTGAGAGGGAGTGTGTGTGCTTAAAAGCAGGCTCGGGAGCGCGCCTGTGAGCGGCATTTTAAATAGAAGAGGGAGAGAGAGAGAGAAGAGGAGAGGAAGGAGGAGGAGGAGGAGGAGGAGAGGGGTTATTATTCAGGAGTGCTGCAGTCAGTCGGGCTGCGAGAGGGAAAAGAGGGAGAAGGAGGTGGGAAATCAGTCAATCAGAGGCTTATGCGGCTCACATTTTTTCTCCCTTTTTATGTGTTTTGCAGGAGAGGAGGGATCGGAGCGGAGGGAAGAGCAGAGAGGAGATGGATGGAGCAGTGGAGAGGTGGAGAAGATCGCCTTAAGGTACGGCTACACCCCTGCTCCGAATATTATTTATCTCTAAAACTGTGTAATCGCCTTAAAGTGACTGACAAGATATATCTGTTGATCCATCTGTGTATCTATCTGTGCGTTTATTTATTCATGTGAGATGAGTCCCAGGCTGAGCGTAGTGGCAGCGTGGCAGCACTCGCGTCCGTGCAGCTGACACCCATGGGAGAAAAGGGAGTCGCACCTGAAACCCGACAGCGTTCAGCCTCACCGGAAGCCTCGCCTCACCTCTGGTTTCCTCTTGCAACAGGTGATAGAGCCAAGTGACGCACAAATAAAAACCAGGCTGGAGAAAGGGAAGATGGGAAGTATGGATTTCAGCACAGCAGCACCAGCTCCGCACACACACACACACACACCACGCGCGTGCGCACACACACAGACACACACACACACACACACACACAGCATGGGTGTGCTTGTTTCATGTGAGAGGTGACGGTGGTGCAGCAGTGTGGGTGGATGTTAGCTTGTGTCAGATGATGCCACAAGTTTCTTTAACATAAAAAAAATGGTGTGCAGGTGGGGCAAACCTCCACATGATTTCAAGTACTGAATACGGTCATATTGTTATTTGACTGTAATTATTTATGATTCTGCAACTTCAATCTGTAAGAGTATGTTTTTTTTCTTCCAACATGTAGCAACTAAGGCTGGGCAATATAATTAGATCAATATCATGGTATGGCCATCTGAGATTTTGGATCATGATACGACATAAGTGTTGTGCCCCCCCCCCCCCGGTTTTAAAGGCTGCATTACAGTAAAGTGATGTAATTTTCTGAACTTGTCAGCAATGCCTCAGGTACAGGCCAACTTCCCAGTATGGAAGTCTATGCACCAGTCCAGTATCAAGTGATTTATGAGTCCCAGTGCTTGTTGCCTTTGTTGCTTGTGTTGGCTAGGTTTAGGCTTGAGGAGTGATTGGTTAGGGTTAGGGTCGACTATCAGGGTAAGCCAATCAGAGGCAGAGTAGGGAAGGTCATGCCTTGGCCATCCTAAAGTCCTTAATGCAACTTTATATGTATATATATGTATATATATATATATATATATATATATATATATATATATAATTATTAATAGAAATTGGGTATCATGAAGAAAATGTGTTGAACATCTAGAATATCAATCTTATAGCTATCATTATGCCTTACTACTTGGTCAAAAATCTCAATATTTCATGAAAGCAACCCATAGTCTTCCCTGAAATACTGTTGCAATATAAATTCACTGGCTTTTCTATTGAGGTATTTTGTAAAAAACATTGTGATATTGATTTTGTCCATATCAACCAGCCATAGTAGCAACATAACATTTGGAATATCATTTAAATCTTTTTCTAATAATGTACTCAACAGTTACTATTTAATTTAGAGGATCTAATTTCTGTGTTTCACTACTTTCCCACTACTGCCTTGAAATATTTAACTCTTGTAAATAACCACTTTCTACATGACATATTAATCATCAGTACTCAAAGACACAGTCTGGTATTTGGCCCAGTATCCACCATCTTACTTTTATTCCAAATGACATGGTAATGAGCCACAGCGAAAACTCTATGTCCCACTTCATGTAGTAAAAAGTACAGTTGTAACTTTTAAAAAAGAATTGAGCAGCATCAAAGAATAAATTCAATATGCAGGGCAGACTGATTTTCAGCACTTTTTCCTGCCTTAATATATGTAATGATGCTGTCTTTAATGGTTCCAGACAGAAACAATATTTGCCAAAACAATCCCAACTCAAGATCCACCTTCAACCAGAACTACAGATAAAGTGAGTAAGTTGACAATGAGTTGAAATTGTTTTGTCAAACTACTATTTCTGATGTACAAAAAACTCTTTCTTGCTCATCAAACTACTGCATGGTCAGTCGGTAAATATGTTGCTTTTCAAAACCACTTTTATTGCAATAAATTCAAGATTCATTACAACCACAAAATGTCCAGTATAGTTGCATGTAATTGCAATTATTATTTATTTATATTTTTATTATTTATTTATTTATTTGCATTCTATACACCTGTGATACAAGCAGAAAGAAAGATAGAAAAAGCTATAAACATATACACACATACATATATAAGAGCCCGACCGATATATCAGTAGCTCAGCTTTATCGGTCTATATTAATATCTGAATTTATGTTGTCCAATATGCATTGATAGGATTTTTTTTTTACAGAACATAATGCAGATTGTTTATATGCATCATTTTTGTATATTTAATCCCTTTGGACAATAAAGTTTATGTGTTTATTTAATTTTTTTTTCTCCCTGATATCTGTATCTGCATCAGCCACAAAAAAAAAAAAAAAAACAGTATCAGTTGGACTCTGATACACATACACACATGTTTGAATACAACTATTAATATGTACGTATGCATTCATGCATGCAAACAAACATAATTTGATTTTATTTGTTTTCCTAAGATCTGCCTCTGTCCATTTGTAGATGATTTATTTATTAAATGTTTGATGCAAAGTTGAAGTACCAAAGTCCATGAAAAAAAAAAAGTTAATTATTTGCAGCATGTTGTACCATTCTTGTATTTATAATAGTGTTTTTCCAAGTTAGAAAATGAAAAACGCTCTACAGTACCACATTACTGTATGATGTTTGGTTTAAAAAAAACAGTCTTATTACTCAATATTTAATGTGATTCACTTATCAGCAAAGGTTTTCTTTACATTAAACGCTCATATTTGCATTAATGCATGTAATGTATCATCTTTAACTGTGTTTAATTCATGTTTGACGGACACATTATGACTGATAACAAAAGAGTCTCCACATGAAGGGAAGTGCGGTGTCTGAGTGGTGAATTGTTAATGCATTTATGATGCTTTTACAGTCTTCCTTTGAAACAATCCCCCTCCTCTCCACAAAGCCAGCTGGTAATTAAGGATCCTTCAAACTCTAAGTTATCATGTTTTGATAGAACATTCACTCTCAATTATTTCCCATTCAGTTGAATCCAGCAGCAGTCTCACGCAATTTATTCTCCAGTATTGATTCATCCATGGTAATGTATGCAAACTGGGGTGTGGCTGATTCTCGTATGAAAAGTGGCCCTGACACCTGCATGAAAGAAATCAAACATCCCTCCTCGAGTCCCTTCAGTCAGGTGTGTGTGGATTAATATGTGGGACTGTGTGTGTGTGTGTGTGTACTGATATTTGACAGTCTTGGACATGTTCCTACACTGGCTGTGAGTGGCCTGAGGGAAGCAGGCCTACTAGAGAATGAGCCAGACAGTTGGCACGGCCCGTGCTTCCGTCTCAGCTGTCGTTGGTAGTCTGGCCATGTGGCTGAGACACTGCTTCCTGTGTCCAAACACTGGAAAAACCTTGAATCTCACACGCTCTAATCCCATTTGTTGCATTAAATAAAGCATTTTAATATGCGTCTAAAAGGAATTCATGTGTTGGACCTTTCATTTGCTCTTGTTTTGTCCCTCACAGCCACTGTGAATGCTGGGAATGTCTCCTCTGCTGAGGATTTAGTGCTTGATGTGTCGCCCCCCTCTGGACAAAAAAGTAACTGCATTGATAAGACAGGTAGGTGATGCAGCTCAGGTGAGGCCTTTTCACTCTGTTTACTCATTAAAAACAAAATTTCATGCCATTTTCAGCCGTTGGCACCTTGCCACCGTCACTGACCAGTGGCTTCAGCCTGTGTGGACCACACACACCTGTTGTCCTGCTGCAGCTGTTTGCCAGCAGCAGCAGCACTCATGCAAAACTAATATTGATGCAAATCTGATACGAGCAAGAAAACCAATTTATTTCTCTTTTACAGAACAAATGAAAGCCCATTTATCTCTTAATAGAACTGTGAGGGTTAACATTTTTCTTTTCTTTTGTTAAAATTCAATTTAGTGGAAGGGAGCCATTTATTTTTAAGGTTAATAAAAATATTAACTCAGACAGTGTTTCTAAATATGATTTAATCCAGAGCAACAGAGCGAGGGCATAGGTGTCATTTCAACATTGAGTGGCACATAATAAAAAGTTTGATCATCAAACACTTCTTTCTTGTGATTTTTTTTATGCTCCATTTTGTGCCTTTTCTGCATCAGTTTATACTGGAAATGTCTTAGGAATGGAATGGAATGTCTTTATATAAGTAAAAGAAAACAAAATTCAGGCACCAGCCATGTGACAACAAAAATATGAAAGAATATAAAGCTGTATAATGCAGGCTCTCAGGCAAGCAGTTCATTAAAATAAAAGCTCTCTTGCTACTTCCATGCTACTGTTTGAGACAATTACACATGTTCTAAATACTGAAGGGGACCAGTCCCCTCCACCCGCACTGAAATCTACGCCTGTACTCCTCAGGATGAAAGTCCAGACTCAAAGTTGGGTGAGACACATTTCCCTCACCTTTAGTTTTTCATCAAGATGAGAGAACAGAAAAAGTGATTAAAATGTTGATATGCCTATCTGAGTCACCTTCAGTTATTAGAGTGCACTCACAGCAATAAGTTTAAGAAGCAGCAGTGACTTATTGATGGACTTTTTATTTAACCCAGATTTTGTCTCACAGCTCTATCCTCTAAGACTAAAAAATACTTCTCTGCATATTTTTTGGGTAAACCACCCACCTAATCTATATTTTTTCACATAATATTGTCAGAAAATATGCTAAAAATAAACATACATCAAATATTAAAGTCAACTTTTACTCATAAAATATGTTTTTCCTCTTGTTCCTACAGTTGGATGTTTGAGCTTCACTTTGTATGTACGTGCAGAAAATGTAACATTAAAAGGTCGATTTCACATTCATTTGCTGAAAGTGGAAAGTTTCACTGCCCACTGAAAATCTGATTTTAAGGGGCGGGCCTATGAGCATGATTTGTGACATCACAACTAGTTTGGAAGTCAATCCTGGTTCAATTTGCAACTCCTACAATTGTGATGTAGATCCTGCTGTCACACAATCAGTGAGAATTCACAGTGAAGTCTTGTGTCAAAAGTGAAAACTCACAGATTCATAGATCCCAGAATTTTTAAAATGAGCCAAGAGTTCATTCAAGACCTCAGTTCAGTTCAGTCTTTATTGTCCTGCCTGAAATTTGTCAAGACAGTGTCCAATGACTTTTACTGTATCAGCACTTGAAGGTTGTTAATTATAATAAAGAAGAAAAAAACAAAACAAAACAATATCCTATGTGCACTTAGGACTTCTTTTCTTTTTGTTTTGGTATCAAAAGCAGCATCAACTGTACTTTTTCTGTATTGTATCAAAGTTTAAAATTCTACTATCATAACTATTACTTGCTTGTAAGGACCGACGGTAAAATTATGTACAGTAATAAAGTCTTATACAGTAATACAGTAATGGAAAAATGAGGCACACTCTGGGTGTCAGGCATCCTTGACAGTCTTTTAGCCTGCGGTAAATCCAGTCTCAATACAAGAAGTATGATGTGATGATCCGCTGAAAAGAGGCCTGCAGTCTTTCATCCTGAGGCCTGCTCTGCAGTTTATGAGAGTCTAAAATAAGCAGTAAAAATGGGCTGAACGTGATGTAGTATTAAGATCACCGAGATTTTACTGCTTCAAGCTGTAAATTTAACACTGGTGTCAGTGGTGCGGCGCAAGTGAAGCACACAGCAGAGGTGAGAATACGAGTACAAGATGACTGCTTTGAATCATCACACTGATAATAACAGAGGCTGCCTTCACTCAAAACTTTGAAGCGTCATTGTTAACCACATCAATATTAGAGATACATAAGTTCCAGTCCTGTTTAAAGGATATATATATATATGTATGAAATCCAATAACACTTCTGTCTGCCTGTCATTACTTTCTGACTCACTCCAAGCCTGTTGTTTCACTGAAATCTTTAAAAAAAATGTCTCAGTAAAGTAAATGTAGTGCTCTGGTGCAGTGATTTCTTACTGGGTTACTGTTGCTGTATTTGCCAGGTGGTAAACATGACCCACTTACAGTACAGATATATATTCATATATTTGTCTTTTGGAGAAAAATAAACATACATACAGCATATGATAAATGGGTGTGCTTTATTATGTTTATTGTCATAATACGAATAACAATACCTGTTATTGTGCCCTTAAATAAAGGGGAATAGTATGGGACAAGGATGAAGGAAGACAACCACATGCAGCTCTCACTTTCACTCCTCTGTGTTGAGTCACATAACAATGCAAACAAAATATACAGTACATTTTAAGTACAAACGCACTCAGTTTCAGAACCATGGCTACCATAATGTATCTTTTTTAACACCTTGTTAATTATTTAACCTTTTAAACTAAATTATTTTCATGTCTTTTTTCCAAGTTATTTATACTGTCTTCTCAGCCAAACTATCACATAACATTAAATTAAAAAAAAAAAAAAATCTCTACTAACAACATACTTGTGCAGAAGTAAGTGAAGAAAAGTAAGTCAATTTTATTAATATAGTAGCTTCCAAACCAGCAATGCACAGTGTGTCAGTTACAAAAAGAATATAAAAGGGATTTGAATAAATATTCAAATCAGAGATCAGCAAAGATTAAAAATTGTCAGAACATCACTGCACATTACAAACAGTGCCATTAATAAGTTATTGTAAAATTCATCAACTCCGATAAGGACGGCAGTAAGGAGAAAAAAGAGCTGGGATCACTCTTAATCCTTTTGAGTCTGAAGGCAGATTTATTCCTCTTCCTCAAACTGTTTCAATGATCCTTGTGTAGAGGCCTGCAGTTAAAGAACTCATTCATCCAGTGTTGGGATTTCACTTGTTGATTATCAGTGCATGACTGCAGCAATAGATTTGTGTGTGATTCATCATATACGTACCTTCAGTAGCTGTATGTTGACTCACTTTGTGAGCAAGCAAAGAGTGATAATGCGTGTGAGGACAGCAGCGCAAGTGGAATTGACTCTGGATTTTGGAGAGTTTGTAGAATCATCTTGGAAAAGGAGATCAGCCTGCTCTGTGATTTCTTCACTATCAAGAAGCAGCACCAGTACAAGCAGAAATCAGTGTCTCACAGTTTTCATGCAGCCACTACAGTCCAGCAGGTACAGTTTACAGGAGGGCCCTCCACAACACCTGTGGCAAGGTGTCCTATAATCCAATTATTTGTAATTCAATGACAATTTTCAATGACAATTAGGTACAAACGTTTGGAAACTGGTCAAGTAGATCGCCTCAGCTGGCAGCCGTGGACATGCAATGGCTGCGTCAAAGTACATCCACTAATAGTGTTTGTTTTTGTCCTGACAGGCTCAGATTGTTATTGTAAGGGTCTGACATTATAGAGAGGATCCCTGCAGAGATAGACCTTTTTGTTAAAGGGTAAGATGCTTTCTTTTTAACCAGAAACAGCCACTGTATCCCTCTGTTCAAAGCCACCAGACTCCTTTGATAAAAAACTGTAATTTTACTTTGCAGACCACAGGGGTGGCTGATCTACAGTACTTCAGTGTTAATGAAAGTGTCACTTTCAAGTCAGTATATTTCAGTATTTAACCAAGACCATGTTTTCCCCTAACCACTCTGTGTTTCAGCAGACAAGACATATCCAACACAGAAGACACTGCTTCTTTTTACAGGGTCACAGTCACAGTTTATTAATTATGTAATGTACACATGGTAGACAGGTGTGTAGGAGAATAAAATGAAGAAAAAGAAAGTAGTAAACTGTGCACAGGGATCACATGCTTTAGGTCTAGACTCTATACCACTGAAATCTGCACAGATGATGATGATGAGAAGTAAACGTGATGTAAAATGCATGAATAATGATGTGACTGTTGAGACCGAGATGTCAGTGACACATTTAGTGTCAGATTTAAGGCCACGGGAGATGAAAATGCCAGAGTTGGTGTGATTCTTTTCTTCCTTTCACATTCTTGTCAAAAACCAGGTCAGTGTGAAAAACAACAAAAAGAACTGTGCCACTTCTATCTGCAGCCTGACCTTCGCTGTAGAGATAGGGTTAAAAATAGGACTACAGAGATATTACGGTAACACTTAATTTGGCTTGTTTTGTGTTTGTCAGGTGGCTAAAATTAGATAGATTATTTCACACTTCAGTATTTGCTGCACCTCTAACAGGCCATGTAACCCAAACCCTAAAAATACAAGGCCTGTTAACATGTATAAAAGACTTTCCTCATCAACCTGACACCTTATAATCAGTTGAAAATCTGTTTTTGGACAGCCAAATAAAGGGGTGGCACTTATTTTGGGTGTAATAATCCAGGCAGAATTATTGCATGTTATCAGCACTGCAGGACAGCTTTAACCCTGATAGTGACACCCTGTTCTGAGCCGAGTGCGCAGCCCATTTCTCTCTCAGCCGGTGATGAAAGGAAAATAAATGCTTACAGTGTCGGCTGGTTTTACATAAATCGGCAGTGTTTGATAGCTCATTATTTATTTAGCAGCATGCACCGTGGCATGAGGTGCTCCCGTATTTATTACAAACAGCGGAGGTGTACGAGCATGTGGAAATATGCAAACAGAACCACAGAGACACAGCCAGGGAAGCATAGAGGGACTGTTTAGTGTCCTACAGAGGGAAGGAGACAGGACACGAGCTGCTGGGCCAACTTTAAATACACACAACCTGTTCTACAAAAAAAAAATCCCCTCTTTCTTGACTGTATCCAGTGGTCTGTGGTGTCTTTTCAGGGTGCTGTACTCACCATGTGAGCCTGTCATGGTTCAGTCCAGGGCTCATCTACTGCGTCCACCGAGACACACAAAGATATAGACAGAGGTTAATTGGGCTCAGATGCACCTTGGTGTCCCGATGGGCTCGGCCTGCCGCTCAGCCAGCACTCAGTCCAAGCCCCAGTTTCCACATGAACACACAGAGGCTTTGTTCACATGTGCACTGTGCTCTGATAGTGGGTCACAGTCTGGTTAGGGCCTCTTTCAGGACAGTCTGTTCATATACAGTATGTCTAACACACAGCTTTGTGCAATTAGTCAGCAAAAATATTAATTCTGAGGAAGGATATTTAAATCTACCACCTGCATTTGGATGATTTCTTAAAAATAGTAAAAGACAACAAACAAAAGAAATTAATGGGTCTGGCCCAGTGTTGGTCAAGTTACTTGGAAATAGTAATTAGTTACTGATTACTGATTACTTCTCCAAGAAAGTAATCCAGTTACTTTACTGATACTTATTCAAAAGTAATTAGTTACTTTAATAATTACTTTACTTGCTTACTTTTCAAAAATATGATGCACAACCTGAATACGCTATAAAGCAATAGACCTTTCAGCCTAATTCTATTCTTTCTGCATATTCCATCATATAAAATTGAATCAAATGAAACTGTGTCTTTTTTAAAACTTGTTTTATTAGTTTCAGTCTTTTAACTTTATGCACATTGCATCAAGCAAAAATTAAATTAAATGCAACAGTCTCTGACTTGAAGAAAATTGTTGAACATTCAAACCTATTTTCTACACATTCCACCATATTTTAATAAAATAAAGCAAGTCTTTCTTCTGTTAACTTATATTTCTGCATATTCCAGCATATAACTTTCTTGGAGAAGTAATCAGTAACTAATTACTATTTCCAAGTAACTTGACCAACACTGCTCTTAAGTCTATCTTCACCTGTTTAGCAGGAGCGGGGCCCTCGGAGGTTCGCCCGGTGGAATTGGATGTGGTAGCCGCAGCAGGCATGTCAGTGGGGGGAGTTTCACATTCCTGTGCCGGCTTGCTAGGTGCTTGCTCAGATTTGAGAAGTTTTCTTCCCACGCAGAGTGTACAGCGGACGCTAATGTTTTTGTCACCTTTTACCGAGTCAAACTCAAAGTAATGTCGGTACTTCCAAGCATTAAATGCTGCATGGTCCTGCTCTCTCCCGCACTCCATGTTGTCTATTGTCTGTTGTTTACCACTGACGTCGCGCCGCTCATACGTCATTGTCACGAGACAGTCTCACAAAACAAAATCACGGTTTAGTAACACACTAATGCAGCCTGCTTGTGAGAAAGTAACAGTAATCTAATTACTGTTTTTGCAATTGTAATCCTTACTTTACTCGTTACTTGAAAAAAGTAATCGGATTACAGTAACGCGTTACTGCCCATCAGTGGTCTGGCCACAATTTGGTATTACCTAAGTGGCAGCCTAAAAAATCTCTTGGGAAGCAATCATTGTTTTTTGCCATTATGTGATATGTTCCAAATTTAAAGTGATATGTAGTGAACATCATCGCTACATTTAATCTTTAAAACAAAGGTGTGGTGAGGGTGGTAACTGTAACTGTAACTAAGCCACCACTCATCATGTTAAAATATGTAGAGATATAGACTTTTTCAGAATACCAAACACTTTTGCAGCACACACTTTTCAAACAATTTTGAAATTTTGGCCTGGACCCAGGGGCTAATTGCCAACCGAATTAGTTTCTGATTGGCTGACAGCTAACAAAAACAAAACAATTCTTATTTTCAGGTGATTATACCCTAATGAAAACATACACAAGATTACTATCTCTGCCAATAGAGCCCCCTAAATGTTACACACTGGACCTTTGAAAATGGATGGTGATTTGAACACAGCTTCTCTTTTTATGGCACATAGAAAATGGGACAGGACAGGACTAGGTGTCCAGTGTTTTTGGGTATCAGGACACCTTGTCCTGTATTACTCTACTGCCCTACTTTGGGAAGTCCTGCTGCTCTTTTGTTGGCTATATGAATGCTTGTAAATGCTTAATAATAAACATGATATCTGTTGTGTCTGCCTGCCCTGACCCCTGCCCTGCTCTTTACTCACCTTGTCATGGAAAACAAACTCTTGTTTGTCTCAAATATGTTGACCAGTGAACAGAACTCCGTATGTCTTAATATATCTGTGTTCTCCTCCAATGATTTCACTAAACAAGTAAGTCACTAAGATAAGCTACAGAAACATGACATAAACTAACATGTTGTCTAGTAATAATGTGGTACACATGGGAACATTATGCTTTCCAAATAGGATACAGCTGTGTCCAGATCATTATCAGTGTTTAAATACACAATGCAAATGAGATAGAGAGACAGGAAAATGTGATCATAACTCACAGGATGCTTACAGACATTTCAAAACAGCCAAGAGGCATTGTTAGGCATGAGGACTCAGAGAGTCAAATGCCTTGTTAGCTGTTCTACATTACTGTAATGCACAGCTGAACATGAGCTTTAGAAAAAACACATGAAATTCACATTCTAACATGTCAGGTAACTTAATAAAAGGTTACCACTGAGTTACATTACTAGTAGAGCAACAATGGTGTTCTGTCTCGTCTTGGATCATTTACATAAAGTAAGATTAAGTTTTATTTTCTTTGCCTGAACATTAAACTAATTAAACATAATTTAAGCATGTAGAATAAAACTTCTGAGCACTTTGGGGGCTTATTGCTGAAATGTTTACACTGACAGCTCATTTCATGCCTTGGAGAAAAACACTTTCAAATGTATCACAGTTGTCATCAGTAGGTGGAGGTTGCTCAGTTGATATTGAAGCAAGGGGAACCAGCTTTACTTTTAAGTGCACTGGGATGGGGCAAAAAGTGTATGTAAGAAAAGTAAAAGGCAGTTGGTATCGAGAAATGTAACTGCCACCTCAATAAAAGTTGAACTAAACTAGCATCAACATTAACCACTGAACATTGTTTTGTGGGACATGCGGGCCAGTATTTTAACCTACATTACAAACCTGGATGAATCCCAGATTACACTGGAGCAGGCAGATGGAAGACAGCGTGAATGGCATTTTGTAGGTTTGCTAATACCAATGCTGTGAACACAGTGCCCTGTGGTGGTGGTGGTGGGGTTTTGGCATGGGCAGGGCAGGTATATGCTACAGAAATTTACAAATTACAGAATTTCACTGATCTGCTCTGTCCATTCAAATCCTTATCATGGGTCAAAATTGGAAAGAAAACTTCCCAAAACTTCCCAGAAAAAGGCAGTGTTTCCTCTCCTCCACAACACAAGTAATCAATCTGACTCAAAGCTAAAATTGAGTGCCCATCTTTTCTTGCTTGAGACAGCTGTTGCCATGGATACAGACAGTATTGTGTACATTTTAAACACAAGTACAGGCATAACAGGATGAGTACTGATTGAAGAATCAGCTCTCCAGCTCTAGTAAGGATTTCCTAAGTCATGATATGAGGAGTGAAACAGGACAGGACACAGCAATGAGTTTAGAAGCTGCCTTTGTACTAGGAGGAGAGGATTTTTCCTATCTTGGAAACTTAAATTAAGATAGGACAAGGACAGATTTTTTCTGTAATGAGGGTCCCAGGCCAACAACCTGATCAAGGTTATGCAATGTCATTTTTTGCATGTCACGTGAAGTTGCATTGTTCAGTGCCTAATAATTGTCCGCACATTTTAGAGATGATCAGCATCTTGATATGTGACACCTGTCAGGTGAATGGATTATCTTAAGGATAAATTGCAAATTGACAAATCCAGGCTCCAATACTCAAGATTTGGGAGAAATAATCCTTTTGTGTGCACAGAAAAGCTTAGATGTTTTTCTGCAACACATGAAAAATGGGAGCATTTACTGTATATTATATTTTAGAGTGAATGCTCATCTTTATTACTTTGAAAGTTGTAATTTCTGTGCAATTTTTGTGTCCATGTACAGAAATCTATAGATTTCACTTTGTGATTTCTTGATACTGAGCTGAAACACATGGTGTGAGTGACAGTGCCACAGACACCTGAGTTCATAAAGTCTGTCTCAGTCTCTTCTTCTCTGTCTCTCCAACATCTTCAGTCTCTTCCTCCTCTCTCTCTCTGTCTCCCTGCCTCAGTGTCTTTTGATATGCTAAGCAGGACCCTATTTATAAATCATTGTGAGAGAAAACATAGTAGGTTAGGGGACAAATAACAAATGCCCCGTGTCTGCTGAGGAGGAGCGAGGGATAAAAAGAAAGAGGAGAGAGTTTGAGCGAGGAGAGAGGGGAATTGTCTGCTCGGTGGCTCCCTACGAGGCATGTCACCCAGGTTGAATAGATGTACATATCATTATCTTTTCCCCAGTACATGGTGATAATGATACAGGACAGGGTAAAGGAAAAGAAAGGAGCCATTGTGCAGTCAGGCTGTGAGCCAATAAGCGTGGCTTGTAGGCCGAGAGCCAATTCTGATTCTTTAAGCCCGTTCACTCATGTTGAGGCAGATGGTGGCTAAAACATTATAAGCCCTCATTTCTATGAAAAATATGTGTAATATTTTCATTGATAAAACTGCATTTTTCATAAATTAACAATTAAACTATCACAACGCAGTTTTTGATTTATTTAATATTAAGATGCAATAAGATGCAGTTCCTTAAATAGCCACTAGATGCTGGCTGTATAAAGACGGCAAAAAACAAAAACAAAAAAAAAAAAAAAAAAAAAAAAAACCAAAAAAAAAAAAACAAACAACCTTTAATTCTTGTACATAATGTCAGAAATGTCCATGAAGCAAAATTCTTTTTATCGGATGCGTGTCTTGGCAGTGATTTTGATAATTATTCATTTCATTAGGAGGCTATCAGGGCAGGAAGAGGGTATGCTTAAGGGACACACTTAAAGCTATAATATGTAACATTTCTGCATTAAAATGTCTAAATCCGTAATGTATTCAAGGCAATGGGGTTTTTTCTTGCTAGCTGCTATAACTTCTGTGTAATTCATCAACTTCTTCTTTTGTTGTTGTTTTAACATGAGTGAGACCCTTAGCAGCAGATTCAGCAAATTCTACCATTGTGGGACTAAGAAAGGAAAGGATTGTCTTAACTTACATATTGTGTGTTTAACTCAATTGACAGGTCATCATTCAAGGTTTCAGGGTGCATGCCACTGATCAAATTTGTATTTTCATGGTGTAAACAAGGTTAGCAGTGAACACAAACCCAGGCTTAGCAAACTTTTTGTGACGACTGTGACTGGTAGTTGCAGCATTTAAAACATCAAAATATTGAGCAAAATCTATATATTTCAAATCCACCATCACTGGATACTTGCAGGGCCAAAGTTAATCAGTATATAATTTTTAACACAATTATTCTTGACATGTGAATTTGTACTATTGTCCAATAGCTAATAAGCTTGATCGTCCTGACCTTTGAGGGAACAGAGTCCAAAATGGAAGAATTGTGGATTGTTAGCAGAGCTGCACCATCCACTCTTATTAAACCTCCTCTCTCAGACTATGAACTGATCCACAAAAATTAGCTGCAGACAGTTACAAGACAGTATGATGCTAATAAAATGTGTGAACTTACTGCCTTCTTAACAACTTGCTTTTCTTTTAAAGGGGTGCCACCATATCACCAGGAAGCTCAACCCCTGTCATAAGAGACAAGAAAAAGCACAGTCTTTTGCACAGGTCTTTCTTTCTTTTCACAAACAGCTAACTTAGTGAATGTATTAACACTGTCAGTGACGTTGCACAATTCGCTACCTGTATAAGCTATTACTAAATAGCCTTAGTTAGCATTAACAGCTGTTAACTTATCAGTCTAGAGGAAATGTTACAAGTTCAGCATCGAAATTCATCTCTTTAGTCACCAAGAGATGTCTTCAGTGGTGGAAAGCAAAGTTAACTCTTGTTTTGCTTCTATGCCATCTGATGTTTTTGCTCTCTCGGCAGTGTTACTTCTTTATCCTTTATCCTCTCCAACTAGCCATCCAAACAGTCACAACAAGCCTCTAGCATCAACTGTTTATAACTGCGTGTAGGGCATTTGCTGTGTAACTTTAACTTTAACCTGTACCAGAAGTCAGAGACAGAGATGTGTTTTGCTGCCCCAACGTGTAGTCTCAGTTTCCATATTAGAATTCTGTCATAGTTATCATTTTAAAGTCAGCTATAAACTACAGTCAGGGTTGGGAGGGTTACTTTAAAAATGTATCCCGATACATTTACTAATTACCTGTTTAAAAAAGTAGTCAATAATGTAATCTAGGTATCACAGTATTAAAGTAATTAACTGGATCACTTTCTGTAACTTTTGAATATAAAATGTGGTGAAATTGTTGAGCCTGATACAATGTTTTATGTTCGTTGTTAGGTTTATTTGTTTGTCCAGGTATTTTGTTGTGCACAATTTATTGATTGATCCCAAATGAGAAGAACTGGGTGGTTAGCATGAGCAGAAACTCACATTTATAACACAAGGCAATTCAAAGTGCTTTATAGGTGCATAAAAGTAAATTAAAAACATTAGGGGAACATTAAAATTGGATTTAGAGGACCATAAAAACAAAAGGCAAAAGCAAGCCAATAAATGTACATTTTAAGTATTAAGTATAAAGTATAAATGAAATATAAATAAAAATATAAACTTAAGCCTAAATTTTAAAGATTTCTAAACATTCCTGCCAATATACATTGTTTTTGACCTCTGGAAAGTGGTGTGTGGAACCACTACAGCAATACTGTAAGCTTATCAAAAATAGATGTTACCAGAGAAAGAAAGAAATGATTACCTCTGCAAGTACAAGTAACAATATCCTCAACAAAAATGAGTGGTATGTAGCAATCCAGCATTCAATATTCTCCACCAGTATAATAGTGACACAAGGGAGAAAAGGAGCTTTTTGGGGCAAGAATATCAGATAATCAAACGCCAAATGACTCACAGGCCATGAGTCAGTGTACTCGATGAAGCAGTGGGCCTTATTTGCACTGTATAGTCTAGTAAAGTAGAATTTCATTCAGGGAAAAGTCATAACAAAACAATTTCACTGCAGTAAAAGAAGTCAAGTATTGTGGTTGTTGGCTCAGTCGCCCTCAAGGATACGGCAATAGTGGGAGAAAAGAAAGGCCATTGTGTGGAAGCTCAATAATCAGAGAAGAAGGTCAGTTTCTTTTCTATTACATAGATTTCTGAAGTCAAGTAATCCAAAAAGAAGACAGATTAGACCACATGAAAGACTTGTGTGTGATTGGGATTTTCTGCTACATATTGAGCACAATGATTTGACTGCTTTTCAGCCTGAGAGAGAAGGTAATCTCTTGGGGGTTAGCATGCTAAGACCAGCCATACTCCATGAATACATATCATCAATGCATATTTTAATCCTTCTCTTCCTTCACCTTAGAGTCAAATATGTTTCAGATCACGTCCCGGCCTCGTCAGGCTAACATCAAGGCTGTTTAGATGACCCATTTTTGGAGGCTACTAACCTACTAGCCTACAGTGTTTTCTGCAGTTTATCTTCCATTACAGGGACATCAAATGTTTTGGCAGCATCACACAGCCTGTGGCTTCAAACTAAATTAGACTTTTTCTAGTTAAAATCCATCAACTGTTTCTGCAAAATGATTTGGGGATTCAGTTTTAATCTTCCCACAGCCCACTCTTTGGGTCCCAGCCCAGCTAGTGTCTGATAAACGCTTCTTTCGATCGGCGCTTTCCAGTTATTCTCATAGTTAAAGACCCTGAAAAAGATGTTCTCTTTGACGGAGAGTCACATTATTTTGTGCATATAAAAATTTCTAATGTTTTTTTTTATTGCAATGTAAAACTGTATAATTTGACCATGGCTTTCTTTTGATGGTAGCTTGATTGTGTGCATGTTTTGATCAGTCTGGGACAGCTAAGTTGCCTTTAAAGTGAGACAAACCTTTGAAAGAGAAATGATGCATTCTTCTTCAGTCACGGAGGCCGAGAACGCCATACTTGAAAATATTTTCTTAATGCCATTAACTGAAAATAACTACTAATAAATAACTGTAGCAACTGATTGAAGCTGAAAATGTCAGATCAAAGAGTACCCATTAGTGATCAATGCATCAGACTTTCAATCAAGGTCTAACACAGACAGAAATTGCTTTGTGTCTTTCTGTTAGAGATAACATTCAGATCACCTTCGCCATTTAGGCTAGTGCACTTCAGTGATTATTTTCTCATGATAAATTATCTCATTATCTTGAAAAAGTGGTCTTTGGTTTTCTCAAGATAACAAGATAAATTAACCTGTTGTCACAAGAAAATTAGCTTAGTTACCTTGTTAACAATAATAACAATTAACTAGTTATCACGAGAAAACAAAGTTTGGTATCTTGAGATAGCAAGATAATTCATCTGTTATCATGCGAAAATGTACTATGGTATCTCAAGATAACAAAATAATAGACTGGTTATCACAAGAAAGCAAGCTCTGGTGTCTTGAGATAACAAAATAATTAACCTGTTATCATGAGAAAACAATATTTGGTGTCTTATTATACTGAAATAATTAACCGGTTATCATAACTTTGTTATCTTGAGATAACAAAAAAATTTAACTGGTTATCACAAGAAAATGAGCTTTGGTATCTTGGGATAACAAAATAATAAACACGTTATCATTAAAAATGAGCTTTGGTATTCTGGGATAATGAAATAATTAACATATTATCGTGAGAAAATGAGCTTTGTTTTCTCAAGATAACAAAATAAGACAAGATTTCTCAAGATAACAAAATAACCTGCTTTCATGAGAAAACAAAACAGTTTAACGAGTTATCACATGAAAATAAGCCTTGGTATCTTGAGATAATAAAATCATAAACACATTATCAAGGGAAAATGAGCTTTGGTTATGATAATAAAATATTTAACTGGTTATCACGAAAAAACAAACTCTGGTGTCTCGAGATAACAAAATAATTTACTGGTTATCAAGAAAAAAACAAGCTTTATTATATTGGGATAACAAATAAGTAGCCCATTATCACTTTGTTATCTCAAGATAGTGAATAAATTAACTTAATTGTTCACTTAATTGTCTTAAAATAAATTTTAAGACAACTGCATTAAAAAACAGTCATTATCGGCTTGTATACTCTACAAATAAATAAACAGTTTGATTCATAAGAGCTAAAGCACTACCAATGCTGCTCATGCAAGGTTTTTACTGCTCCAGCCTTATGTGGTGTCGTATGACTAGCTGCTTATAGTGGCTAATGTTAGCTAACGTTAGCCAACTCTATATACACATATTTTTTGTTACTGACATTTCCGATTCAGTTTCCTGACACTGACTCTTCTGTACATGTGCAACTCTTATACAACATTTTAGCATTTATCATCATCTTGTAATTGCAACTTGCAGCCACAGTGGCCACTGTTCAGCAGAAGTTACATATATTAGTTAAAAAAAACAGCATTTATCTATCAGCACTTGTTAAATTATTACATTTCTCCCCATGTAAATCTCTGCTGTTTTAGTCTTTCTGTGTTTCTGTCTTTTATTCTTTTAGAGAAAACAACAAAAACGAGTGCTAGCATATTCCTCTACATATTATAGAAATGCCAGTAGTTCATCAGAGGCATCAGTATCCTCAGAACAGTTGGAGTGCTTCCAGCCTCCTCTGTAACCTGACCATCTATCTGACCCACAGGCCATCTCATCTATTTTTCTGAGGCTGGGGACACACCATTAGATTATCAGGCCATTTTATATCCTGACATTTGGAAGGGAAATCCTGATCTGAAGCTTGGCTGGGTTGATGGTCTGAAAAGATTATCTGGTGCCGATGTGTGCCCGGGTTACAGATTTGGTCTGAACAGACTGATCTGAGCTGCAAAAACAATATAATATCTGACACACAAGCTCAGACACTTCAGTAGCCAGTTTAGTGAGGTGAATCTGCTGCTGTCTCTCAATGGATATCAGAGATTGAAGGTATCTGATTTGTGATGTTTAAAGTCCCTTTGTGAAGGCTTAAAAACATTTCTGAGTATGGGGACTCAACTAGAATGAAGAGCTGAAAGTGAGATATTGACTGCAGTTTTCACATGGTGCCAGTTTTCTAATAACAAAACTTTATGCAATCAGAAGAATTTGACAGATAATCACAAAAAAGTCTAAGAATGATGGACGGAATTATGTTTTTACATGTAAAACAAACACGTTTATATAAAAGGGTTAATTTTTTCATAAGTAGACTTCACCTAATGAACTTTAATGAAAACTTGTCATCCAACAAATTGAAATATGCTCATCGAGATTAAAAATGTCACCTTTTGTTAGCCTGATAATCAGACTGAAATCCCATTTATTTTCTCTTCATTCTTCCACTCTGACCTTGTGTTAAGCCAATTTCTTGTTATTCTTGTGGGTTTATTTATTTATTAATTTTTTTGTCCTAACCAATCAGCAGCAAGTGACACACCCGCCCTGCTGATGGCAATTTCGGTTGACACAGATGCTAAGTTAGCAGTTGATAACAGTTAAAGTTTAAACAAACTGGGTTGATTTCTATGTTGTAGTGTTTGTTTGCAACCTACAAGAAGCAGTAAGACCAGTTGGTCATTTGACTCGGCAGGCATCGTAGCTTCAGTGGCTAATATTAGCTTTTGGAGTGAGAAAGTCAGGCCTCTTTCTTGTCTTGTAAAATTATTATTCAAATTGACAAATATCATATGTGTAATTCATGGCACAGCTCAAACAGGATCAAAAAAATTTTTTGTCTCATTCTATTAACTATTGGTGGTCCAATGGAAGGGGCATGACATTGCATTTTTTTTATAATGGTGCAGTAAGCAAATCTGGTTGATTTTTAAGTCTTATTGCCAGGTCATCAAATACTTCTGAAATGAGACTCACAATCAACTATCTTTCCAACCTGTGATTGGCTAAAGTCTTCTATCACGAGGAGCAGAAGTCAGGGTTCAGTGCCCACTTGCTCAGGCAGGGAAGTGGGTCAGAAATCTACTTGCCACAAGTCAATTTTTATTTGTCCCTGTACAAATTCTTTAATTAGCTGTAATTAAGTAACAAGACTAGTTAATTGTCATGTTCAATCTAGATCAGTAACGTCTAGAACATGTCAGAAAATACTGAAAAAATGTCCATTCAAGTTCAGCTCGATTATCAAAATGTATTAATAATTTAATTCTTTTTTACAACTTGGCAGGTGAGGCAAGTGAGTTGCCAGATTTATTTGTTTGACATGGTATTTTACTTTCCCCCTGAAAGTGGGCAAGCCATATTGTTGAGCTGAAGTCTAGTTTTTCCTCAGGAAATAACATTACGCATAAAAGGTTATTATGGAACGTTTGGCCAATGATGCCAAAAATAAACTGCCTACCCCAGCTTAAACAACTCTGGTCAGAGAAGGTGATATTTGGCTTATATAACAGCAGTTTCCAAATAAGTACATCATACAACCCTACTCACTAAATCTGAACTATCCTTTCAATGTAACTGTAAAGATGACAGTCAATAATCGTATAGTTTGATAAAATGTTCGATAGTTTCATTTAAATGCATTGAATGCAAAGTCGGCCAACAACTACCAGAGTGTGAGGGGCTTGTTCATACAGACGGAGCTCGGATTAGAACTGCTGGTCCTTCACGTTGAAAGGAGCCAGCAGAGGTGGAGGAGCAGGAGAGCTTTGCAGAGGAGAGGGATGTCATGCTCAGCCTGCTGCCACCGCGACCCAACTGCTGATAAGTGGAAGAAAATGGACGTACCTTCGGAGTACAGAACATGTCATCAGTTACAAGCTTCATAATCAATAATTATTTATATCTACCAATATGAAACTTCTCTATCATGATAAACTTTTCCGCTGTATCGCCCTGGCCTAGTCAGTATATCACTGTCACTTCTGCTTGTGTAAAACAGTGATCTCAGTGAGGAAGACTTGAGTGTTTCCCTTCAGGTGACCACTTAATCAAGCCTTAATCAAACAGGCTGGAGCGCTTATCCCTCGTGCTGCAAAACACGCTTACTTCTGTCACACAGCTCTCTGTACCTTCTCTTTATTGCATCTAACTGTATCTTATTGCATCTAATTTGCTATAAACGCTTCTGTATTCCATCCGTGTCCCCAGTTTGGATAAAAATGACTTTGCTGCTTGGTAAATCTCCCACCGGGGGAGAGTCTTGAACTTGAAGCATCAGCTCAATTTGAAAGCTGTTATATACCTCTCAGCCTGTCTAGGAATTTGGAATGAAATATGTTTAATTATAGCAGTGAAAATAAAATTGACCTAAATGTCTCAGTTAAGTACATTGGACTCCCTCACCTCTCTCCGTCTCTGGCTCTCCCTCCTCTCATCACCATCCAACAATGTCCTCAATACCTCAATAAAGTGCTTATAACCTATATTTCTGAGTCAAGTATATCTGTCAGTCTGTTAATTACCCCATCACTCTCTCTGCCCCCCTCCCTCTCCGTCCTGTCAGTCCCTTATCCAGCCCTGTTGTATTAAAATCAAATTTACATTATCACTAAAAATCCCACTGCTATAACTGTCTTATTTAAGTGTGCTGACACCCTTCTTAATAATTCTCTGCTCCTCTCTCTCAGTCCTCTCCTTTCAACAGTTCATATTATGCATGAATCAAATTTATATCACACCCAAGTGTCTTATTTAACTGCATCTGCCACCTCCTTAATCAGGCCCTTACATTTCTCTTTCAATCTAAACAACCTTGGAGTTTCCACATCAGCAGAAACAATCATGGCGTCTGTATTATTTGTAAGAAGTAGAAGCATCACATCAAATATTAACAACATGCCCGACGGAAAAAGGAGCACGAGGCGCTTTGTAGTTGACAACGTGAGTGAGGATATTGAGTTGGAAGGGCCGGTGTTTTCTGTTTGAAGGGGGGCTTGTAATCAGTGTCGGGGTTCATTAGGGTGAGATGAGCAGGTGATGAAGGACCCATCACAAAGAGTTGGAGGGGGTGGGCGGGGCCATTAGGCGTTGTGTCGTCACGTCTGTGGTCAGTTGCCGCATCTAAGGGATTTAATGGAGTATAAAAGATAAACAATGTCCAGAAGAGATTGTGAAAGGATGTCGGCCAGGCGGAAGTAAGATGTATTAGGTCACGCAAGGTTCATGCTCTGGTTTGTTTGTGTGGCACATGTGCAGAATATCTACATGTGTATACAGAAGAAATCAGCACAGCCACCTTAGACATCATAAACAAGTGTATTTGAGAGGTTTTTGCTGGAGATTAATATATCAAATTAATGACACATGGCTCAAATATGAGAAATCAGTTATGCCTTTCAGTTTTGCCTTTGACAATCATATCAAAGCATATAATACGTAGATGCTGCATCATCGGCTTGTTGCTGCAATTTGCTGCCACACTGGTTCCATTAATGAACAATTGCACAAACAAATCTGGATCAAAGTGGTGAACCTACCAGCCAATCAAATGACTGACTGTGCCACCCATAGAACACTGCTGCTGAATAAAGTAATGTCTGCGAGCCACACTCAATTATATTCTGAAGCTAAACAACTGACAGATCCACAGATACTTTAATGGAAATTGTTTCATATTTTACACTTGTGTGTGGACTAACTGGTGAAAGTAAAATTTTGCAGTCAATGATTATTGGTGAGGTAAGTGAGAATGAAACTGTAAGGAACTGCAAGAATAAAATATAAAAATATTGTGATATTTAAAAAGACCATTGCCTGCATACTCAAACTGCTGGCTTATCTGTAATCTCTCCTCGCAAAGGTAATTCCACTTTTCAGAAATGGTAACACATTTTCAATAACTACAGATCATTATCACTGCTGTATTGTAAAAAAGAGCAATAAGACATTTAAATAAAATAAAAGCAAGACTATTTATGACAGACTATTTATTAAATTACACGTGCTGGTTTAGTAATGTTTTAAATGAGCTGAAATCCAATATGATCCAAACAAATCATAAGAGGGAAATTTCATACGTCTGTCAGTTACAGTGTTTAGTGTATAGTTAAACTGTGGAGAATGATTTAATATGTTTTTAAAATAATATTCAACTGAAGAAAATCTATACAAAAAAAAAACAGGAAATGATAAACTTATTGATTAACATTCATGTTAAGATGACTGTCATTGATGGTATGGCTGAATCTTTTAAGTGACTTTGTGGATATGTATTATTGATTTTTTTTAATGTGACATGAAAAGGAAAAACACCATCTGTAATTACGTTATGTTATGATCCTTTCTCAGTCATTTAATGTGTATGAGTAGTTTGTGTTCAAGTGTACAATCTGTTTTTGTGAAATTGTTATTGGAAAATACACAATGAAATGAGTGAACTGAACTGAACTGAACTGAACTGAACTGAACTAAACTAAACTAAACTAAACTAAACTAAACAATGAATTTGACACTGAGTTCTTGTTTTTCCTTTGCACTTATTCTCATCAGTCTGGTGACATTTTAAATCAGTCAGTGATTTGATCCTGGATTTCTTTATCACAACCAAAGATTAGTATTAAAAGACAACCACTGTTTTTTTCCATAATCAGTGTCAGTTGGTCCTGCTGTGCCTGATTACACACAAAAAAAAAAAAAAAAAAAAAATCAGTGGCCTTGACATAGTCAGCATTTGTATTTAATATATATAAATACAAAGGTTACCCGCATATAAAATATACATATAAAACAGAACACAGTGATGTGACTGAAAGATGTGAAGAGAGCAGTGAATTAGCTTCAGTCTGGGGTGTTATTCAATGACTGATGGCAAGTTAAAATGAAAGGAGGCATCCACCAAACCCCAGCGACGCCACTTTAACAGGTAATGACAGGAGAACGGCTTGAGAAGCACTTTCCAGGTAAGTATACAGCGGCGAAAAATAATGCTCTGCTGAGAATTTCAATTGGATTTCAGCTTATGTGTTTGATTACATTTCCATTTTATTGTGTTAAGGGAGAAATGATGAAAATGGTTGATGAAAACGGCGGAGACACACACAGGTATGATTAAATTTGGCTTTGGAATAGCAGCAAGGCAAGGTGGGTGTGCATATTTTACACGCCTTATATTCAGGAGTAGATTACAGGTGTTTGAATGGCATGCTTTACTAGGGTTGTGTCTATCTGCAGCCAAAGAAAAAAAAGAAACACCCACCATGCTTTGAGAAAACACAACCACAGACACAGAGAGTACAGAAGATACTTGGCATACTCGGTTACACTGTAACAGGAGTGTGTGTCTGAGCCAAAGCTTTGAGAACAGAACTGTAGCATCATAAAGGCCCAGCTGCTCTGAAATCAAAGTAATGACTACAGAAAGGAGGTTTATGCTTTCACTGGCAACTTTATTAGCCTTCAGAACAGTCACAATTATACATGGCATGATTTCAACAATGTGCTGAAATCATTTCTTAGGGGTTCTAGTCATCACTAGAAGAACTCAATAGATTAATGGAGTTCCCATTGGATTTTTGGCAAGGTGTTTATTCTGCACATTCTTATTCCAAGGGTGCTTTAACTGCAGTGCTTCCTAACCTGTGTGCTGGAACTCCTGCAGTGGGTCATGAAATAAATTCATGGGGTCATGAGATGATTAACAGAAACTGAAAAATAAAACATGTTCATGCTATTCAGAGTTATGGTTATTTTTTGACTTTCCTTTTATCTTTGCTGTTTTTCTTGTACTATACTGCATATTTATTTTTAACTAAACACGGAATACACTAAACACACTGTCATTCAGGCTTGAGCAGAAATGGATTACATGTACATGGATTAATGTAATTAGGATACAAAAAAAATTACTGTGTTCCATTACATAATTACCAATATATCAAGTTACGTTACTTACATGATGTGATACTTACTTACTGTTGTGATACATTTTTAGAGGAACCCTTCCAATTCTGGTCATATTCCCGTAACCATATCACAGGGGGTTGCAGAGCCTTTACAAGGGGATGACCATGACCATGGGATATATGTAAAGTTAAAAAATAAATTCTGCAGTTTTCATGTGGATGTCCAGTCAGTGTTGATGGTAAATGTAGTCAATTGAGGAGATAAATTTTGAAGTACTTTTTTCTCCCTTTCAGTTTAATTTTACGTGTTTCATTCAACAAATGACTATGCCCGAAAATAAGGTCAAATGAGGCACAATTACTGCCATTTCTATTAATATATTTTAAACGTCGACATGAAAAGCGCGGAATTTGACCTTTAATCTTAGGTAATGTTATTGGCTAAACCTGTGCTTTTCTTTCTATGAAAAGAAAAAAATGTCCTTTGAAAAAAGGCCTGAATCTGATTCACTTGGGGACGATAAACAAAATAAGAATACTCTGATATTAGTAAGGCTATGAAGATGTGGGAAACTTAAAGTTTCCATTTCATGTAAACTCTTTAAAAGACATTTTTAGGAAAAAAATCTATAGAGGGGTTAGTCTTAAGTCTTTGAAATTTTTACAGAGATCAATTTTCCATGTCTTTGCCCTCAGAGAGATGGAATAATAAATAAAATGCACATACAGACATCCAACCGCCCACTCACACAAAAAGAATATCAGCCATGTCTGCTTTAATCAGAGCACATCACCTGCTGTTCAAACCATGCATGAACACACATGGGCGTGAATGCAAAAAATCTACACATACCAACCTTGTCTTAAAACATTTATGCTAATGCAAAAGACAGACACACATACAAGATGTGCACTTTTACCCCCATCTCTCTCAAACTCATTCCAGCTGACACTTTGGTTTGATGTACATCAAGTGTACATGTACAAGGTGTTGATTCATTCATTATTTACACTTCAATCTCACCAACTCTAATCCCAGCATGCCTCTCTACCACATGTCAATTAAAATGGAAATACCTGTTGTCATGGCAGGCAACAGAGGTTTGGAGATAGATTCATCTGGGGAGACATCCAAAGAGAGAGACGCATGAAAATGAGCCAGTAAATGTTCGCTTATTTTTAATTTCTAAAAAAAAAATTATGTTTAATATTGACTAATTATATATGAACAGAACAAAGGAATGAAAAACAGTGGAATACAAGCATATTAAAACAAGCAAAAAAAAAAAGACATGACATGCACACATACATATACAGATATTTATACAGTCATATATACATATAAGCATCTGCAAAAAAGCGAGGGGTGGGGGGGGGTGGGGTGCTGTTTTTGACCCATCCACCCACACCTTTGCCATATGCGGACTTTCTCTGTCTTTACACTACGTCACCTGACTTTGACAGCACATCAATCACAACACCATGAGCGCCTCCAAAAATGACACAAGAGGGGTACCTACAGCGTCATAGTTTGAAGTGTACCGGAGAACTGACCAAGCTGCCGTATTTGACGCACTGTGAGTGAGAGCAGGCTGGTCAAGACATGTTTAGTCTATCTTAGCATGAAGACTGGAAGCAGGGAGAAGCCACTATCGTGGCCTTGTCCAAATACATACACCAAGCTGACAGATTAATACAGTGTAACATGTTTGCTTAATCTATAAATTACATCAATGTAAAAATGAAAAGTGGTTATGTGTTGGAACTACTTTTTGACAACAGCTGGGTGTGGTTACTAAATTGAGCTCCCAAAAGTCTTGTTGGAGTGCCAGCTTTAAGTTAAAGTTCAACTTTGCCATATAAACTATAAAAAATGCAGTTGAAATCAAATCTAAACATAACAGCATAAACACAAAAACATAAAAGCATCTAGCGTATGGGTGCATTAAAATGCAGTAAAAAATCTGAGTATGTTCAAACATTGTGCATATAGAAAAGTTAGGAGATTGTGAAGATTGTAAAGATATTCTGAAGAAGATTTACCAAACAAAACATGCTGGAAATGAGACTTAACTTTGGACAGAGGCAGAGGTTCCCTGCTTCCAGTCATTACGCTAAGCTAAGCCTGTTGAATTCCAGTTTGCCCATAAACAATTTCAAAAGAATAACTTGTTTTCTAAATGCATTAAAGCAAAGTGAGGTAAAATCCAACTTAAATCACCAACTGCAGTTATCACCAATGACCCCTCACCAGTTTCATCAGAGCTAGAACAAAGGATTTGAGACTAGCAGCAGGTATTACCCTAAAAAGGTGTCCATGAATCATAAATGATGGATGTCTGGCTGTCAAATGGTAAAAAAAAAAACTGGAACTGGGAAGAACGTGGGAATGTTCAGGACATGCAGCCATGGTGGAATAAAGGACAGCTGTTCCATTTCTGTCAGCACACAGAGATGAAGTCAGAAACAAATCATGAGAGCTGCATGGCTCTACTGGCAATCAAGTGGGATCTGTTGGTGAGTGATTTCCAGGTCACAGAACCCCGTGGGACTAAATGTGGGATTTGTTGGAACTCACGTCAATGGCAGTAAAAAGACGCTTTGGGAATATTGCCAGATATGTTTGGTAATCCAAGAAATCCAACCTGGGAAGCAGATGGCACGTCTGGGAATCACATAAAGCTTCAATGTGGATCCTGACATGAGATTCCTGAAAAGCCAACCTTTGGTTTACACTATTAACATGAAAAATCTAAATGATAGGCTTACAATTGATTTTATGTGGACAACCAGCCAAGATTTTCTCCAAGATGGAGATGCTTGCGGAAAAAAAAAGAAACCCTTTTAACTTATCTTTAAATGCCTCCAATCCCTTAAATCAGTGCAACCTAAGCGTATAAATTGTTTGCTAATGTTTAATGTTCTACGTTAAACAATTCACTTGTCATATGATTAAGTATAGGAAATATTGATCATTTTTCCGAATTAGTAGTTGGGAGTATGTGGGAAACAGGGGTTCACATCAACTGGGATGTGACATTTCTCACTATTTTCCATTGTTATTGTATTGTATTTTGTCAATGTGTGCATTTGTTTCTTTTGTGTTTTTTCTATGTGAAGGGCACTTTTGGTTGTTGCATTTTGAAGATGTATGAAAAAGTGCTATATAAATAAAGTTTGATTTGATTTGATTTGATTCCACAAAGAAGTAAACAGAGGCAGCTTCTTATTTCTAGCGATGACGGTGGATTTTGACAGCTATGATGACTCATGAGCAGAGGGCATACATGATGTAAAGTTAATGCCAAAAGACTGAGGCTAGCTCACATCCCAACAAACAGTGGTCAGATGATGAAATACGAAACTTATGCGACAGATAACAGAAATGCACTCGTTAACATGGAAAAGGAAGCACAGTCACTCAATTAGTGTAGCGGACCTCAAGATGGTCACCCAGCCAGACCGCAATCACCCCAGGAAGACAGTCAGTTTAAACTTAAGTGAGTGAGCTAGAGAGAGATGCACTGTTGTCAACCCACTTTGATTCTGCACCAGCCCACATCCGCCTCCTCAAACTCCCCACATAACAAATCCCACTGTAACAACTGGGAATGAGCCACGAGTTTGGTAAATGAAGTGGTAACATATGTTTGACTGCAGCTAAAATGCTAGTATTAGTTAACTGGACATGCTATCGTTCACAATTTACGTTAGAGTAGATAAAGAAAAGGTTTAATCTACTCCCCTCATGTGCACTCTTGTGTTTTACATTTCTGAAAGACTACAAAAGAACAGACGCCAGCATGCATGTGCCATAGTATCGCTGGTCTGCCCACCACTTACAGAGAGAAATACAAAGCTTGACAGAACTGCAGCACCCTAGTTACGGCTGCTAAGCTATAACTGGACAGTTGCTGTTCACAGGAGGGACTTAGTGGTGGGTCAAATAAAAAAAAAAAACAGAAAGAAAATCTGGCAAATTTTTCAACTAAAAATAAACACACAAAACACATTGAGCCAAAACAGTTCTGAATGTAGAAACATGGAAATATTTCTTATCATAAATAACTAATTAAGCTCAAGACTACTGACTCAGCTCTATTTCTATCACTCTCTCTATCGACCAGCTGCTCCTCTGGTACCACTTCACGTTACATTTTGCACCTCATTGCATCACCATCGTCAACGTGCAACAGAGCGTACATCGTGATGCGAAAGACGCAAAGCGTCAGCTGTCAGCTGAAAAAAAAAGAATGCTCTAGCTATCATATATATTTTTTCTTTTTTAAAATTTTAGATCAATTTTAACAGGATTATGTAACAACAACTTCCTGCAACCAGTTTGGTGCCACCTGCAGTCAGTCTGTTTTAAAAGGGTATTGCATCATACCTCACTCCAAGTATCTCTGAATATGGGTCTAATTTAGTTTATTTTGCCAGGTAGGAACACTGATATTCAAATTGAAGTGGAATCAAATATCCACACCACAATGGTGACTGTCATCAAAAGGAACAGGTTATACATTAGTGCCCAGGAAATGCAATGACATTTACAACTGACATTTTAGTTGGGAACCTTAAATAACTTTCACTTTACTTTTCACTTCCAAATAAACAGATGACCATGAGTACATTGCACATGTGGAGGCACAGTTTCATGTTGGAACTACTTTTTCAACTAGACAGTTGGATCTAGCATATATCGAAAAGTTACACAAATAAAGTAGGTATCTTTCAAAGATGCAGTCTTTTTAGTACAAAATTCACTTTTATATCCCCAGTACAGAAATCCTCACTAACAAAAGTGTCACAAGTGTCAAGCAGGGTAGCACAAAAACAACAGGACAGACCCAGTAGATGACTTGATGCAAAGCCAGTGCAGTGCAGGTGATTTATTGGCAAAGTCAATTAACAAAAGACTTACGGATTGGTGAGGCAGGCCAGGTCCAAACCAGAATAAACAGTCCAAAGAGTGTAAACAAATCAAAATCAACAGGTGCAGGCCAAAATCCAAAATCCATAAAACAGGCCAAAGTCCAAGAGCCCGCGGCCAAGATCCAAAGAACTCTGGGAATCACCAGGAGAATGCCGGGATTCTTGACACAACAGACAAAGATGGACTGGCTAAATACACAGTGAGGGGCAAGATAACAAGATGCAGGTCAAACCAATCAGGGCGGGGAACACGATCAAATTAGGAGTGCAAAGCACAGGGGCAGGAAGTAAAGGAACAGAAACGAGAGGACAAGGACTTCAAAATAAAACAGGAAATGCAGTTGTAGAGGAAGGACAAGAGGAGATATTGTGACAGTCAGTCCAAAAAGGACTTTTGTACTAAAAAGACTAACTTTGAAAGATAACAGCTTGAAAATAATAACCTCAAATTTGTCAAATGGACATCTTGTTCTTATTCCCTCACAATGTAAATCTAAATAAACTAAGTGCAGCAAAGTAAACTTCTGACTCCAAACTTGAACAAAATAAACCACAGGTATGATTGCACCATAGTCTCAGAAACGTTTGGATTTCTTAAAAGTCATATTTTACTCTTTTTCTGTCATATAAGCCTATCCTCTGTCAGGCTTGAAATGTATAAATTCACTTCTGAATTCTGAACAAGCAGGAGCACATGTCAACTTTTCTTAGCATGAGGCACAGTGTTGGCAGCCTCCATGGACCAAACCAGGTGCCAGAGAGACAGAAGATGAAAAAGTTGGCTCATATTTAAAGTTACAATATCAACAAGTCTTTATTAAACTTGTGTTATTTTAGCCTTTAAATGACCAGAATGCATTAAGGCAAAAGCAATTTATGATTTATGATTTCTATCTGGCCATAATTTAGAGAGGCACAAATGAGAAGTGAAAAATATTTATTTACACAAAACACATTGTGTAAACATTTAAGTCAATTTTCTGCATATCAGGTATAGTCACTTTTGTGTCAAAGCAAATTTATCCAAGTGTAAAAATGTATATAAATAGTATATATTGGTGATTGCTCGTGTATAAAAGTGTGTGATCATTTAGCTAAAGATTTGCCTGAATTGCTAAGCTAGGAAGTTGTTGTTGTTTTTTTCCAAAATGGTGGCTAAGGGGATTTTTTTTCTACTTCTCAAAACAGCCTTGGCCTAATTTGTACTGAAGTGTTATTACCGAACAGAAAAGTGGCAGTGGCAAACATTAGAAGATTTTGAATATTGAAGTGACATTTCATTACTATTTTACCTTAAAATAACGGCTTGAAAATCATTTTGATGCTATATTGTCTCTGGCTGGGTGGTTGAAAGATGCCATGTCCATTGTTGATGACCTGAAGGTCCACTGCTCTTTAAACCAAGCATCATGTTTCCTTTTCCAAAGCCTATGAGTGTATTTCAGGCATAGGTGATACGTATCTCAGCAATAAAGCTGAAAAATCACTGTTCAAAACAAAAATGTTGCACAGTTTGAAGGTGCTACTGGCTGCAACATCTACATGCACCACTGTTGCGATGGCAAAAGGAAAAGAAATGACTCTCCTACTAACAGGATAACAAATAAAAAATCTGTTGTTGGAGTGATGTTGACAGTTTACATCTTAAACAGTAATCCAGCTTTTATTTTGATAATTTTGTTGATTGTGTAGAGCTCGTGCTCAGGTATATTATCAAAGCATTGTTAATAGAATATTAATTAAGTGTTATTTTTTCTGATCAGTTTGCTTTTAATAAATTATTTTACGCTATAAAAAGGGGGTTTCACGTCATGATTGACAGCTGAGCTCTGCTTGCGACTGAGTCAGCCGGCTGTGTGGGCAGGATATCGAATTGCGGCTCCAACCCTGAATAATACTTCATTTTTTGAACATTGGGAGGAAGTGCGTCGTGCATTTATTTACAGTCAATGGGAGGGACAGGGAGACAGACAAAAGAGGGAATTTTGCAAAGACTGTAACTTTGGAACAAATTGGAAACTGTTGAATGAACATCTTGTCTTCATTCATTCAGAGTGCAGAATCCACCTAAATGAAATTCTGATTCTAAACTAGAACAAAAACAAACCAAAGATGTGATTGCACACATAGTGTCAGATATGTGTTTGGATTTCTTAAAACTCACATTTTAGTCTGATTCTGTCAAAAAGCCTACTCTTTTGTCAGGCTTGAAATGTTCATATCTGAAATCCTGAATAAGCAGGAGGCACATGTCAACATTTTCTTAGCATGAGGCACAGTGATGGCAGCCTCCCATGGACCAAACCAGGGTGCCAGAGAGACAGAAGATGGAAAAGTTGGCTCATAAATAAAGTTACAATATCAGCTTTTCTTTGTTACACTTGCCTGGTCGCTTGTTTTAGCCTTTAAAGCAGGGGTCTTCAACATTTTTCAGACCATAGACCCCTTATAGCTGAGAGGGAGAGCAGAGACATTTACTTCATACATGAATATTTTAAGTCAGTAGTATTGCTAATGTTAACTGTGTCAGTGTTACTCTGCAGATTCACTTGTGGTTTCTGAGGTGGAGGGTATCCCAGAGTTTCTTGCTTGTAAAGTTACAAAATGATCCGATGTGGCTAATGCAAGTGTCTGTGCACTTGGGATAATAATACAGCTAACTAGCAAATGTGTTTCAATAAAATGTAGCTAAGTAGTTTGCCATGGATTGCTATGGATAGGTGCCACACAACGATTTAATAGGTTAGCTAGCTTTTGTCAATGTTGTGTGAATTAAATGTTTAGGGTATTCTTTACAAAAGACTGATTTATCTTTGCTAATAATATGTTGGATTCATATTAATGTGTATTTTCATGTAATGTGTATTTTCACACATATTTAAAAAAAACATGACCACCAACCAAGTCCTAAACTTTGAGTTTCAATTCCTAAACAAGTCATAATGGGCTCTTCACCAAATGTAAATCCATCTTAGTAACAGAAAAGTTGTTGTGTCCATGTGTAATTTTCAGCCCATACATTTTGCATACATACATTCTTTTTTGTTGACGATTGTGTAATTTTTGTACATGAACGAAATTATCTTTGGTGTCATTATTTGAACTGGAGCTATATATTGTAACATTAGTTCCTCATTCTTCTCTCCTGCAACTTGATTGGATGCTGTGGAGTCGGTGCTATTGATTGGATTGATTCAGACAAAGTGGATCTGGGTAACTGAGTGTTTGACTTCCTGAGAATAAATAACATTAACCGTTTACTGATTCAGGAAATGAAGCAACATGAATTGATGTGTGGAGTCACACTTTATAAATAACAGACTTTTTAATCTTTGGGCTTGTGGGGAATGTAAGTCAAAAGGCTCAAGTCCAGTTGAAGCCACAGTCGAAGTCAAGTCACAAGTCTTTTTTGATTTTGTCAAGTCAATTCGAAAGTCATTAAATTTCTGACTCGAGTCCAAGTCATGTGACTCAAGTCCACACCTCTAATGGCTAGTACCAATTGCAATGGCAAAGTGTTCCAAACACTGCCCATATAAAAATAATCTGAGGATCCCCTAGGGATCATGGACCCCCTGTTGAAGATCCATGCTTTAATGGGTTAGAATGCATAAAATAAAGAAATTATTCTAACATGATACCAAATCCATAATCTATTGTTGGAGTGATGCATTGTTAAAAAATATTAATTTGTTGCTTCATGTAACAGGAGATCCAGTCTGCAGTTTGTCTGAAATTGTTTCCTTTTTCATACTTTGTACTATAAAACTGCATTCATCTACCTCATGGTTATATGTACGTGTACAGTATATAAGTGTACAGCATGAGTTTTCTCTTGCAAGCACAGATCTCTCTCTCACACACACACACAGCAGTGGAGCTGGATGAATGAAAGGTCGGCTCTGCGCTCTAATAGCTTTGACTTGCTGACATTTTCTGCCCAGCCCCGAAGAAAATAGAGGGATTAGAGCACACACACTCACACACATGCACAAGTCAACCTACACATGCTCTTAAACACCCAGGCAGGCATATGCTTTCCAGACACACACATACTGGACCCCACAAGAATGTACATACCAGGAGACACATTACATTCTATATGTGTACAGCAGGGAATGCAGACAGTCATATAAGGACTGAGTTGCATCTGAACATCAACTAGCCTTCAGTTGATTATCTGCATTATTGTTCAGAAACTGCAGTGAGCTTGTATAAAAGTGTCTCTAATGTGCGGCTGTTTCACAAGTTTTGCAATTTAATTATTTGTATATTAAAATATGATGCTTCAGAAAACCAGTGACAATGATGGAGAGGCGGAGAGAGAGCCAACTCCCTGATTCCCCCGCACTCCCGTCGCTTGTTCTCCTCCGATGTATCACAGTAACTGAAATGTCAAATCAAGCATCGGCGTTAAATACTGAAGTGCCTGTGAGCTGCTTCCTGTCGTCTCCTGCTTCTCAAGTGTGACTTATCATTCTGCCATAAAGGAAGACATCTAGAGAGTTCCACATACTTGTTGGAAATGATGAGAAATGTGAGCAAGAGGCACATCATCAAGGCTCAGGCGTATCATTCTGATCATTTTTCTGATTCATTTACCAGTAAGAGTTGTATGAAAATGAGCAGATATTAAAACAACTTTCCTAAGACAAGAGACTGTTTGACTGGCAGAGGTGAGGTCAAGTCATTATTTTGCAAGTCACAAGTAAGCCTTTGTAAGTCCCAAGTCAAGGCAGGCAAGTCCCAAGTCTTTGACTTTGAGTTTCAAGCCCTAAACAAGTCCATCCATCCATCTATCTATCCCTGCATCCATCCATTTTCTTCCACTTATTCTTGATCAGGTCCCGGTGGCAGCAGGCAGCGTATTCCAGATGTCCGTCTCCCTAGCAACACTCTCCAGCCCCTCCTGGGGGATCAGAATTATTCTCAGGCCAGATGAGATATATAATCCCTCCAGTGAGTTCTGGGTCTACCCTGGGGTCTCCTCCAGTAGGCTGTACCCAGAAAACCTCCAGATGGAGGCATCCAGGAGCCTTACTAATCAGCTTTCCAAACCACTTCCCTTCCACAGGAAAGAGCAGTGGCTCTCCTCTGGATGTCTGAACTCCTCACCCTATCTCGAAGGCTGAGCCCAGACACCCTACAAAGGAAACTCATTACGGCCGCTTGTATCTGCAGTCTCACTCTTTCAGTGACAACCTAAAGATCATGACCATAGGTAAGGGTTGGAACGTAGATTGACTAGTAAATTGAAAGTGGCTCTGGCTCAGCTCCCTCTTCATCACAATGGTCTGGTACAACAGCTACATTACTGCTGATGCTGCACTAAGCTACCTGTCAATCTCAAGCTCCACTTTTCCCATCCCATTGTGAACAGGACTCAGAGATACTTGAATTCAGTTGATTGGGACAGCAACTCACTCCCCACCCAATGGGAGAAATCCATTGCACTCTTCACCAAATGTAATGCCATTTTGACAACTGAGCCATGCCTTACTGTCCTGTAACTTCAAATGCTGAACGAATGTTTATCCATCTGTAATTTTCGATCCACATGGTTTTGGGCTTTGGGGAAGGTAGCGAGATGTCAGATGTCATTCATGTTCAGGTTCCAATTGAGTTGCAAATCGTTTTTGATTTTGTCAAGTTGAGCCTCAGGTTATCAAATTTGTAACTCCAGTCTGACTCAAGTCCAAGTCATGTACGTATGGTAACTGGTACCAATAGCAATGGCAAAGTGTTAGAATCATATCCCATATAAAAATCAAACCAGTGATATTTGCCTACAGTCAAAGAGACTGTCTTCACAGTACTATAGAAAGTCTTTTGATTTGGTAGATTAGGGAGCATGTAGGTAGAAAGTTGGTACTGACGTCATACATGGTGGGGAAGGTCTGACTCATTATTATCCACTGATGAGATGCATTTGGGAGACTTCAGTAAAGCAATGATGGAGATGATGAATCACGCCGTGACTTTGCTTGATTCTTTGCTAGTCATTTTTGTATAATAAATTGGAGCTCTTCTTGTCATGCTTTTCCAATCTCCTCCATGAAACTGAGGATGGCATACTTGACGCTCTGGGCTTGAGTATCACACTCTACAACTGGATCTTGCACTTCCTCACAAAGAGACCTGGGACAGTTTGGATTGGCGGTCACACCTCTTCAACTCCCTCAAATCCCTCCTGTTCATGCTGTACATCCATGATAGGAACCCCAAACATGAGGAGAAACATCAGTGGCTGGATTTAGACAACAATGAGACTTCATATCGGGAGGAAGTCTTGTGAAACGAATGAACGAGAAGAACCTACTGCTCAACGTCAACTCTTATTAAGAAAACTCAGAACTGGCTTTCTTAAAGATGCTTAAGAAGACACAATTCCAATTTTAAGTCTTGTTAAGTTTTACAGAAGAGCAATATCAAGCATTCTGATTGGAAATATGACAAACTGGCATTGGATGTGAATGGCCCAAGACAGGAAAACTCTGCAATGTGTCATTAAAACTATACAGAACATCATTGGTACCCATCTACTCAGAATCAGAGCCCAACAGATACTAAAATAGAGCATCCATTCCAGCCACAACCTGTTCACCCTGTTGCTGCCTGGCAAGAGATACAGAAGTATTCACTGCCATGCCACCAGACTACAAAGCAGCTTTTTCCCTAAGGCTATGAGACTGCTCCTCTATATTTCACCCTGTAAAATTGTTTTATTTGCTTTAGATGTATTTATTTTTTATATATAGTATGTGATAACTTATGTTTTCTATGACTAGCATAGAGGGGACTGCATCTTGCAGCTCATTGCACATCCCTGTAGAATGATAATTGAATTAACTTTGTAACCTTATAACCTGCATCAACTTTGTAATCTTAACCTACATCAACCACTACCTACATCAAGAGAAGAGCAGGCTGCTCAAAGTCAGAGAGGACTTACCAGCCAGACAGCTGCTATCACCACCAGTATTGTCATAGACATCAAGTTACTTTGGTGCACAGACTACAGGTTTCAGGTGAGTCAAACTGTAGATCACGGAAACAGAATTTTGTAAACGCCATCACACCAACATTTAAAATGTCAAAACTAATTCAAAGTCTTGACTCACAATGTAGGAAGCAATAGCAGCTAACAAGCTGTGTTGCAACATCACCTTCAGTGATGTACTACCATATTCTCTGATTTAACCCCCTGGTCAGAGTATAAATTACTTGAGTATAAAGGAGAAACAGTTTGGAGACAGTAAGACAGGAGTAGATGATAAGCTACAAATATGTTTTTTCAATAAACTGTGTGATTGATCCTGTTTGCATCCATGCCAACAAGTTTGCTGATTGACAGATTGCTTGCTGATTTATGGTTAGTAAGCTTGCTAGTTTGGAGAGCTTGTTATCCTCTTCAGTAACTCTTTATTGAATGAAATGATACAGTTCCTGGCTGGCTAGTGTTTTAGGGGTTAAATCACCAGCTACAATAACTTCAACAACAACAATTCTTTCCATTCTAATTAACTTGTCTCTGATTTCTTTGATAATTCAATCAATAGTCAATATATAGCGGAAACCACTTATATTAATCACCTTCTGGCCTGGTCAAATCTACTGTAATCAAATTGTTTTGTTGTCTTTTTTTCCTCACGCAGATTACCATCTAATTTACATTTGTATATTTATCACATGAATGTAAAGTAATTAAATAGACAGCTTCAATATTTTTCACTCATCAAGGGCCCGCCCAAGGCAGCATTATACGACTTTTGTCTCTATCACTAGCAGACTGTTTCTTGTTGATTGAGTAGACTAGAAAAGTTTCTCTGCTGCATCGTGTTGGCTCGTTGTTGGCAGTTTGTCATAAGCTTCAAGAAGACAACATCGTTCATTGAGAGAAAATTACTTTCTTTTTCCTGTCACGTTGTCAGTGTTCACCCACAATCACTGTCAGATAGCAGCTGGAAGTATCATGGCAGTTGGGTGAAAAATACAGAAATTCTGTAATTTTAGAATTGTTTTCTGTGTTGTCATGTCTGAAAAGACCCAAAATGAATGCTTAATACATGTGGACTACTTGATTGATATTTAATTATTTAAAGAGCATTTGTATAGCAATGATTCTGTCCCAAGCTTTTTGATCCATATAAGTGACTGATCAATCAGAGGTTTCCACTGTATATACTGTAGGATTCTTATCATTTTACATTTTCGCATTTGAGAACCTAGCTTGCAATTTTATACAAAATGATTTTTGATTACCTACTTAACTGATTATCAGAATTGCTGTCAATTATTTTTTGTCAGTTCACTTTTTTGATATTTGATTATTGTTTCAGGATTAGTGAGTTGAAATTTAAATGGTGGAAATTTAACACATAAAAGTCAAGTTACTAGTCATGGGTAGTACTTCGAAAACAGTACAACAACTAAAAAGTTAAAACAAAAATATGGATTACAAGCCATTTGGTTTGCAAGATGGAGGCATTTAACTGGCAAAGAGGGTCTAACACAAACATGCTACTGATTGAATTATGGGAAATGTAGAAGCCAGTGTTTTTTAGCTTGTCCTATATGAACTAAAAGTCAGATACCTTGTCCTTTACTAGATCATTTTTTTCTTTCTTTTTAAAATCTGTTTTGTTCCCCTCCTGTATGGCAGTGTGATACTAAATCGGCAGAGTTCACTCTTAACTGCCATTGTTATACAAGCATTACAGCAGTATCAAGAAAGAACACAGTTGTCTAGAAGCACTTTGATATGCAAACAGGTGCGTTCCTTGAACATTTGAATCTGATTTTCATCCTCCCCAACTGCCTCTTTCATGTTCAGACACAGTGAGATATTACAAACTGATTTGTTAAAATATATATTTTTGGGTGGTGATACATGATATTAATAAATAAATGTTTAACCTGTCCCTTTGAAGTGTCCACGTGACGACTACAAAGGAAAACAAAACGTCAATCTGTTGCCTGGCTCCCAAATCTTCCTCCGTTCCATTTGATGTATTCAGCAGGGTCCCATATTGAGTAGGAGGATTCACAACTGTGCCATCACTTCTTTCCTCCTCTCAGTCCCTTCTGTCAGACTCTTCCTTATACTGTCTGTCATTCCTGTGCCTTGATCCCCGGTGCGTTGTCAACAGGTCCCAGTCTTGAGTGGGTGTCTCCACATCCTGTCATTTTACTGGAACACCACTTATTTCTCCCCTGTGACAACTATGGCTTGCCTTCATTTCCCCATCTGGAACCCAACTGTGTAATCTTTTTTTAAACTTCCACTGACTTTCTAGGATTTTACTCATACAGAGGCATCATTTTAGGTAAGTCTGCCAAGGTATTACATTGTACTATAGAAAATAATGTTTAATTTTGTAGAGGATTTCATTTATTATTGGCATTATCATTTCATCTGGCACCAAACGTTGACACTGGAAATTGTGTGCTCAGATCAATCTAATATGAGGGCAATTCCTACGGAGACTGTGCTGACCAAGTCCCACAGATGATGTCACTGGGAATTGGCTGATACTGATTAGCTAATTTCAGTCCTACCACTATTGAAGAAGGGCTAAAGATCTTGACACGATTTGTAAAAATGGTCGAATTGCCAGAAATCTACCATGGTTGAACCCCACCTTTAAAAAGCTGTGAAACATGCCCACAGTGTCTTTTTAGACTTTCCAGTGGCAAATATCCACCTGCACTTTTCAAACCCAAAGTTTAAAGTTGTAATGGTCAGCCTGTTTTCATCCCAATTTGACAAATGCCAACATTTTAAGACCTCACCTTGGCATCTCAAATGGGAGCACAAGGTATCCTTTGGCATCAGTATGAGTCGCACCTTGCTGCCAACTCACTCCAATAATAACCTATTCTTAGTGCTGTAAGATGCTGTGGTCATCCAGCCTGTTCTCATCCCAGCTCATCAACTACTGGCACTACTTTGTCATGCCTCAGTGTCTTGATGCACAAGTTACCCTTTACTGGCTGTATGAGACACTGACAGAAAGTCTTTTTAACACATGGTTAATTTTATGAACCAGTTGCAGTTTGGGTAGGTTTACACACAAAAACTACTTGGGTAGGTTAAGGATAAGACCATGATTGGCTGAGCCATCCATCCACCCCACCTCCTTCAGACACAGACTTCTCCCTCTTCAAATTATGTTGAAAGCCCAATGCCTGGCAGACACTAATGGGTACCATGTATAAGTAAACAGTGACAAAACGTTGGTATATGGTGACTTGGGAATGAGAACGGCCTGTAATGGTAGTAATCGTACCCCTTTTATCATGGGTGTGAGCTAAAAGCTGGATTTTCCATCGAAATGAGCTCTGACTGCTGAATGACCATTGGAGAAATTGTATTTTTAATTAATGTCATATCTGATATCATAGGGATACAGATGGCATGGCCAATGCAAACTATATACCCCACACTGTAAATTTGTATTGTAGTCTACATATACTATACTACCAATATTTTTTGGACCTGCATATAGTGTAAATGAAAATAAAGGAAGAATTAAAAGCTTCTCAGTAAAGTAAAACACAATCTGTTTTAATAATGATTCTATAGGCTCGTCTGTCATGCTGTATGTCAGAATGTAATAGGTTATAATTTCACTTGAATATAAGGATCTTAATGACAGGCTGTAATGTTGAGGTTAGGTGCCCTAAATGAAAAGCTATCTTGTAGTTTGTCACTATGGCAACACTAAATGAAACTTAGATTACCATTTGCATTTTTATTCCTAGGTTTTGATGCTGAGAGGCACTTGATTTTAGGGATCACAGAGGGGGGAGCAGCCTTCACTACACCTGTCCATCTGCTAGATATTTTGTTTGTTGTGTTGGTTTCTTTACAAAAGACTAGATATTTTGATGTTATTGCAGACACAAATGATTTCACTGTCATCTCCTCCCAAAATGTGTTTAACTATAACTCAGCCCATGTGTAAAAAATTGGCTGTTTTTATGTACCACATGCCAAAAGTCTGTGATAACAACACAGCAATCTAATGGCTTTGGAGGGACTAATCATAGCATGTAAGGCACAATATGAGTTGAGCACAGTATCAGACCTCAGTAAATGGCCTCAGCGTGATAAATTATCAGAACAGATGTTTTCCATCTATCTTTTTTAGCCATACTAGTGAGATAGCTTCAGCGATGGCAATGTGATCCATTGGTCCACCACTTTGGTCCAGACTAAAATATCTCAAAAACTCTTGGATGGATTGCCATTAAATTTAGTTCCACGAAAAACTTAAATGATACTAATGCTATATAAAAGTGCACAGGCTGTGTGTTTGTGTGGAGAATCTGTCACATGAAGTGTCATTCCACACCATTCAGCCTTAAGGGCAAGTCGGTTATAAAGCCCTCCAATACCTGTATTAATGCAGGCTTACAAATGACACTCTTAGGTGCAGCACGTTTTTTGTGTCCAGGATGAAGGAAATGTTACATTACTGCAAAAGTTAGTCTTTTATTTTTAGAGGATAAGTAATAAGTTACCTTACCTCAAGCAGACATTTGACTGACTAGTTTTATGCACACATGACAGCAGAGTACTTCATGGGTCCAGTTTTTCAAACCCGCCCCTGCCTTCGCCTACAAAGCTGAGAATCAGAACGGACCCATTACCCATTAAAAGTCCCGTGACCTCACCTGCACCCATGATTAAACACACATGCTGCTCACACACATATCACTTGTCACTCACTTGTGTTTTGGCGCAGCAACTAGGCTTCTGCAGCTGTTGATGTGTTTCCATGGTGACAGTGAGCCTAGCTTGGGACTATCAGATGCTAATACTTTTTGAAACTTTTTACAAGCAGCAAAGTCCCTGACAGCATTATTCTCATAGTTTTTGGGTACATAGGTCTGACAATGTATTGTCCACAATTTGGTATCCTGCACTGGCTATTTTTGCCTTAATGTGATAGTTAGCTAGCAGCTAGCCTACATTGCTGCTAGATCAAACAGTGATGTCCCATTGTTTGGCAGGATGTGGGGTCAAAGGTTGTGTCGTAGATTTTCACAATAAAACCCTGGCTGCTCATGAAGCTTGATGTTTATGGTATTAGCAAATATGAATGTTTGAAAATACTGCACAGTATCTCTGATTTCTCCATGGAAAAAACATATTATTTTATTGCATGCATCATATTAATATTCTCACCTTCTGCCCGCCCACAATTAGTTTTTTTTTTTTTTTTTTTTTTTACCCATGCCTGCACTCATGAATTTATAGAAATATGTTTTTTACCTGTTACACTGCATTTTTGTGGGTCACCCGTGGGATATCCGTGGGTACCCCACCCGGTGCAGGCCTCTGCATGATGAAATTAGAGGTTACATTGTATTTGAAATGAAGGCATTGTTGTCACATTGATATTTATTTATTGTTCAGAAGAAATACAAAAGAAAGAACGGATTTGACTTGATTGCTGTGCAAGTTCAGAGACTGTGGGAAAAAAAAGGACCTCATCAAATGAAAAAGTGCTCAACAAAAAAAAAAAAAAAAAAGAAAGAAATGCAGCCAAAGAAGCGTGGGAGCAATTTTTTATTTATTCAATTAATAATTTTTCCTTTCACAAGCTTATTATGAATGTAATGAGTGTGCCCATCATTTCCCATACACCTACGTTTCTGTCAGTGCTGTGTATAAGATTATCTTTGAGATAATATTAGATATGTTCATTTAATTACAATATCCATCATGACAAATGTTTGTGTTTCCATCAAAGAAAGGCAATGGCATCCCGAAGCTCACAGCTGTATTTATTACGTTTCCCCTTACTTAAGAGACCCTACACTGCCGCAAGTGTGACTTCACACACAGTTACACTCTGTTATGGAGTGGGAGTGTGTAGGGGATAGATTGGGCCTGGGCCTACGTCTGAGTTCCCTCTGTCAGGGATTTTAATGACACTGGATGTGGATGATAGATATTTTGCTTCCATTTGTCTCATTTTGAGGCTTTTGCACATACAGTTCAAAACACTTTTTTTAAAGATGAAAGTTTAGCTTTTTTACCAGAAGATCTGAAAATCAGTTTTGGAGTTTTCTAACACTGACCCCTATAGCTTCTCTACATGTGAAATGCAGAGCCCAGATGACCTCTGTCCAAAAGCTCCAGTCACAGTCCACGCTCACTTGCCAAGTTCATTCGGTTCATACAATAAACTGTAATGGCTATCCATTTCTTGAGTCAGCTAATCCCAAATGCACTATCCCAGATATGGTTGGTTTGTTTTTATATACTGATGTACCCCTCTCCTCTGTTTATGCATTCACAGCCTCTATACCTGCATCAGTTGCTACATTTTGCCAGAAGTAGTAAAATGCTGTGCAAGCATTTCTCAGCTGATGATATAAAGGTGTAACTGTAAGGAAGTAATATTCAGAAGAGCCTTGTAGAGGTTGCTTAAAGTTTATTAATAAAAGACTTGGTAGAGTTTCCTCTTCAAGCATCAGTTTTAATTGTGCAACATTGCCAAAAACATGAAATTCTTACCACCTTTACTGCAGGACAGCAGTCCAACAAACTGGGAGAGGACAGCAGGAACGTGGGGCTACTGTTTTTATTATGTATCCTTGGATGTGTTTTTTGCAGTTGTGAATTGTGAGATCTGTTGTGACATAATTTTTTAAATAGAGATCAAGTTGAGGGGAAGAAGGAAAGTTGAGATTTGACTCACTTAAAGCATGACATCTTCAAAGAATGTGGATCTGTGATGCTATTAGTACAGTCAGAAAGGTAAAGGTAGCAATGGGGGAGGAGATGAGCTATTCACTGCTCCTTCTGTTCATATAATGACAAGTTTAGCAATGACATTTAAAGATCAGCACAGAATTTGTGAGGCTTTGAGCTCTAATTGACTGAGAAAATGGAAATGCTGCAGATAGGCAGAAGAAACTCACACTAGAATAATAGTCTAAAAAAATCAAAGTGAAATAATGAGATAACTGGGCCACAGTCTGTGCTGGTGGTGAAAACTACAACTGTTCATGGTCTACTGGGGACAACCTTGGGAGGGGACAGGGCAAAAAGCCATCCTCTGTCTTTATGTCCCAGTGTCTGGAGCCAGTACATTTGAGCTCAGTGTCCCAGTTCCACACCCTTGGGACTTGGCTGTGCCTGAGTCAAATACGAAGATATTTCTACAGATATGGTTCTGTAGAATAAGTGAAACCACGTTTAGTAAGAAGAGTTTTCCAGGTGATCCAAGAAGAAAAATCTGCTGCTGACTTCTTCATTACTCCCAACAGTACAGATGTCTCATCATCTCTCTGCTGAGACCACATGTCCTGGTTTTATTGGCTGTAACTTCAGCTTAATGAGGCTACATTTAAACAACCGTGTGTACTGCCAACAAAAGCTGACAGGTTGTTAGACAGTGTAGCTTTTTACAGTGTACTATGATTTGCAGTTAATGTATCGACACTGCAGCAGAGAACAGTAATGTGACAAGTTAAAAGTCAAATCCAGCTTTTCACTCCGCAACATGAAACCAGATACTTTATTGCAGGTTTGGACATTAAAAAAAATTCGGCCCAATTCTCATATGGACTGGTTCCATGCTATTACATAGACCTATCCCATTGTATCAGCCAATATACAGTAAAGCCTACTGTCTACTGCTTTCATAAAGGTAAAGGTTACCTTTATTGTCACATATAAAATCATACAGGGTACAACGTAGAGTGATATTCTCTGCATTTTTCCTATCCTAGTAATAGGCAACCACTGTGTAGCACCAGTATACCAACTCCAGATGTTAGTCAGTACCTTTGTACTGACTGGAGAACTGACCTATCATTCATGTTTTTTGATGATGGGGAAACCGGAGCACCCAGATGAGAATATGCATACTCCACTCACTGGCCTTTTCCACCAACATGGAATCGTGTTTGGTCTGTCTCAAGCACCTAATTTTGAACAGTTATAAGCATTTCCAACAAAACAAAAAAAAAAAAAAAAAACTGGTTTGGAACCTGAAATGATGGTTCCAAGCATGAACCAAAAATAGCAGGTTTTCCATGGTGACCAAAGGAGGCGTGTCATATTCTACTGCTTGTTGTGCACTGTGCAACTCCTATCGTTGATGACGATGGTTCCACTGAAAACAGGTGAAAATGCAGGCTGGTTAACTAGATATCACCAAGATTCCACTGCTCTTAAACTGAGCCGGTTCAAGAAACCATCTGCCCATTACATTCTCATACTCTTACTGTCTTGATTTCATTTCATTATTTATACTTGACCACTGATATGGATGGATGGATCCACTTGAAAGAGTGGTGGGAGGTGGTGCCACCTCCTGGAATTGCCTTACAGTATAGAAAACCTAATGACAGTTTGGGGACTGTGTAACCTCCAATCAGACGGGCTGTTCCAACATCAAGTGGGCTGCAGGTCAGCAGGTCAGTTTTTTTCTCCAATATTTTTTTCCCACATTGTTGGTGGTGGCCTTGTGGCCCACTGTGGCGGGCTGCCCATCTGGCCTTTGCCAGAATTGCCAGACTCCAGTCCAAGCCTGCTCTGTTGGGACTTGTCATGCCTGATTATTTTGTATAGTGTGTGGCATTAGCCAAGTAGTAGGGCTGCAATGAACAAATGTTTTTATTGTCGATTAATCTGTTGATTTGCCTGTAAAATTACAAAAAGAAAAAGTTGAAAAATGTCAGTCGCTGGTTACCAAAGCCCAAGGTGACATCCTCAAATGTCAGTCTGTTTTGCCCACAACCCAAAGTGTACTGTCATAACGGACTCAGACTGATTAATCAATTATCAAAATACTTGGCAATTAATTTAATAATGGATTATTAATGATTAATTGTTGCAGCTCTAGTATAAAGCTCCTTCCAACTCAAGTGATGTCCATGACAATGATGCACAATACCAGGAGCCCGGAACTGGCTCACCTAAATGGAATGCATCCATTTTTAATGTAATCAGTTCCACCTCTGCTTTTCCTGTGATGACAAGCCAAAATGTCTGCTGAGAAAGAGACCTATTGACCCTTATTGCTGCGCTCTCTGTCCTCCACTCCAGCCTTATCTCATGTTATCGTTACACACTCTTTCCGCAAGCTATCTCTGAATTATGTCTGGCTCAGTGTTTTGTTTTTCACATTACTGAATGAAATATTGTGTTGTGTCATTTTAATACACTCCCAGCAGAGTCTCCATAATGCTGTTAGGATTCATTTAGGTACAATCATTCAACATACAACCCCCTTTTTCTGCCAAATAAAGCTGGAGAGAAATTTGTAGCAACAAATGTCCAAACCTTCTTTGACGGTTTTACGACTGACTCGAGACACAGACTTGAAAGAGAAAAACAGGATATGTGAGGAGAAATCTGCATCTTTCAACTTCTTCCTCCTTGACTGTCTCAACATTTACCGAACGCTCCTCAGCATCAGACAGGGCACTACATGACGTATGGCCGTCCATAATTCAAGATGATTTGAGTACACGTTTCTGGGATTTACAGTGGCTGAGATGCCGTTTTTACGGTCATAAATCCAATTTGAAATTCAAGCCTCCTGAGCTCTTGATGCCTCCAGAATTATTCCTGGGCTTAACTTTTTGAATGTACACTCATGTCAAGGAAACCTATAAGACTGAAGAAATACTGTTGTTTTGCCTTGTTTTTGAATGTATTTCTAAATGTTTTATGACTGTGGCTTAGAAAATGTTTATTTGTGACTGGCTGGGATGCAGTATTGCTTTTAATTTTGTATACAATACTAACACTTAAAACTATACAACCACTGACCATTGCTCTTAGAAAATACTTATAAAATAACGTTTTTATTATAGATTCTACAGGTTTCTTCTTGAGAATGGAATCTGATACAAGAACCAGACTCCAGTTTAGTTCGTAACATTAAATATGTAATTCATACAGTAGTTTGTGTCATTAATTAAAAAAATGGGTTTATGCATGAGTGATTTTATCTCTTAAACGTTTTTTACCAGAATTCCCACAAGCCATTTTTGAACCAGAAATTCATGAGAATTTATTTACTTACTTTCCATCCACCTTCTGTCAGTAGTAAAACACTACATTACATAAACTTTGCAATTTAAATCAATATTGAATAAATAAATAAAAATGCCTCTGAAATAAATAAGTATAAGCTTTGAAATAAATCATGAAATAAATGAACAATGTATAAATAGGGGCGGACGTTTAGCTCAGTTGGTAGAGTGTCCGGCCCATGTATGGAGGCTGTTAGTCCTCCGCAGCAGCCGCTGGCTCGACTCCCGCCTTCAGCCCCTTGCTGCGCACCCTCCCCCCCCCTGCCCCGTTTCCTGTCTACTCTCTGGCTGTCCTGTCCAATAAAGGCAAAAATGCCAAAAAATAAACTAAAAAAAACCCCAAAAAATATTGTTTAAATATATAAAATATATAAATAAGATTAGATATAAATATATAAAAATGAGCTGATGAGTTAAATAAACAAATAGGTTTTTATTGAAAAAGACATTTTTTTTTCCAAGGGCAACTTTTATTTATTTCAGGGAAATTTTATTTTCTTATCTGTTATATTTAAATGAATGGGGCATGGATATCTCACAGATTCAGACCAAAGCAGCAGACTTTACCTTATTGATTATACTGGGGGGTGTATTGGTTACCTGTCCAGTGAGAACCAGGACCTTGGTTTGAGCAAACTGTTTGATGAGTATTTTTATATGTGCTCCATTTTCATTAAATTTTTTGCCCCAATTGGGCCACACCAGCCAAAAAAGTCTGGAAATGCCCCTGGTTAGGCTACTGGCACCCTGGGGTTTCCTCATGTACAGATAGCTTTACATGTTGCTAAAGTAACTGCTAACTCCTGCTAACTGTACCTGCCATTAGCTAGTTAGCTTAATTAGCATAATTAGCCATGCTGGGTTTGGGTCTCCCCCAGCTTGGCCCTGTAAACCTCCTCCTGTTGCCAATACGGTTGCATGGAGTGATACTGATTTACAGTTTTTACTCATTCACTTTGTCTCAATTCCTGAATGAGAATTATTTTTTTTTAGTTTAGTTTAGTTTGTTGTTCACTTTTGGCACGTGTGCAAAAGAGTAAAAGTAATAGGCTACAATTTACACAATAACGACATGCACACAGTTTGCTGATCAAAACTGGTGAGTTGATTCTCAGATTCTCAGTGAAACTGTCAAACTCTTGTTAACATTTTTTTCATTGTTTGTGCCAACACATGAAAAAATGATCCATGGGTAAGGACAGCCATGCATCACTTCCCTTGACTACACCCACTTCTGACTGAAAACAAGAACTGTCAAAGGTGCTGGCACAATAGAAAAAACAAGCGTTATTCCTCTGCATGTTAATGTTGGCAATGTAATTAGTTTATCATAACGCCACAGTGGACAGACTACTAAAACAGCAAAATAATGTCAAAAAAGTAACAGATGTCAGAAATATATACCTTGAGATTCAGTAGGGTACTTGTATATTGCAGGATATACCACCACTGGTCATTTGGTTTCACTTCGAAGGAGGCAGACACTCATCCTATGATGTAATATGTAACGATGCCGATCACTGATCAGCAAACAGAACATAATTGTTCGCCTGACTGTCCATACGATTTGGGTTCCCAAAGCTCAAAAGTGATACAGTTTTCTTCCTGGAGGGACTGCTCTCATCCATTCAATTATCAAAATCTGTCAGAAATACATATATATTCCATAAATCTCTATGACATTGAATGTTTTTGATAGATCACATGGATTTCATTTTGTGGCAAATCTTCTGTTCTCTGTACATAACTTTACGTGAAAGATCACTGGTGGGTTTTCTCTTCACAGTACAGTATCAATTAGGTGTAATAATTTGTGGCTGTAAAATGTGGCTTTGTTTTTGATTCCCCTTAAAAGGATTTCTGATTCAAAAATTGCAGTGGGTAGCGGCTTTATTCTTTATAAAAGCTTTTTATCAGCTGGACACCTGCTTCCATGCGAGCCAAGGAGCCATTGCGGGCTTATTTAAATTTGATAAACTGTACACTCAGTATCCAAGCACCAAAAGACAATTTTGTACCAAACTAGATTTGAAAGAACAATTGTAGTCTGTTTCTGTTGCCCTTATTGAACAATTTATCCTGTTGGTCATCTGAAGCCTGGTTTCAGTGCTCATATAGAGGATCTCATTTCCAGGCATGCCTTCTGGTCATGGCACAACTAAACTATACAGTAGCAATACAAAACATCTAAGTAATAAAGGCCAAATAAAACATGTGAGAATAGGATTTTCATGAAAGGAAGAGGGCCCCCCGATAGGCATTACCTCTGCATTACTTGTATTGACGTCAACATTTAGTGATTTTGTGGGTCTAATTCTGTGTTGACCACACTTTATGGGATTATTTTTCAGCACTTTATTGTAAATCACATCATATGAAAACAGCATCATTTCCCTGCAGTTGGAAAATTGTAAATAACTTGTAAATAAGTCATCCTTCTGAAAAATATTTCAACATAAAACTAGACATGCATAAATCTGAAATTTTAGACAAAAAGAATAAGTGATTGATTCCAAAGCTTTACTGTCCAAAATGAACATAAATTAAATTGTTTCCATTCTTAGAACCTTTACCTTTGGTAAATGTCTCCTTTCTAGTATCAGTTTAACATTTTTTTTTCTTTTAACAACCTAACAGAGCAGCTTACACACACTAATCCTTACCAAAATAACTCATTATGTCCTGTAAAAAAGCACAAATCTAATCTAATTTTGGGGACCTCACAGCAGACAAAGTCTTGGGGACCCCCTGTGATTTCTGCATCCCCCTAAGGGGGGCCTGGACCCCAGGTTTGGAACCAATGATCTACAGCATCACAGTTTGAAGCAAGAGGCAATGACCAAGCTGCTATTTGACAAGTAAGAACAGGCTGGATTAGCAGATTTATGCATGAAGAATTACAATGTAAGCTCCAAAAGAAAAGGAAAAAAGTCAATGTTTATGCAGCATTTTAAATTACTTAAGTTTCGTAATGCTTGTGACTTCCGTCATGCAAGTTAAGTCAGTTCCATCACGTCAGTTCCATGACGTACGTAACATAATTATTTTACCCCAAACCATGATCTCTCCCTAAACCCATCCAAGTAGTTTTGGTGGCTAAATACAACCAAACTGCAACCATTTTAACAACATGTTAACCATGTGTTTCATGTTATCACCTGACTTAGCAAAAAGAAGTAATGCTAGCAGAAGAGCAATATATACAGTTTTCAAAATAAAATAATGACAGAAATTCCTTTTAAAACACATAGAGCTCAATTAGAACAGTACACAAAATTTACATTCTAATATATTTATGTCAATAAACCTGTACCATTCAAAATAAAAGAGTCAGATCAGGATTTTATAGAAATTGATGCCTGGATCATAAATTAAAGAAGCAATATCTTCACCACTACAGTGCCAAAAGAAAAAATACAAAAAGAAGAAAGATGAGGCAAAACTAAAGGAGATGTGATGAAGGAGAGGAAACAAAGATGAAAAGCAACAAGGAAATACAAAGGTGAAGAAGAGAAAACTAAAGAAATAGTAGTAAGGAGAGTAAGGAAAAAAAGAAATCCTCCCTGTCAAAAAAAAAACAACTTAAAATTAGATCATGGATAGGGGGAGACTGGAGAGGAAATAAATGGAGAACAACTGGAGAGGTAAAATGAGATATGAAAAGCAAAGGACAGATGGACAGGGAAGAAAGAGCATGATGGGGAAGGGAATAAAGGAAGAAGAGAGGGACTGAGCTGGAGGGTCAGTACTCAGGATTTGCCTCCCACAGTGCTTTAGCACCTCCACATCGTTACAGGGTCTTCATTGGAAACCAAATCAGCGGCAGGCAGAATTGGACACACAGCCCAGTGGCCATGAAGAGAAATCCAATCACATCAGAAATCATTAGAGCAGATTGTTCCTGGAGCATGGCGCTGCACACAAGTGTGTGTGTTCTCTTTGTATGTGTGTGTGTGTTATGAATATTATCTCACATGACTGGGATTGAGACACTATGTATACACACCGTGATGAAGAGCGTTGTGTCAGTATATACTCTATTACATTAAGACAGTTAGAACCAGTTAGTAGAGGGGAAATGAGAATGTCAGCCAAAGTGGTTTATGGGTAAATAAACAAGAATGACATTCAAATGAGAGAGTCACTTCTGAACTTCTGGGCGTTGTGTGCAGCCTATTAGGCTCATAATAAGCAAACAATTGTGAGTCAGGGCCTTTTTTATTGGTGATTGCTGATGCTTGTAACGCTCAACCAGTAGCCTTTATTCAACTAAATTGTATTATTTGTTCACTCCAGCACACAAGGATGAATATAATTGAATTTGCCTTTCATTAAAAGTAAATCTCAAAGTAAAACTGGCGGGGTTCAAAGGGGCAAGATGTCACACAACCCTATTTTTTCGTGCACGGCCCCTAACTTGTCTGCAAATGACCCAGACATTTAACATTTGGTGCAAGGATTTGTTTGCATTCAACAGCGTAAAGAGGCATACACATCATGTATTCTGCTTCAGTACAGCAACAAATCACGTTCCTTTGGAGGAAACTAAGTGGAGAAAGTTTTCTGATTGAAACAACACAAACAGTCTACAGCATGATGCAAAATACAGGGGGTCTCTGGGAGGTCAAGACCCCTTGAATGTTACCTGAGACCCCCTTAAAGCCTTGACTGCAAAATTTTGGGGCTTCTCTGGGAAAATCTTTAAAAAATAATTATTGGTTAAATGTAGTTGTCACTAAAAATGTGAATAAATAAAAATATGACTATAGAAAAATATTGTTGCAGTGTTTTCTTTTATATTGAAATTGAATACCAGTAGTTTCTGGTAATATATCCTTCCATGGGTGGCTCTTTTGCCAGTGGTCTGCAGTTCAAAGAAAAACATTACCCTGTGTCACAGCTCAAATTTCTTAGGTTGTGTTTCTATTTAATTCATTGAAACTCACATCTCCTCTCATTTCAGATCACTTCACATCCTGGCCCTGTGTGTTTTCCCTCGCTTTTGATGGCTTCACCTGTGTCTGATTGTCTGTCCCGCCCTGATTAGCCTCACCTCTGCCTTGTTATCCTTCCCCTCACCACAGAATTTAGTGTGTGTCTTGTTTTCTCTCAGTGCGAGTTCGTCTTAGCTCCTTGTGTGTCTAACATTCCAGCCTTTTGTTTTCCTGTGTCTCTTTCTTGTTTTTTTGGATTTTGCCTGTTTTTTTTACTCTGCCTTGTTACTTTTGGATTTGTTTGCCTTCACTGATTTTCCTGTTGTGTACTGAACCAACCTTTTGACCAGTAAAGACTGATTTATTTACCTGAACTGTCATGCGTTTGAGTCCATTCTTACCTGGTTCACCAGTTGCAACACCTGTACAACCTGAAAAGCAGCGCATTTTTCTGCTTTGACATCATGTTTACATGTTTAAAAATATGGACTCAGCTGGCATTAAGTTGGGAAAATATGTCATCATGGTTACAATAACAACCTCTCCTCTACAAACCTTGTTCACTTCAAACTAACCTAATCACCTGACCTGAAATTTTCAATTAGTCAGAGGCTACAGACACAGTGCCATGATACAAACAGCTTGGCTTTCAAATGGAGATTAATTTGGCTCATCAGCTGCAGTCACTGGCAAATGTTTTAATAGCATGTTAGCTAATTGATATTGCTGTCTGAGTGACATATCTGGCAACATTAAAACGCCCCGCTCGTGGGCTGAACACCGGTGCTGCACATTGTTATCTGTCTCAGGTTTCTAGCTATCACCTTCCACACACTGATGGATGGGAAGCTGGCAGCATCCACGACGTGCATTGGACAGTTAATGGCTAAATATAGCAGCTAGGATACAAATGGAAATCCAAAAACTAGTCCAGTTTCTTTGTGTCACCAAACAGTGGCAGAATACCAGATGTGGCAAAAGCACCCACATTTTGTACTCAAATACAAATACAGATACTTGTGAAGAAAAGGACTCTGGTAAAAGTAGAACTGACATCAACATCTTTACTCAAATAAAATTGAAAAAATACAGGCTCTGAAATTTACTCACATGTAAAAGTAAAAAGTCGCCCTCTGAAGGACATTTCAGTTTCTATTTCTGTCTTTAATGTCTTATTGTGTCTTTTATGTTGTTGTTCCTCTTGTTCTGTCTTTTACATTGTTTTTTTTTGTCGTCTTACATCTTTTTTGTCTTGTCACTCCTTTATGTTGTTTTTTGGCTTGTTACATATTGTCTTGTTACTTATTTTTGTTTTACACATTTTCCATCTTTTTCCATCTTTTACATTTTTTTTTGTCTTGTTACACCTTTTTTGTTTTTTCTTCTTGTTGAGTTTTTCCCACCATTTATTGTCTTGTTGTCTTTTCTCTTGTTACATTTTTTTTATATAATTTTTGCTTTGTTTTTAGTCTTTTACTGCTTATTTGTCAAGTTACATATTTTACATTGTTTTTTATCTTGTTACGTCTTTTACGTCTTTTTTGGCCTGTTGCATTTTTTTTCATCTTGTTGCGTTCATTTTCTTGTCTGCCGTGTGTGATATACGTACACTGATGGATACACAAAGGTGTTGTCTTTTCTATGTGTTTTTGTTCACTCCATTTAGTTTGAAATCAGTCTTGATGTTGGGAAGGCAGTGTGCAATAACGCAAAATAAAAATAATCAATAATTCCACTGAAATGCATAAAAACTAAAGCAACAAGCCTGTTTTGAAAATGTAAGAAGTAGAGAGTACATATATTTATATTCATATGTAGGTGGTCTGATGTCATTTAACTAAGACTTATGATAAACTTAGTGGATCATTGTACGTAAGGCTCTGAGCTGTGCAGCACTTTAACTCTGAGGCTGCAGATTTATCAGGTCTGTCTGACTGCCTTCAGATGGCTGCGGGGATTTAATTAACTGATTCACTTTAATTAGCCTGCCTGGGAATCACGAGCAACAGTAACTTGAAGATTAAGTACTTTTGGACATTTTACCAGCTCTAAAGTGAAACACTGAAATGAAAATGTACCATTGTATGCTTTTAGGATTACCTTGGAACACAGCCCAAGGACTTCACTTTTTTGTTTGCTTTTTCAGTGTCAGTTACTCTAACAGGCAGCATCTGTCATCAGGTATTACAAGAGGGAAAAAAAAACATTGACAACAGTGCTAAATGGTAAAGAGGCAACGGCACACATAGACTCAGTAGCAGGTTAAGCAGACATTTTTGTAAAGACTGCTGAAGAATAAAGATTGAGAAGTAATATGATAACTTCCAACTGCCTGAGTAACTTAACAAACCAAGCCCATTTTATTTAAAGGTTAGTTGCGCAAGATGTACAGGGATCTACTGGCAGAATGTGGCATAAATAGAATATAATACTCATAAATATGTTTTCATTAGTGTATAATCTTCTGAAAATAAGAATCATTGTGCAGATCCTGATGCACCTTCAGTAGCCCTCAATGGACAAACCAAACACTGGTTCGAGAGGGGTTTTCTGGGCACCGTAGGTTCTCCTACAAGCTTGGAAGGGGAGAGTGAGGCAAGTTGGTTGTAATCTGAAACCTCACTGCTAGATGCCACAAGGAAAACTTTCGGTGGCCATGAAACTCACACAAAACACAAAAGCCATATGTAGAGCCAGTGTTTGGTTTGTCCGTTCTGGGCTACTGTAAAACATGGCAGTTCAACATGGCAGCCTCCATAGAGGACCTGCTCCCTCTGTAGATATTCTACGGCAACAAAAACAGAACGATTCTTATTTTCAGGTGATTACGCAGTAATGAAAACATACATATGAATATTATATTCCACTTGTGCCATATACTCCCAACAAAGCTCTTACATAACTGGAAACATGGAAACATAACTTGACAAAAAATCAAATATTGCCGATATATATTAGATATTTTTATTTGAACTACAGAGGAAGCTTTTACATGTTTAATGTGATGAATAATTGATTGTAACATTTTACTCACTCTTTCCCTGTTCCTGATGTTTTTTTACCTTCTTCTTTTACACTCTTCCTCTCGAATATTTATGGATGCTTTTAATTTCTCTGCTAGGCGTGTGTGTGTGTGGCTGACTGTGTATCATGCAGCGGATCTTACATACTACTGGACCCCTTGGCAACTACCAGCAGCTACAGTATTACAGGGCCATAACTACATTATGTACCCTAAGTCAAAAAAAAAAAATAATAATAATAATAATAAATAACTACTTGATTAGGTTTAGGAAAAGTTTGTGGTTTGGGTTAAAATGAGTAGGTCACGTACGTCATGTGATGGAAGTGACGTAACAAAACTTAAGTAACTTCAAACTTTAAATAACTCTACATTTACTTTCCTGTTTCAGATTGGACTCAAACCCTGGTCTCCTGGGTGAAAGTCTGTGTCTGTGTTTGTTTGAGCCACCCATCCACCCCATGCTCCTTCTATATTTCTTGTCATAATAACTACTCGCACAAGAGGTCGCCATCTAATAATAAACTTAAATATGGATTGTAATAAGGTGCTTACATAGATGACTGAGACACCTGTTTTTACGGTAAGGAGGGGTGGCCATTGACTGCTGTTGTCGCACTCTTCTTAACCAGCCACAAAGTGCCACAAGTGATCGACACCTGCTTCAAGTCTTGTTTCAGCTAGGGATAACACATGTTGGGGTCATGCAATATTGGCACATTCTATTTTCCCTGTTCAGTATGCCAAGGCGAGACAGTTACGTTCCTCTACGTTATTCATTCAAACATGACAGCAGTGGTTGTCTCAAGACATTCAAGCAAGTATTTTAAAGTCCCCATTTTTAGGGGGAAGTAAAGGATGTTTATTTTACTTTGCAAAGGACCACTGTCTTGGTACTGTGAAGTTCATCTTACTAACAGAAAGACTAAGCAGAAGGTGGACAACAGTGCTCAGTAACAAAGGTGGAATTTGAACCCACACCTGAACATTCCAGCTACTCAACATCTAACCTTGTTGGTTATAAAGTTAACATGTATCAGAGGATCGTTTCAATCCATCAACCTCAGGGTTATGGCCCCATCACGCTTCTGCTGCATCACTCTGCTCTCACTTGAGAGCGGGGTGTGCACCGTCAATGGCGGGCTAACACAATGATTACTTATCTGTGTGGCCACTGGAGGTACAAGCTGAGTCGACCAGAGTTTATCAAAGGAGGACCAGATAAGCGACTGCTCTCCCTCATGACAATTGGAAATCAATGAACCATCATGAGCTCTAATGTGTTTTAAAGCACCTTAACATGAGGACTGCAGTTCATGTGTTGCAAACATTTGTGCCATAGCATCAAGGAAGATAACATGGGCGACCTTGTGGAATTAAATCTTACTTTCAAATTGGTGGACTAGAGACAAATTCTATGTTGCCATTGAACAGTTAACACAACCTGAAAGACTAAACACAGTCAGATACCAAACAGAAATGAGATTCAAAACACTTATGTGGACAATAGCAGTAAAGTTAAAATTAAAGAAAAATGTAATAAAAGGACAGTTTTCTAAATTTGTTTTCATGTACAACAATCTCTGATGATGCCTATTGTGATGTTTCAGCATTATTGCAAGCCACACTGTGCCACATGGATCTAATAAAGTAGGGAATGACATCAAGTTTGATGTACTGTATGTACACTGTGCGATGATCACATCTACTGAATGGTAGGCTAAAACGCAAGTCGATATAGAAGAAAATGTCATCAGTATACGTCATTCATGCACCGTTATAGTGGTAAACAGTGAAGCTAAGTAAGAATCAACACCTTGCAAAGGTGCCATTTGAGTGTCTGGAAAAAAATCCAAAGATAAGGAAGAGGAGGAGAATGTGGACCCAGTCGTGCTGAGGGAAAAGAGGCCAGAGCTTGTGGTAACGTTAAGTATTTGTAATATGTTAAAACTGCATACATTAATGTACATTCAGTGTTGTAGTGTCTACTGAGACTTCTCCAGACATTCTACAGAGTTAACTTTTGGAGGAATAGGAAACATCTAGACTGGAAACATCACAAACTAGGGGTGCGAGGATGGATCCCAAAATATTGGTGCTTCCGATATTACATCTTGTTTTTGAAGATCGGCTCTGTGATTGATACCAAAAAGGGATCAGTTTCAGTTTCTCCCTTCTACATTGTGCCATTTGTATTTCATAAAAGAGCAGAATTCTCTTTGCAAACAATGTTCAGTTGTGTAGCGCATGTGCTTTTTGTGTCTATACTGCTGTTTATATCTGTGTGCACTCAAACAACATGACACATAGTGATAGATGAATGAAAGAGGAGCTTCCTTTGGAGATATTTCACAGCTGTGAAAGTGTGTGTGGTAGGAAGGCTGTCCACCACAACTTTGTTCAAACACATAATTTTCTTTGAGAGTTTGTCAAAAAGGCTCAGAGAAATATCCAGGTATATAGTAGGTAAATTAATATTTTTGCGAAATCAGAAGTTAAGCATTGATTAATGTTACATTTTTTAGATGTAATTGCTCATCAATACTGTTACTTTAGCAGACCAGTTAAACATACTGTATATGCAGTGTATATTCCTATTGAAATGTATTATCTAAATGAATTAGGTCCCTTAATTTTAATGAAACTGAAAAAAAAAAAAGCTTCAAAGCTGAAATATGTAAATAGCTGAATATAATTACCTTTTAGTGTAATTGTGGAAGGATTCCCATATTTGGGCAGATTTAGCCTACTGATGGCGCGTTCACCTCATAAATAATAGCATACTGTTCTCCTCTACAGTAAAAATACATTAGGCACTTTTAATCACAAAAAGCATCTGTACTGATATGAGCGATTCTGGCCCTAAATTACTTGGTATCGGATCAAAACCAAATTTTGCGGTATTGCCCACCCCATCACAAATCTTGGACCCAGGACATAAGAATTCTACAGCAGCCCAGACCATCACTGGTGCCCATCTACCGAGCCTCAGTGATATCGGGGAGGTGAGGTGCTTGCCAAGTGCCCAAAGGACAACACCCAGCCCAGCCACAGCCTGTTCACCTTGCTGCCATCTGGCATGAGATACAGAAGTATCTGTCGCCATACCAAAAGATTGAAGAGCAGCTTCTTCCCTCAGGCTGTGAGACTGCTTGATTCATCCTCAGCCCTCCACCATATAGTCTTATTCGTATTCTATAGTCTTATTTATATCTTCAACCAGTTTAAATCAATCAGTCAATCCCTCAAAGAGGGAACTGCATTGAAATCTCATTGTACAACCTTGTTGTAAATGATAAATAATGTGCCTTGTATCCTGCTGATATGATCTGTATTTGTCCACCAACACAACTTTCCTATTGGTTTGTTAGCAGACGTAGGTCGTAGCAGCAGTCACATTGTGAGATCATTATCCTAAATTTCTGACACTGTCAGAAGTTTGTGGCAAACTATCTTTGGTCGCAAGACCGTGAGAACAGCCATCTTTGAACCTCTATCAGAAAGTGACATAGAACCACTGTTTTGGAGCCACAACCAAAGATATCGCCATGTTTCTTTCACACTGGTCATCTTTCATCTGCTATATCCAAGGGTTTATGATATACATGGAGTAGGGAAAAAGGGTTTGTTTTTTAACTTACTCCACAAGTCCAATCTTAAACTGCCCATTGTAGCGGCGATATGACCTACGATTCCAAAGGCCAGTGTGGTGTCTACATATAGAATGAACTGAATGTACTGAATGAATTTCCCCTTGGGGATCAATAAAGTATTTCGTTATTCGTATTCGTATTCGTATTCGTATAGGTCTTTGCTGTGTCTCAATTCTACTGTACTTATACTTACTGTTTTTAGTGCTACAGTGCGTTCATATAGACATTTATAGCAAAACGAAGCTGGACACTTCTCATCCTCAACAGTTGCTATCTTGTCTAAGTAGTGGAAGAGGCAGGGCTACAAAACTTGTGAACACGGTGGCCCTGGCGGCCAAGTCAGTAAAGCTCTGCATGGCTTCAGTTTGCCCATGAAGAAGAAGAATCTGCAATCAGCATTTCCGGTAAGGGCACAATGGCCATCCTCGATTTGAGCACCACATTGTCAAAATTCACGCACTATGTAATGAGTACACTGTGTGCATATTGTACTAAAGGAAGTATCTGCATTGAGACACAGTATATGATCGAGGCAGTTTGTGCTCTTTGAGAATAGAAGTGTAGTCATGCTGCCATAAACATGTGCCTGTTATTTGAATTGCTATGACTTAATTTTTAGAATTATTTTCCCTTTTTTCTGATTTTTTGTTACTTTTGTGAGATATACACATGCAATGGAGCCTACTGTAGCCTACAGTAAATAACTCTCCACCACTGGGAAAAAAAGATGTCTGCCTCTCGTCCACATTTGAGCTAGACCATTCAACAAATGAATACAAAGACATGCACTTAATGTAATGTCCTAATATTCCAACTAATCATTCAAAAAACACAATGTCTGGGTCTTGCATTTGAGTCATAACAAGTCACAATTCTGCAAGGTCACGATAAATATTGAAGCTATGTAAAGTAACTCTTTAATTTTGCTGTATTTCTATGTGATCATCTTTCTGACTGAGCTTATGCTAGATTGGTAGTTAATGGCACAAACTGTGCCATTGTTTTTAAGTCCACTTTAATCAACATAAATCTGTCTTGGAGCTTGGTTTCTTCTAAGCAAAACTGCCAGTTCACCCACTAAAGTGGAATTTATGTTGGTCATTAAAGCAGTTATTTGTGAGGAGACAGAAAGAGGAGTTAAAAGCTCCGCCAACACGCCTTCATCCAAAATTTCAATCACAAGAGGAGTAACAATACCTTCTTACCCTGTTGTCTTTTCTTTGTGAATCAGATCATGTGTTCGTGTTTATGATTCATCAGCCCCTGTGGATCCTGAAGCTCACGCAGTTCCAGGCTTTGATTAGAGCAGGGCCGGGTCTGGGGAACGGTGCATCCAGGGGAGCTGACATTCCTCCATCTCTCCCACTCATTCTCTCTATCCTACACATATACACTTTTTTCTCTTCACTGTAATGGGCTGCTGACACACACACACAGACACAGACACAGACACACACACACGGGTATTCCCCTAACCCCTAAGCTCCCCCTTATCTCAGTACCTCTGTGTGTCTTTTAATAGTGAGGAGGGAGGTTTCTAGCCAGCAGGAAGACTGAATAACACCGTGCATGAATGACTTTGTGTGTCTGCTTCTGCAAAGAGGACAGAAAGAAAGAAAGATAGAAAGAAAGAAAGAAAGAAAGAACCAACAGTCACAGGCCTCTTACTCCCACTGGAAATATATAAGATAGTAAAAATGCTTTGGTGCTGGCACATTTGTCCATCAAATTGTAATTTGGTTCACAGATAAGTCAACTTACTGGTAAGGATCTAATTATGATCGGTCTTATTTCCATTTATTTTGCCATAATTCATATAGTAAGAAATTACTTGGTAAATTACCTTTTCCAGCAATAAATAGTGTAAAGGATTAAATTATATTCAGTAATTACTTTACAGTTACTAATCCAAGTGAAGCTCCATTATTTTGTCAATTTGGGGGTCAGCTCTTCCTCTGTTGCAGCAGGAGTAAGATGGTGGATTGGTATCTTGTTTCTGTCTCTGAGTGCTTAGTGGACAGACTGGGCCAGGAGCTAGCTTAGCAGAAGGGCTAGAGGTTATAATGCAGCTAGCATGTACCAACAGTGGGGAAATGATCCAAAGTTGTTTTATTTACATGTGTTTTTAGCTGTCTTGTTAACATTAGCCACTGCTAATTCATCAGGAATAATTTGGTTTTCATATCTGGTGTGAACTCATCACTTCAACTGGATTCTTGACCATTTTAAGCATTGATATCTGGCTTGATGATCATTTTTAATTTCCTGTTTTATTGTGTTAGAGAATAGCCCATGCAATAAGTGCATGTGGAGGATTTGGGTTTGAAGGACTTTTGATGCAGTCTCAGAACACATCAGCTATTGTCTGACAATGTTTTAGCTTCAGGGATGACGGCCAATGTTTTGGCCTTCTTGGGTAGCCAGCGGACATCTGGATAATGAATACCATAAACAGTCTGATTAGCATCTTGAGACACGAGAGTGGAGTTGAAGACTAATTTGTACAGACAGATATCTGCAAATGAATACAGATAATTTTCAATAAAGCTAATTAAATGCTAAATCACTGTCAGTCAATTGGTTCTGAGGTTGGATTTTGGCCAATACACTTTGCCTTGGACTACAAATGGAAACCAGAATGCCTCTGATAACAAAAGCTTGTCCCATGCAGGTATCTGTTTTTAAAGATTACTTTTGATGAAGCTGGGTGGAGCAATGAAAGCAAGTTAAGTAATGTAATCACTTTTGTTTTTGAGTTATTACAAAAGTAATATTACATTTTATATGAGTAACATCTGATGAGCAATTGATAAGATTCTACTCACCAGCATTTGCGAGGTCTGGGGATGTTGTGATTTATTGGGCATGGTTTTACAATGGATAACCACTGGTTTCTTGGTTGGTCAACTGGATGGTTCCAGATTGAAACATCTCAACAACTACTGGCACAACAACAACTGACTTTTTCTCTGGCATGACCAGCAGGTTACAATAAAGTATTTCGTATTCGTATTTCGTATTTCGTATTCGTAGGTTGACATTTTTGGCTTTTATTGAATTATCTCAACAAACTTTGGATGGTACCAGTTGTTGTGCCCAGAAGCTAACCCCTCATGTCGTTGGTGATCTTTTGACTTTTCCAGTAGGTCACAGGGTGAGAAACAAAACAAAAAAAACTGAAATGTGTCAAAAATGTACAACATTGTTTTGTTGCCATCAGCCCTCAGTCTATTGTCTGACCTCTATGAAATACCTATTGTGGTTGTGATGTCTCTTCGTAGGCTATGTGTCCATGTGCTGTCACTTTGTCATGAATGTGAAAACCCAGCGCCTGGAGAGTTCTCACAGGTTTGTGCCATATACTGGTGAGACTCAGTCCTGTCAGTCAAGTGGATTCTCACAAACTGTTTCTCCTTCTTTCAATAACCACAAACTCCTTTGCTGTGACAGCTCAACAATGGCTGCAATGGAAGACGCTGGACAGCTCTGTCTGCAGCCATTACCCATGTGCACAGGTACCTCTGAATTTTTAATGGACCCTGTCTTTCTGTCTGTCTCCCTCTCTGTCTCTCTGTCATAGCAATAACAATAATTGATTTCAGTTTAAGACCATTGAATGCTTCTCCCCTTTTCACTGCAAGTTGACAAGTTTCAATTAGCTTAGCAGAAAATGGTTTTTACCTTCCAGGAATGCATAATAGCACATAATATGTTGTGCTGTGTGTGTGCGTGTAAAAGAGAAAAAGAGAGGAAATGGAAGATGACATTAGTTGGCTGTTAATTAGACAATTACACAGTATGGACACTGCAGGGGGAATCCAGTAGTGCGGTGGCTTTTTAGTGAGAAGTGTTAAAAACACAGCTGTATCTCAGTACAACCGTAAAATTAAAGTTTTGACTTTGGGCTCAATCCTTCATCATGGGACGGGATGAAACAGTAATCCTGGTGTCATTCCAGTGATACATTCACTCTTCTGCTTATTCATATCCACCCTGTCCTGATTTATTTTATTTTATTTATTTATTTTTACCCATGTCACTCTAAGTCTTAGGGATTTATTGTGTACAATCAGGTTTTGGACATATTCGTGACATGTGTTACCCAGGATTTACACCAGGCACGGCTGCGCCCATGGTTTTGTTCCGTCATGCCCGCGACTTCAATTCACACCAGCAGCGTTTCAGAAGGGAGCGTCTCAGAAACGGAGCAGTTGTTGACTTGTTTATCTTTTGGTCATTTTTCCTTGATTTTTGTGCTCTCTACCATGGGTAAGAAGTCTATGTAGTTATGTGGTTTCTTTTTTTTATGTTTTAATTGTGTTTAATGTGTTATTTCCTTATTTATTGTGCTGTAGTCTTCAAAGTCATGGATCAAAGTTTTGGAGCTTTGTTTAATTAAAAAATACATCTCTATAATCATCTCAATATTATGAAACATACCTGTGGTCGCCACGTATAGCGTAATGTTGAATGAATGAAGTGAAATACAATCCGTCGTCAACACGAGATGTTTTATTTTGAAAATTGACCGGATTCACTATGCTTTTCGTGTCGGGACTTCCTGTCTGGTTCGATCTTCTCTGCGCAGCTTGACGCGCCATCCGTCAAAAATAGACTTGCTGCGTATTCTCTGCGGAGCGGAGCGCCGAGCCGCTTCTGGGACGCAGCTGACACGCGCCGTGGCGAATCTGGTGTAAACACAAGCATTGACTAGAATGACTGCATATCTCCTGAGTGCCGCGGCGCAGCCGCGCCTGGTGTAAATTAGGGGTTAGTTGGGCTACTCATAAATGCCATAAATGCCAATGTGGAATCTCAGTGGTACCATGCATGTTAGGACATATCTTACTTAAAAAAAAAGAGTTGTACTCAATATGAACTGTTTGGGCTTCTCACTTGTATGTCCATTGGTGCCAATTTAGGTTAAACATGGGGCAAATGGACAGTTTCAAAATAATAAAAATTTTAAATCATTCCCTCCACCCACCCCTCTGCAAATATAACCAGTAGAACAGTGTAGATCAATTTTAGAACTCATTCGCTATTGTCTCACAATGGTTTGGCCTCAGGGTGCAACAGCCAATATACTGGGGTTTCCGGTGTAGTCAGTGAATATTTGAATAACAGATAACAGTTATCCCGGCCAGGACTTCCTTTTCTGTAAATGGTCATTGTTTACAGCCCAGTTGGTAACTTGAGATGCAAGAATGGTGTTAGAGTGTAGAGGCGACTAAAGTTAATAAAAAGCTAAATCATGGGGTGCCCCTACAGCTCAGTCGGTAGAGCATGTGCCCCATGTACTGAGGCTGTCAGTCCTCTGCAGTGGCTGCCGGTTCGAGTCCCGCCTGCATGTCATTCCCTCTCTCTACCCCCTTTCCTGTCAACTCTTCAGCTGTCACTATCACAATAAAGGCAAAAGCCCAAAAAATAGTCTAAGAAAAAAAAAAGCTAACTCATTGTCAGATGATAATGAATGGGTTCTGAGCCAGTGTGTATGTCCACAGGTTTTCACCACACAACTAGACAGAACATTTCAGTATTTTAAGGATATATGAACCTTGCTGATGGGACATTCTACGTTTTGCATTCTGGCTGTGAGACAGCCATTCTAGGCAATTTTTGTGATTCCACTGTTTCAGAAGTGTTCCAGTTGCAGATTTGCGCCACTATTTTGACGGGCTGGGAAGAAAGTCAGACACAGGAACAGCACAGAGCGTCCAGTCAGTTTTCAAAATTTAACACCCTGTACAGCCTTCCAGTCATAAAATCAGACAAAAAAGAAACTAAAAGTCAAGAAAATCAAAAAAAATCTAAGTAAATCAACACATTTGGGCAGGATCACATTAGTCATTAGGATATGTTTCCCTGGAACCATTTATGACAATATAAAATTTCATGCCAGTCCATCCTGTATGTGTTGTGATATTTGAGTGAAAACCTGCTGGTGCTGAAAAGTCTGGAGCTCACCAAAGTGAATAAGATTCTTCTTCTAAGGATCATGAATATCTGTAGCAAATTCCATGGCAATCCATCCAACAGTTGTTGAGCTTTTTCAGTCTGGACAAGAACAGTGGACTGAATGACCAACACTCTCATCCCTCAAGCTATGCCAAAGACTAAAAGTGTATCGATAGTATAAAACAAAATAAAACAATTTTAATGGAAGCTGTCACTACTTTATTTCCATTTTGCATGAATTGATTGATTTTTGGCTCAGCATTTCACATTATGATTTGAATGGTCTGGCAAATTGAAGTGTAATATGTCATATGTATAGTATGATGTTTTATGATGTCATTTGTATGTTCCCAGTGTCATTTCTCCACCAGATTTATATGGCACATGATGGGAACAAGACAAAGGGTCCTATGTTCCGAGGGTACTATAGTCCCCAGCTCTATATAGCACATAAGGGGATAGGGTTAGGGGTTAGCATAGAATATTGGACCTGGAGAGATTACAACCCTGAGAACATAGGAACCCAGGGACATAGGACCTTATGAATATAGATATATAGATGTGCTCCTGTTTTATGTTGCGATGAAGTCATTGAGTGAGTTTTGGGCGCCACTGGAACCCCACTTTTTAAAGGTTATATTGATTTATATTTTGATGAATTAGCACCATGGAAAATCATCATCATCATCATCATCATCATCACACTAATGACACACTAAAAATGCCAAATGTGTTTCATTGTCATTTTGGATTCACCAAAAGACATGTCCCTGAATGTCTTTTCCTGCCTTATTGGCGTCACCTGTCTGCTGGCATCAGAGCAGTGGATTCTACTTGATAAAAATCTATAATTGAGTATTAATGATGTGGGCTAGTACAAACTGTGCTATTATCCCCCAGTGCAGCCCATAAAACATAAATCTGTCAAGACGCTTTGTTTCTTCTAAGCAAAAGTGCCATTCCACCTACTCAAGCGAATTTTATGTTGGTTATTATGACAGTTGGAGTGGAGAGACGGGGAAACGAGCAGAGAGAGAGCCGTGGCAGCAAGTCTTCATCCAAATTTCAATCACAAGAGGAGCCTTGAGAGCAGCATGTGGGCATTAACAGATTGAGCAACAAAAATACCTAATGAAAAGCCAATCGTGACTGCCTGCTCATACTGTAAGTGATGGCTCTTTGGAAGTTCTGCACTTCAGTTGGATCAGCACTATGAAGATATATCAGATCTATGAATATGTCTTTCTTTGAAGTGATTTCAGAGCTGAGAAGAGCTGATAAAAAAAAATTGTGGAGTTTTCTTAGATTTCTGAGTGTGTAAATGGCATCCAAGCATTTTATATGAATCAAAGAATAAGAATGATATTTTTAAAAAGAAAGTTTCATTTTGAGTTAAAAATTCTCATCTGAAATCAAAATGTGTGTTTTTTCAGTAAATAATATCTGAAATAATGGTGATGACAAGACATTTGATGAATACATCATGAATATTAATTTGGAGTGGAGGTTTGTCAGTAAAATTTCTATCCAAAACTTCCCAAATCAGTCACATCCATTGACTCTCAAATGTAAGAGGCAGCCAATTTAATCAGTTTGACCCAGGTGACAGAAGTGAACCATGTTTGGGAAAACAATATTCATTATCGTAATGATTTGTTAACCAACTTGCTAACACCTGCCCGTTAATTCACACCAGAAAAGTGTTTAATGTTTGAGTGTTGTGGACCAAGCAGTCAGGGCACAAGGAAACACAAGTTTGAAGTTCAAAAAGTTACGGCTATTTTTCTAAAAAGATTCAACAAGACAAATAACTGAAGGCAACTGAAATAATTGAGTTATAGGGCCCTTAAAAGATCAAGAAAATATAGTTCTAAAAAAATTAACTAACAAAACAAGATGCTAACTCAATTAAAAGGCTTTCTTCTCCTTTGGGATTTTATGGTGGTTGGCATCCATATGAGTTGCATTACTACAACCCACTGGTATGGCCTATTTACAATGCCCACCCAAAGTGATCCCACTCACAACTATCCATTCTATAACTCAGATCCAGTTGTCTAAGTTGGTGCAAAACCCTTCCCTAATGTAATATCAGAGATGTCCACAATGTTCAAGAATCTCCTGGCAGCATCAAGCACGATCTAGTAGGTAAACTTCACCCAAAAATGAAAATTCAGTCATCATGCAGAGGGATCAGGTTTATTTTGTTATTCAGCAAAACACTGCTGGAGTTTCACAAGAAAACAGTGTTGCAGAGTGTCCCAAACAATACAAGTGAATGGTTTCAAATGTAAAAAACAAGTGAAAAACAAAACAAAACAAAACAAAACATAAAATACCTCAATACTGCTTGTCTGGCAAAATCCAAGTCTCCTAAAAGTCCCGACATGCCGTTTTCAGACCATCACATGACACACACCCAGTTAAGACAGTGTGCATGTGTGCATGAAAGAAAGTTTGTATCAACGCTTCTGTCCATATTCACACACTGCCTCTCTTGTGCTCATTTACATGAACATTTTTTCTGTTGTTAGTCTGCATCACACTAAATAGTCTGGTTTTCCCACGGTTCATAATACGCTTGAATTCTAACCCACTACTGGTTTTGTGTGCAGCATTTCACTTGATGTTGTCCAATCACAGTCTCAACAAAAGACAGCAGTGTATAAAAACCACATTAAAAGGGAAGAGCGCAGAAGGAAACACCAAAATCAACTGTGGCTGCATGCCATATAATTTTTTGAGGGGCAAAGGGCCAAACTGAGCAGGTGGGAAATTTCTGCCCCATCACCATTTCATTTCTCTCCATTCTCTTTGCAGATTCAGTGTATGACAAACATTTTTCTGCTCTGATCTCAATCACTTTCACTTCTGCAGCCATTTTGACATGAAATAGTAGGGTAAACACTGTACATAAAGGTTCTATCTGTTTGTGTCCGCACCAAAAATGGTGCAGCCCATCAGCATCCTAGGAAGGACTACTGGCGTATATTGGCCTGGTTTTAGGTGTGACAACAGTGAGGTGCGTCCATGGAAGCAACTTGTCCCGAACAAACAACAGCTCTTGAAGAGGTTAGCGAGCGTAGATACTGCGATAGCATCACTTTTATCAGAACTGTAGAGTATTTCCTCATTCAAAGCGGAACAAAGAACGGCACTGAAGGATTTTCTCCATGGAAAATATATTTTCACTGTTCTTCCGACCGGCTTTAGCAAGCATTTGATCCGATTGGTTGAAGTTAGCCCATGTTAGATGTGATAGACAGATGGGTCATCCAATCCAACCTGCCCACTGTTTTTTGAAAGTGCCTGCCCTTTACTAATGATGACTTCCCAGATGGTTCTGTGTAACAAACCATCTGGCATGTCAGGGTAGTGGGCACAGCCATCACACTACTTAAGTCCTAAAGCGGAAATAACAGTAGAGGAAGTCAGCCTGACATCAATCATTGCCATCTAAATGTCTGTTTTACTGTTTTTGTGGAAAGTTCTCCACAGTTGTGTTGAAGTAGAAAAAGAAAGTTAGAGTTAGGGTGAAGAAGCAGGTGAAACCTGATTGGAGCCAGGTGTACTGGGACCTGTCAATCATAAGGTTAATGTTAAATCTAAAAAAAAATAGAATTATTCCTGACTGGACTGAATTTATTTCTCTGGGTGAGGTGTGCTGATATTAAAATTCACTGCATTGGCGAGTGATTTTAAGTCTGTGCAAGGAGTGCGTATATGGGTAATTTTTCACCCCCAACTCAGTAATAATTACTCTCGCAATTACCTGCTGTTTTTAACCAAACTGGCTGGCCCTCCTATAATTTAAATCCCATCTGGAGCAACGTCCATGTATTTTTAAGTGGATCTCTGAGTTTTTTTCCGTCCTTCGACTTTCTTTCTTCTTTTTATCATCTCAGAGTGAAATCTGACTTTTGTTGAAAAATTGAGTCAAATATGTTTTTGCTCATCTGATAGAGGGAAACTTATGAACACCAACATATCTGCCTATTTGGGAATCAGTATGATTAAAGAAAAATTGGGAGTTGGTCATCAAGACAGCACGACAAGCTCATCAAATGGGCTGTTGTTCTCTATGATTTCTGAGTGGGATTAGTTTTTGCAATGGACAGGATAATAATGATATCACTATTTCCATAATTTATGTGTGTTCAGATTTAACCAAGTTGTAACTCTGAGAGGAAGAAGATGATTTTTGACTCAAATTCACCTCACACTGTATCTTTGCCTCATATTTCTGAGATTTATCTTCACATAATGATTATTTAGCTAACTGTTTTGATGCTGGAACAAAGTAATTACACACTCAAGGCGGCAGTTGTGATAATGACTTGACAAAAATTCAGTGTTCAAAGCCACTCAGAGCGGCTTTACTTTTGAGGCTGTAAGATGACATTCTTGCTGTCATGTTACTTCAGCGGCTGCAGCATTGGTGCCTATTCAACATAGTGCTTAACATTTACTGTTTATTTCTTATGTTTTATATGTTTGAAAAGGAAGATAATTTTTTATGAGGTTAGACCTTATTGAGACATTGGAAATAAACATGTTGGACCCTTTGATCCTTTGTCCCCGCGATGCATTACCTACACCAGTATCTGGCCCAACAATGACAAAAGTCATTTTTTAGATACTCTTAGATACTGGTATTGTAGAATTAGTGATTTCCTGGAAAACGAAAAAAATAAAATAAAAATTGATTACTCATCCTGCACTCAGGGGCCTATAATATTGTGTCCAATTAAACACTTTTAGGGTAACACCGGGTCATCTTTTATGGAGAAACTATTTTCTGTTTTATCTCTGATGTCCTCCAGCTAACCAGCTTCCACTTTTGGTGATTTACAGGGTTTCTTGAAGGACAGACGTGCAGACTCTAACTGATAGCTGCCGTAAGCAGGCAGCAGAACCTGACTCTGCAGCCTCCAACCAACACAACCTCTTAAACCAACAGTGAATATAGTACAGAGGTCATTTACAGTGTTTCCTGATGGAAAGATAGCTTTTCTTGTTGCTAAAGTAGCTTACCACTAATTGCCTTAGCTCAGTTAGCCGTGCAGCTAGCTGAGTCAGTCAGAGGGTGCCAGGAGCCAAACTTGGCAAGAAAACCACCTCGGTACTGCATTACTTGTGGTTGATCTGGCCCCTGTTGGTCCCTGATGCTGTGTCTGGTCCTTGTCCAGCCATGTTCACTGAAACATCCCAGTCTGGAAAAAGTCCGGACCATACATACATGCACTGCTATAGCTGCATTGCAGGGGTGTGTTAACACACATTCAGCACTATTTTGATTAAAAACTAGCAAGTCAAGAACTTTGCTAACACAGCCAAACATCAAATAAGTGCAACAACACAAGGCATAGCAAGCCATGTAATACAACTTAATAGTCCAACATTAAGAAGGCCAGCTTGGCTTCTTTCTGTAAGCCTTTTATTTAATGTAGCTCTTGCCAGTCTGACATTAACTCATCTCTATTCCCTCTTGCCCAGTTACTCTGTTGTTTTCTTTTCTTAGCCCTCACTGTCAACTTTCTCTTCTGGTGCTCCAATAAATAGCGGTTAGCACTTATTTTAGCAACAAGTTGAGGTATCTGTTCTTCATGTAGTCTTGCACAGTGCTCAGTACTGGATAACGGTCTGGCTCCACACATCCACATTCTGCTACAGTATAAGGAAAAAAGTGCCACACCTCGTTTGCATCTCTTTAAACCAATCACAAATGTCTTGGGTGGAGCTAAGCCCAGGATGGAAAATAGTGTTGACGGGGAACTTGTTTTGGTGGAACATTTAGACGTCAGGATGCGATCTCTGTCATTAAAATGACTACATCACTGCAAAAGAAAAGGTACCAGCTGTCAGCTTGTCAGCTCAAGTTTGTAACATTAGCACCCCAGGTGCTACTTTTCCATTTTCAGCATGTAGGTTGCGGCTGAGATTGTTGTTGTTTCCCACAGGCTTTAAAAACTTAGGGAGCAGACACCGCAGTGTCACTTGAAACAAGCGACCAATGGCAGACTTTATACCTGCAGTGCGCAATAAGTCAGAAGATCCGTCTGGAAACTCTGTCAATCACACAGATTTGAGGCAGAGCAGCTGGATGAAGTCAGAGGGAAAACCAGAATACAATTTCTCTGAAAAGAATATTCTAAAATATGACACAGTTTCACCAAAATTAGTGCCCATAGTTGGTGGTGTGTGACTTAATTCCACAAAGCATTATGCACTTAGATTGTACCTGGAAACCCAAGTTACACGTGCAAGAACAGGCATTCAAGGCTCAGAGTGGGAAAGAAAGAGGCACCATTCACCCTATTACAAGTCAGTGAAGCATCAGAAAGATTTTAAAGCTGTTATTTTAAGGTAAAATAGTTACATAATGTTGCTTTAAAATGAAAGTAATGTAAAAGGTGCTATTTGCCATAGATTTACAGTGCTTAGATAGCTTCTAAATAAACAGTAGCTGCTTATTTCTGTATTTACTGGTTAATTTACACTTTGAACTATATTTAAAGGGTTATGTACAAACAATGATGATTCTAGTACATAATACATCATAACGGACCCCCAAATGATGATCTACAGCAATAAAGACTGTGACCCACCTTGTTTTAACACTCATATCTTGAACCTGTTGCACTGTAAAGTTAAAACAAAATGTTTCTTACAATCCAAACCAAGCTGACACAAGCTTTTGAAGGTAGCTCAAGTTACGGACCCATTTGTGGAGTCATAAATCAGTCACGTAGCACCCGGGAACGCTGGAAAGCCGATGATCAAACCACCGAAACATTGTGCCGTCGTTTTTCACAGGCAAGGGGGCTTATCGTGAAGAGACGAATCAATTAGCTGCTTGTGCGATGGCAGTCGGACTCGGCTGCACATTGATTTTTACACAGAATGTCGTCTTCCACCATTAGCCGCGTTATCTGCTGTGTTGTGCTGCAGTGATTTCAAGCAAATAAACTCATATTTACTCCCCTGACACATGATATACGCGGCTCTACAGGGGAGATGAGAGGAGACGACAGGCAGGAACACAAATACAAGGTGTGTTTCCATATATTCCACACTTGTGTTATGTATATGGTTATGAATAATACCTGTATATAATGAAGATGAAATGGAGAAATGTATATAAAATGCACACATAGAGTAGGAAGTACACAAGTGGGATGCAAACAGCTTTGGAAATTTGCATCCACACACACACTTTGCTCACACTCGTCCTTGGGGTGGGCCACCCTCACATATGATTTGCAGTGGTAAAGTGATGCAGGACACCTAACTACAAAGCACAGACGCACACACACACTCTCGCCCTCCTTCATCTCTGCATGTGTTATGAACCTGTCACTGCGTCAGTTGATGGATCGCGTCCCTCATGGGTTCAAAACATGGGGCTCACCCCTTTCTAAGGCATCAGCACTTCAATCAGACCCTTATTAGTGTCTCTGTGTGTGTGCATGTGTGGGAAAAGATGTCTTTCATGATCTCTGTGCTTATGACTGTGTGTGTGTGTGTGTGTGTGTGTGTGTGTGTGTGTGTGTGTGTGTGTGTGGTGAGTGGGGGGGGGGCACAGAGAGCAAATGTGTGTGTAATGAGGTGGAAATAAGCGTCTTTCAAGATACTTCCCTCAGTGTGAACTCCCATACATCTTGTTAACTGACAAAGCTTTGAAGACTAGTCTTTTTAACTTAGCACAGCGAGGTTGGAATCACACTCACGCACACACACACACACAGGCACATACCCTATATAATGCAATAGGTGGGATCAAAACAACAACAAGAAGAGAGTGAGCAAAATTTGACATAAATCATTTTATCAGACAGAGATTTAGGCAGTGCCACAGAGAGCGATGAAAAGAATCATTAAAAAGCAAAAGTAAAGGAAAGTTAGAAAAGCACACAGAGGAAGCTAAAGCTAATGGAGGTCTAAGAAAAGAGAAGAAACATTAACATAAAAGCCCAGCACTTTCTACAAAGACTGTAGCAGCGAAGGCATGGAAGTCAGTGCTGGAACACTCATACATGTCACTCATTAAAAAATGTTTTGTGAGACTTATGTACTTTATTTGCACATATATAATAAAATAAAAGATAAGACAAAAGATAAGATGGATACAATAGCATAACAAATTGCACAGGCAGAATGAAAAAAAACCCTGAGGACTTGTTAAGGAACCCACCTAACGTTGAAATTAAAGACAGCTGTATATGCTTGCACAAATTTACAGACATAAATATGTTTTTTTAAATATCTGAAAGAAAGAGGAGAATATGATTTCCAAACAAGAAATACTAGAAACTACAGGGGCACCCTCCAAATTATAATGGGTTCGTCCTTGGCCATCCTGCTGACAGACAGACAAACAAATGGCACTGAAAACATAACCTCCTTGGCAGAGGTATAAAAAGACCTCGGGAGAAAAAAAGAAATAAAAACTAGTGCCTGCTTGCATAAAACCACAACCAGGCTAAGGCTGCCCTTAAAGATCATGTAATGCAAAATAAATGTGTGTTCTGAAACATGTGTTATTAACCATCCAGGCACATTTGAATGATATACAAAAAATCAGTAAGTTATATAAAATTAGGTCTCAAAATCATGAAAAAATTTGATGTTTTCTCTGCTCTTAAATGCTGGAGATGTGTCCACTCCACTGTCTCAGTGTCAAACATCACTGTGACCTGAAAACCACCTGAAACAGGGACTCTTCATTTAGCAGTTTTACTGGACATGTCCAGACATGTTGCAGCCACCAGAGCCAGAGGATGGTGACAGGATGGTTTTTTTTTTTTTTTGCTTCTGTGTCGGTTGTTGGAACTGAAGTAAACTGCTGGTCTGATTTGGACTGAGAGAGTCGCTGAGGGTATGTTCGTAAATGACTGTTAGGGATGGGGAGGGGGAGGCATTCATGTGTAAGTTCGTGGGGCTTACATAGTGTTGAGTGACCATGGCTCCAGCACATCACTGAGCCATGTTTCAGGTCCAAAAAAACTCCTGATCACAGAAATGGTGAACAGTTTAACAGTCTAACTCCACAATTAAGGACTATGTAGTTCTCAGTGTTTTCACATTTTCAGCAACTATCTTCTAACATGTATAATGCATTCTTCATCTAAGGATGCCTTAAAAAAATGAGTTTCATAAAATCGCCATAAGGATTTATTTAGGATGTTATAAGGGAAAACCCTCTGATCTCGAAGGGTTTTAGCTACTTAAGTATTGCATTATACGTTGCTAGAAGGTCCTTAGTAACCACTGTCCATACCTGTCTCTTAAAAGTGAAATAACTTGGGGAACAAAACAGACAATGGCTGACTTTATGGTGACTGAAGAGGAGGATGAGACATTATGAACGATACACAACTTGTTAGAGTATAGATATGATTGTCAGTTTGCACTAGCTAGCCAAACATTGCTGTCTCATATACGTATTTACCTTAGCTAAAATGTTTTATTGAAACTTACTCGTTTTTGTCAACTCCTGTTTATGTTTGTCTCCTTTCTTGAAGAAAGTAATATTAAAATTAATATTTCTATCTAAAGTTTGTTTCACAGCAGATTTCTCACATTGACTTGGCAGTTTCTTCTTGCCACATCCTCTACTTATGTGTATTTGTTTTTTTCTGCTTTTAATTTACTTTGGATTATATTCTTGCTCTTTACATATTTTTTGTCAGGGATGGTCTTTTACTTTTTGAATTCTGTTTGTTGTCCTTTTTGTGGAGGCAAGCTAACACTCGCAATCATGCTGTTACAGATAATGTGAGTGAAGCATAATTAACTGTAACTACTGTGAAAGCCTTAGTCTAAACACTAATGGAAGGATACAACCTAAGAGGCTTTATGCAGCACTCCTAAATTAAATTCTTAGCTTAGGGAAATATTTTGCCCAAAGGACAACCGTAAGTTTCAAAGTTAAGGTAGTTAATGAATCCTGGCAAAGGATTAAAGCAACATATAGGTATTTGCACTGCTCTCACTGTATCATACCTCGTTTAAATAGTATTGTTGCTAAAGATATTTAAAGATATTTAAGTGGTTTAAATTTAAGCAGGAATACACTGAACGTCTGTACCTAATTGAAAACTGGCAAGGAATAGTTCTGTAAAACTGAATACAGCTATAGAAAATCAACAAGTCTGGTTGTTGAACAGTTGATCTTAGACCAAGTTAGAAAGAAACTGAAAGGAAATGGGAAATGAACTGGTAAGAAATTAAAAGTACCTATCTGAAGTTTATTTATGTTAAATGTGTTTAACAACATCAGGCCTTAAAATAAGAGTTATGTGCCTGCAATACTATATTGCTTTAAGATCTGAAAGCTTAAATCATAGAGTAGGAAGATAGAGATTTCATGACTAGATAGGTTTTACCCTCCATAAAATATCAACCTGAATTATGCAACTTTAAAGATACTTTTTTAAAGACCAATTAAAATATATACATCATACAAAATAAATACATCAAAGTCACTGGCTCTGGTATATTAGAACAAAAGTGACAAAATGAGAAATTCAGGGAAAAAATTGGATATATTACAATAACATCAGCAGGGACTACTTTTCCTCCCTCCATAGGAAGTGGAATTGTTGGTGTCTGAAGCATCAGCACGCAGCAGATGTGTAAATGGTTGCTCACATGAGAAAATTCCAAAAATAAAACTGGCTTTGTCTGATATTGTATATTGAGTTTAGACTCAAAATGTCAAAATTAATAATTTCTCAGGAGGTGTGGGTTCATACCCCACTACTGCCACCACTTGTTAGACAGTTTTTGCCAGAAGGTATAATATGAAGTAGGAGGCAGACTTGAGAGGCTTTGATGAAAGTCCCATTGGTGGACATTTATTTACAGGTGCTTTCAGGAAGCCAGGATGCATAAAAAACAAGAGAACTACTGCCATAAAAATTGTGGATAAAACAGGTCCTTTTGGCCCAAAATCAAAAGCACAAGACCTAGCATCTGCTGTTGCCCCAAAAAATTACAAACAACTCAAGTGCATCTCAAAATCCATTATTCTTGATGTTCAAAAAAACATAAATGAAATATTTATAAATAATATCAGCAGTTTCCGCCTCAGACATGGTAATGCTCTTGACAGCAATGCTGATTTCACAGAATGCTCAACCAGCCGGAAATTGCAGGGTGGCCACTTCCCAGACTTTACCAAACAAACAAAGGAAATGGCTAGGAAATTAAGTGGTACATAAGTGACAAATGACATTTAATAAAAGAAAAATGCAAATGTTTTAGTTGCTTTTAATGCCCTAACAGTCAGAGACCCCTGTTAATGCCCTAACAGTCAGAGAACCAGCCTTGAACCCAAACTATCTAGATGGATAAATAGCACTACAGGCCAGGGGAGCAATATATTTGGGGGGTAAACTGTCCCTGTAATATCATATGAGATGGATAGTAGAGATGGAATGTTGACTTGGGAGTATTCTAATCACTTCACAACTCAGGACAGATTGCAACGTTGGCTTTTGTGGGTATTAAAAATACTGTGCACAGACAATATAAAACTATACACATACACCACAGATTTTGCTCTGCTGCTCAGAGTTCATGGTGCTGAACCTCTCGTTGTGGTTGCCACCTGGGTTTGGCCAATCAAATTGAAGGGGCAGGCATCATGGAACTAGCAGCCACACCTACCTGTCATCGCAACCTTGGACCGCAGTGGCAGCAGACATGTTTCAAAATGTTTAGCTTTTTGGGGAACACTCTTGCAGGTAGGTGGTTGTCAGTTGTACTGTGCGAGGGTGTAAAAGGGCCTTCAGGGCTCTGTGGGTGTGTACAGACTGTTTGTTTGACATCTCTCTGACTCTCCTGTCAGCTTTGTTTTTGTGCCTGTTAGGGTGGGAAATAATATAACTTTATCATTCTCAGTACTACATGGACTCCAGTGACCTCACAGAATTCCCAGCAGAACTCCACCCAGCATGAAAGGGAAGAATCTGACCCTCAGCTGTGGGGACAATTTCTAAAAACTGTCTTGTATTCTTACTTCACACTGCAAGATAGTTTTATTTTTGAAAACAAAATTGATTTCTAAGCTGCTCTATTAAAGTATAATGCATGTCTAAGCTGTCCACTTAAAAAACAATGCATTTCTAAGTGACATGTTGACAGCTCTTTTGTTCAACTAATCCATCATTGTTTGGTGTTCAAAAATACTGATAAAATGACACTGGTCAGAGGAACGTGGCAGGCATGATGTCATAATGACTTTGAGTGTGTGTATGTTTCACAGAGTTTTGTAATCTGTGAGCAAAAAAGCTTCTTTGCAAAACCCTCATCTCTCCTTTTTCTCTTGCTCACATGCACACACACCAGAGATGGGACCAAGTCATTACCAGGTACACACTGTACGATTTTGGGATGTTGTAGATGAAAGATTGCCAGTTTGAAAGTGTACAATATCAATATCTTTTAGCATGGCTTCAAAATAGTAGTCTTACATTCCTGTGGTTCATAATAATCAGTTACACAGTGAGGCTTACAGTAAGATTGCTAAAATCTCACCGTTTGTGGGAGCCATAAGTCTCATGTCTTTGCAGCCAGGTCGAAGACAAGACTGACAAGTGCTAAACTTTGAGTTTTCTGTCCTAAACAAGTCACAATGCACTCTTCACCAAATGCAATGCCATTTTAACGATATAGCCCTGACTTACCTTTCATTGTACAACAAATGTCGAACAAAGTTGGAAGATGTTGCGTGTCTATCTTGAATTTTCAACCCACACATTTTGCATACTGCAATTCAGTCTTTTTTTTTACCTACTGAGGAGTTTTTGTTGATTGAAAGCTGTCAGATTGGTTCAAACAAAGTAGATCTGGGGACTTAAGTGTTGAATTGCTGGGAAGCATATTGATTGGTGGATTCTGACTTTTGGGGTTGGGGGAAGGTACCAAGTATTTTAAAGTCGAAAGGCTCACATCGAAGCGAAGTCATGAGTCATTGGCAACTTGTCGATTTGCAAGCCTTTTTTTGACTTGATTCAAGTTTAAAGTCATCAAATGTATGACTTGAGTAATTCAATCTGAAATAACAAATTCTTCTTTTAGTTAATTCCTTCCTGTCTGCCTGAGATGCTTTCCATGTCTCTGTCTCTCATTCACTTAGTCGACTCAAATCAGATTTACTGTCAACACACACACACACACACACACACACACACACCACAGACTCAGACAGTTGACACTCTATTAGTCTGTCTCTAGGTCACTTCAATCAAAACAGGGCGAAACATTTTCCTTATCGTCAGCAATGAAACATGATCACAGGGTGACATACACACACATACACACACACCTAAACATAAATAGACAGTATGTCCCTCCCTCTGTGTCCCAGGTTAACTTAACCTACATACATCAGTCATCCCTCAGCATGGCCACATTGTTGAGGAAGATCAGGGAAGCCATAAATATTTAACCCTCCATTAGATGAAGCATGTGTCATTGTTCAGTGTCCACACCACCCGTCCCCACACACACACCAAAACCCCCTCACCCATCACCACCACACGGCAGATGTGGCGGCAGATGTGGCGAGTGAGCAGCAATTTGTTGTTGTTGTTGTTGTTTTCAGGTTGATGAGAAGTCAATGGGGACGTGGAGGCAGTGGAGGGTGAGGGGCGCCTTTAATTTCACCCCTTTGCTCGTCTCAGGCGCCAAGGGTTCAGCCGGAGCTTAATTAGAATGCGTTTTAAATATTGATGGGGCTGGTTGTCCCTACTGTAAGGCCGTGCGGGGAAACTGGAGCACAGGAGAGGAAACTTGATGAGAGCAAACACACACTCTGACAGCTCTGAACTGACTGGCTTATTCATTAATTAAAATAAGACGGATGGCTGAAAAGAGGGAATGAATTAGAGAGGTTAGACTGTCAGATAGTAATAGATAGATAGATAGATAGATAGATAGATAGATAGATTGGTTAACCTGGACACATTGCTCGGATTGTTTGCCGTTTTGCAAAGTGAGTGTCAGCCATCTGAACATCCCCTAATTTTGTTTGATTATGTTCGTGGTTTAGGCAAAGACTTCATGATACCCAACAACTTGCTCAAGAAACACTAAAAAAGGCCCAAAAAGAGATGAAAACATTGTGTGACCAGCGTGCTTAGAAGCATCTGTTCAGTTCAAGTTCTTGTCTGGTTGCCAGTGCTGAGTACACCATTTCAGGTTGTGACAGCTGAGGGGGAGGGGAAATTGTCACCTGATGACAGTTCTCCTAGTCTGGGAACCAGGCAGATCTGCAGGTTCATGTTTTATTTGCTGTGGCAGATGCGTCTGGTCTTCCCCACATTCAGACAAATTTCCAGCCAACCTGGATGAAAGTCGGGCATCAGGAGAAAACAGTGTGGTGAGCTTTTTTCACGTCTAGGGTTTATTTTAACCAAACCAAGATGGTTTGGGTGAGTTTTATTTCATTTCTGTTGCATTTGAATGACGTGATTGACAGTAAAATTACTGCTTTTGCCAATGGAGTCTGGTGGGCTTGGCGAGAGTGATATAAGGGCTGTTTCAGGTTGAACAAAAAGGATCTTACTGTTAAAAAATGGTCTGTTTCTGTAAGGATCTTCTCCATAATGTTGTCAGACAAAGTTGATCTAAGGCTGTCAGTGGCAAAACAAAGCCTTGGATGTACGTTGACAAGTTCAGTTGCCATCGAGGATTGCATTGCAGCCATTGCAACCTGTTTCACGTCATTTAAGTCATTTAAACCCTAAAGTATGAGTATGTATATTCACAGACAATGCTATAAATGCTACACCATTACAGCTCATCTCTGCATGCTGGAGTCTGTTTACATTTTTCCGTCACATTTCACATTTTGTTGTTCTGATTGGCTGTACTTCAATTGCGTCTCGCAGCATTTTGGACTAAGCCCGCTGATAATACCCCTTGGAAATTGAAAATAAACAGAGAGGTTCCAGACCAAAATGCATTTTGATCTGGTGATGTCAGGCTAGGGTTTTGCAAAGCTGTTTCAAAAAGCTAAAGACACTAAAAGCTTTGCCTTCACTTTTAGAGCACTTGGTTGAGTGAACTCACCAGCAGTTTTCCTGATCTGTTTGCTGACACTCCATCACGTTCCAATCGCATTAAAGCTGACAATGAAGTTTGTGATGATGAGCCGATTACAGGCTTTTCGAGCGCATTTCCCCTGAGAAACGTGAGCAGTTAGATGAGGAGGTACATGCTGGATGATACAATTGTCACCCTACCTCCTTGTTAAAGGGACATTTCACCCCAAAATCAAACATACATATTTTTCCTCATACCTGTTGCGCGATTTATCCATCTAAATTTTTTTGGTGTGAGTTGCAGAGTTTGGGAGGTATCAGTTGTAGAGATGTCTGTGTTCTCTTAAATATAATAGAACTATATGGCACTTGGCTTGTTGTGCTCAAAGCACCAACAACTACATGTGAAAAACTCAACAGTAATAGACCTTGATGTGAGCAGATTCATGTAGGAACTAATTTCTTTCTACCGAACTACACCCATAATCTGTGTCACCGTGATACCTCTTGTCCATGAGTAGATGCATGCCATCCTTCTGCATGGTTGGTGGGTGTAATTCAGTAGAAAGAAAGTAGTTCCTACTGTAATCATGATTTCTGGAAAGAGAGATTGCTGTTGTGTTTTTCAATTTTTTTTTTTTTTTCCACTTTTTTTCACTTTGAGCACCACAAGCCAGGTGTAGATTTCCATTATATTGGAGAGAAGGCAGATATCTCTACAGCCGATATCTCCAAAACTCTGCAATGCACATCAACTTAGATTGATAAATAGCACTACAGGTAAAAGGTAAAACATATACTTTTGATTTTAGGGATGAACCATCCCTTTAAAAAATCTTTTCTACTGTCAGACCCTGTACAGACTTCCAAAAGGTAAACACAAGGTACTCGACATACTATTCCAACACATCATCTGTCTGTGGTTTTTCATGCTGCTGTTTCATAAGGACAACCTCAAATTATGTGGTGGTTGTACTGTTCCTTGTGACTTTCAGAGGATTCTTTGAAAACTCTTAATTATTTAGCTAGAAACACAACAAGCGTTTCCAGGGAACATCCACACAATGCCAGCACTTTGGCCCAATGTCATCTCAAAGCAAAATGTGCAGGAAGTAAAAGTGGAGCTGCTGGAGGCTTTGAAAACTTCCAGACCACTCAATGTCACAACTGTTGTAGAAATAAAGCTTTAGTCTAATGTGCCAGGACATGTCTCAGAGGAACAGACAGAATGGAACAAGGTTAAAGAGGAGAGGATAACAGACACATATGGACACAGAGAACAAAGGAAGGGGCATCACATAAGGGCATGAAAACACAAGACACAACAATAAATCAGAGATGTGTTTTGCCATTAAATAACAATAAAGACTCTGTGCCCATAAAACAGCTGAAAGTGAAATGGAGTCAGCGAGTGGGTGAGAAATAAAATCAAATTTCTGAAGAGAGGTTGGGAACAAGGCCAAGGGAGAGGAGAAGAGTGGGGAGAGAAGAAAAAAGGGTTTTGACAAGTGACAGGAAGAGAAAGAGAACAGAGGAGAGCAGAGGAGGAGGAAGGGAGGAACACGAAGGACAGTTAGAGGAAGAAAGGATAAAAATCTGAAAGGCTGGAAGAGAAAAGACAGCAAAGGCCGGAGAAGAAAATAGTGTCAATTCTGTTTCACAGAGATATTTTCTTCATGTGAAAGGGAAGTTTCCAATACAGTGTGTTGTGACATGTTTAAGAGGTTGTCCAAAGTGGATATTCTCTGTTTGCCTCGTGCAGGGTCGGCCAGGTTACAGCGGTGCCGGAGCAGAGAGACCAGTAAAAGAGAAACAGCTCGCACAGACGTACGACTTCTGTCACCTGCAGCTGTCTGTCAAACCTGGAGATCATAGGAACAACGCAAAGCCAGCTGTGATATTAGAAAAGGTGAAGATGAAACATTAATGATTGCCATAGGAAAATCAAAATCAAAAACTCAACACATCAAAGGCTCAAATATATACATAAACATGTGATATATAAAAATGATCTAAGAAAATTAAGTTGTCAAAGAAAGGGATGCCATGATGCTACTGGAGAAAAAAAGCTGTTTGCAGGCATCTTAGTTACACACGTTTTACATATGCTTGCATCTTGCAAAAATACATGTACATCACTAGCCATCAAGATTCCACTTGACAAAATATGGGCAAAATATGACCAGAACAAGAGTTTTTTATGGAGTTAGGGATTACATCATTACACTAGATGAGAAGCATGGAGGCATTTTATGTTCTTTTTTAGTTTGTTTTTTAACTTTGAAGACCGGTCATGATTCACATCCACTGTCTGGGAGATTCTGCAATGCTGTTATCCTGTGAAACTCCAGCAGTGTTTTGTGGATTAAAAAACTAAACCTGACTTTCAAACAGCATGAGCAGATAATGGCTGAAGTTTCATTTTTGGGTTGACTATCCCTTTAAGGTCCCCTGATGTTTTGTTGTCTCAAAGCTTTAATTATAAGCAGCATAATCAGGAAATGTTCAGTTTGCGGTAAATTAACATGAATCCCATCAGCCGAAAGCGAACATGAAAGTAAAACATAGCGGATACCTCGGAGTACAAGCAGCGACTCCTGAGAGAAACTAAACTTCAAACCACACAGTTTCACACAGTCCGCCTTTGGAAGCTACAGAAGTACTGAGAGCTGAACACAGCGGCTGTTAAAAACGTCTTTCTCTCTGGGCACCTGCACTGACATGAGTTGAGTCTCTGCTCTCCAGCACACACAGACAGGTAAAGTCTCCTCCATTTTCCTGGTTACCTCGGTAACAAGTCCCCAGCTAATAAATGATTGGTTGCCTGGGAAAAAGCACTGACGACATGAGTGCCTTTCTGAAAAGTTAAGAGATTTCCAACTCAAAATGCTTGGAGCAGCTGCACAAAACAAGCAAGCTGACAAACAAACAAGACACTGAGCGCAGCGCCTTTTCTCTAGGTGGCCGCAGACACTTTCTCCCCACTGGGAACAACTGAAAAAAGAGCCCTCGCTATGTGGACATGGGCCCTTACAGGCAGAACAACATGTTGTAAACAAAACACTGACATATTACCACCTCATAAGGTGATCAGCTGATACAAGGAATTATTGGCATTGATTTTGGAGTTGCGTTTCTTGCCACCAGCTGAATGTAAGTCAAATATTCACTCACACCTTTTAGCTCAGTTTTGGTCTCCACCAACTCTTGGGAAAAGATCACCTAGTTCTTCAGTTGTTAAAATGTTCAGTGCTAAGTTTGTTTGCTACTTGGTGCTGAGCAGGTAGTGTACTGTGGATTTATCGGGACACGGCAAGGCTGCTCACACTGCAGCCCCTGGGACTTGCGGGAGAGCACTCCAGCCCCCAGGCCTCTAGCACAGTGTTTCAGGGGGACACACCACATACACACCTAAATTTAGCCACACAAGTGACAGTGATGTCTAACACCTAATATGAAGTGATTAAAAAAATAAATAAATAAAAGAAAATTGTGAACTTGATATTCAGCTTAAAAATGTCTCGTTCACAAAAATGCAGTTTTCTCAGTTCTTTGTCTGAAAAATGGATTTTTTTGATGCAACCAACCAACATTCAAGTGAACGAGTGAAGCTAGAATAAAATGTTTTTTTTGTGTGTCTGAAACTAAAAAATCAGTTCTTTCTTTTGATATATTCCATGTTAGCATATTCATAGAACTGAATATTCTGTTGGCGACGGCTGGCAACTTTTTTATGAAATGCTGGTGAAAGAGCTAAGTGTTATGATACTTGACCTTATGAGTCACTATAAAAAGCTTTACATTGTGTTATGATTATTGTTATAAAGCATTACAAATATGTATGTATTTTGATGGTTATCACACAGTGCTAGGAGCAGATTGTAACACATTATAAGTATGTTTATAATGCCTTATATACATGGGAGAAACTGTTTCCCTACCTTTATGGTATTACAACTGAGATTTAGTTAATATTCATTAAATATTTGTTTTCACCAGCCTCCTCCTACAGGTGCCCAAAGGAGGAGCTATAGTTTACAAATACATTAATAAACACACAGTAGTTTGCTATAAACCTTATATTCAATGATTTTAGTTTTTATTAATGCTTAATAATTAATTAAGTAAAATTATTCTGTCATGGTTGGCTTGAAAATGCAGACATTGTTGCATCACCACCGAGGAGCCAGACAGATACCTTACAGATATTTTTCATGATGATCAAACTTATTTTCTGCTTCAGATGCAGTGGTGATAAATAATTTGTCTGGATGATCATGTCAAATGCATCTCTAAAGCTAATAATTCCTTTAGCAGGAACTTTGTTTGCACCTAAAGCAAGATCTAAAACTTATTCTTGCAGCTCTGAGGAAACTTTATGGAGATACATAATCATTTGCATAAAAACGATTGGATAGAAGCCTGGTTATTCTCTCAGCCCCTGGTACTATTTAGTCTGTAGTTTTGAGGAAGCAAAGAAGTTGTCAAATCATTTTAATGTTCAGCATATGATGCAAAGTCCTGAAGGTGGATGAAATTAATGGAAAGCAAAGAACAGGATGACTTTGTTCAGACACAAGTCCAAATGAGTTTTACAGAGCAGTCCTAAGTAATCATTTCTGACGCATGTCTGTGATTTCCAAATCTGCCATCTCACCACTCTTTGACTCTGCACCAGGAACATTTTTTTCTGTACTTTCTGTACAATGCCCAGTACAGTCATTTCACGATTGTCCTGAAAACTAATCTTGTTCCAAAAGAGTTTAACAAAGAAAACAACAAAAAAGCTGAGGACAAAGAGGACGACAAGCTGTCGGGAGACGACAGGACACAGACGAGACAGAGAAAATCAAAGTGGAGAGGGAACACGGAGGAATAATATTATTAAATGTTGACATTTCAACAGCAAAGAACTCAAGGAATTAAAGTGAAGGAGAAAGTTAAGAAAAAGGCAGATGAAACGAAGAAAATCGACGTGGAACACAAATTCTTGGGTGGAAATGAAGACACAGGCAATAAAAGAGGATGAAAAGAAGAAAACTTTGAAAAGGAGGACAAGGAAAAAGAAGGAACACTTTAAAGGTGAAGGCTGTGGCCTTGACTAATCGTCCATACGGCTCGGTGGCAGCCAAGCCACAGGGAGCCACCCGGTGTGTATGTGTGTGTGTGTGTGTGTGTGAGGCAGAGAGATGAATATGCATTGTTTTCTGTCTAACGTCAGGCTGCCAGCAGGTTGCCAGCTTGGCCCATTATAGCCAGGGAGGACAGCTAACATGGATCATGCACAGTTACACACACACACACACACACACACACAGGCAGACGTAAAGGGCAACCCACACACAAACACAAACACAACGGTAACACAGAGACGCAAGCTGCACTGACACGTATGACTGCATGTGCACATATAATCCTGGACATGCACAAACAAAAGCACTCAAACAGAAACGCGCAATCACCTGACAAATGACGGCTAGAACAGTTTGTTTGAACAGCTCATACACATCTCTGTCTGTGGCCTGTTCCATTTCTCTGCTTCATTACCCTGTCCTGTCCTTCTTTACTCCTCTGTAAAATAATTCCTTCCTAACCCTCCCTCTTTCCTTTACTCTCATTTTAATTCGAAAGTGAATATAAAATCTATAACCCTTTTCAGACATATACTTAATGATGTAAATGTTCTGGTAATCAGGAATATCAGTCTCACGGTCACTTTTCCAAAAAAAATTAGATTTTTTTTAGCCACCGGCCGAAACAATCTTGAACACAACTTTGACACATTATCAGCTTTCGAGTTGATATGCTGAACTCAGCAAACAGTTGCTTATTTACACATCCAGCCAACACATCCTCATACATTAAAGACAGAACAGGTCAATTGCTAATGATTGCCAAAATTACATATAAGACCGCTGGAGAGTACCTGTGACAGGCAGCACCAGACGGTGCATTACCCACAGTAGGTGGTGTTGGCACGCCCTCAGTCTGGAGAAGCAGCAGGAGTATAAACATGGAAGCTATGGAATGTACTGCAGTGGACAAGGAGGCGAGATCAGTGTTCCGCCAAATAAATCTGCTTGGTTTGGAGAGGGTGGTATTTGACTTACAAAACAGTGGCTTCCCATCAGAAAAGACAAGGTAAAGTGGTGAAAATATTCTAAGTACACTTAAACTGATATTCATGCTAAAATATTTTTTTGCTGCTGACCCTGTCCATAGCAGTACATTGCTTAACTTCATACACTGGTAGTCCTGCAGCTTCTCCAAACTAGCGATGTGTGGACTACCAACTACTGTAGTTAATACACCGACTATGGATAAAAAAAATCTGTCCACCTGATGAATGAAGGTTTGATAGATTTTTCATTGAAAGCAGCTTCTGTTGTGGCTGAAAACTCCACTATGGGAGCAATGAGCATGAACCAAAGTGGTTAAGTTTTGGGCTTCATAAAGCAGAGGGGAGCTGCAGATTCAGGTGATTAATTACTGAGCAGGTTCATCATTAAGCAGGACAACCTTCATATCAGACATGGCCATTTGAATCATTATTATAAAAGTACTCATTATAGCTGGTTTTAAGCAAGAAAACAAAATCAATTTAATAAACTACAAAATACTGTTTATTTTAGATATATATAATTTGCAACATAACATGGTCCCATTCTATGCTTGAGTGCCTAGAAACTAGAAAAAGGGAGTAGGACTAGAAAAGTTTTAACTTTTGCCTGCTCCTGCTTGTTCGATTTACATTTGGAATAAACTGAATTAACTAAACTAATTTAGGCTACAATAGCAGATAAGTATAAAAAAATATTTTACTGTACTAATGCACTAACATACTAATGTTACGGAGCCCCTTAAGGGACATGGAGGAGAAAAAAAATTGATGGGTGAAAAAAAAAATAAGGACGAACTTTTGCGAGATCTCGCAAAATTATTGCGAGATCTCGCAATAATTTTGCGAGATCTCGCAAAACTTTTGCGAGATCTCGCAATAACTTTTGCGAGATCTCGCAATAACTTTGCGAGATCTCGCAATAATTTTTGCGAGATCTCGCAATAATTTTGCGAGATCTCGCAAAATTATTATTTCCTGTTTTTTTCCTTTTAAAGCGTTCGAGATGAACTGCGCCTCGCCTGGAGAGTAGATGAGATCAGGCGGTCGCAGCACGAGGTGGAGACAAAAAGCTGCAGTCAAGTCAGACAGTTTCCAGCAGACTTAAGAGAACATACAGGAGGAGACACTGACATCCTGTTAGATCACCTGTAGGTTACCTGTAGTTTGCAGACCACGGTCATAGCTGAAGAGATTAAGTGTGCCCTCGATCACTGATTGAAGTTAAAATAAAAGTGATCTCCATTCTGTTGCATGGAACATCTGTTCTTTTATCTGCCTTGTAAAGCACTTTGTAACTATTCGTTTGATAAGTCACTTTATTATTATTATCAGACACAAAATATCTGCTCGTTGACAGATTAAAACTTCATCACACAACATAAGACTAATACATCAAGCGTTAAATATTATGATTACACAGAAAACTAGTATTTTAGGCTATGCAACATGTGGTGTTTGTTGTCAAAATTAAGAGCCAATCAGAGCCTGTCAGCTCATCGATCATCGATCAGCCGCAGTTTTCAGAGCCAGGCGCCGCAGCTGCTCTCCACCGACTGCGAGGGCCTGGCTGTCACCTGATCGATGAGCTGACAGGCTCTGATTGGCTCTTAATTTTGACAACAAACACCACATGTTGCATAAAATACTAGTTTTCTGTGTAATCCTGTAGCGGAGCCGGCGGGGGTGCAGAGGGTGCGGCTGCCCCGGGCCCACGGTTACGAAGGGGCTCACCGCCAGACTGATGGCGAAAAAAAACAAAAACAAAAACATAAAGTCGGAAAGTCGGTCTCTTACTGCTGTATTTGTAAGGATATAAGTGTAAAAAACGGGAAAAAACAGTCCAGATCAGAGCGTTTCTGAAATAAGATTAACAGGTAATGTGACATCATAGTTGCCATGTCAACCTCTCTTGTGCTGTCTGGCAGTAATTCTTTCTCTCTCTCTCGCTGTGCGTGTATGCCCATTTGACAGAAAGTGACATCTGATTGAAGTGCGCAGGCGTGCGTGGTCTTTTTCACGGTGGTCTCTGAGTGTGCAGTTAGCCGTAGCTAGTTACTGTGTGTCTTAAATAGAGTTGTTTTCATTGCTGTCTGTGTTGTGGACCGCAGTGTCTGCTTGGTTATTGCATTAACGACAGGCCACACATGTTGCTTGTACACTTGTTTGTTGTCCTGTCTGGGTTGATCATGTGTGACTTGAATATGCAGGCTATAGGACTGTGTGGCATCCATCATCGCTGAATGTCATTGACCTTCTATCCTTCGTTTCCCACCCGTTGGTTTCATCTGCTTTACTTTTTAACCTTTATCTGACCCAGGTTTGAGCAAATTATTGGTAAAGTCCATGGCGCTGACCATGGTGCTGAAATAGCCTATCGGCAGTTGTGGTGCTAGATTATCAGCAGGTCGCTGTTTAATGATAAATCCATGGCATTGTCCATGGTGCTGAAATAGCGCAAATTGTGCTGCACAACTCATCGTAATCCACACTCTCTCCATTTTGCCCTTCTGCCTCCCTTTCCCATTATTAACGCTACTAATTGATCAGCTGTGTCATTACAGGCTGTCACTGCGCAGTGTCTAAAGTTGGATTTACTTTGTTTTACGTAATATCTGGCCGTTTACGAAGCGAATTGAGTCTCTTTGTTGATCTATGATTTTATTTCATATTTTGATGGTTCAAAGTGTGAGATTTTCTTTTTGTTTTTGAAGCTAAAGCCGTTCATTCAGTCCCTTTTTGGCAGCGGCCAAATACAGCTCAGATCCAGATCAGATCCGTAATGTGAATTGTTAATAAGTGAAATAGCCAATAGGCTATAAGGGCCCACTATAAGTCCCCGCCCCCTCTGCAATGTGACACAGGCTCCGCGCCTGGTGTAATCATAATATTTAACGCTTGATGTATTAGTCTTATGTTGTGTGATGAAGTTTTAATCTGTCAACGAGCAGATATTTTGTTGTCTGATAATAATAATAAAGTGACTTATCAAACGAATAGTTACAAAGTGCTTTACAAGGCAGATAAAAGAACAGATGTTCCATGCAACAGAATGGAGATCACTTTTATTTTAACTTCAATCAGTGATCGAGGGCACACTTAATCTCTTCAGCTATGACCGTGGTCTGCAAACTACAGGTAACCTACAGGTGATCTAACAGGATGTCAGTGTCTCCTCCTGTATGTTCTCTTAAGTCTGCTGGAAACTGTCTGACTTGACTGCAGCTTTTTGTCTCCACCTCGTGCTGCGACCGCCTGATCTCATCTACTCTCCAGGCGAGGCGCAGTTCATCTCGAACGCTTTAAAAGGAAAAAAACAGGAAATAATAATTTTGCGAGATCTCGCAAAATTATTGCGAGATCTCGCAAAATTATTGCGAGATCTCGCAAAGTTATTGCGAGATCTCGCAAAAGTTTTGCGAGATCTCGCAAAAGTTCGTCCTTATTTTTTTTTTCACCCATCAATTTTTTTTCTCCTCCATGTCCCTTAAGGGGTTCCGTATAATGTCATCTTCCATGATGTAATTATTTTCAAACTCGATTCTGTTCTCCAGTGTTACTGCCCCCTCTCATGTACCAGATACCATGGAGGCACTGTGGCTCTATCCATAACATGATTGCATCATTGTGCTGTTGATCCTTTGGGCAAATAATAATTGAATTGCGTTTTGTGCAATGAGCAGTAACTCAGCAACACAGCATGCTGGGATCTCTTGCAAGTGAATTTTGATTGATAGTGTGGTGCAATAAGGGTCTTAAGATGCATTCATAAGAAGTGGAAATATACAGGGAGTGTAAAATACAGCAAAATGAAAATTGTTTTGCATTCAGTCAAACCTGAAAACACTTTTCCCTTTTGACTTGTTGAGTGTGTGTGTTTAGATATGCATGCTGTAAGGTACAAAACACAGTTTTGGAATCTTAATTAAATCATAAGGACTCTTTCCATCTGACTTACAAGACTGTGCAGTGTATGTCATTCCAAGAAAAACATTATTCATTTTCACCAGCCGCATTTGCAAATGTCAGCACACAATTTATTCCTAACCACAGCAGACAGAGAGCAAGGCAAGTGAAAAAAATATTCATTCTCATACACGGGACTGTTCACGTGGAGTTTTTTCTGATAAAGTCCCAGTGGCAGTCGCAAAGACACTGTGGAAGACAGCAGTGTAAATGCTTCAAAATTTTAAGGAGCAACTGTGAGGGGGCAAATTCTGACCTGCAGAAAAATCTATTTGAGAAGTGAGTAGCTAATTCATGGATGAGTCTAAAATCCGATTGCCCACATGCAAAAGTCTGCAGGCAAACCCTCACTTTATATTTCAGATCTTATGATGAGGAGTGTTGTTGTGGCTCACGTGGCTCAGGGAAAGGCATCAGCGACAAAATAAACAAACAGAATGAGATTCGTGTTCCTCTCCTGTGTGTAGCATCTGTCACGCTCCTGACAGGAAACATAGAAACCAGCGGATTATGATGGAAATGAGTGACAGGAATGTTCTTGGTGAAGACAGGAGATTGAAAGGAAAATGTGTGCCTTGTCGTCTGGAAGTACTGCCCCCCCACCCCTTCTCTCGGGCTCCCAGTGGATAATGGATTTGACTGTACTATTTGGCTGGAATGAAAGGATGGTGTGACAGTTTCTGTTTCCCCCTGAGGAGAATTTATAATCTCCAGGCAGGAATTTGCATTTGTCTGTCATCTGATAGAAAGGACGTTTATTGTAGGCCAAGTTTGCATGAAGCCTGTTATAATAAGATCTTCGGTAAGGTCACATGTAGTCTTTCACGTGGTTTACGGTTATGAGCAAACTGAACTCCATATTAAACACCTGCGGATAAAACTGTGTTCTTTAAAGCTAAGTCCACATGTTAGTGCCACCTGATCTGTAACGCCTACACTCCTCAGTTTCATGACATAAAGAAAAGGTTCTGGATATTTGTGTGATGGAGGTGAACATGCTAATATTAACTCTAAGTAACAAGTAAGAGGAATAGTCATATTTTGTGACATATGCTCAGAACAATAATCTTGTCATGTCTGTATGGTAAGAGCTTGTGTCCATATAGATTGTTTTCTAAGCACCAGGATATTTCTAGGGCTTGAGCACTAGGGGTGCCAGGGCTAGAATGGTGGTGCTTATTGTTTTTGTAGAGATTATTATTATTCTCATAGAAAAACACACATATTTTAGGGGCTTGGGATACTTGAAAACTCAAAATTTCACATGTCTGAAGGGGCAGAAAGTTGGCATGGGTGTGGCTAAATGGCCCTTACAAAATTTCAATGAATAAGCCTTCACTATATGTTTCACCTACATGTATGAAGCTCAGTAGGCACATTTATTATGTACAGACAAAAAAGCCTCTTGGAGCCATACTCTAAACCCAACAAAAAGTTGGCCATTTTGAATTTAATGCTGTTTTTTTTAGGCATTGTACTTTAACAAACTGATCAACTTCAAATTGGCACTAGCAATCTAAAGACCTTTGCGGTGTTAAATTGCAAAGCTTTTGAAAATTTGCTGAGGCGTCCTGTCCATGGTGGTTTCAGTTTTCAGCAATCTGTTGTATCTTGAGTGTAGGTGGTCAAATCTGCCAGAGTCTTCACATGTTAAGAGTCCTGCCTGAAGAAATCTACATGCCAATGCTGAATCATAGTCAAAGTGAGCACAATCATTTATTAGATGGGGTGGAACACATCACCATGGTAATCATGAATTTGGAGGAAAAGCTTGTTCTGGCCATGTCTGACTATCCTGAGCTTATTGTCATAGGAGTGACATAAAAGAAAATGAAAAGAAAAGAACTATGCTGAGAGTTCTCTGCCACATTCTGCTGTCATTGCGGTTACGCTAGCTCCTCTGTCCCGAGGGTGGGGCTCAGCACTTAAACAAACTGTGTACACACAAAGCAGACAGCAGAGCAGAGAAGCTGTGGTGAAGACAGTGAACCAGGTGAAGTGAAAGCAACGTTTTAATCATGTTGACGCCAACTCAAGCAAAAAGCAAAAAAAAAAGCTATATTTTAACCTGCTTTGTCCGCAGTTGTTGTTTGACACAACCAGAGTGTGCTTGTCAAGCTAATAGCAAAGTATGAACTCAGTAACTGTGAGGATAATGTTGTTAGAAACAGACTTAGAGACCTACTTTAATGCTGCAAGCACAACAGCCTGTTCAAAGCAGTAGGTCTTCGGTGCAGGGGCTGCGTGGGCGTCTCAAAGTGCACCTGCTATTTTGGTTCACGTAGGTGCAGCAGAGCAAAGTGCAAAAGGTCTGACATAGATCAGAGGATATTGGGACAATGTTGCTGCTGTGATGTGACATCTCCCACATGAACAACAGAATATGAAGTTATAACAGACCAGTCTGATGTGTCTGTAGGAGCCTTGTCATTTGCACTGTTTGATGGAGACGGTTGTGTTATGGCATCTCTGAAATCAGAGACTGCAGATTTATGAACATGCCTTTCAGATAGCTGCAGGGAGTTAATGAACTGAATAAGAAGCTTGTTATACATTTTAAAGCAGATACTGTAAGAATTAGTCATGTTAATTTATAGATAAATGCAGATAAATTTGCTGACATTTCCGCTTTCAAGCATGAATTTTTCATGCTGATGTAGTAAACACATGGAGATTGATTAATTAAAATGGTTTATTTCTGTCATTATTATATCGCTGATGCAGATTTGCTCCAAGTATTCAGTTTATTCTTGTTGATATGAGAACAGGCACACAGCATCCATTGGAATATTCACACCAGACCCCCTTAATTTAGCATGAGAATGACAAATTCAATAAGAGGCTATGGTGGATAAGTGGAAACAGGGCTATTTCGTGGGAGAGTGGGATTTAAGTCTGTTTCAAGAAAGTAGTCTAGTGTGAAATCAGTTCTCAACTTAGTTGACTTCTTAGTTGCAGTTTTTGTATATTATTATTTTCAGTTTTTAGTTGCACTTTGGTTAGGTTTAGGCAACAAAACTACTTGGTTAGGTTAAAAAAAAATACCACTAATACTTTCTACCAAGTGGGTGCAACTTGCACTGCTGGTTACGGATACACTTGGGTGTTTGTTTCTGCCACGCTAGGCTATATACACCCAGGTGTAAATAGCCACATTGGTTATGTACAACTAGCATTGTTTGCTACAGACACCTGGGCACTTGTCTTTGCCATACTTGGCAATTTACACTGTGGGTTCAACTCGAATTATTGATTTGAGAAACCTGGGTGCTTGTCTCTGCTATGATAGACTCTATACACCCAGGTGTAAATAACTATATTGGCTGTTCCACCCCAGGTGCAGATATCATCTGCCTTAATTATATTATGCTTAGACTTGAAAGGCAAATTTAATAGTACTTTTACATCATTTTTTACAGCCTACATCCTGACCTTTTATGTGTCAACACTTCACATCTTAATGGGAAAATTATTTTCAGGTTTTCCACCACACCATATTTGAACCCACATCTCCACAATGTAACTGTACAACTGTTTCCACAGTAACACAGATGTTTTAGCAGATAAATGAGGCAGAATGCATTGAGTCATAATGAGATTTGAGCAAAGAGAGTGAAGAGTCTGAAGGATTTAAACTCATTCATTCATAATACTTTTGAGCTTTAAAACAACTTCTGGCGCTTCTGGTAGAGGGGAGGAATGGCTCGTGGGGGAAAGAGTCACGAAATTGCAAGAGCACAGTACACATCCTTGCCCAGCGAGCCACCGGGGTGTCTCTACATAATACGATTTGACTGCTGAAATCCATATGAAGGGAAGGGATATGAAGAGGGTGAATGGGGGATTGTGGCAGGCAGTTTTTGTGCGAGGAGAATGGATAATCTATAGGCATGGATTTACATTCATCTCCTCTTCTGTGGAGCTGACTTGGCTCAGAAAACACAAGACTTATGAAGACATCAGCTCTGCAGCTTTCAGTCAAACTGTATGGAGATGAATTTCGCTGTGTTTGAGTGCGTGTGTGTGATTGAAAAAAGAAAACATTCAACGATGAAGACATCAATCATGATTTGGTTAGTCAACGTCCATGCAGATTAAACAGCAGCAACAGATTATACTGTGTATGTGTGTGTACGGGGGTTACTATATTCTCCTTTACATTAAATGTGAAAACACACATTAATAAAGTCTATGATAAATATTGTGGCACTCACATACAGTACACATGAATGTCATTATGTGTTTAGAAATGCCAGCAAGGCTGAGCTTTGCATACTGATGACACTGCTCATGCTTCAACGGAATACAGTATATGCTTACTTAGCTCCACACCAAGAAAGCTTATTTTACTCCAAAGATTAAGGCAACAATTTGCATCTTAATCCCCCGTAACATGTAGTCAAAAGCACATAAGCACTGGAACAGTGACTGGTCAGGGGTCTTCAAATGCAACAAAAGTGCTTACATGGCTTGTGTGAATATTAATTGCTCTTTGCCAGAGTCCTGAAAGTTTGATAAGAAGACTTAGCACGTTGAAAAATTCTTGGTTTTCCAACCAAAGCGGGATCCTATTATTACTGTCCATGCTATACCAGACGGAAGCCAGATCAAAAGCATCAAAGGACGGCTTAAGCTCACTTGCCGTAAAGTTAAAGGGAATATGAGTTTCCAGCTGACAACACCAGTCAGAGAAAATGCATCCCAGAAATGCTTTTGTCATGAATTTCAAATGATTGTACTAATAGTTATACAGTAGTTTTTGACAGTATGGGTTCTGCATTCAAAGAGCATTCAAACCCCAAGGGATGTACAGACGGGAAGCAACAGACACAAATCACTGAGATATGGAAAATACATCATTTTAAGAGACAGCCTACTTAAACATATAAGACTGTACCATCCACGGGTATATATGGATTAATAAACTGACAGGAAGAGGCATGGAAAGAGGAAACAACAAGAAAGTTACATACATGTTGGAGCAGAGCTGCCATGTTAAATGACCCAGTTTCTTTGAAAGGCCACGTGTGATTAAGGATTGTTTGATAAGCTTACAATCAGGTCACTTGGCACATTAGCAACAGAATAGGCTGATTGCCGGTGACTCCCAAAATTACATTTGACTGGTGGAGAGTACCAGTGACAGACGTATCAGACTTTAATTATGTCTGAAAGGCAAAAAATGTTAAACACATGGTCAAACATTTGAAACAGCATCAGTGTGGTTAAGCTAGGTAAACAATTGTGGTTTGTGTTGAAATAAGTATGTTATGTAAGTATGTTATGACGTAACGTAATTCACTTAAAACATTAAATAAGTTAATGTTGACTTTTGGTTTCACACAGGACGTGAATAGTGGTTTCCTGGGTGAGGGTTAAATAAGTATGTCATGTAAGTCATATGTCACAAGTCATATTTGTAACATAACATAATGTAACATGATTCAACATAACGTAATTTAAAAACTTTAAATAAGTTAATGTTGACTTTTGATTTCACATGGGACTTGAACCCTGGTCTCATGGGTGAGGGGTAAAGTAAGTATGTTTTGTACGTCACTCAATAGAGGTGACAGAAGTCACATAATGGAAGTCAAATACGTAATGTAACGTATACTGTATTTTGGTAACACAATCACTTCCTCCTTTGCTCCTGTCATAATTGCTATGGCCACTAGAGGTCTTGGCTGACAATAAATGTAAATATGGGTCATGATAAGCTACTTGTACAGCTGACCTATAAACCTGTTTGCCCGGTAAGGACGTGCTGCACACTGGCAGAAACCTTTGCTCTTTTATATTCAGACATAAGTTGCACATAAAAATGAACTGTGATGATCCTAATAACTCCTGCCTAAGCTAACGTGGCAGCCCAGTGTCCAGGTATGTTCTATTCACCTTTACTAAATACTCAGGTGAGGATACAAGCATCATCTGGTAGAGCTTTTGATGTTTCCTAATTGAGATGCATGAGGTATGTATGCCAACCCACCCAACAGTTATACTTCTCTTAAAGTGTTGTAGTTTTTATTTTCTTTATAATGTTTTTGCAAAATTTCTGCCATCGTCACATTGTCTCTGCCGTTGTCACATTTTGATTCACATTTTAAAGACGTACAGTATCTGCCTTGGCTCTGATTCAAAGATCATTCAAGTAATAGTGATCATCTAATGGTCTTTGACTTTTGTTGTATTGTACTAGCGCTCCAGACTCTCGGAACTCAATACTCTCTAAAAAGCCAGCCTCTTGACCTTTGTAGTGGCTCACTTGGGTTAAGTGCCACCTACAATATAGTATGATAGAGAGAGGTTGAAAATATTCACGTGGCCTTAAAGACTCACTGCTGACTAATAGCGGCTGTTGAAGGATGGCCTACACATGCTTTGAATAGTCTACATACAGTATAAATATTGCAGTACAATGAATTAAGCCTCTTCAAGGAAGCACTTGAATCCTCAGAGGATGTAATTATGATCATTGATGTGGGAATTTTTGAGTGGCACACATTATTTCTGATCACTCTACACTGAAGCACAGTCATTGTAGTATCAACAGCCTTAATGTATGCGTATAATATATTATAAAAACATGCTTGCTAAGCTTTTGGTAAATTACAAAATATTGTCGTAGTCTACAGCCGACAGTGGGCAATGAAAGACTGCATTGTATGTTAAATGAAAAGCCAGGTGTCTTAGCCTTTCAGTTTCCACACATACATAGGTATATTTCCGGATCCATAAATTCTGTCTGATAGTTTGATATTACATGCTATAAACCTCTTCCTGTGAATGTGATTTTAGGGGAGGTTTTTTAAACCTTTGTGAATGGAATTACTGCATCAGTCTTAGTATTTAAACTGAAGAGATAAAACTGTAAATCAAGTAATAAGACAGCTGGCTCATGGACTGCTTAATACATGGTACTTTGCATTTATAGGTTTGAATCCCATCTTCGTCATCTAAGTGATCATTCCTAATTATCCTAAAGTTATAACCAAAGGTTCACCTAATTAAACAGCTACAGTAGTTACCTAAAAATAAAAGGTAATATACAGCTTATGTCACACACATGCAACACATTAACAGATGAACCGGCATGCTGAAATAAGCAAGGGCATCCCTGAAAAAGATGTCTGGATGGCAGCACATGTAGCTCCAAAACCTGTACCTTTCAGCATGAAAGGTGCCTTCACAGATTATTAGTGACAGTTACCCAGGATGCCATGGGCACTAACACACACTAACACCCATACCATCACAGCTTTTTAACTTTGCTCTGGTAACAATCAGGATGGTCGTTTTCTCATTTAGAGGTCACAACGTCCATTTACGATTTCCAGAAACAAACTGAAATGTGGCCTTGTCAGGTCACAGCACACTTTGCATCGGCCCCTCTCAGATGGGCTTGGGCTCAGAGAAGTCGGCAGTGATTCTGAATGTTGTTGATATATGGCTTTCACTTAACTTACATTTGTAGATGCAGCGACAAACTGTATTTACTGAGAACAGTTTTCCAAAGTGTTCCTGAGTCCATAAAGTGTCCTTTATAGAATTATGTGGGTTTTTAATGCAGTTTTTAAAGCAGAGCTGCCTGAGGGGTCAAAGGTTACTAGCATTTAATGTTTTTGGCTTTGCCCCCTATGTGCAGAGATTCCTCTGGACTCTCTTAATGACATTATGGATTGTACATGGTAAAGTTCCTAGTTGAAGATGGGTCATTGTAATGATAATGGTTGAACTTCATTGGTTTGGGCCTTTGTTTAACAGGAAAAAAAACATGATTAGATTTTGATATAAAAATACAGAGACATTTCTTCTTATGATTAATTATTGCTAAATAGGAGCACTATATGTCGTAGGATGAAAAAGGCATTTTTCTATTCACCTTGACTTTAAGAAGATTTAAATTTCCTCCAGGTATCAGACAGAAGTGTAAATCTGGTGCATGGAGAGAAAGACACACTAACAGTGGGAAATGGGGGAAAGTACTTAAGTATGAATATATTAATGTATGAAGAACAAATCACAAAAAGACATTTTTTAATTCTGTGGATTAATTAGTTCCATTGTAGTGGGCACTGATTCTAAAAAGCAATTTGAATTTTAATGTTTTTTTTTTTATTTCCAGTAAGGATCACAAATAAAATTCCATTCATCTGCAAGCTCATGTATGTACTATGTTCACCTGGAACATGGAGAGATATTTTTGCATCTATACCAAAGTTGTGGGTGAACTGACAGAATAACTTCAGCCAAGCTAAAAAAGCACATCAGGCTGTACATACTGTATCACCTGTATCATATACGACAGGGCTGTGCACCATCTCAAGGCTAAGTTCATCATTATGTAGAAGACACGAGGGCAGACAGTCCCAGCCACTCGACAAAAAGGTCAAAGAAATGTTTCAGGGAAAACTTGTACTTGCTATTTGGAAAAAGTTAGATGAGGAGATTGATACCCATCTCAAGACATTTACTACAGGGCCAGAACCAGGAGTAGATTAGCTTAGCATAAACATAGGAAGTGGCTGGAAACAGCTAGCCTGGCTCACTCCTGAATAATATGGCCACCAATCCTTTTAAAATTAACTGATTAACAAGTTTGTTTATTTGACTCAAAACGCTGAAATGTACAGTCAAAAGGACAAATTGTGGTTTTACGGGAGTTAAAGGCTAATCAAATTGAAATACAGTAACGAACTACAGAGCAGATCTACTGAAGCAGCTTTAAGTGGCAACTGTAAAGTTCTATTCTGTAAAACATATTTTGCTCAGACAACTTTTTTCTCTGAAAGGAGCATAAAAGCCCTTCTAGAGACAGGTGTTGCAAATTAGCATTTGCTATAAAAAACTATGATACTGGCATCCGATGGCTGTTTTTCAGCTTGTTTATGTATACTGTACCTGATCTTATCAAATAAACAATAAATAAATTACCAGAAAGTCAAAGTGAGTCTATCACGGAGCACAAGCTCACCAAAAATCTTAATTTTCTTGCCTTTTTATTGACTCTTGACTTTGTATTGTGTGAGATGCCTCCGTATCACTTTCCATCTGCAAACAACAGAAAAATGCCTAAAAGCTGCTGTGTGATGAGATGCACAAGCAACAGGGGTAAGAAGCCAGAATTAAGTTTTTATGAGCTGAAACTTAAGAACTGAGCCTTTAAGTAGACAAACGTGGATACAGGCAGTAAGACGTGAGGCATCAACAGGAAGAATGGGGAAAATTGTGGGGACTAAGCTAAGCAAGGTCTGGGTTTGATTTGTCTTCAGTTAAATGATGATCTCAGGGAAGGTTCACACCTAAAGGCCCATGGTTCCTGAACTGAACTAGTACGAGGATGATGGATTGTTTCTGTTTTCCAACTTGTCTGGTTCACCTTCACAAAGGCACAATGGAACACTGAACATCTCATGAGTCCAGGTTTGTCCACTGCCGGTCCACATTTTGGTAGCAAACACACTACTATTTCACCAGTCACCAAAACTGGAACTGTTTTTTGACTAATGAAAAGACACATACAATGGTACGTTTCTGTGATTGGTTCAGTTGGTTCAGTTCGACCGGACTCAGCAAGTCTGGTGTGAACCCGGCCTTACCTGCTGATTAGATTAAATAGTTGTAAATATTCAAGTATGTCATTTCTGGCCGTTCAATAGGATCGTCTATCCAAGAAGAGCAAGTTAGGGAGAAGGGACACTTAGACAGCTGACGCGTGCCAACAATAGTTTTTGGCACTCTTGTCTATTCATCTGACCTTATTTTAATACCTTTGTGCTGTTCCTCTATTCCTCTTCGTGCTTTCTAGCTGTCAGTGATACAAATGATTAATAAATGTCAACTGACCCTCTTCTGTCTATCCATTGAATTTGCAGTAGAAATGCACCTTTGGACCTGAGTCTTGCTTCATTTTCGTGCATGATCTGAATGTTGCATCAAGAGGGAACTGAGCGCATCAGTTTGTCAAACAATGAATAGAGCTGCCTGTCAGAGTAGCTCATCTGTCAGACAGGCTTTTATATGTGTGTCTGTATGTAGGTGTACGCCTTTACTGGTTTAAAGCGATATTCTCTCAATATGTACTCACCCCTATGCTGATGTTAGGATGGGTGAAGATCTTCAGTTCACAAAACAAATCCCAAATTCAGTACAATGGCAGTGAATGGTGACCACGTATAAAATGTAAAAAAAAAAGAACACAAAACAAACACAAAATGTCTCCATCCCTGCTCGTGTGGTGTAATCCAAGTGTCCGTTAGCCGCGACATTAAAATTTAACCACAAAAGACGCCATTTGCACCATATTTTTAGCCGAAATGTCAACTGTAGCCTCTCAGACTCAAGCCAGATGCACAAGAGATCTTGCGATATTTTCACACGTGCATCCATTAAGAGATATACAAAGTCTTGCGATACATCGACACCATGTTTACATGCTACCTGGGAGGCTACAGTTGACATTTAAGCTAAAAACATGGTTTAAATGGCATCTTTTGCGGTTAAATTTTAATGTCGTGGCTCACTGACACTTGGATTCAACCACACGAGCAGGATGGAGGCATTTTGTGTTTGTTTTGTGTTCTCTTTTTTTACATTTTATCCGTGGTCTCCATTCACTGCCATTGTACTGGATTTGGCTGCAACGCTGTTTTCTGCTGAAACTCCAGGATTGTTTTGTGAACTGAAGATCTTCACCCATCCTCACATCGGCATAGGGGTGAGTACATATTGAGTGGATGATATCGTTCTGGGGTGGAATATCGCTTTAACACTAGAACCGCCAAGCGGGTCATTTTGACCCCCCTGGCATTTTCAAATGCACATAACTCTAGTAAAATTAATTTCCTACATCTGTCAGCTCATGACTTTTCCTAATATTGATTTATTCATCCTGTAGTGAATTATGAGGGGTGTGGGATTAAAGAAAAAAAAAAAATGACCATTTATACCTAGAACCGCTGAGGGGGGTCATTTTTACCCCCATAGAAACAGCTGCACAGGCTGCGCTCTACATTCGCTCCATGCCAGGTTGCTTAGCAACGCCCATTGTTTACTCAAGACGTTTCATTCATTATGAGACTGCACAGCAACCTATGCTTGCTATAAACTATGCCTAGCTTACTAAAAGACAAGAAAACAAGAAACAGGCCATATAAAAAGAAGTGCAAGTGTCAGAGACTCTGACAGCTTCAGGACCTCAGTGAGGAGGGAGAATCTGATGAGGGAGAAATATCGCTGTGACTGATCCGTCATTTTCACCCAATCAGTCGTCTTCATCTGAGGAGAAGAGCCTTCACCCACTAAAAAGAAAAAGCCATTGACAGGTAGGATCCTGCCTACAGCATAAACTAAATATCACAATATTATGTAGCTTATAATTACTATCAATTGAGCGACCAGCCGCCCTGCGCGTATCTCCACTTCAGGACGCATCTACATCGCTGAGAAAGTCTGTGTATGCTGCTGATTGTGAGTGTGTGTGTGTGTGTGTGTTTGTGTTGTGTGTGTGTGTGTGTGTGTGTGTGTGTGTGTGGCGGAGAGAGGAGACAGGTGCGTCTTATCCTGCTGAGACTCCGATTCCGTTTAGTTTTGACTTTGTCTGCCTGCAGCTAAATAAAACCTAACTATAAATGATAAACTTCATAAACTGAATTCTAAAAGGTTATTTTCTCATGTCTTAATTATATTCAGAGTTAACAACTTATATAAATGATCCCTTTTGCGATTGCAGACGCTGTTGCGCGTTAGAGCATAAAAATATGTGACAGAGCCGTCTTCATCTGAGGAGGAGAGCCTTCATCTACTAAAAAGTAAAAGGCTTTGACCGGTAGGATCTCGTCTATAGCATAAACTAAATATCACAATATTATGTAGCTAATAATTACCGTCAATAGAGTGAGCAGCCCCTGTGTGTATCAGGAGAGAGAGAGAGAGAGAGCGAGCGAGCTAGCCCTATGTGTGGTGAAGAGAGGGAGACAGGTGCGTCTTTTTCCCTGGAGGCTCCAATTCTGTTTAGTTTTGACTTTGTCTGTCTGCAGCTAAATAAAACATAATTGTAAATGATAAACTAGGTTATTTTCTCAAGTTTTATTTATTATTCAAACTTAACAACTTCAATAAATTACCCCTTTTGCTTTGAAGATGCTGTTGCTGGTTAGGGGGTAAAAATGACCCCACGTGGCGGTTCTAGGGGGTACTGGAATGTTGGCGGTTCTAGTGTTAAACAAGTCTGACTGGGTATAAAAAATGCTCACTACACACTACTTAGACCTTACTTCGTTATGCCCGTGTCCCTTAATATAATCAATAGATCCTTAATTTACCAAACACCTTACCAAAAAAAAGTCCCATTAAAACATTCATTTGAAAAGCCCAAAATACAAATGAAGTAGATGTTGAGGGATGCACTTAGTCATTTGAAATATCTGACAAATTACTTCAATTTAAGTTGTGATTAAAGACGTTATTAACATAAGGGTTTATCTCATTGAAAGTCAAAAACCAAACCCTTCTAGAAAACCTTTATTTGAAAAGAGTCCTTCAGTTTCTATTTTTTGTAAGCACTATCCTTAATCGATCAGTCAATCAGCAAACTTGATGTTCCACTTTAAGCCTTGAAAAATGTGCATGCAAGTGTGTCACTAGGTGGGAGAGGCTTAGTGGAGTGATAAGAGACAGCAGAGAGAGAGATGGAACATTTTGCTTTGTGTATGTTTAAATTGTCTATTGTAGCTTTGACAAATATAATGGTGAGGGAACACAGACACACTCCCTTCTAGCATAGTATAAGCAAATATGATTATAACTAGTGCTCTTGTGTGTTTCAGTCCAGAATGGCTTGGAAACATCTCTCATTGGAGGAGTGTGGAAGGAGAAACAAAAACATCAAGTATCAAAAAAAGTGAGGGCAGAAAATCAGTACACAGCCAGAGTTGAACAAGGAGTGGAAACAGAGTCGGAGAAGGAAAAATAAAGCAAATTAAGGATTTGAGTGAAAGAGAAAAGAGGAAAAGCACTCAACCATTGGAAACATCTGCAAACAGTCCATCAAATGACTTGAACAAGACATCACAGACAAGCAGGCAGGCTGCTGCAGGGAAAGAGAAGGGTCAAAACAAGGCAGAGACACTGTAGAGAAATCACTAAGAAAACACTAAAGACCAACCTGAGAAAGGTCCAAAAAGACAACAGCAAATTAAAAGAACATATGGTGCAAAAAAAACAAAAAACAAACCTGAACACACCATGTGAATTCCCAAGAACCACCACCGAGGGAATGATGCGCAGTAGAAATACCAGTTCTCCTTCAAGAAAAGTCTCTAAAAAAGTTCTAATGAAAGAGTTCAGTGAGGGAAAACAGTGTGCAGCACCACTTCACTTCTCATGCAAAATCTAAGAACCTTCTTTTGTCAGGGAGGATTCTTAAAAAAATACTACCTGCTACATGTCTGTGAAGGTTCTCAGTCATCCAGGTCATGGTATTCGTAGCAAAGTTTGTCGTAGGCAACTGGACTTGATAGGTATTTAAACCACTGTGTGGTCGTTAACACCTAGAGGGGGCATGTGTCTCAAGTGCCTACCCTTCCATTGTGTGTTCCAACAAGGCACATGGTGGCAGGGTTCTTAACGACTCTCATTCACACCTCCCCCCCAGGTGAAACCCAAGGTCCACACAATGGAAGGGTGGGCACTTGAGACACATGCCCCCTCTAGGTGTTAACGACCACACAGTGGTTTAAATACCTGAACTCCCAAACCAGTCAGTCAGAACTGAAGAAGCCTCTTGGATGAGAGGCGAAACGTCTTCAAGAACTCTATCAAGTCCAGTTGCCTACGACAAACTTTGCTACGACTACCTGCTACACAAAATGAGTTAATTCGGTCTGACATACAAAACGCTAAAACCAAAGGAATCCAGACTCAGAAGAATGACTTACCTTCAAACAGTCACGGTCCAAAACTCCTTCTGTAACTCTGCTTGTTTCATTCAAGCTATGTTCACGTCTGAAGCTCAAGCAGCTGGTTAAGGGACTTTTAATAACCCTTGAAGAAACTTTAAAGTACTTTCAACAGGCTTAAAACCTCTTTTCATGACAAGCAGCCAACAAGGTATTTACTGAACTTGTGAAATGTTCTTTCGTTTCATGTCTGCGCTGAGTGTCATTTTGTGTTTATCATGCCATGTGCCTCGTAATTTATTGAGATACTTTGTAGAGTGTTTATTCATGAATTTTGGTCCCATGGCGTAAGGCCTGATGGCGTGACTGAGGCGAGGATGCAGCAGAGAAAGAAGACGTGCCCAAGCAATAAATGCCCTTTTCAAAGAACCGACCTGTGTCTGTGTTGTTGTGAAGAGAGCTCCACAGTTGTTTAAAAAGTTTATTTTGTTAGCTAGCAGACACAATGCAGATAAGATACGATTAAACATATACAAATCATTTGTATTCTGATTGTATGTGTTCTTGTCATTTTGGGAAAATTTGTTTCAATGAATGTGGAGATCCTGGTGAAACTGAGATGAGATACAATGTAAATTGATATGAATTAAAATTGACATCTAAATGTTTTATTTTATAATATAACTGTTTCTAAAAGTTACTTTGAGATACATTACAAACTACTTAAGAGTGCTGTTATGAGATGAGATAAAACATCTACATATATACTTTTTTGTGTTCGATACCAATACAATCTTTTTCCCTCTAAAACAACTAACGGCTAGCATCCACCTGGCCCAGCTGTGTAGTGTCGCAGCTGCGCCACATCAGCCGGAGCTGATCTCTACCATTCTACACAATGCTTGCAATTCCACCAGCAGTGCCTCAACACATCCCAGAAGTGGCTCTCTGCTCCGCTTCAAATATGCACTGCGTCTATTTTTGACGGATGCCACGTCAATTTGTAAAGAGCAGATTGAGTGGGCAGGAAGTCAGACAGAAAAAGCAGAGAGAATCCAGTCAATTTTCAAAACAGAGACTCCATGCAGACTCACGATTAAGACAGACAGAATAGAAACTATTTAACTACATACTTTACTTATCCACGGTAGAAGCACAAAATGCAAGGGAAGACGACCAAATCAACAAAATCTCAGCAAGTCAACATGATCACGCAGGCAAAACGCTCTTAAACACTGCTGGTGGGACCTGCAGACGTACGCAGGACAGATCAAAACCATATGCAGACATGCTGTGCTCAGTGGAATCAGTCAGCAAGCTGTTGATATTAAATTTGTAGGAAGCACTTTGTTTAACCAAACCATCTAAAAATGGTCATGTTCAAACTGTGAAACTAATATTCTATTCTCATGAAGGACGAAACACAGACTGTTATGCAAACTGCTGCTTCTTCTCGTTGAAACTTTTTCACATACAGCATTATTAACAGCATTTTTTGATCGTTTTTGCACCACCAAACATTCAAATCAAAATGAATTTCATCTGTGATACTTTTCTCTCTACAGCATTTTGCTCAAAGTTTAGTTAAGCCTTAGCATTTATGTAATAGTTTCAAAACATTCAAATTAAAATAAATTTAATCTGTGACACTTATATCTGACACGTATATCTTTATATATTTATATATAAACCCAATATAACCCATCTTGTTATGTTTAACATGCCTAAATACTGTTAGTTTTTTACTTTAAATTCACCAACAGCATCAATATCTGTGTAATCATCACAATAAAATTCACTGTATTTATGAGTTTGGATTTTTTTTTTCCTCTGGCTCCCAAACTTTGTTTTGAATAACATAGTAACAGCCTACGGTACAATATAAAATTAAAGTTGTGGCAAGTTAAAATCTCTCTACAAGTGAATCTCATTTTGTCTACATGAGGTTCATTTGAGGTACAACCAGTAAGTAGCCAAGTGCAAGGCCATTAAGCAGAGAGGACAATTGGACCTGCTGTAATCTCTGTGTCCGGGAGATAGACAGCGGTAAGCAGAGTGACCGCTCTGGGAGAGGAGGGGATTACTGATTAGTCTGTGTCTGTGTGTGTGTGTGTGTGTGTGTGTGTGTGTGTGTGTGGTGTGTGTGTGTGTGTGTGAGAGAGAGAGAGAGAGAGAATGAAAGAGAGCAGATGAATGTGTGTGGAGGTGGGTATGTGTGTATTTTTATTTGTCTGCTGAGACAGGTATAAAATGTCTTTATGCACAACAAGTTATTAAATATGTAAATTTAATAACAGCTAATATAACTGTTACAGCCATATCTGGTGGTTATTTATGGGGATGAGACAAAATGACTAACATGACAACTACTAAATGTCATTGTGTTAATAATAATGTGGCAGCATTTGGTTAACAGACCGGTCTGTGGCTAAAAATATATCTGTAGTCATGCAGTATGACTGAAAAGGCAACATACGGTAGGTTTTATGAAAAACAAATGCTTTTATTTTAAAATAGCACCTGTGTTTACTTTGTCTATCTAAATGGTCTTCATCAGGGGGTCACGGACCACTAAGGGGTCCTCAGAGGTACTGTATGGGTCCCCTAAATTATTGTTTGACAATTTTTTAAAAGTTTTTTTCTTTTTTTCAAGAATTAAAATATGTCTGAAAGTACACAGACCTCCCTAAGGGTCACGGCGAGAATTTTTTTTTTTTTTTCCTGAAGGCTGCTGCTTTCTTCTAGAGACCAATACAATTTCAATATGCTTAATGCCTAGTAGTTCAAAGTAAAGAGCTGTCAATCAGCTGATACATACTGGGATGTTATGCTGGGTATAGCTGAGTGAAAAGAGACATATGGCTCAGAACAAAAGGAGGAAGAAAAGTATTGCAAGGTAATGCAAAAGATTTATGAGTTAATGCAAAAGATATTGACAGGCAACACAAAACATTTTGCTTCTCTGCGGGAACTCCAGCAGTGTTTTGTGGAGTAAAAAACTAAACCCACCCTTGAGTGAACTGTTCCTTTAAGTCTAAAAGTAATGTAACTGTCCTATAGTTTCAGTAATGTACACAGTAGTGGGTATCGTAGGAAATTGTTGCATGTGTGATATTCATTCAGTCTATTTCAGTCCCAGCCTTATTCATGTGGAGGCTTCACCCAATCAGTAAGAATGGGAGATGTTTTGTACAATATGAAGCCTGGGGCCAGATCAGTGTCTTGTAACACAAAAAAATTTAAAATCCACTAGACATATGTTGTATAAATATATTTGTTGTGTACTTGCATTATCCCAAATGTTTCGAATGCTTTCAAAACCCAGAGAAATACATAATGTAAATTAAAGAAATTGAGGAAGAAAGTAACTGAACATAAATAAAGTTTAAGATATTACCTTGTCTGTGGCTATGGTTTGTGTGTGGTGGTTGTTAGACAATGCAGACAACAACTCCCATGATTCCACGCTACTTCACAACGTCATCAAACTGCTTTTTTTGTGCTTTGATTGAGACATTCCTAGTGGCAGAAATTACACACAGCACGTTTAACTGATAGATTTCCTTAGTTATAGTAGACTGTGAGCTGATTATCATCATACTTCATTATTAGCGGTGTCCTTGGGTTACTTTACGCAAGGACACTCATGGTCTCTGCTTATTAGTGTGTTACATTTTTAATCCTTATGCATTTTTAAACAACCACACCTTCACGCAAATTGTCTCCATTTGATGATTTTCACAATGTCAGCCTGGTTGTTGACTTATCTGCATAACTTGATAATTAGGAAATGAGGCTGAGTGGCTCGGTTAACCTCCAGCATTTGAAATGAGACCACACACACCTTACCATGCACACAGTGCCATGCAAACATGGACCAAAACTCACGTGTGGGCACATAGAGAGACAGGTTTTAAAATGATCAATTCTGTAACAAGAGGAGGCACAAAAATATGAGACACTTCCAAGGAAAATATTGTCTTGTTTGCAAAGGTTAGACACAAAGTTTGGGGCTGAAAGGTCACTGCTTTAAACTCCTGGAATAATCCGTCCTGGTAAACGCCAAATGATTATCTGGTCAGAAGTGTATATGCGGGTTTTTTAAACATGGCTTAACCTGCTAGAAATAAGCAATTATTTCTAGCAGGTTAAGGTTTCTGTTATTTGCTTTTTTGTCTTTTTTTTTGTCTTTTTTTTTTTTTTTTTTTTTCTGATGCGCACCAGAAAGCCTTGTATCTGTGAAGGAAAGCAGAGAGAAAGGCGTTTGTGAAAGTGTCTGTGTTCAGCACTCAGTACTTTTGTAGCTTCTGTCTGAATCCCTGGTTTGAAGTTTAGTTTCTCGACTCCACCACTGTTTGTTCTTTCAAGTATCTGCTTTATTTTACTGTTTCATGTTTGCTTTCAGCTTGATAGGAGTCATGTTAAGTTATTGTCGTTGAAAGCCCTACGTTTCCTGATTTTGCTGCTTCATAATAAAAGCTTTTAGACAACAAAATAACAGGGGACTTTTACTGTGAAGAATTCAGAAAAAAATGAAATGAGCCACAGTTTTAGAGATGGTCGACTAAAGACGAGACCTTCAAGTTTGTGCCAACTCCTTGGTCCTGGGCTGATCACCAGGTCAAACCGAGTCAAGCCAAGCAGCACATGCAGATGGAAAAGGGGCAAAACAGTCGCAAAAGTTACAGATGCGACAAGCCTTCACAGTCTCTGCGGAAAAAGGGGCATCGCTACCAATCGCGGATGGAGTCGATAAAGACCCTGGACCACCACAGAGTCATTTGATTCGGGAATGAATGCCAATTATACTCTTTCCCATTGAAGGCAAAAGCCAGATCTTAGTGGGTTTTTGTTGAATGTAATTTTATTGTTGAAGAAAGATCCATTTTCTTCAAATATTCAAAGACACAGTTTCTGACCATGGTCAGATAATGTGATTAGGGATTTCTGTTTGTGGTAAAATAACAGCCTTTTTTTTTTTTTCCTTTTTTTCTTTTTTTCTATAAAAGGCCTTATTATTTTGTAGATTATTCAAATAATTGGTTGGTCTATACATCGGCAGCAATGTCCTCCCTTTTTGTCTACCTGTCTTTCAGATGAGACAAGCTAAACTGAAGGTCTGTCTCACTCTATAGACTATGAGTAAAGTTTAAATTACAGAATTAAAGATTAATAAGGGGAGACTTGTCTGAATTATTTATTATTTATTAAGCCGCATGTGTGCCTATATGTGCCTGTGTGTCTGGGAGGTTATGTTGAGCTGTACATGAGAAGTGCAGCTCTTAATCAATGTGTGCTGAATGTTTAATGAATCATTTAGGAACCATCCATGTATCACGGTCAAACCGTTATAACAAAAGTATGTATGGGCATGTTTAGAAAATGCTTTAGCCATTAATCTCTCTACAAAGAAAAAAAAAGTTGTGCAATCATAACAAATCAGATCACATCCACTAATGTTAAATCATTCTAATGCAAAAGGTACCATTGAATTGTAAATATGAAATTCACCACTTTCTTCTCCAATTAAATTCAAGCAGTTTACCTCTAAGACTGGATCAGGCAAATAAATCTAAAATATTTATTAGCGTACTTTCCCAACAAATGAGGGCAGACCTTGAAGCGTAAGTTCTACTTCTGTTAAAGTTTGAGTATTATGATTAAAACTTAAATAGCTTCTCATTAACTCTATCTGTCCAGAAGGCAGCGAGCTGTCCAGAAGATAGTTTGTTTTTCAGATGTGATCTACAAAGAAAAAAATGGCTTCTCCTTTTTCTTGTGCAAATTACCTACCTTCTCCCTGTAAACTACCATAAGTTTCATATTGGCCTACTTGACCTAAGTGTGGTTGATGCTGTCTCACATAACATTTTGTTGGAGAGATTAGCTTATTGGCATGACTGGCACCTCTCTTGCCTGGTTTAATCTTACGTCTCTGCCTGCACTCAGTCTGTCTGACACAAAAATATTAGTTCTTAGTCATCTCCCATTCCTAGAGGTGTTCCTCAGGGCTTTGTCTTGGGTCCTCTACTATTTTATCTTTTGGTGCCTAAACCTAACCAAACTGCGACTTTTTCATAATGTTAACCATGTGTTACATAACATACTTGAGGTACAGTATGCTTGTCGCTGCCAGTACTCTTCAACAGTTGTATATGTCATTTTGAGCCTGTCCTCCAACAGAAAACGACCAGAGAGGTCGTTTTTGACAGCAGCTTTATATGACCTATAATACGTTTACCCTAACCCTAACCTCCAAAAACAGAAGCGTCGTCAGGCTTGGCCTTGCCGGATTCGTACTCAGGTGTCCTTTCCGGGGGGGGTGCCATCTTTGATGCGCCATGCCACTGTTATATTAATTTTTGCTTTTCTTAATGCAGCCTGTTCTCCAAGAGAAAATGACCAGAAACGCGACCAGAAATGCTCTACTGGGTCGTATGTCCACGTACGACCTATCTGGGCGTATGATTTGGAGGATATGTTGGTCATTTTGGGAGTAATTGGCAATTGGCCAATCCTTTTGTCTAGGTATAAGGACTTGTCAGAACACATTCAGTCCAGAGAGCTGATGCAGGTGTTTTGTATGTGATGTGACATAAGATGCAGCTTTTATAGGCACAAATTACTGGCAGCTTCAGCTTCAACACAAAAGACTCACCTACTGGTATCAGTCAAACCCTTCTCTGTGATGTGAATGCAGTGCAGGTAATAATAACTTCAATGAGGTTTGTGCGGCAACAGTCAAAATAGGATCCAAGCCAATTTCCCAAACTGTCATTGTATTAATTCAAGCGTGACAACAGTGTAATTTTACAGCACACAATGGCTTTGTACAATTCCTCCTCTGAAGCAAAGGTGACTGAGCTCTGGTTACAACACCACTCTGAGTGGAGGTGTGTGTGTGGGAGTGTGTTTACTGTAACGTTATGTGTCACGTGTGCTATGTGATCTCAGCTTGCCAAGGCGGGTCAGTGGCATCAATAAACATGCTGCAAAGATCACAGAGCAAGAAAGTGTTACACACACACACACACACTGAAGAAGGGTGGTTGAGGGAATATGAGAGAGACCATGTGAATAGTATCAGTTTGCAGTGCACTTGAGCCTCAGGGTGTGTGTTTGTGTATATGTAGCCTTGAGCACACATGTGTTGAGGACCTATACAGTGTCAACAGGGCGAAGACCTGCAATAATACCAGGAATTGAGCACATGTTCAGTCTTTTCTTATGTTTATGAGCTGCTTAATTAGATGTTACATGATACAGTGGCTGCTTATGTGTTTTACTCAAATGGATTTATTTATATGACAACTTTATGCCTGGAGGATGCAATTGTGTGAGCCTTGGATCAATTCAGGATGCGTGTGCATGCATCTGTGTGGGCGTGTGTGTATGTGAGCAAATTAACTTGGAGTGACTGGTAGGATTTAGCATGGATTAACTGCTCAGTCACCTGTGGATAGATCCTGGTGTCTCTTACATTGACAGATGATGCCTCAGGTTAAATCCCACATTTTGAACCCTTGCTGCACCACTGCTGTTGTCCGGGATGACCTGAGAGTGTCTGTTTTTTGTTTCAAAAAGTCAGACAAAAAGGCTCATATTATACATACTGTAGAGGTAGCAAAAGTACACACATTATTAGGGTTGCAGATAATTGTGTTAAAAAAAGACTGGCAAAAGTAGATGTACTAATTCAACTTCTTTACTCAACTTCAACTTCTTTACTCTGAAATGTATTCAAACTGTAAAAGGAAAAAGTAGCCTTCTACCAGCTGTTTCTGTGCAAAGCTAACTGACCCTCACCTTTCCTCTGTGGTTAAGTCTCCCTCTATTGTCTGTTTTCTTGTTTAAGTCATTTTTGTCTTATTACACTGTTTACACTATATTCATCATGTTAGGTCTTTTTTCTCTTGTTACGCTTGTTGCGTCATTTTCGTTGTAAGTTCCCATCAACTCAAATGTTTTTACCACATAGATATTGCACTATATTTATACTAGTATGTGGCCCAACAATGATAAAAAAAAGTCAGTTTGCAGATATTCTTGGGTATTTTTAACTGTATTTCAGAGCGTTTTTTCCTGGTTCAACGATTAAAAACTGTTGATGACTCATCAACAGAGGTGTTTCTCAATTTGCAACCAATAAAATGCTCTCTTGCTTATGACACTGACTGAGCATGAGAAGAGAAAATGTTCATGCTCTGGATCATACTCGTGTTTCTGGGGAATGCACCTCACTATACTGAAGCACAACTTTATAACTTTATTCACTGATTCCAGTGAAACTGGATTATATAGTATGGAAAAAAAGATTTCTTTGTTTCCGCTCTGATGTCCTCCAGCTGCTCAGCTTCAACTATTTTGATTTAATTACAGAGTTTCCTGATAGACAGATAGCTATGGCTTTGTTACTAAAGTAGCAAACAGTAACCGTTGGCTGCCCTTAGCAGGTGACAGAACTGGGTTCAGCAACGTAGTTGGTCACCATGACGAACACAGTCTCTGTTCCAGGAGGGAATACATACCAAGGTTGGTTATGGAGTTTCCTGATGGAAACAACCTTTACTTGTGGCTAAACTGCAGATAGCTTGATTAGCAGTGACTCAGCCCAAGAGTGCCAGGAGCCAAGCCCAGAGTGAAAACCACCTGTTGCCTATTCCCCTTTTTTTAAACTGGCCTCCTTTGGTCTCTGGGGCTGTGTTGGTCCCTGTCTGTTCACTAGGAGCTCTCAGTCTGGGAAAAGTCAGCAAATAGCACCGCTCTCCTTCCTACCTTTTTTAGCTGTATGGCAGTTGGGCATAATGCACATTCAGCACTATTGGCCACTGTAAACACCAAGATGACTACTATGGATCTTAGTGCCCATCGTTCTTTGTCTTCATTACACTGATGGATGCACAGTGTCCATCTTCATCTTAAGAAGGTAAACATTACATTTTTTTTGAGTATTTGTTTACGGAAAGTAGCTAAAAACAGCAACTCAGACCAGACATTTTTATCCATGATGCCTTAGAGTAGGAAATGATAATTGTTGTTTGTTATTTTAACAGAGCTTGCCATGTATTTAATTACCACAAATTTGAAAGGTTAAGTAATTACTCCTAAAGAGTTTCCGGCAGTGGTGCTCAGTGATGCGTTATGGCTGCCACATTTACATACTTCCATATGAACAAACACATTAACATATATTAACACAATAACATTTATAAAGGGGGTTTCATTTAACATTTATGGCTAATTATAGTAATTAACAGGGTGGACCGTGAGGTGCATTCATGTACATTAAATTATATATTCAGTTGCAAAATAAATGGGATTTAATAAGTTGACTGATGTAAGCATTATGATCTGATATACACATTTTCCTATTGGTTTTGACTGTAACTTTTTTGAATGTTATATCATAATTTTGTAAACAATGTTCCTGTTTGTAAGTGCACTCATTACTGTAGAGACACAAAGGAAAAGTTTGTGTCTCATTGGTGTCACTTTCAAGAGTAACATGCATGAAACAAACTTTTTAAAAATAATGTCCACAAGTTTCCCAAGTAAGACAATGTGATCTTTGGTGACTACTTGTCTTCAGACTATCGGAGAAGGGAGAATGAAACACACTGGCTGTTGCCTGTCACATTATTCTCCTGAAATTCACAATTTATCAGTTATTAAAATAACATATTAGTGGTTAAAAAAACAAAAAAAAAACTGGTATGATGTAATTGTAGATGCTGTTTCTTTTCAAAATGATGTCATCTGTTCAATTTGACTGTTGTTAAATAAAAAAAACACACCTATTCTGAATTAGCTCCTCATACGTAGCCTACCGAAGATCGTCAAGTTCATAGGGTCCCTCATGATGTTATAATGTGGGTAAGAGTCCTGTTGTAACTGTAATATATGACCTATTTATGTTTTTTTTCTGAAATAACTTTTTAATATCAATTGTTTTCAGCTAACTCTTACTCACTAACTCATGCTAGCTACACTATCTTTCCTATGGAATTTGCTAATATAGCTTGTTAGCATCATGCTAAGCACTCATTAGTGTCTTGTCAATCAGTCTGCCTTAGCTAGGGTGGACCTAGCTAAGGCAGACTGTACAGCTACTAAAGTTGCTGAATCTTGCAAACAATGGACCAAAGGACTAAAACTTTCTTCTTTGTGTATGAAGAACAAACAAAAAGAAAAAAACTGAGACTTTCTTAACTTGTAAAATTGTTTTATATTGACAAACATCATGTGTTTAATTTGTAGCACAGTTCAATCAGAATAAATAAAAAAAAAAAAAAATAATTAACCATAGACCACTGTTCATATTTTTCAAAATTTAGGTCCCATGGGGCACACCAGAAGGCACTAGCAAACCGATACTTATTGATACACTTATTGATACTACATTTCGTAATTTGATGCAAAAAATAAAGACATCACATGCAAATATGTGAAAAAGTCTTTCAGCTGGTGTAACTGTGTTTATGCGCTGTAGTCATTTCCTGAGCAAAGGAACAGCAGCTTGTCATTAAAATGAGAATAACTGGCCTGGTCCACCTTAAAGGTCAGCCCATCCTAAGTGAGCCTCAGTCGAAGTTGTTGCTACTTCAGAGCTAACAGCTAACCTCCTCCAGCAGAATTCCAGACACGGGACTTGACCCTGTGGCTGATCGTTACAACCCCTGATTGTGTCTGAATGTGGCCTTTAAAGCGACTTTATGTCACATAAATACTGATAGCAGTACTGACAGTTTGTCCAGGAGCTTATCAGTACTTTGGTACCGACCAATCAGGAACTGGTACCAATTCAGTTTAACTGTTTTTAAGATACAATAAATGTTAGGCCAAATTGATGGAAGGACATGATGCTTTGTGATGACCCATGCTGTTAACTTAAACCAAACCTGACAAACAATACACATGGAGCCTCAGTGGAATTAGATCTCGTGTAACTCAAAATACACGTCAAAGTTACTGATGGAGCTTCCCCCTAGCTGGACAGGAATACATCTTAATAGGTTGTAATTGCAACTGTCATACATTGTCAGTCCTTTTAAGAAAAGCTTTGTCAATCAGTTTGACATACAGTAGACAATTAAAAGTCTTCAGTCAAAAGAAGTGACAATCAATCAAAATATTAAGTAAGAGTGGGCAGTGTGTCCAAAAAGTGTTATTTATATATATATTGAAGGCTACTGAAAACCTCCACAAGCTGACAGTCTGTCACTTTTTGTTTATCTTGCTTCAGTTTACCATTGTCATATATATATTATATATACCATTATTTGACAGTATTCTCCAAATGTCTGTTTTGACTGTTGAGTTGAAAGGCTTCAATATTATAGAAAACTTCAAGCAAAATATGGTATAATACAGTTTATACACTTCAGCCCATTAATTTACAGTTTTATATAACTGTACTTACAGCTCTGCTTTTTTTGTCTGTGTTGGTCCTGTTCATATGCCAATTAATCTTCTGATATGTTAATGTCCTCATAATATCATGTGACCTCTCGACCCTGCAACCTGGTTTTAACTGCAATGATCCTGTCACATGAAAGAGGCTTAAAACCTGTAACGAGCACACATACACATATATAACATGACATGCAATCAAAGGAAACATTTTGCTATGCATGGAGAGACATTATCATCCCCATCATGAAAAGGATATTGGTTTTGCATTACATACAGTTTTGCATGTGGCTCCGTGCCCCATTCAAAGCAGAATACAGCCCTTTTTATCTGAGCCGAGTCACATAAAGAAGGCAAATAACCTGAAACCTGAAACGATTTAATCAGTTTAAATGATCAGAATAAGAAATGAGCATGCATATAGACTGAAAACTACTTCATGTGTCATCTTTAAACACACGCAAAGAGGACATGGGGTCATTTCATCTCTGTTTTTATCTCCAACAAGTCAGAGTAATTTTGTAAAAACTGATTCTCACTTTCCTTTAAAATGGCTCATTCCTCTGTTGGCAAACAACACATTTACTGTGTTAAATTCTCTTATTATAGCCTCACAGTTGACAGGTTGTGCTGAGGTTATGGATAATGAAGTCTGGAATGCACTGAGTAATTGCTGTGTTTATTCAAAGCACAAACTTTGTACCGTTACAAATCAACTCTGAAAAATTTGGTTTTACTTCGAACAAATGAAACAGCGTGAGATAATACAATCAAAATCTGTTCATTTCAAGGGTTTTGCTGAATCAATTTCCTTGATAAAAGCAAGTGTTCTCTTTCATTGTACCCTGATTTAAAATAATGTTACAGGTTAAAAGAAAACTATTATGAAACAAGTATTGAAATAAAGTTGTACTAACATGCAGGGTTTTTCTAGGTTTTTAGAGGGCTGAAATAACATGAGTAGACCATATCGCACATAATAGATTCAAAGTGAAAGACCATTTTGTCAGTGTTCATGTGTACTCTTTTAGTGATAGCTAATGTTAAGTGAACAATACTGCTTAATGTTTAGGGTATGTTAACATTACTCACATTCATAATTTAAGATATAGCAGGACGCATATAAGGAGTATTTTTTTTATTTTACAAAAGTAGATCAATCAGTCACAATAAAGTGAACAGCTGGGGATTTGGTGCAATTTTCCAAGCACCGAGTGCAAAAAAAGAGTCATAGCAACCTAACATTAGCTAATGCTAAGCCATGAAAATCAAATTACATTAGTGCTACTCTGAATGACTATTAAAAATAGATGTTATCATTCCAAGTGTGGTTCCTGATGAACAGATTATGCTGGAACACAACTGGATAAAGTTCTAAGCAGTCTTAAGTGAATTTAGAGTGCCAACCCTTTTCAGCAATAGCTTGCCTAAAGCTAACTTTAGGATGGAAAAAGTACTGTAGGCAGTCACTAAGTTTGGAGGCAAAGGTAATGTTTCTGTAGAACCTGAATAGACGTAACCTGATACGTGAGAGGGTTTGTTCCACAGAGCCATCTGAGAAGTCATCTTTAGAAAACTGTTCGGAAAAGGTCAGGCACTTTCAACATTTTGCAGCCACTTGGCAAGTGACTGAATGAATCATCTGTCAAGAACATCTAACATGGCTAATTTCAACCAATCAGATCCGGATTGAGCGTCCAGATATGGACGCTTCTCACTGTCGTCACACCTAAAACCACACATGTAGCTGCCAGTAGTCCCTATAGGACGCAGATTGGCTGCACCACTTTTGGTGCAAACAGATAACTTGCAAATCCAGCCACCTCGCAAGGTAAGAACAGACGTGCAGTTCGGACAAAAGAATATGTCACACTACATTGTGCAACACACCAGACTAATGGTAGATCTTTTTTTTTTTAATTCTCTCCTTTGTATCTGTCTCCTACACACCAAATCTGCATAACAGCTGAGCTCATCTCACTGGACGGCAATAGCAGAAATGGGCTTAATTGTCTGGTCTCATTGGTCAGTTCTTCTCTGGACAACTATAAAGCAGTCAGTTCATATCTCCATAGCAACTCCTTGTCTTCAGACTGCTGCTTGGGACTTTGTGCATCAGATTTTTTTTTTCTTCAACAGTTTGTAATTGCTACATGGTGTGGAGGCGTCACTAAGGGGAAGTAAACCAAAGTGATTACAAATTTGACTTTGAGGCATATGTGGTTGAGGAAATTTTCACTACTTAGGAGCTTTTATGTGGTCCAATTTCTAATCCCACCATGAGACAGAATACTTAAATTCTTTTCCTTAAAATTGCATAACTTTACTCATTTATAGTGATGAAATCAAGGTATCTTAATGGGATTATAAGGGTTTTAATTAATGGATAGATTGATGGATTTTTAATGGATTATATGCTTGGTTTTAGGGGGTTGTGGGTGTAAACTCCCTTTAAATCTGAAAAAAACTAGAAAGAAAAACTAAAAAATTTATTTTCACCTTAATTGAAAATTAAAGATCCATTAAGGTATAAATTAAGGGGTGGTTTACATGTTGTTTGGGTGATTTTAATAGGTTTTTACACCCTGCAACCCCATAAACCTTGCACGTAATCCATTAACAATGCCTTGATGTATCACAACCCATGAATTATTAATTAATCCCCTAAAAAACAATTAAAAAATACATTAATTATAAGTGGGTAAATCAATATATTTTAATTAAGGATTCTAATTCATAGTGTTAAGAGGATAGTTTCTTTCTTGTCTGCTTCAAACTGCTTCTTCCTTAAATTGCAGTATTTCATACAGTAGGTTTTGTTTAATATTGTAACCAGTTTGGCTGACACAGTTCTCTGTGGACGGGAGGGAAGTGAACTCACCACCAGATGCATTAAATTCCCCTGAGGATTAGGGAACCAATATACCATCATCATATCCAATATCCTGCCTGGATGCTCTCACCCAACAGACATGTCAGCTTCTTACGCACACAAGCATACGAACACACAAACATACACAGAACACACACACACACACACACACACACACACACACACAGGTGCGTTTAGCCTGAAGCATTTCAGAATTTTTAAGTGAGTTTGGCTGTAAATGATCCTGTTCAATAAACATGATCTATTTTGAATGATAGCCTCAAACAAATATGGACGCTGCAGCATGTTGAACTATTTATTAGGCCTTATCTAGAAACACATACAGTATGATTAATTCATCTACCAATATGAATGCTGAAAAAAACAGTGTTTGTCTTGTATATTAATAACCACCAATGCATTCCTAACCAAAAGTTAGAATGTGTAACATTCCTCCATTTGCCAAGAGCACATGGTTCATGTAAGCTGGAAATGACATGCCCAGAAGCCATGAATCTTTAATGGACCCTCACACACAAATAAACACACCTGTATCCTGAAGCCTTCAAGAATTTATTTCATGACTCTTCATCTGTGCACTTTGGCAACATGTTGTCATAAAAACATGAAATCTGTATGTGCAGATAGGCCAGCAGCTTTAATATATATGCAGAGGCAATGATTTGAAACTGCAGCTGTTGAAGAACTGACTGAATTAACACCAAGACGTTCACAACATGTTACTGCGGGAGAGCCAAAGGCTATAGAACAGCTGGACTGAATAGAAAGTGTTATGTTTGTGTCATGAAAATAAGACAAAGAAAGACACAAGGAGAACAGGGAAATAAGTGGTGAACTTTTCAACGCAAAGATATGAGCCTACCTTCTCTCAAATGTATTAGCCCTTCAAGATTTTGACAGCCCATAAAGCTTGTATGTTGATCTGCTCGAAACGAAAGGAGAGGATAGAAATGCATAATCTGTTGTAAACCATACATTAGGGAATGAATGTATGCTTGGAGATTTGTCTGAAACAGTAAAACTGCTTGAAATGTCATTTAATATAAGGCCAGGAAGGTAGCCAATTAAGGAGAAACCCCCGTGCTGATTCAGCACCATTGACACAGCCTTCAGAGCAATAGCTGTTTGTTTTTGGGATAACAGGGTGTCAGACAAATGGGAAATTGGTCCAATGGGGGATTTTTTCTGACTGTTGGAGTGTCAGAATAATGGGCTGGCAGAACAGTGTGCAGTCCCCCAACAGAGAAGAAATTATTAATCTGGATCAGATGCAGTATTTAGGGGAACGAAGTCAGTTGAATGGCGTTTAAATATAAAATATTATTAAATTATATATTTCCATCCCTAATGGCGAGACCTGGTCTCCAAAGCTGGGCAGCATCCAACTCACATTTGTTGACCTATTCAGAAGTTATGAAGAATCTGATCCTTTATTCTGTTTTACACCTTGCTACAAGTTACACGGTAGCAGATATTATGTCAGGTGTCTGATGACAGTGCTTAGCTGGGTGATGTTGGACCATGCTGTGGCAAAACTTGAGGCAGTCTTTTTTTTAATTTATTTTGTAAAGCTGTCTGTGGTCCTATTGTCTATTAGTACATGGCTTAGGGTAGAGTTGGAGAGACAGGGTGAGTGACAATGAGAGAGACATTAAATGGGAACAAAGACTGAGTGATATCAGCAATGGAAAGAGGTAAAAATGTTGAGAGAATGCAGACAGAGGGAGAGAGAGAGAGAGAAGGATGAACAGAGGGGAGATTACGTTTCAGTGGGTTGAACTTTCTGTCACCTCAAATGGAGATAAATGATAATCCCCGATGGGTAAAAATGAAGGGATGGAAAGAAAAAAGAGACAGCGAGAGGGGGAGTGAGTGCAGGAGATAAGTGAATGGATGTACAGGGGTTAAATGAATGATGGAAGTAAAGTAAAAAGACAGGGAGTGAGAGATGGGTTAAAGGTAGCAGAGAGGAATAAGATGACTTGTTCTGCATGTAAATGAGTCAAGTGTCATACTAAGACAGGATATGAGTGGATGCCAGTGGAGCAGAGGGCATATGGAGATGTGTCAAGTATACTCACATCCCTCTCTGGGGCCAAATACAGCAGTGATGGGAAAGCCTCTGCCAATGCCATCTCTCTGCTGGAGCAACTGATTTTACCAGATTGGAGATCATGGAGGCCCTTGGAAATGTCAAACAATGCCTGACAATAACCACAAAGGACAGAGATAAAAATAACTGCTAACTTTTGAGGAGTATGTTGCCCATTTAGATTATTCCACTCCAAAGATAGCACCTTCTTTATTCCATTCATTCCTTGTCAAAACCTTGATTATTAATTAATGACAGCAACTGTCAGCAACTATTTTGATAGTCAGCTTGAGTATTTTTTTTTAAAGAAAAAAAAAGTCAAAATTCTCTGATTTCAGCTTTTTAAATGTGAATATTGTCTGTTTTCTTACTCATTTCTGACAGTACAATTGAATGTCTCTATGTGATGGACAAAACAAGACATTTGATGACGTCTCTAGCTTTGAGAAACACTAATCAACATTTTTTCACCATTTTCTGACATTTTATAGACCAAACAGCTAATCGATAATGAAAATAATCATCAGTTGCAGCCCATTAGACAGGTTGGCCTGTCAGTTTTTAAACTTTGCAAAAGCTTCCTTTTGCATGTACCCAGCGCAGCTGAATTCAGCTGCTGATTTGACAAGTGTTTGCAGACTTTATCGTGGGACTATGATCAAATTAGATGTTCAAACTTGACTTGATTTTAGGGCACTTAGCAGGTTTTGTTGTTTTTGACATATTTTTGTCTCTTGTCTTGCACCACTCACCTGAGAACATACCATATTTTAGATAACTCTTTTGACTTGTTATACCACATAATGGTCATATTGCTTCACTTGTATCTCTCTTGTGCCATTTTGCATCCCCAACTCAATCTCGTGGTAAGGTTCTTCATAGTGGCCTTAGAATAGACCTATGACAGACCTGTCAAGGCAACTTGGAATGATTTCAGCATCAACTAGAAGAGGTCACACAGTAGAGTTGCTAGGGAAGAGATGGTGAGGCACCTACTGCAATGTCACCACAATGCCAGATCAAACCAGCAGAGATTTATAAAGTTCTGTCAACATTTAGATTCAAGACAAGATTTCAAACTGAGGCAGTTGTTGATCACTTGTGGCCCCTAGCAGTCGGTTAAGAAGAGTGAGAAGTCAGCTCTCAATGGTCATATAAAACAGAGCAGTCAAAATATAGAATTACTGTCTCACAGTTGTATGTCTACATCACAAGTTGCAGTTTACATTCATGTCTGTCCAGACTCATATAATGGAGACTTTGAAGGAATTCAACATGGAACTTGCTACTATATTGGCCTGTGACTTTGAAGGAATTTAATAAAAGGTTAAGTTTATAAGTTTTTTATTCACATCATTGGGATTTTCACACTGGGATCATCCATGTCACAATACATGGATGATCCCAGTTAATAATTTCTTGGTAGAAACATGCTGTCTTCACTTAGAGACTATTTTTACAGAGAAGTACAGTGGTCTGATAGAGAGCTGAACATTATGATGTCACGGTGAAACTGACCTTTTGAAGCAAAAATGTCATTACCTCATCATTTCATCTTGTTCAATATCTGTGTGTAATTTTGCCATAATTTGCTAATGAAACCCTGAGTTAGGGCCAAAAATGTGTTTACTGAGTTCACCATGACCTAGACCTTCGATCATCAAAATTCAATCAACATTTGTGCCACATTTGAAAAAATTGCCTCAAGGCGTTCTTGAGATATTGTGCTAACAAGAATGGGATGACCTGAAAACATCATCCCACCAGCCATAAAAAAAAACAAAAAAAAACATGAAGGCATAAAAGTCTTAAAAAAGGTTTGCTTGCCTTCAACATACAGTCATGAATGTGCACAAAAAAAAATGTCTGATCGATCCAGTCAGTATTACAGATTAGATGTGAACAAGCTGTAGGTAAGATTACATGATCCCCTCCCAGCTTATGCCTGACAGGTATAAAAATACCACAATCAAGCTGTTGTAGCTTTTTTTCAAAAGGCAATAAAATGTCTCACAAAATGAGATGACAAAGTGCTATATTAAAAAAGACACCATAAAAGCAAAGTCAAGGATTTTGGTAAAAAAACACTATGCAAAATTTAAATAGCTTGTTTTGCTGTAGTTGACAGCAGGTCCTTGAGATGTTGAACATGAAGCCACTGATGATTCATTTGTCAAAATCCCCTCAGATCTGTATTGTCTGTACACGACTCATAACCCCAATTCAGACAGCAGGTGGCCTTGTCAATGCGTGAAGTCATTTCATTTGAGTTCAAATCACGTTGCTGTTGACGCCATCATCAGACAAAAGAGTGACGCCTCTCCTGAGAAGAATACACAATTTCATCTCATTGTCTTGACGAGACTGTGTCTCCTCTGATGTCCTCTGCATTGTTAACAGTCTGAACATGTTTTCTGTCAAGTCATTGATAGAAATACAAGGGCCACTCATGAAAGGAGGACAAATGCTCTCATCATTCCCTCCAGGTTATTATGCTAAGTCAGGAGCAGATGCTACACATGTCAGGGGATTTCTTTGACTAATACTCCTCAAATATGATGTGGATATGACACAGGTTTGCTGAAGACGTGTTTAATCTGTGTTTTACAAGTTCAGCTTTTGTCATTACTGTTCCCAGAACGTCTGTCTGCGACTCCACAGGTATGGCTGCAAAATGTTAGATTTGTGGTCGTTCCAGCTCGTTTCTCCCTGATGAATTGACTGAAATCTCTCATCAAACAGATTGAACGGCTTAGCTTTTTTACTCTTAATTCACACTTTCCCAAAATACAATGCCAAAGTGAAACCAGAATATCCATGTCCTGTTACAAAAGGGGAAAAAAATACTTTCTCCAAAATCACACTGACATATTTGTAAAGTGCAAATTGCCAAATAAAAAAAAAAAAATCCAACCTTCGAACAAAGCCTCACTTACCACCGATTGTACACCTTAAAGTTACTTTTGGCGAGTAGGCTACCACTGCATATTTCCCTTTTTGTCCCCAGAGGGTGCTGTGCGAGGTCTGATAAATTGCCTTATGTGATGTCACTTGAGTCAGCATCAGTTGGGGCTGCAATGAAACAAATCTGGGGGTGTGGAGTTAGAAATTTCAAAAATCAGTGACATCTTCACAAAGTCTATTGGCTCAGTCACATCAATTTCAACCCATTCTCATCCCAAATCATCACACACATTTTATCACCATCCCTCAGCGTCTCATATTGATGTGCAAGGTACCAATTAGCAGTTATATAAGGTGTCTTTTTAACACATGATTAATGCTGTGAAACAGTGGCAGTTTGGATAGGTTTAGGAGAAGACTATATTTGGGGTTACAGTAAGTATGTTATGATACGTACATCACGTGAAGTCAATGAAGTGACTTGCAAGACGAAAGTCACCTGATGCACACGACATTAAAACTTTGAATAACATTTACATGGCACATAAACCCCAGCCTCCTGGGTGAAAGTCCTGTGTTTGTTTGAGCCATCCATCCACCCCAACTTGTCCAAATGTGGACTTTCTCCCCTTTTATAATATGTCGAAAAGCCTGGTGCGTCTCATACAGCCCTGAATGGGTTTACATTCAAGACATTACAAAGCCTGGTGTCTTTCTTTCGGCCGCTAACAGTTACCATGCAATAACAGCAGTATTTGACAAGTTGGGAATGGTTACAGGTGGTCATTTTGATCCTCTTATTCTTGAACTGTCCGTCATGAGTTAAATGAGTGCAATGCTGAATTGGTTCAGCACTCTTTTAACAGGCTAAGGTTACCATACTCATCTTGATTTAGCATATTAGCATTCCAATATTTGCTAATTGGCACTAAATACAATGTACAGGTGAAGCTTATAAGCCTGTAGGTCTCTATAGTCTTTGTATAAAATCGTGGCAATCCATTTAAACGTTGTTGAGATATTTAAGTCTTGCCCAAAGCGATGGACAGCCTGTCAGATCGATATTGTCATGCCAGCATGCTGTTGTGACAACAGATGACTGAGTTTCCTCTCAGTCCATTGTGAAATCTCTTGGGCATAAATGACTGTCTTAAGGAAGATGCCACTGCGTATTTTCTAATAAGCTTCTTTACAACTCCATGGGGTGAAAATAATTATTGCTGTCCACCATTATATAGGTGAGGAGAAAGCTTTAAGTGCTGTAATTAGACACCATTCACATATATTGTCTCTGTGTGCTAATTTCTTGTGAATGAAGCAATAGTGAAAACTAAATATTTGGAGAAGACTCAAGGACCTCAAACCCCAGACCATCACTTGAAAAGCTCTGGGTTATTTTGTTTGTTTTATCTCTCCGTGTCTCTAAAGGGATGAAGTCTGCAATGGCATCAGTTAAACCATCAAAGAGACACCTTCTACAGACAGATGCTGGATTTTACTGCATTACAGCTGTATTAGAGCTGTAAATCAGCCTCACTGAAGCTGATATACGCAGGCTACAACTCTCTCCTCCTTCGTTAGACAGACTGTAACATTTATTTTACTGCAGGTTTGTACTGGAGTTATAAATCCAGCTCAGTGAAGCGAGGTGAAATACAAGGCAGGGCAAAGACGAGGATATTGCCCTCTTAAAAATCCTCATTTTGGAGAACATGAACATGTAAAAATGCCACATCACCTTTGCTCGTGTGGGAATGTATGTGGGAGCTTCAGTTTCACCCTCATTTAGTCTCTAATCTCTAATTTCCTTCCTATTTGTTGATGTTTTTGTTTTACTATGTCTTCGCTCTCAAGTAAATCAGCAACATTCAAAACGCCAAATAAACGGCAAATCAGGCACACTTCCATCTTTTGGGTGGAAGCAAATAATACCATGTTGAGTAAACTACTTAAGAAACAAATTAAACTATGAAAGATGTTATATCTTGCAGAAATTGTTTTAATACTGTGTAGGTTGTTGCCAGGCTGTAGGCTGTTGCAGCTGAATTTGTCGATACTGAAAGACAACAAGCGTGAGACTTCTGAGAGGCAGTATTTGACAGTCCTTCACTGGCACTTCAAGGCTCTTATTTATCAAGCTTCTGAGAGTATACAATCAGTCCTAAGTGGCCAAAATGTTGCAGAGTGAGGAAGTTTTTACCATACTTTAATGCTGAGTAAAACATTTTAACATCTTTCTTAAAGTCATGTTTTAAACAATATAAAATTTTCTGCAAGAAGTGATAAATTGTGCTCTACACCTTGGCTTCATTTAGTATTCAAGGATTCATGAATACGCAAATAGTCCCCGCCCTCTCCACACACTCCACACACCCCAACCCTCAGCCCTGCTCCTATGAAGCTGCACCTGACCTGTCCTCTCGCTACATCCGGGCTGTCCTGTGAGCTGGGCATCTCTGCTAATAATATGTTTAATGCCACCCCTCCATTGAACAGGATTAGCTCCTTAGGTTTATGATGTCATATGCCCATCCTGACTGAATCCATTTTTTTGAGACTGCCCTCTGTCACTGCAGTTTTAAAGCAAGAAATGCTCAGACATGGTGTTTACTGCTTATTTTGCTCCAGATATGTCTTGAAACACGTGTACAGTAAAACATCACAAGGACATGTTAAGGTTAAAAATGTGATTTTCACTGGAGGGGGTCTTTAGCTTAAGAAATAGCTCACATCTCAATCAACATCCTGGCAGGAGTTTCCATGAATGTGTCAGAGAAGTACTATTCATTCATTTTTTTTTTCCATGGACATAATTTTATTCACATTTTAAAGTCTCATATTAAAAAAGGTCAATAGGAATTTCAATTTTTCAAGAAGTTTTTTTGTCGAGTTAATGAGGTAAATGGGAGATGGAAAATCTTACCAAATAAATTCTGATGTAGCGAACATTTAACTCACATGACTGATCAGTTGTTTCCACTCCGACAGTCTCCTCATGGCTCCCATGGCTCTATATTACATCCACGATTGCTCCACATAGATCTGAGGCAACCTTCCTCACACAACAAGACGTCTTGCACAAAAAGTACAATTACGAACAGAAACAAGGCTCTGAGCTATGAGGCATTTGCCTGCTGGCATGTAAAGTGCAGTGTGTACATCTGTATGTAAACATAGTGACCAGTGTAGCAGAAGGAATAGTGCAATGGAGCAGAGAAAACAGTGGGCAGAGTGAGACAGTGAACAGTTTGTAACATTCAGCACTATGAGTAGTGTAACAATTATTGTAAATATTATAAAGAGTAAACAAAATAAATAATGCTATAAAATAGATAATAGAATGTAGATATGGTATTTATGGAAAAAAAAACTGTACAGATCAATTACAAAATATAGTATAACAGTTAAAGGGATAGTTCACCCAAAAATGAAAATGGTACTTCTGCACTTCACCACTAAAAGCTCAAACTGTGATCAGCAGTGGGTTGCAACTACTGGAGGGTTCACACACTAATCATCGTTGATGTAGACACACAGCCCTCCACTGCCGGTCTTACCAGAGGTTTCAGGGTCTCTGTCCGCCTGGTATGATGTTAGCTCCTATGGCTTGATGACTGTTTCAGGGATGTTATCATGCAGCCACGTCTCTGTAAAAATGAGCATGCAGCAATCCCTGGCTGGCTGAGTGGTTCTTTAGAGTCTCATATAGTCCACTTTGTTGTCCAGGCAGTGGACATTAGCTGACAAGAGCACTGGTCAGCTCAGGTTAGCCTTTAGCCTAGTGTGGACTCCCAACCACTTATCACACGTCTGCCCTCTGCTTGCGGTGCCTCCCTTTCACGGGCACCAGTGTTGCGGTGGTCAGGCCTTGTCCACGTAGTAGGCTGCGGCCACGCAGCTCCTCTGACAGGACTGATAGCAGTAGTTTGTATATTGTTCTGGTGGTTTCCTTGCTGTTCCATAAACCTGAAGGGTCCAGAAGGGTCTTATGATTGTAGGTCAGACAGGTGGGACAGATGTTACAACATACATGAATTCAAAAACTAGCACCATTAGCAGGAGCTGAAGGGAGCGCTGCATCCATGCATGCCACCATCTCGGTCATCTAATAATTCCATAACAGTAGTGGATGGAAACAAGCATTCATTTATTTATTTTCAGAGATACTCCAAATTTGTGATACATTTGGATTTGAAACCTGGCTAATGAGTGCATTAAAATTGTAGGATCACCACGATGATGATAGATGGAATTTTTCATCCCTCACAGAGAACTTATCAAGTTCTGCTGAACCCGCGCTCATTTGAACCTTTGAGCCATAAAGTGCACGAATGCCGACCGGCACTCAGAGATTTGTGAGAAGGAAAACAACTTTCAGATTTAAGATAGAAACCCAAGACTGTGGTCTGTCAAACTCTTGCTCATTTGACCTTTGAGCCATAAAGATGTATCCTCCCCGATACTGACCTGAACCAGAGACTTTGCTAAGTGACAGTGATCAAATTTACGATGACACTTAAAACTCCCTCAAACATTCCAAGAGAAATTCCCGCCAGGAACAAGAGACAAAGAACACCTTGTGCCATGCAAAATTAAAGTGTATATTGTCAATATACTTTGTCTAACCACTTGAAAAGTATTAGCTTCTTGCTAATAAACGTTAACCTAACTAATCAACAGGAAGCACACGATTGATGAAGACATCAAGTAACAAGCTCTGCTTCGTATGTCCTGAACCTCATGATGTTTGAGTCATGAGTATATGTTCTTGCTTTATACATTTTAGGAACTGATTTTTTTTTTTTTTTTTTCATTTCTCATTCTTCTTGATATTGGTGTTAACCTGTACTCATACATTAATAACGTTAGTAATAACCTTGGTCTGTGCCCTTTCCATTCCAGATGAATGTCATGCGTTTAGACTTTTTCAACAGCTAACGACATATAGATTGTAAGTGTATCAATGTCTAATTGGAAAACTTGTCATACCTTGTAATATGACAAGTTTTAAGTTAAAATGCCACTCTGCCTTAGCCTGATCTTCAGATGACTCCTTGGGGTGTGTGTGTGTGTCTGCCAACCCCTCCTCTTTCACCCATCTCAGGAGAGACGAACACACATTCCTTCAGCCTAAGAAACCCTAAGATGTGGACATTAACTTGATTTTATTGTATTATTTCATTTGATGTGTATATAGGAACACCTACACCCTATATAATATGATGTTGTGACACGATTACCATTTATAACTTTGCAAACCTGATTAATCTTGTATATTACTTCTTATAAGTTGATAACATCTGGTTTATTGAAGTGTTAATCAAGTGTGTATTAATGTGGCACTTCTCAGCAACTGAGAAAGGTCATACATGGAAAACATGGAAGCATTAAACTTTTAATAAACTTTATCAATCCTTTAAGAAAGAATTTGGAACAAGGGAAAGAATTAGAAAGATAGATTTATAGGGAGGAGTGGTGAAGTTTCGCGCCACTGAGACCAGACCCCCGCCCCTTCCTACAGAAGACTACTAAGCAAGAGAAGTCAGGAGCTTCTCCTCACTCACTTCACGCTTACTCTACTCTACACAGTCTTCGGAGACACAGAGATGAAGATTCTTTGGACTCTTTTCAGCCTCATGATGGTCAACGCCTGACCCTCTGCTTGAGGGCAGGACAGGCCTCTGGCCTGTCCTGCCAAGAGGCCAACTGCCAAGAGGCCAACTCTCTGCCTGACAGAGAGAGGACAACTTAAAACAAGCCGCACCAAACGTGAGGAACATGGTGCGTGAAGATGACTTCTGTGAGAGACAGAAAGACTCAGATTTCAAATTAGAGAAATTTACAAGAACTCTGAAATGCCTGATCTTCTAATAAAACCAAGGTTAGAAGAACCAGGGCAGCTGCCTGCATCTCCACCCAAGTGGAGGTGTGTTGTGAAGATGGTACGACTCTGCTGCCTGCAGAGACAAGAGATCCAGAACGCCCGAGCATGCCGCTCCAACGAGCTCCAGACGAGAGGAAAGGACAGATCCGCCACCGTCGCGGGACCCTCTGAGAGACCCAAGAGCCTGAGACCCGGCGTGTTTCTCCTTCCTCCTCCAAAGCAACCCCTTTTCTGGTCATCGAAAGAACCAGGTGATACAAATGCTTTTCCTGTGACATTTGGGGTTGATGCTCTAGGTTATAGAGAGTAAAGATTAGGTTCAGATCAAAACTCGACAACTAACTATTTCAAATATTCTCTTTTTGGTTTCCCATCTCTCTCAACTGCTGAATGGTGCCTTAAACAGTGAATTTCACTGCTTTGTTTTAAAGATGTTGTCCACTTATGATTTAATGACTTAATAATGCATCTGACTAAGATCTGCTTGATCCGATTCGGTGGTCCTTATTCACAAACATAGGATGCTGTATTGATGCTTCAGTCATTCCATCAGTTATGCTTTCGTTCATCGTTGTTCTCATTGCATTTATTATGTTCACTCATGTTTGTCTTTACATTATGTGTGGTCGTATTTGTTTGTCTATTTATGTTTGTTAGTATTTGTGTCTAGTTAGTACTTAATAAATCCTTCATTTATAAAGAACTGATCATGTGAGTTTGTGTGTATGAAATATGACGGTCACTGTACACAGGAAAAAGAACTCCGTAGCAACCCTCAGACTGAGTCTCAATTAATGAATAGGCTATCAATTTCCCTTTCTCAAGGGTGGCGCCCAGAGGTTTATTTAATTTAAATTCAATTTGGATATTTAATATAAGTAGCTACTGACTATTTCTGATAGCCGGAAGTGAGTGTATTTCCTCTACTTCCTCTTAACAAAATAAGTATTTGCTCTAACCCTAGTCAAGCATATTCCGCTACAAAATGTATTGTGTTGTTTAATTTATGTATCTCTTACTACAACAGGAAAAATGTAGCTTTGTAACAATGATGATTTGTGTGTCACAACCAGCAGTTTCAGCATTCAAATGCTGAAGCATTAATCAAAATTTGATAGCTCTTACAGTGCACAGATGAACTGTTTTATCGTGGAGGCATCTCACCTCATTCAGCTCAGCAGGTGACTGATGATCATTCATATTGAACATTCGCTCAGTAATTAATCAGTGCAGCTCGTCACAAAAAAAGCAGGTAAAAGTCTAGTTAATATGTATTGGAAAACAGGCACAAGAGATTTGGCTACACTGATACACAACGACAGATCTGTCCCAAAGTATGCCTGAAAAAAGTGGCTCTATAAGTTTCATGATCACATACGTCTTTTTAGCCATTCACCGATCAAAATTTCTATAATGTATTTGTGGTCTAAATCTTTCAATAGACCTTTTTGAAATGTAAAAGCAGGAAAAGCACAGGGGCGACAAATTTTGTTAATGATGGGTAAATATAACAGGCAGCCATAATTGTTTGCCTGTGTGCACAATAGCAGTATCTAACTCACTCATATGATTTAATTACATGTGTGCTATAACAAGCTAAAATGTCTGCTGTGAAAAAGGTCTGTTGCACCATTAGAAAATGGTGGAGGCACCACACATCTCATTTGTGTTAAAGGTAAAGTTAATGTTGAATTGGATTAGCAGTTAACACAAGGCAAAGTCAAACAAATCTATTCTATGTTTCAGCACAGGAACCCCAACTCCTCCTGGTTACTGGAACCAACTACTATTTTAAGACCTCCGTTCTGGTGACAGACGTGGCCAGAGCCATTGTTTTCAGGTTGTCTGTCCCATTCTCGTGAAGCTGATATCTCTGGAATGTCTTGAAGGAATTTCTCCAAATTTGGCACGAAAGTCTACTCGGAAACAAGGATGAACTGATAGGTATTTGGCAGCCAGGGGTCAAATGTCAAGGTTATCGTGACCTCACAAAACATTTTTTTGGTCACCACTCAAGAATTTGTATGGTTAATATGATAAAATTTCACACAAATGTATAATAGGATAAAATGAAGTGAGGATATTTTATATGCAAAAGGTAAACTTCACTGTGACATGTTAATGCTCTGCAGAAACACTTTTCTGCCTAGTATTCAACACCATTTTCTTTCAACACTACTACAGAGGTGAAATAATTTAATTTGATCAACATCATCATTTAACCTAACAAAGATCAAAACCAGACATTTATAGCTGAGTTATCCTACATTTCTACAGTTTGTCTGCTTAAATTAGCAACAGTTTATAACCATTTATACTGCTGACGTCTCACGTCTGTGCCCACTTTTGTCTTCTTAAAGACTCCTTCTTTGATTCGGCAGCTTATAAAAATTTAGTTCTGGGTTCTTCAACTTCTTGGCGGTGCATTTCAGCACATAGTCGCTTTTAGACATTTTTCTGTTGCTTGCTAGCAGACAGAAAGTGACAAGAGGCACCGTCACACCATACAAGTCAAGGATTGTTTTCCCCTCTGGTGTGGGCGGGGCTTAAATGCGCTCTGTCTTTATCAGTCCTCTGCAGTAGCATCAATAAGTGCAACACACTGCAGTGTTATAAGCAGTGTAAAACAAGGTCATTGCATGTCTCACAGTTGAGATAAATTACAATTTTAAATAGTGTATGCATTTGTTTTCTAAGCTTACTTACAACATTAATCCAAATGGTAAAAGTCATAATAATAAGATGCAAGATATTTATTAATTTTAGCTTTTTTCATACATTATAAATAACTCAAGCCTTGGTGTAAAGTAGTAGTAGAGTGTTTTTAGTCCTAGTTTAACTTTCAGTGTTATCCTAGGAGAGATTTTGAAATATCTGATAAAATTGGCCCTTTATTTTGCAGTGACTTTGAAGCATGCATCACGCCATCCTCTCCCTTCCATCACCCTCTCTTTTCCCTCTCCTGCTCTTCCCTTCATCCCTCTTTGTTCCTCCTGTACTTCCCTAAAGCTCAGAGGTACACTTTGGAAAACAAATATCTCACAGGCCTGAAACTCTAACGCAGCATTCAGTTCAGCACCGTCATCATGTCTGTCTTTTTCACTCTGCTTCCTTCCTTTCTTTCTCTCTCATCTGTCTGGATCTATATCATTTCCCATCATCCCTCACTCTCTCTACCTTCATCCTTTCCCTCCTTTTTTTCCCTTCCTCCCTGAGGTGTGGAAGTGATGCCTTTGAAAACAAATATCCCAGAGCTCCACTTAGTTTTCCTCTCTCGAAAGGAAAAAAAAAAAATCTTTCAATAACGATGTCAGATCATCTGCTGTTTGGGGAACGAGGGGAACTGACGGCAAACAAAAGAGAGAGTGATGAAAAGACAGAAAGATGGAATTGATTGAGAGAGAGAGGCAGGGGGACAGATATGTAGAATAAGAGAGCAACACTCTCAGGATCCTAAACCATCTGTTTTATGAAGCAAATTTATTTACATGCTTTCCCTCGAGGACAAGTGTGTTTGTGTGTGCGCATACTAAGAAAAAGCCACCAGCTCTGTGTGTGTGTGTGTGTGTGTGTGTGTGTGTGTGTGTGTGTGTGTGTGTGTGGTGTGTAGGTGTGTGTGTAGCCAGGTCCCCAATCCCAGTTTCGAAACTGACATCAACCTGATCTTTCTTTAAGGACTAATGCAACATAGCACGGCATTAATCCTCAATGTGAAGTTCAAAGCCTCACCAGGTGTGACTTTAATGCAAAACACACTTGTCTCTTCAACCTAAACCACAAACCGAGGCTGCAACGGAGAGGAAGATCACAGCTCCTGTTTGTCCAATCAGAGGCCTTCTTATCTGCCCACTTAGAATAGAAGCTGACATTTAAACAGACAGTTCCGCCAAAATTCAAAAATCCATGTTTTTTTTGGGTTTTTTTTTTCTTCTCTTACCTGTAGGGCTGTTTATTAATTTAGATGTTGTGGTGTGAGTTGCAGAGTTTTGGCCACTTTCATGTCTGAATTTTTTTTATTTTTTACCAAACTACACTATTGATGTGAAGAAGGAAGCCTGCAGCTACTCATGGATGAGGCATGTACTTGTGACAGTGCCGGATGTAAATATTTAAGTCGAGATAAAATTTAAAAAATGCCTTTAAACCTTGTATATCACATCCCCTTTTTATGTTTTGTACCTATTTAACATAAATGCCAACAGTCTTCTCCCTGTAAAACACAATATGACATGCTTACATTATTGTTCATTAGTTAGCTAACTAAGAACATCACAGTTTGGTTTGGAGTTTTAGTTTAGCGGTTTCCTGTTTTATTTTGAAGTTCTTGCCTTCCCTTTTGTTGTGTTGCTTACTGTCTTTGTCTTTTTCTTGCCTTTTTGGATTACTAATTAGTTTCACCTGTACCTGTGTATTTAGCCTCTGTGTTTTCCCCCTTTCGTTGCCATGTCATCTTCATCCTTTTCATCAAGTCTCGTAGCCTTTTCCCACTGTTCCTCTTTGTGTTTGGATTTTTGTCTCATGGTTTTGGATTTTCTGCTGGATTTATATGGACTGTGGATTTAGTTGTTTCGTTGGACCGATGGTCTGGTTCTTATCTGTGTTCGTGTGACTATTCATAAAGCTTTTTGTATTTTGATTCTGCTCATTAAAGCATTTGACCACACCAGTTTCTGGTCTTGTTTGGCCTGGTCACCCCACTTAACATGTTTGTGGGGTTATGACATGCTCACTTTTCAACGTTCAAATCAAATTCCTCTCATTGTTAGGTCCCGCCTGCCTATCTTGTTTCACTCAGAAATACACCATATGGAAGATGGATACTCTCAAAATGTTCCATCTAGATATTAATGGCATCCTCCTTAGCTGAGCTTTAATGTTAGCCCCAATGCACTAGCTACTGTTTTGAAACAAATGGTGGTTGTAGTTTTGTAGACAGAAAATAGTTCCTACATTAAATGGATCTCAACAAGGTCTGTGGATTATCTTGACTAACTGGAGTCATGATTTTGGAAGGGAGTCATTATTGTTGAGTTTTTCAAATGGCTTGTTGTGCTCAAAACGCCAAAAAAAGCAAGCAGCTTTTACTATTTTTTCTGTAGTTTTAGACATTTTAATGCCAGATCTCCAAACATGAACCACACCCCCCCCCCCCCCGTTTTGCAGGGGCACCATCTCTGCATCCTGGGCTTAGCACCACCAAAGATGATTGTGATTGATTCAGAGAAATGAAACAAGGCAGGGCACTTTTCTCCTTATAGCTGAATAACAATGTGTCGAGCCAGATCTTTCTCCAGCACTGAACAATCAAGCAAACATTTGATCACAAGAAAGTTGTACTCAACAGTTTTTTTTCCTTTCTCACTCTTTTATTGGACCAGGGACATGGGGAATACTATTAATTCATGCTTTTGCATTAAAAATGTGTCTCTACGACACTCACATTTTAACAGATTCATCTCAAAAACATGACAGAGCTAAATATGCTAATAAAGGCTGTGTGATACAGTTGAAAAGCTCCAGAAAAAAAGCTAGCAAGTGGATTTTGTCAAAATATTAGCATTCAACACATTTTAATTGGATATCTAACGGGCAAAATCCAACCATATTTTTTATGAAGAAATGAAATTACTATGTGTAGGCTGTTAACACCATACTGACCAGAGAAGCCACAAATAACAAGTAATTTCAGTCCCTGCTGCTAGAGTAACTTTTATCATTCAGTAAGGAGCACAAAGAAAGAAATTACGTACACAAATGTGTTTTCTCCTCATGACACCTGCTGAGGCCCATACCTGTATAAAATGATGATAAACATGTGTGTGTTCTATGTGATGAACAAAAGATGTACCCCCCTCTGAGGCAATCTGCAATGGCAGCACATACCTTAAAGCAATCACTTTACTTTCACAAACACCAGACCACATTATAATAAACTTTATTTATTTAATATAAAGTTTGCAGTGTTTGAAAAGTTGTGCATAATTTATAAATGAATGTGCAAACAGCCCTCCCTGCTGTTCCATCATGAAGCACAAATGCCCCCAAAGACTTTAGTGCATTTTATCTTTCTATGTCTACTTTTTCTTTCTGACCCAGGCAAGTGCTGCTCAGCCTGGTCTCACCAAATGGCGCATGAATACCACACCAATGTCTTCAGTAATTTTGGGTTTTCACACACCTTTTTCTGCTTTTCCCGTTTCATTTCTGCACAGACATATTGTGCATAGACAGCATTTTACGGGTGTCTGTCACAGAGAAAAAAACTTAAGGTGATGTAGTATGAAGAGCAACAAAGGCTGCATATGAAGGAGGTCAGTGTGGATGAAAAGGTCAAACAAATACAGGACTTTTGCCGAGACTTACAAATGCAAGTTAAAGGACCAGTGTGAAGGAGCTGCAGCTTCACATTACCCTCCCCTTCCAAGCATGTAGGAGAACCTATGGTAGCCACAAAACTGGCACAAAATGCAAAAGGCTTCTACAGCCAGTGTTTGGTTTGTCCATTGCCACATGGTGGACTCCGTTGAAGAGGACCTGTGCCCTCTGTAGATAAAGATATGGGCTTGCTGTGCCAAACCACAACTTCTCTGTGTCTGTCTGCATGTGTCCAAAAGATTAATATGTACTGATTTGTCCCTGCAGGTCAGCCGTGGACAAATCTACAGCGAGCACAATGATCATTTAAACAGTGGTTGCTCAATTGTATTTCCCGCAGCTGCTTTTGATATTTTTGAACAGTTGTGTATGGTAGAAAGTCTTTCTTGGCCTGAGGAAACTGCAGTGTGACCTGCAATTTGGACTTCTGTCACTGTGTCAGAATCACTGCAGAGCACAAGCTACCTTTTTGCTCTTGGGGCTCATCCTTGCAGACTAGCAGCCACAGTGTTGTGGTGCTACTGTAAAAATGAGCTGCTGGGGTGGATGTGATGACACCTGTAGTGACTGGTTAAATGCGTTAATACAGATCCTAACCTAAAGTGAAACAGTGTAGCGTCAACTCTAGGGGTGCAACAATGTGGCTTCTGTGTCTTCTCTGTTGGAAAAGAGAAACTTCGTCTGCACTGTTACATTGAACAAACCAGCAGAGTTAGGGTGGCAGCACAACAGATGTTTTACAAAGAATATATTGAACCAGTGGTATATTTTTGAGAGAGACGACAAGACACTAGGTTGTCCTTTTTTAAACGCTATTTGGCCAGTGGCTAACAAACCAGACACATTCAACATACATAATTTGCTATGTTTATGTCAAATTAGTGTATTAGACAGGAGTAACTAACCATTTTATCACCAGTAGAGACTGGTATGCAGAGTGTTGACATTTACACAGCACAAATACACAGATAGGATATCACTACTGAACACCCAGCAGGAAAAAAAGTAATTTCAATATGAAAATTTGATAGATTTACATTTTAAAGCAAAACTTATCTTTTTATTTTTTCACTTGAAGGAAAAAGAACAGACAATTACATGCCAAACATCACACTAAGGCTGAAACAACTTTTCAATTAAAATACATCACTTTTTTTTCTTTGGTCAATTATAGCTCTTTCCTCTTTTACAGAATTTGCTCATTTTCTGTTTCATGTTGTAAATTCCTCATTGGTTTTGTACTTTTGATAAAAACAAGTTAATTAAGAAGTTTTTCCTCTCTCTCAATGTAATAATGTAACTGTCACTGCCAGTATACTTACATGTGTTGTATATGTTGGTATCAATGTTAAACAATACATTCAGGGTGCCACTCAGAGTCAAAAGTCAGAAGTTTCTAACAACAATAAACATGGCAATGCTGGCTCTTTTCACTCGCTAACTGATGACAAATATCATTTCCAATACTTGTGGATAAAAAAAATCTTTTGAACTCTCTCTCTCGCTCTTGAACTTTAGGCTACACTGCTTCATTGTCCTCATGACTGCTAGTGGTACTGCTCTGTTTCATCCATTTTCATAAGCTTTCAGAAAATGTGCAGAAATAGGAACAAAATTAAGATAATAGACAAAAGGCTCCGTCCATATCTGTATGTATATTTAACATTTTGCATAAATGACACTTGGTCACGAGTGTGCAAGGGTCCGCACAAGTCTGTGCAATGTAAGTTTTGTCATCATAGTGTGTAGATGCAGGCTCCATGTGGACATCCGTAGACCCCCAGTGTGCAGACTTGTCTGCAGACTTGACCACATACCAACCTACCGTACATGTGTAAAACGTGTCCTCCAAGCGACTCCAGAAAGAAATATAAACAAAAATAATAGGCACCCATAGTGTCTGCAGCTTACCATGTATTCAGCCAGTTTGGAGGATTAATCCTTTATAAGCCTTTAGTCCTCACTAACTCTGGCTCTTGCTCTTCAGCTGCTAATTGCTCCACCATTCACCAGCTAGTTGCTAACTTTTTCTGCTGTTGGGTGTTAGACTGGTAGTGGATTTATCAGAGCTTGTTTGCTAAAAAAAAAAAAAACAGGTACCAGCTGTGACTGAAGGGTCAAGGTGAATGAAAACCGTAAGAGTGAATGAAAACAAGACACAGGCTTCAGTGTAGTGATGCTAAAATGCTTAAAGCTGAGTGTTAGTGCAGAGTTGAGGTATAATTCTGTTGAGTGGTTCTCCAAATTGGGCTTCAGGAGGTAGGTCTCAGCACATTGACAAATTGTTGTCTAATTAAAGGATTAGTTCAACCTTGTGGAAAATATGCTTATTTGTAGAGTATTAAAGCTAGGGATAGGGTAGGTTAGGGTGACCAGATGGATGGGTGAAATTCGGGACAGGGAGTCGGGGGTGGGTGCGTCACGTCAGACGGATTAATACAGAGTTATTTAAAGTAACATAATTTATTATTAATATTATGAAGCTCAGATCTGATTCTGAGGACTTCTGATGCTTGAACTGGTCAATGAAATCAACAATCTGTTAGTTTAATTTTAGTGAAATAAGGTTAGTAGTATGGGATCAGCAACTCTTGTTTGTTTATTTCCCATATATAGATAATATTCACTCAGCTTTATCTCACTCTTTATTTCTCTCCTGGTCTTCCGCACATACAGGTTATGGATCAATATATGCTGCCATTCAGACGATGTCTTTTACAGAGACATCCCTGCTTATTTCAACAAGACAACGCCAAGACACATTCTGCACGTTTCACAAAAGCATGGCGTGGCACAGTCGTCCAGTTTATACATCTACAAAAAAACACACAAATTAATCAGATTGAACATTAAATATCTTGTCTTCGTACTGTATTTAACTTATAGGTTGAACATTATTCACAAATGATTGCATTCTGTTTTTATTTACGCTTTATATAATGTCCCTTTTTTTAAAATTTGGGTGGTAGTAATACGACATTAATATTAAAAACCTCTTTTAGTCACTGTACCACAGCAAACTATTACTTACCCCAAACATAGCACAGATTCCTGTAGTACTGCAAGGATACTTTTGTGAGATTCTCCAGCCTTCCTCTGTTTAATATCTCCAAGTGATGACCCATTTCTATTAGCACTGTCAAAGCATGATGCATCACCAATCAGCATGCTGCTGTCTGAGGTGCGAGCAGATATAGCATGCCTCCCTGGAATTGTTTCAACTCGAGATGAAGTTAATTTTCCCTTAAATAGCTTCGGAGTTAAGTAAACAACACAATCTGCGTCACTGTCATGCTCATATTTTTGGATCTGTGGGTTCTAATGCTTCATTTGAGTCTTGGCATGTCTACACTGAGATACAGATACAAACCTGAGGCACCGTTTTGCCATGGTGGAGTCTGACTGAGGTGCCTCCAGTCCGTTATTATCTACATATTGCTCTTAGCTGCCATGACCTGTTTGATATCAGTGAAAACCCCCAGAATTAATTTAAACAATGTGTAGATATAAACAACACATAGCTGTGCAATATGTCAACATTATAGTGTAACTGTTGGATTAGTATATGTAAACACTGTATATATTAGTATTTCTGTTCATTTATCTTAATGTCATCATTGAATGTGTTCATGTACCTGTTCTCACTCTATTTTATTTTTTTCTGTTGGTCAGTCTGTCCGTCCATCCATCTATCTAAATATCATATCAAATTGCAAGTTAATGATGAGTACAGAGACCTGAATAGGTTACAGTGTTGTAGGCCACAGAAATAATGGTGGGTGAAAACCCATTTTTGATGAAATGTTCAGTAATCAATGGTGTCAAATTCCTGAAATTGTGAAATAAGGAGGAGTCTTAGAAAACTAGCGACTAAGCTTTACAAAAGGAGGAGCTGAATTTGGGTATAAAAGAAGGCTCTGGAGGGACTGTAACTCAATGCGGTCTCACCCTTGTTTTTTCTGTATTAGCGCTACAACTACAGTAAAATTGTTATTGCATTGAACTGTACTGGACTCAGTCTGTTTTCTCTCTGATTTTTGGACATTAAGAAAAGAGAAAAGTACTTACTTACGTAACTGAAGTTGGCAATGCGACTTGATTTAAATTGTCCCAATTGTTTATTCATAGAAGAACCAGTATCCTGTAACCATGTTACAGTGGGGGCTCCCATCAACACTAGAATTAGGGTAAGCTACAGACAGACAGGAATATCTTTGTTTATAGATGGAGAGAGGGGGTTTCCCTGTGCTGTTAGAGTATAAATGTAACACTATGCAAACACACAATAACATCATCTGCATATACATAGACTGCCCCATACAACATTTTAGAAAGGATCCCTACAGAGATACACCTTCTCAGACAGCCCCTTCCAACATAGAACTGAAGCTCTTATATCGCTCTCTTCAAAGCCACCACACTCCTTTGAAAAAAACAGCAATCCTACCTCTCAGACAGGCCTGTCTCCTAGAAATGATGTTTATATACAATTAATTTGCAGCAGGAGATACATTTTGAGGGAAACACAATGCTGAGTGAATTACGTTTTCTCTTAACATAATGAGGGAATGTTTTTAATTAACGTATCTGGCAAGGCTCAAAAAAGTTGATAGTGAACGTCAGTAAAATATTTACTGGCAAAATGTTTCATTTGTTTAATTACCAAAATAGGCAGTCTTGCAATACAATATCCAGTTGTCATGACTACAGTATTATTCAAAAGTCAGCAATGACTTGATAAATGAGATTTTTGTCTTTCTAATATTTAACAGAATTTTTTCCCTAAACTTAATCAACGTACTTTTGTTGCAGGAGTCTGAACACAAACCCTGGACTGTGGTGTTAAATTCCTGCAAATTAAAGAGAACTAGGGTTGCTGCAGAACACTGGAGTTGCTGGTCTACTGCTGTCTTGACTGAATTTAGTTTGTTTGTGTGTGTTTTTGTTTGACTTTTGTGTTTTAACATATTAGTTTGGATGCCAGCTGAGGTGATCTACTGGACCAAACCCAAAACTTCTTGTACATATTAGTCATTTATACCCCAAAATGCACAAAAAATAGACCCAGATTGCCTTTTAAGAGCATTGAATCGACATACTGAATGACTCTGGTGTCTTTTCATGTAGCACTACTAAGACAAACTGTCTACTTATCTAACACTCATTTCATGACAAGATACCTCTGTCCTGAATTTTTATCAGCCTAAGCTGTGCCACCACAGCATCTTGGCACACTCATATTAGCAAACTACTTCCATGACTATATGTTAACGTCAGTGCTAAATGCAGAACAAGAGATTTGTGTGGCTTCAGAAAGACATATGTAAACAAGCGTCAGCTAACTGTTCTTAGGCAGTTAACATAAATTTAGGCTATCATGCATTAGTTGCAGCAAGAGCTGTGACCTCACATGACTCACATAACAGCACATTTCTGCAGGGTTTTGGATGAAACTGTGCATTTTAAGCTTATAGCTGCTGTTTCCCACATCAGCTCTACCAACATCAAAAACACTGGCTGACACTGCTTTCTGAAAAATCTCAAACAGTGGTCTTTGTATATATCTTGATCTTCTCAATTTAACAGTGTTTTGTTCCAGGAGTAATTTTCAGTACCTTTTGATTTGTAAATTAATCACCCCATCTTGTTTCTGTTATTTTTTTCTAACTTCCTTCAAAAAGCTGTCAGAGATCCCAAAAGAAATCCTTTTGCAGTTATTTTGTCAGGGCTAACCTATGTTAGTGAAACTTCAGAGAACTCCATCAATTTTCCTTACATACAAACAAAACAGTGGCAGAAATATTTGTCCCACATTGAGCTGTTCTATCCAATAGTTGCACAGCACACACACACACCTACGAGTCATGCAGAGTGAGTGCCATAAGCTACACACATAAATCAATGCAGATGTTACAGAGTGAGTGATCCACAACAAGCACCTCTGCAGTTTGGGAAACTAAACACATTAGCGATGTCAGCTCAAAAGTGACATTAGGTCTGCTCTTGACAGTGGGACAACAGAGCCCAGTGACGCTACACTGCATGAACTGTCAATATTTCTGCCACTGAATTGGATCTTGAACTATCATGTTAGAAACTATATTTAAAGACCCCCTGAAGTGTTTTTGTCCCTAAAATGTCTGACCTTTACTATACTGACTTGTATCCGTGTAAAGTTTGTCTGGAGAGGTGTTTCACATTCCTCTACTGAAGGGGGAGATGTGCGTGCGCTTCCCTAAAATATGAGATTCAAATGTACCTGGGCAAGCTAGATTTGGTATGTAACGAATTCAAAAGCTAAATAATGTCTAAAACACTGCGCAATTTTGGGCTGTCCTAGATGAAAGTTGACCAGCGTGAAAGAAACATGGCCATAACCTAGGACAAGCAACGGGACGCAAGGCCAGATCCAGAATTTCTCAATGAAGAAGAAAGAGGAAATATGGGAAAACCATGTTCAACAAAATATTAAATCTATAGTGGATAACGGTTGTGAAAATAGCTTTTTGTCATGCTTGTTGAAACTGTCACTATATCCTGACAGTATTACATGAGACAGATGATTTGTAGTCTTGCATAGCCAGACCTCACTCCACAGTGCTCAGACTTGGAGAAAGGTCTGGCTCAAACAGTTATCATTCTGCTATAGGGGGGAAAATGCTCTGGCTTGTTTGTATTTCTTTAAATCAGTCACAATTGTCTTGGATGGCACTAAGCCCGAGATGCAGTGATGGTGCCTGTGCAAAATAGTGTTGGGGGTTAAATTGTTTTGGTGGAAAATTTGGACATGGGGACACAGGCCCTGGCATTAAAATGGTTAAATCCCAGCAAAAGAAAAGGTAAAAGTTTCTAGCTTGTTTACATTCATACTGTTAGCGACCCAGGTGCTAATGGGTTTTTCAGTGTGTAGATTGGACTTTGAAAAAGCAGACAGGAGATGCTGCGATGCCACCTGAAACAAGAGTTCAATGACAGGCGTATACCAGTACAATTGGTGAGTCTAGTGATAAAATGTGAAAAACTTAGGTTCCTCTGGCTCCTTCTCTGAAAACAACCAATCAGAGCCAGCTTTCAACCCAAAACATTGATATTTGATGATACCGATGAAATAAGACTCAACAAACAACTTTCTTTGCCCAGAATTGCCTACCCCAGCTTTAATCATAGCAGAGTATAGAATGCATTGAATGTGTATGGAGGAAATACACACACATAATATGTAAGAACAGAAAAACTAACTTTTGTTTATAGTTAAATTTAAACCCCCTTTTTGGAGACCATTTACATAATGCAAACAAGCATAACACAAATATATAAAATTAACATATCTCTGGCAAAAGTAAGTATTATATCATTTAATTACAGGTGTCTTGAGGGCCACACAAAATGACAGCACCTCATGTTTTCCTCAACAAAAGCTATAGAGGACTGTTATGGGAAAAATAATTATTTTTGATCATTCATCAGCAGTGTTCAGCTTCCACTGATCACAGAACTCAAGGAGGCGTTGGCAGCATCACACAGCCATTAGTGCTGATAACCAGTTCTGCCAGAATAATTTGAGACTTCACGCGTCTAGCTGGAGCCTTCATCTGTTCCCAGTCCAGCTTCAGTGAAACAAGCCCGGCATCCAAATGAAAGATGGACTCTGTCAACGGGGGACTCAGGCTCATTAAAACGCATCATTTTCATAGATAGCACTTCATAGCCTGAGTGTCTGCAAACACACAAAAAAATAAAAAATTAAAAAAAACACAAGAAAGGCTTTAGCTGAGCGTATAATGAAGTTATGACTATAAGGGCATATTATGAATCATTCATCTTAAATGAAGTGAGCCATTTTAACAGATTCATTTGTGCTGTGACAAGAGCAGCGTTTTGTATTTTATTGAAGAGATAACTCATCATTGACCTGTTATTGTCTCAGGATACGAGCTTTATTTTACAATGATATTAAAAAAGATCCCACTGTAGTCTCACAATAGAATAGAAACAGCAGTCTGTGTGTTTATTTTAGAATTCTATGGCAATTTTATTGCAGTTTATTGCATCCAGCACACAGAAATTGTCTATCACCAGCACAACTAGCTCACAGCAAGCTATTTATATACATCGTCTTTACGTTGTTTACAGCAGTGCTGGAGAAGTTTATTGAAGGGATAAATCATGTGTTGGTCTGTTGTTTTATTAGATAATTAGCTTTTTATTGTGTGGGTATTAATTCTCTATAGGGCCACAAAACAGCGTGAGTGAGGACACGGCCTGTGGCAGTGGTAGTCTATGGTGTGTGTGTGTGTGTGTGTGTGTGTGTGTGCATGTGTGTGTGTTCATCCCCTAAAGCTTCACCAGTATCTATGATAGACAATAATACAGCAGGCTCTCCAGCATTAAAACAGAGTGGAAGATGAAGCTGCCTCTCAATCAGGCATTTTCTGTCTGTATCTCTCTTTTGTGTCGTTGCCATACAGTGAGTCACTTTTTATTCTCTGCGACAGATACATATTTTATATGTATTTATTCTACCAAGGCTATATGGGATGTCTTTTTTTATGCGTTACATGACAGAATGGGCACGGCTTCAGGTTTAGGGGACGAGGTTTTCATTTCACTACAATACATTAACCTGATTATAAGAGGCAGTGTTGCCAGGTCTACATTGAAGATGCAATATACAGGCATTTTAGTTTAAAGGAGAAACCTGTAATATTTTTACTGTAATAAATCATAAAATGACCACAATATGTCCTCAAAGATCAAAGGAACATGTTAAGTTGAAATACTCACTTCACTTGACATGAAGGCTATAGCAACAGCTAATTTGTATGTCCATTTTACATTAATCAGAGACCAAATTAGTGCTGAATTGTTCACCCAGTGAGTAAGTGTCTGTTTGTGAGTCGTAAGAAATCATTCATAATCTTGTAAAAGGTGTAGATGGTTATAACTGTTAAACTGAGCAAAATGTTAATGGAGTTTGGCAGGCAGTGAGACAAGCAGCCACTTAAAACTCATCGTCCAGAGTGTGTATTTTCAGAGCAGTGGGTTTTTGTTTTCAGGATAACAGGCTTAACTTTACATTGATAGACAATTGACAGCTATAAACAGCTGATCAGCTTACAGTGGAGGACTCATTGTCGATTGCTATTATCATATTTTACTATGTTTCACACATCCTGCAGCCTGCCTCTCTCTCTCTGCTGTGTCTGGGGAGGAGGGGGTAGGGGGGGAACAACTTGCTTCAACCATAGAACATATATTAAACAGGATTACAACCTATTTAATTATCAGTCTGTGGCTCCAACTCCAATTTGAACTGCTGTACTCATTTTTGCACATGCAATGGCTACATTCAAAACTAACTAAAATGATCAACAGACCAGTTTAGACTTAATGTCAAATACATCTATTTTCCAAGATATCAACTGAAGCTAGCATGCTAACCAGCTAGCCTTTTGTGTCTCATATCACTTTGTACCGCAAGAGGTGATAGTTCGATAGTATAGTCATCAAACTGGCCTCTGTTGGTCTCAGAGACTGTGTTAGGTCCTGGTGTGACTAGGTTCTGGCAGCTGCAGAGCCCAGCTCCTTTGCCTGCTCACCTGGCTCTGGTTCTGGTATCTATTCTGGCACTGCTCACCACCAGCATTCCCCGTTGTATCCTCAAGCCTAAAATCTTCCTCCTCCTGGTAGTCCCAGACTCCTGTACTAGCAGTGTAAACTCCAATTCTCCCCTAGTGCTTTGAGATCCTAGTGCAGGCAGCTAGCTAGCTGCACAGCTAACCTAGCCACAGTAATTACCCAAAAGCAGCTACAGTTAGCAGTTATGCTGGTATAATACCCCCTATTAGGGGTATGCATACATATATATTGCAACTTTAATCATTGTATTAATTCAATAAATATTATTGTGATTTTTCATAATAGTAAAATAATATGGAGCTATTTTGGAGGCAGCATAATTTTGTGTGTTATCTGTCAAAAATGTATCACAGCAGGGTTCAACAATCACACCCAACCACGGACTCGTTATCTATTCTTTTTAACACTGTTCAGCAGGGGGCCAACTAGCTGTGCCTTTAATGTATTAGCATTGCATCATCTGTTTCTCTAAAAAATTAATATCCAGCAATATTTGAAAAAACATCACTTCTTTTCCATTCTGAAGGTATTCCCACAATCCTTTGCGAACAGACACAAAAACAAGATTTTTAAGATAGGAGACTTGAGGAAACTCGTCTCAGACTCATCACAAAGCACCAGACATACCGAGCAGCATCCTCATAACCATCAAAATACCTACTTAACTCATCTATTTTTTAAAAAGCCAATGTCCAGACATCACAGTAAAACATCAGAAAGAAAACATAAAGATGAACAAAACCAATAAAACAGACATGAGTGGTAATACCTTTTTGAAAACAAATGGTAATAGTGCTGGGAGGATATGCTTTTTATGGTATGATTTACATGTCAAACCATATAATTTGATATGGTAATTCTCAAATCCACTTTATTTGTTGGTATGATCAATGTTTTAAAATGCAATTGTTCTAACCTATTGGCTTACATGCTAAGATGAATAATAAGGCCTATATTTGGAGCTCATTGCTGTTCACTTGGAAAACTCATTTGTAAATGTTGCTAACTCAGTTCTGTGTGTTCTGCAGTGTGGATTTGAATTCGATAGTGTTTATTCAGCAATACAATATTACATTTTGTTTGGTTAATTGTTTTTTGCACCTGGCAATGCTTAATGCGTAATGAGAAAACACCAATTGGACAATAAGTGGTTCAGAATCTATTCCTTGGCCATTCTTTACATGATAGATAAGATAACAACAAGATTGTAGTCTAGACAACAAGTTAATCACTAACTTTAAAGCAACTCTGAGAAAACTCAGAAAAACTCTATTAAAGAAGGAAAGATCAAATTAAAGCCCTGCGCGCCTGCTGCCGGGAGCGAAACTATGGACCACATCCATGAACAGTGTCCAACCCACCAGCTCAGCTGAGGCTACTGAGCCTCAACACAACTGTGCAGGCATCGATTTGGCTGCAGGACATGGATATACTTGTTTGATAGATTCTCCTGCTGTCTAGTTCCTCTGATTGTCTTTGTCTTCTCTCACATTTTCTGATTTACACCTCTTTTTCTCTCTTTCTTCATGTCTTTTCCCGCACATCATCTGTAATGCTGTGCTAAACTGTAGACTTTGACTATCAGAACACCAGGGTTGGGAGTACTTTAAAAATGTATTCTGATACAATGACTAATTACCTATTTTAAAAAAATGTAGTTAATAACCTAATCTGAGTATGACTACATTAAAGTAATGTAATTTGATACCTTTCCATTAGGGTTGCCACCCGTCCTGTAAAATACGGAATCGTCCTTTAATTGACAATTAAATGTTGCATCCCGTATTGAACCAATACGGGACGCGATTTGTTCCGTATTTTCATAAATGTCCAATACACGTCTGTCACACACACATCAACACTAAATCTAACAATAATGAACAAAATAAAACAGGAAATACTAAGGCCAGCAAAATGTCGTGGCGGGATCTACGCAGGACCCCACCCCCAACCCCCTCCCCGCTCCGGTCCTCTGAGTGTCTGTGCTGGCTGCCTGCGTGTGTTGCTGTCACGGTTGCCTAGAGACAGACACCACACACCGGCGCTGCTCACAACACCCGCGCCTTTTAAAAATGTCCACTACACCCGATACTCCACCACGTCCTCAAAAGCAAAAACGCTGGCAAAAGTACAGACGTGAGTTACTCAATTCTGCAAGGAGTAACAAGAAGTACACTTGGAAAAAGAAGTAATTCAGTGAGGAAGAGAGGGACATCTGTTGACTGTTTACATCTGGTCTACTCTACAGACAAGAGAAACACAACAGTTTCTGATGAACCCAAGACTGTTGAGGGGAGGAGTAATGTTTTGCACTTTGTTTTGTTCGTATTTGAATAAGCAGATAAACAAGTTTACAAGTGTTTTTTGTTGTTTTTTTTTTGTGTTTTTTCCTCTTTAAGTAAAAATGTCCCCAGGGTTCACAAAGAGAGTCCCTATAGCAAGAACAGTTATGCACTCTAAAAGTTACATTAAGTTCTCAATTTATTTAGTTCATATTTTAAAAGTTCATTGTTGCACACTCCACACAAACAGATCTCCTTTAGGTGCTAGTGCTATTGCCATGTGGCAGATCATACAGTATCTCATTAACTAGGTTAATTGTGCAATAACTAAGTTGTGTGCATATGGTACTTTGTTATATATTTTCCTCATTGTATGTTAAATAGGGATGCATGTAATTACGGCTTTATGTAGCCTAATTAACAGCACTTTATATGCAACAATGTTGCACAATAAAGAATGTGTTCATTGGTAATAAAGTATTTCAAGCTTTAAGTATGACTAATTGCTTTCTTGATCACCCCTTTACTAAAAACACTGGCATAAAATAAAACATACCACTGCTGCGGGCGCCCCACCCGACGGGAGTCGGGCCCGTGGTGGTCATGGCCCCGAGGAGCTGTGGTGAGCGTCCCTTATTTCATTTCTGAAAGGTGGCAACCCTACATTACTTCTTGATTAGGTCTAACATTAGTGGTTTGTCTGTGTAGCTAACATTAACAGTTGTTTTGTATAGGTAACATTAGCAATTGGTCTGTGTAGCTAGTGTTAGCAGTTATTCTGAGCAGGTAATGTTAGCAGATGATCCATGTAGCTAAAGTTACTGTTTGATCTGTGTACCTGACGTTAGCTTGGTCTGTGTAGCTATATTTAGTGGTTGGTCTGTGTAGGTAAAGTTATGCATTTGGTTGTGTAGCTAACATTAGCATTGATCTGTGTAGCTTATATTAGTAGGTTGGTCTGCCTGTAGTTTTTTAAATAAGCATTGGTTTGTGTAGCTAACATTAGCATTGATCTGTGTAGCTAAAATTAGAGGTTGGTCTTGCCTGTAGTTTTTTTTTAAAGGTTGTAAGTCTGCTAATAATCTCTCTTACTAATTGTGACTGTAATCTGATTATATTGTATTTTGGTAACCTGTAATGTAACTTTTTGTTGCATCCTAATTACAGAACCCTGTTACATGTAACCTGTAACCCCCCTAAGCCTGAAGAAGGCAAGCATCTGACAGAGAGGAGCCTATACGACATTGTATTATTTACACTTAAAACACTGTAATGCCTGCAGTGCATGCCTATAACACAAGCACATGAACACTCACAAAGCAATACGTCCGAAAGTACAAGCACTTTCAATTTCAGATAGCTTTTACAGCTACACCTATATACACACACAGCAAGGAAGCAAGAAAGCAAACCACACATGCAATCTCCCACTCAGCAAGTCACTGCTGACATTTAATGGTATGCAATTATTGGCTGTGGGCATTGGGAGAAGCGGTAAATTGTCTCAAATTGTGTGCGAGTGTGTGTGTGTGTGTGTGTGTGTGTACACATGTCGTCAAGTTGTGCTTAAGGCGAGCAGGACGAAGGCCAGATATTTTGCCTGTTTGTCAGTATATGAGAGTGTGTGCCCTTCACTGCCCACACAGTGTGTAAAATATACGTACAAATTAATATTAGTGTTCATATAGTGTTATGTGTTTGTGTGGTTACGGTGTCAGAGATCATTTAGTAATTGAACAGTCTGTACTTATCTGTTGGCAAAATTAATAGATTTACAGGAGAAATGACCAAGAGCACAAGAGAAAACCCCTGCCCTGTGGCCTGCCATTCAAAAAAGGTAACTGAATTATTTTTTAACACAACCCCCTTAACCCTCCTATTATCCTCAAATATTACTAACACATTTAGATATTTGCCACCAGAAAATGATTTACAGAAAATTGTTGACCAAGTTTTTGTGTCAGACACTTTGTTTATTTGTTGAATACATAAATAACCCCTTGATAATGAATCCTTGACCTGTCCTCTAAGCGCCACCATCAGGCCAAACTTTTAAATTAGAATTAATTTATCTTGAAAAGTTTTCATCCAAATCTTCTCAAATTTACTGACAACATTAATGACCACAAGAGTATGAACCCCATTGGTTTTGGTGATGATATGACCTTTCCTGCAGCGCCACCATCAGGTCAAACTTTCAGTTTTAGAGTTAGTGTATCTTGAAAATCTTTCATCCAAATCTTTTCTAATTTGGGGTGCACATTCATGACTCTCACAGAATGAACCATATTGATTGATGTTGGTGACCCCCCTTTCCTCACATAAACATATTTATTTACTTATTTTTATCTCCTTTTTTTGTAACATATTTGTGGTTAGTCACTATAAAGTCTCACTCACCCCTTCTCTTTTGTTATCTGGGCTTGGGACCAGCAGTGGCAGAGTTAAAGAGGTTTTTTTGTTTGTTTTTTCTGTTTATGATTTTTTTTTTTTTTTTTTTTTTTTTTTTTGGTTGTTTTTTTGTTTGTTTGTTTGTTTGTTTGTTTTGGGGTTTTTTTGTTTTTGTTTTTGTTTTTTTTTTGGTTGTTTTTTGTTTTTTTGGTGTGTGTGAGGGGGTTTACATGTTTGAAAATTCACCCATTTGTGAAACAGAAAATCATAAATGGTCTTTCTGCTTTGTCATCCTGCAGATTCCTATGGACTGTGGCTGCGCATGGATCGCTGATCACAGCTGAACCTCCCACTGTGGATTATTATAACTCACCTAATCAATCAAACATTCATCACATTGTTGTTGTTACTATTATTATTATTATTATTTTATTAACATTATTGTAACATCTAGTATTAGTATTATTATTTACATAAAGCTTACATATTTATATGTACTACTTTTCCGTACACATACTGTAGTTTTACTATTGATGTTCTGTTACTACTGTTCTCTCTGTCTCTGTTCTTTTCTCTCTCTCTTCCACCCCTCCCACCTCCCCTCTTTCCTCCCCTTTTCCTCTTTCCCTCTCAACCCGACCGGTGCCGTCAGATCACCGCCCACCATGAGTCATGGATCTGTCCGAGGTTTCTGCCTGTTAAAAGGAAGTTTTTCCTCGCCGCTGTCGCCAAAGTGCTTGCTTATGGGGGAGTTGTTTCAACTGTCGGATGTAAACAAAATTATTGAGTGTGGTCTAGACCTACTCTATATGTAAAGTGTCTTGAGACAACTTTGTTGTGAATTGGCGCTATATAAATAAAATTTGATTGATTGATTGATTGATAATGAGAACATCAGTCAGATAGTCAGAACATGGAACAGTTCTTTATGCCCACAGTCAAGCTTCGAGTCTGCACTACTTTACACAGGATGTGCAGAGAGTGTGTGCATGCTCCTTGGCCCCCATGTCATGTATCAACTCAAAAGTATCAACTCTGCACCTGCAGGTGTGGGGACGTTAGGTCACACATGGGTCACACACAGACAGACAAGTTTTACACAGCTAAAACAGCTTGGGGTCAAATTGACCCCAGAGGAACACCAATGCGTGCAATATGTGTTCAGCACATTGAAAAAATATCTTCATGATAATTTTATGCTTAATCAATTGTACCCATCAAATTAGGAAAAGTCATGAAATATGAAGCAAAAAAAAAAAAAGTCAACTATTATTTTTTGAATGATAAACATTGAATGGGGTCAAATTGACCCCAAGGATAATAGGAGGGTTAAAGAAGTGCTTACCTTAATAAAGTGCCACAGCAGCCTTACTATATCCACAAGCTCACACCTGAGTCTAGTACGGTTTTGTGGAGCTAATGTTTTGCTTCCTGACATCAGCCTTTAAGACAGCATGTCTCTGGAGCCTTGGCGATGTTTTATGGGGTTACTTGTGTTTCCTGGAAGGAATCACTGCCTTAAGGACAAAGTTGGGGAACAGACACATGTCTCACTTGCTGTTGCATCATAAGTCAGGATTGTCATGGGGGGGTATGAAACTAATAAGTATGGGTAAAATACAAGTCACTATCAGATCTGGTATACAACAACAAATATGAAGCAAACAAACCAAGCAGCATTATTAAATTTGTAAAATTTCTTTAGTAATGGTGCTGACAAGAGTCAGAGTTAAGGCCTTTACCCACTAACAGCAACACAAATAAGTGGCACAAAATTTCAAATATTCCAGAGGCGAAATTTCAACAGGCCTGACTATTGACATCAAGCATAATAAGACTGAGCAGATAAATTGTCCAGCTTCTAAAAATAAATCACACTAAGCCAAAAAAGCTGTAATGAACTTCATGTGAACATGACCTGGGGCTCCATTCACTTAATAAAAAGAAGAGAATGTGACATACCAGGTACAACAATTATTGAGAAAGAGGAGAACTTGGCGAGTTTCACTGCTTGGTTCACAGGCTTGGGGAGTAACAGATTACATGTAAAGGGAGTATGTATGGATACAACAAAAAGGTAACTGTATTCCATTATAGTTACCAAAAAATAAGATGTAATCAGATTACAGTTACATATGATTATTAGCAGAGTAACAATTTTTTAAAAATTACAGTTAAGACCAATCACTAATTTTAGCTACACAGACCAACCACTAATGTGAGCTAATCTAACCAACCACTAAACCTTAGCTACACAGACAAAATACTAATTTTAGCTACATAGACCAAGTGCTAACATTAGCTACATAGACCAACTGCTACATGTCTTTGACATAGTTGTCTCTGTAGTTTTTTCCTCCCCTTTATCATATAAAAGGTGTTTCGGTGAACCTGTGAAACAAGCAGTCTGCTATGTTGAATGTTTTGAATGTGATGTCATCAGCAACATGCAGTTTAATTGTTCAGTTGTGTACCTGTTGGCAGCGAAACTTCAGAAAAATCAACTTTGGTCCAAATAAAGTAAAGCTGCAATAATGCTCTCCAAAACTCCGATGTTGGTGTGAAAGCTTGAATGGAAAAATATTGTTAACTTACAAATTAACTGCACATAAACAACAGCAAAAAATGAGCCTGGTGTGAAACAGCCTGTAGAGGGAGATTAGACGGACATTAGCTAACATTAAACCAGCAGCTGTAACACCGTAGAGGTGTGATTTTATTTGTGGTGGAGGAAGAAGTCAGACCCTTTACTTTAAATAACAACTGAAAGTCAGAGATTTGAATAATTGTCAGAGACCGCTCAGTCAACTGAGATTTTTAAAGTTGGGCAGGTGTTTTTTGTTTGTTTTTGTTCGTCAGTCAGTGTGCAGTGTACTTGTGGAGACATTTCAGCATCCAGAAGCACCTGCAGAGTGAGCACGCCTCGCTTTCACGCTGCTCTCCAGAGTAAAACTCATTCTAGTACATCAAGTTGTCCTGTCCCAGGTACCCAGGGTGAGTTTGAGTGAAGCCTGGATTATACTCCAGATGGATGTGTACATGGACAGCTGCGGACACCAGGAGCACCAGGAGTAGCTCTGGCACAGAGGAAACTCAAAGAGAGGCCTTGCCCGGTAAGGCTCAGAAATAATATTATTTGCATTCTGCTTAGAAGTGGTGAATTTGCAGTTTACAGCCATTTAGTCTCCGGCTTTTGTGAGATTTAGTGTCATCAAAAAAAAATGTTGTTGAACATTTAGTTGAACATTGCGGTCATCCAGGGCTTCCCACCAAACCCCATTCAAAAATCTGGAAAATCATTGCTTAATAATCTATATGGGAAAATTCTGAGTTGGGTACAGCCTTTGTAACAACACTGCAATATGACGATAATTACTCCTGCAATAGACTGTCACTTAAGGGAGCAATATGTAGCAATTGTGTGTGGAAAAAGGAGTAGTGTGTACTGAGACAAATCCTACACTGTAAGTAGGTCCGTTACCCTGAAAAGAAAAGCCCACTGCTCTGAAAATACACACTCTGGACTGAGTTAAGTAGCAGCCTATCTCACTATTTGCCAAAATGCATTAACATAGTGCTCAATTTAACAGTTAAAAACATCTACGACTATGAGTATTGTTGGAGTTGGTTGAGATGGACCTAATCGTCCACAAAAAAAATCTTGGTTAGGCATTCTAACAGTCTGAGAGTACAATATACTCAGTAGGCTGAATTCCATTTAGCTCCTTCAGGTTCAGTGTCTTGGTTTTTTGCGTGGTGGCTCACTTTCGCATTGTTTCACCTGTGCTTTCACTACAATGGCAAGTCAAAATGTCTGCTGTGAAAAAGGCCTGCGGGCTTCCCACTGATAAATGGACACTTAGATAAGGTAAAAGAACGGCAGTCAAAGCCAAAAGAAGAGACAGACAAAGCGAAAGAGTGTCAGGTGTGACGGCAGCCTAAACTACAGAAGAACATGAGAACGAGATGCAGAGAGCAACAGAAAAAGAGACGTGTGTGTATGTGTATATATGTAAGGCAGACAGATGGCACAGTGAAACAGCTCATTGCTCCCCTTTACATTCTGACCTTGAAGAGTGTGTGTGTGTGTGTGTGTGTGTGCGTGTGTGTGTGTGAGTGTGGGAGAAAGATTGAAAGTGAGTGTGTTTGTGTGTTCAAGGCGAATTGAAATGGAACGCTTCATCTCACTCTCTGTTGCCTTATTGGGTGAAATTGGTTCGTATTGTGAAAGATGATGGCTTTCTCACAATACACACTCACACCCACATATGTACAGACTGAACACTCACTCACAGACACACACGCACACACACACACACACACACACACACACTTTTTTCTGTAATCCTATATTTGAACAGTTAGTAACCTGCCTCACTATAGCTGGATGCTACAGTAATTTTTAATACATGTTCTTTTAAAAGCACTTTGATCAAAGTTAGCAGGTGAAACTTGGTGAAACTTGACTTTTTTGACTCGATTGACCCTAGTGGAACACTCACTTATGCAGGGGTGGCATGTTGGGATAACATTAATTTACCATTTTTCATATCTACTTTAATGGCTAACATTACAATATCTTACAGTTTCCCGTTTGCTGTTATATATATATATATTTTTTTTGTGTTTGGTTATTGTATTGTTGTTGTGAGCAGCAAAAAGGGAACCATGACTAACATCTTAATATATTACCCTGTGTTGTAAAATGACATTTATTTTTATAAATGTGTTCCTCCAACAGCTGGTTTAAAACTAAGGCTCTGCCTCTCACTGGACAGATAGCCAATCATACCTGAATATAACAGGGTGGTATTTGGAGTGGCCAACCAGATTTCAGGAGTCGCATGTGCTCCCCCAGGACTCCCCTTTAAAAACCTGTTAGTACACTTTCAAAGATTTCCACAGTTAACAATATAAGTGGTATTAGATATCAGTTTTGTCTCTAATCACTGCTGTGGTTGTTTTTTTTTTAAAGATAATCTTTCAAGCAGTCCTGCACTGTCACATTTCTTAGATTTTCAATTTTAATTAGGCGGCATCTGCATTTGAATTTTGGATTATTACTTGGAAAATGTTTATGTTATCACCATAGGACATGATCAGTAAAGACCTTGGGCAACAAGGAGGGGAAAATTAATTATTAGGGTAGTTTCATGAGTTTGCATATTGCCAGAGGCAAGGACAGCATGAGGTTGGATTTTTTTTTTTTCTTTACATCAGCAGTTGTTTCTGGTTTTCTGCATAATAGAAAGTACAGATTAAATATGGAAGTGATCGTCATGAGCAGTTGTTCAAATATTCAATATCTTACATTTAGAACATTGTCTAACAAGCAAAAATATCATCTTCAGTGCATATAGTGAATTTTGACATTTGACTTTGTGCATGAATATTATTACATTCTGTCTAAATAAAAGTGGTATCAGATCTTACAGTAAATGTTTGTCTACACTGTGTATTAAATGTGCCATGTGGAGCTTTCTTGTTAAACAAACATGTTTACATTCATTGTTAGTCACTATAATGCATTGTGTATAACCTTGAGGGGGAACAAACGTGTTAAATGCATGTCCTTCCTCATAAGTCTTTTTTGAACATTTTAAATGCAGCGTGGCTTTCATTTGTTTACCAGATTGCGGTCTTCTTCACTGCCTTTGTTTCCTTTTTAATTCCCTTTATCCACAAATTAGCATATATACATAGACAATATAAACAATACAAAGTACAGAGGACAAAAAAACTATTACAAAAAAATAACAGTAAGTAAGCAAAGATCTGTTTGGATTTGGATTCATTTCAGGTGACTTTTGCAGGATGACTTTGGTGGAGCATTATTAATTCTTACACGTGTTTTATTTCTTTCATTTCTCTTTTTTTTTTCCCTTGACATCCTCTTTTTTTCTGTTTCCCTTTCTTGGCATTCAGTTTGTTCTGTGTCAGGTCATTGGTGCTGGTGATGGGATGTGTGAATTCATTTTGTCAGGTATTGCAGTTAATTTGCGAAGTAGTAGTGTTTGAAATTTGATGCCTCTAGACCTCCTTGATGTTTTGACCACTATAATGTGGTTAGTTTTATTCTTTTGTTTTGTTTTTTGTTTTCTGTCCCCAAAAAAAAAGGTGTTATTAATAACGTCCAGTGTGATTCTTGGTAATGCCATCATCTTTATTGTGGCAAGGTCCTGTTATGGATAGTGTGTGTGATAATGTGATAGCAGTGTCATCGATGGATTTGGTCAGTGTAATAGATTTTCATGGTTTGGGTTGCAGAGATTGCAGCAGACCACACCTACACATAATTAGCAGTAAAACGCTCTGTGCTGGCTGTGCCATTATTTTCCTATGGGGAGAGCAGCTGCACCCAGCCAGGCAGAGGTGTTATCCTTGGTGTGGTGCACCAACCGAAAAATTATTTCAACTTTGACCTCAGTTGCCGCTGACCTTTTAAGTGCAACCAATGAGCTGCATGTGACAATGTGTACCTATTTTTTTGAAATATGCTGCATGATACTTATAACTTATAACAAGTTACTCTTTTCCTGTTGGCTGATTTTTAAACTGTAATATAATGCAGTTATATTGCAGAAAATCTCACAAAGACTTATTTGTCAGAGACACATTCTGTCACCTAAAATTGAACTTGACCCCATGTGCTGCCAGTGGAGCTACATGGAGCTTTTGCTTACTCAAGAATTTTAACTTTATACACAGAGGACCGATCCAAACTGTGAGTAGCTCTCCATCCACCTGTTTTTTATGCACATTTTCAATGCATGCATGAACAAACCTGAGTGGGAAATACAGAAATAAAAAAAAAAACAAAGTTTGAATATTGCACTCAAGAAGTTTTCTACACTTGGCTGGGATGGACAAGTTTTAATAAGAGATCAATTTGCAATAAAAACATACTTATATTTATTTAAACACTGATGTACATTAAGCATGAGACCTAAACATCCACTGCAACGCCAAAAACGTCTGCATATGAAAACATCGGATCTGTGTGGAGTGATGAGGAGACCTTTAGAACCGTCCTTAAATTAATACATTAAACAATCATAAATGTCATATTTCTATCACATTTTCTAAATTGCTTTCATTAATCTGAGGCTTGACTGGTAAATTACATTACTAGCTTGTTTCAGCCTCTTCTTCTGAAGATATGTAATGGCCACCTAAAATAACTTTTGTCATTTCAGTCAAAAGTCAGCAATCAAACTCTTCCGTTGCTTAGGTACGAGAATGTTAACTTGTAATACGGGAGTGGATGGAAAAGCACATTAATTTGCATTTTCTTTTGATGATTTTCTGGATATTCTGTTCTAATTTTCATTACATTTGAACTTGACTTGTGTTTGTTCATGTTCAGTCCTTGACACTGTTTAGTTTCCTTATTGGAAAGGGGGTCAGAGAAAGTAGGGAAACAGTTTTTGAAGGCAGAAGATTTTTTTCATTTTGGGCGACAATAATTTATTTGTGTGTACAGAAAGTGTTTGACTATGTTAATTCAAGTAGAAATGCACAATAACGCAGAGACGCTGTGGTATTGCATTCCGTGTTTGATGTTGTTTTGTTCACCCAGTGGGAAGTGCAGGTGTTGGATGATAAAATGGAACATACCTACGCTGCAGTGAGGATCTTAAGAGAGGATGTACGGTACCTCTTGAATCTAATTCAAAATTAGTTCACAGTGCTTGAGTAAAAAGCCAGAGCAACATACATAAACTATGCAATGCTAGAATATGCTTTCCAAACACTGCTGGAGTCCTTTCCTCATTTAATGCATTCACACATTAAAATTGTAACAGTGGGGAATCTAATGTAGCTGCCATTTATATTTTATTACATTGAGAACATTTGTTTATCATATTTCTCCATATTTATAAGGTTTCTGTTTTATTCCCGAGCTGCAAACACAATGAGACAGTTATGTTCTTCACTAGACTTTCTGTTTTTATTCTTGTAGCAAAGAAGACTTTTCATGTCATTTCTGCAAACAGCAGTGCTTCTTTTAGATGTGTACTTTAATGGAGAATAAAGGCTTCTGAAGCAGCGTTTAGACTGTGTTAGGCAATCCTTCCCTCCATTCAGACTGTTAATTGCATATCTCTTCAGTCAGACAAGTGTATAAAACTGCACACTTAGATCACTGAAACTTCCATTCCTTTACCATTAACTCGAGAACAAATTTAATTTGTCTAAGTATACAGAATACTGTCTTCTTACACTTACAGTTGGCACATTAAATTCTTTGGTCTATCCTAAAATACAGGAATGTTCTTCACTGTGGGTCCAGTAAATGGCATGAATGTTGTGTGTGGTATGTACTGATGAATACACAATGAAACAGTCTTTTCTATGTGTTATTGTTGTATACATTTAGACTGAAATTAGCCTTAATGTGGGAAGGCGACACATAATGATGCAAAATAAAAATCAATCAATCAATCAATAATTTTCCTCAAATTAATCATAACTAAAGTAACAAGCCTGTTTTAAAAATGTAATGAGTAAAAAGTACTGATACTTGTGTTCAAATGTAGGGAGTAAAAGTAAAAAGTTGTCAGAAAAATAAATACTCAAGTAAAGTTCAGAAAACTCTACTGAAGTACAGTAAATTTTACATTTGTGCTCAGTAACTTCCCACATTTGGTTATATCAGTGCAAGTTTTGTGTCAAAAATTGTAATATTGTGATATTAATGGAAGATTAACCTGATAATGAGGTAATATAGGTTGATGCTTTCACAATATAATAGGACACTATCAGTGTAGTGCCTTCAAAATCACATGAAAATTGTCAAATTAAATTTATCCTCCCTTACATCAAGCATTCCCTTTTTCAACATACTACTTTACAAATTGTGTTTTTACATTTAATGGTGTGACTCTTACCTGAAACACTTTCAGGTAAGTTTCTGTGTAATAACTATATATTTGGGCCGCACACTGCTAAACAAACATGGTATTACTTAATTTTACATATTTGTTATCACACTATTACCCCACTATTAACATGTTATTATCAAGTTGTAATATGGGCTCAAAGTTCTGCCAAAAATCTTGTAGTAGAACAAATCTTTTGTGCAAACTATTAGTATTTAAGGGGTATTCCAGTAATTTGGTGCTACACTGCCATGAATTGGAAGACTTGTGAGGGAGGTTAAATAATACTGGTCAAAATCGATACAGCAGAGGCTGAGATATCCTGACTTTCAGTTGGGTGAAGCTGCAAAAACCCTGCATCTTACACTGCCAACAGCCAGTGATGAATTGATGAATTTATAAAATAAGGCCAATATGTATATACATATATATGTGTGTGTGGAGGTGAGTGTGTGTGTGTGTGTGTGTGTGTGTGTGATATATATATATATAAGGATAACTCACATTAATCAACATTTCTGCAAATGTGCCAGTGTTAGCCAGCTGGCTAATTTTCAACTGCAGTCCTTTGGCAGGATGTTCTGAAACCAGTGTACCAATGAAAATATAACTTATGGTGTTGGGTCGGGTTCAAGTCTGTAATATAGCAGTACCACTCAGGTTCAGACACAGTACAGGAGCACCCTGGTGGTATAGGGTTAAAATGATGACCATGAATCACAATGTTCCTGGTTTGTGTGCCTTGTTAAATCTTGTTTTGCATCTCTCTCTCTTTCTTCTCTCTCTCTCTCTCTCTCTCTCTCTCTCCCCTCTCTCTCCCTCTCTCTCTCTCCCCTTGTTTCCTGTCATCTCTCTACTCTGTCTAATAAAACACATAAAACATGTCCAAAAATATATATTAAAAAGGTCTGTGCAGGACTTTAATTTGTTACCCTTTAACACCATATTTCATATTGTCAGAGTGTGTAGAACATTTTGCACCTTGCAATATTCAAATGCCACTAACTGATGAATGCAGAGGAGAAACAATGTGAGTGATGGTGGGAGACTGATGGATGTTGCTGGTGAGTCCAGCCCTGGTAGACCGTTCTCTCACTCCCAACGCATAAAAAAAAAAACACATATAAAAACAGGGTTTCATGTCATGATTGACAACTGAACTCTGCTTGCAACTGAGTCAGCCTGCTGTGTGGGCGGGAAACATAAAGTGTGGCTCCAGTGTTGGTCACTATTGTGCAAACTTTGGCTCCAAATGACATCACCAGCACAAGATGGCAACGCTAATATCTGGGATATTTTGGCTTCAGGTTTGTACAGTGGGAGGAAGTGGAGAAGCATCTTTAATCTTTCATTTATATCAATGGAACCACCTTCTTAAGGCCAAAACCGTTTCAGAGACCGCTGCTCAATCTGGACCTTAACTCTCACAGTTCTGCACTGAAGCTGGAGGAGTTTGCAGGCAGAAATCTAAGAAGATAACTCTCAAGGTCCGGAGAGTCACACCAGCAAGGTGGCTGCTGGGGGGACTTGGGCTGTCACTTTACCCACGATGCTCACTGTTATTGGTTTTAGTGGAGGAGTGATATACAATGGGTATTGACAGGGCTGTCGTTACTAAAAGATATGCAGACTGCTTTGATTTAACTGTTTACTGTGACACATATGGACAGGGTATGGAGGATTTGTTGGCTGTTTGGTGACTGACTCCACTGTAAATCTAACTGCTACGATGCTGTGATGTTTTGAAGAGCATGAGTTAACTAACATATTTATTTTAACCTAAACCATGATCTTTTCCTAAAAATAGGAAGGAGTTTAGTTTCTTAAACCTTACCAAGTAGTTCTGTTGTCTAAATCTGACTCAGTAATTTTGTTGCCTAGACATGAACAAGTAGTTTTGTTGCCTTAACCAAAGCAAGTAGCTATGTTGCCCATACCTAGCCAAGCAGTTGTGTTGCCTAAATCTAACCAAGAAGTTTTGTTGCCTAAACCTTTCCAAGTAGTTTTTTTCTGCCATAATTTTGAAAGTCTACATAGACATTGTATTGTTTATTATTGCTAACTTGACTGTGGAGCCATGAACGTGCAAAAGTGATGCTAGAGGTGTACTCACAGTCATAATTTGAAGTGCAGGGCCACTGACCAAGCTGCAGTATTTGACGAAATGGGAATGAGAACATGTTGGCGAGTTACAGTCTGGACCACCTTCTCATGGCTACAACCAGTTCAGAGACAGCTGCTCAATGTAGACCTTTAAAAGAGAAGCATAGTACTCATGTACAATGCATGGGTATTCACGGGGCTGTCATTACTAAAAGATATGCAGCATGCTTTGATCTAACTGTTTACTGTGACAGTAAGTGGAGCATCTGTTTGCATGTACGGACAGGGTTGACTGCTGCTGCTGGCATGGAGGGTTTGATGGCTGTTAGCTGATTGGTGGCTGACTCCACTGTAAATCTAACTTGCTACGATGCTGTGATGTTTTAATGAGCATAAGACTTTCAATGCAGGGTTTTAATTTGGGACTTTTTTGTAGAGAAACTGGGTTTGTTGAGTGGGTGTATTGCTGACAGTTTTTGTAGAATTAAAAAATAAACCTTCTCCCCAACGCTTGTACACAAAGATTGTACACACACATATTGTTCCTCAGTCCCAGACAGGTAGGCAAACAGGCAGAAAACAGGACTGTGGTTGCCTGTGTCTGCATTTAAGAGACGCAGAGAGAAACAGAAAATGGGACAAAAATTGAGGAAAGTAAGAGAAAATAAAAGAGGGGGCAAACCAGGGAGAGACAGTGAGACAGAAACAAAGGGAAAGTGACAGGGAGGCATAAAAAAAACAAAGAGGAACAGAGAGGCTGAAAGAGAAGGAGGATGGAAATACAGTGTGTGTGGGCAATGAGGGAGGGAGCTATTTATGGATATAGAACTTAAAAAGTGAGATTTTATTCAGGTCCATTAGAGAAAGAAAGTGAGAAAGAATGAGAGGTGGAAGGAGCGTTTTAATGTTTATATTTCAGCCTTGTGTCATTGGTTTTCACCAAAGAAGCATCAATCCTGCAGTAAACTGGCAGATGTTCTCCGTCAGAGCCTGAAAAATGTTGTCAAAAGCAGCACTGTGGATTAGAAAGCATTTCTAAACAAATTAGTCTGCATCACTGCCCGTTTTAAAAAAGCACTACCTCTATTTAATTCATGTAAGAAATAATTCAACTATTTCATCCACAAACAGCTTATTTGCTTACCTACGGAGAGTGAGATAAGAAGATCAATACCACTCGCATACCTGACTATTCAATATGTAGCTCTAGCTGGCAGTCAGTTAGCCTAGCTCAGACCTCCCTGTGGCCCTAAGCAATATTCTGCTAAGGGACCCTCCTACCTGAACCAGGAGCCATGTAAACCATTTGCCATTGCCATACAGTCCCACCTGACACCCCAGTGCTCCCACTGCTCCTTTCCCTCCTTTAAACCAGTTTGCTCCATCTGCCGATCTGAGAACAAGTAGATCTACAGAACACGATGAGATATACATAGCATTTGCTAAATATAATATATTTATACTGGTTTATATACAATACATGTTAATTGAGATTAGCAGGGCATATGTAGTATACGTAGTATAAAAAGTGACAAAGTCTGCAGAGTGAGGAGTTCAAGGTGGAAAGGGTGGGTCAAACACACGGCTTGGATTAAACCCAGCCAAGCAGCTTTTGTTCCTAAACCATACTGTCTGTCAGCAAGCAGTATTTTGCTCATTTGACCATTGAATGAGAACAATTTTGGACAATACATCAGTTGGAAAGTTGTGTTGAGTGTCATGAACAAAATGGAAAATGTGTGCACAAATCTATGATCAAGATTTCATAAATGAATGTGTTGCACTGTGAGGTTGCCAGACAACCATCTGATACTCCCAGCCAAAAAATAGTCCCATTTATAACCTCAAATTAAAATCACAAGTTGTTATTTTTACAATTTGGTTCTTGTATAAATCACACAAAAAATATGATGTGTTAATTAGTGAGCTTTTGTGGTGCTAGAAGGTGGATTTAATTACTGTCAGAGCCAGGCTAGCTGTTTCCAGTCTTTATGCTAAGCTAAGCTAAATGTCTTCTGGCTCTAAGTAGATACTAAATCGACAGACGAGAGTTTTGATGATCTGTTGTGTCACAGAATGGGGTTGGGCTTCACGATTCTTATGCAGAATTATCTATGCTGAATCACTGACAGTAAAAATAGTCCTCCGCCATGCTTATCTTGGTGAAAAGTAGACCCCCAAAATTCCCTCGGGCTTCAGCTCTAGCAGGGGCAAAAAGTAACTCATGACTTTTACTCGAAGCACAGTTTAAACCCTGGCCATGAACTTTTTATGTACCTGTTCTCCGCTTCAGCCTTTTAGTTTAAAGACCCAGATACTTGTTCTTTCCCACATCCTATGTACTCTGTGAAAAGTGAAGCATTAAATCCCACCAGGCAGAGACAAGAAAGATGGCACCAGCACAGCTCTCTGAAAGAGTCCTGTGAACCCCCCTCTATTTATGTTTTATTTCTTTTTTTTTTTTCTTCTTCTTCTTTTTTTCTTTCCTTAATGTTGTGAGTGGGAGTAATTTCCATGCTGGTTTCACATCCACCCATGGTTCAGTCACAGCTTTTTACTTGTTGTGATGTTTTCAGTGTTGCTAATTTGTGATCACAGCCTTAATTGTAAATACTTGCCTTGCAGACGTATGGACTTGGAGTAGATTCACACATTTACACAGAGGTGGCAAAAGTACACACATTATTTACTCAAGTAGAAGTACAGATACTTGTCTAAAAAAGACTCTGGTATAAGTAGACCTACTGATTCAACTTCTTTATTCAAGTAAAAGTGAAAAGGTTCAGGCTCTGAAATGTACTCAGAGTATTAAAGTAAAAAGCTGCCATCTTTCACATTGTTTTCTTTTTTGTCTTGCTACGTCTTTTATGTTGTTTTTCATCTTGTTACATATTTTTTTTCTTGTTGCATCTTTTCTGTCTTTTATGTCACTTTTCATCTTATAACATCCATTTTGTCTTGTTACGTCTTTTTTGTAATTTTTTGTCTTGTTTTTAGTCTTGCATCTCTTTAGTCTCATCCTTTTTTACTTATTACAGCTTATATGTTGTTCTTCCATCCTGTTCCTTTATTTCGTGTTGTTACGTTTTTTCGACTTTTTTGTCTTCTTGTTTTTTTCTGCCTTGTTATGTATTATTCCTCGTTCTTCTTGTTACATCTTTTTTGACTTGTTATGTCTTTTATGTTGTTCCTCATCTTGTTACATCTTTTTTTTTATCTTTTTGCGTCTTTTACATTGTTTTTCAACTTGTTACAACTTTTTTGTCTCGTTACATCTTTTTCATGATTTTTCGTCTTGTTGCCTTGTTTTTAGTCTTTTGTCTTTCTAGTCTTGTTGCATCTTTTTGACTTGTTTCATCTTATACATTGTTTTGCCATCTTGTTTCATTTTTTCCGTGTTGTTCTGAGTTTTTCGTCTTGTTGGGATTTTTTGTCTTGTTATGAATTATTCGTCATTACTTGTCTTGTTGCGTTGCTTTTAGTCTTGTTACAACTTTTACGTTATTCTTTCTCTTTTACATCTTTTTTCATTTTGTTACGACTTCTTCATCTTGTTATGTCTTTTTTGGCTTGCATTGTTTTTCATCTTGTTACTTTTTTTTTCTTGTTATGTAATTTTTGTCTTGTTAATCTGTACACAAAGGAATAGTCTTCTCTATGCATTATTGTCCCATCCATTTAGGTTGAAATCACTCTTGATGTTGAGTAGGTGGCATGCAATAAGGTTAAAATAAAAATAATCAGTAATTCTCCTTAAATGCAATAAAACAAGTCACAAGCCTGTTTTGAAAATGTAAGGTATACAAACTAGAGATATTTATGTTAAAACATAAGGAGTAAAAGTGAGAAATAAATACTCAAGTAAAGCACAGCTACCTGGAAATTTATGTACTTACTTACTTCCCACTTCTGCATTTACATATGTATATTTTAATACAAATTACGACCAGGCTGTCTTTGGTGAGGATTTTGCTCCAACAACCTGCTTTACCTCCACTTCACTGAACTTGAAAGTGCCTTGCTGGATGGTAGTTGTTTTAAGGAGCCGACAACAGCAGCTCTTTCTCAGTTTGTTCCAGCTGTTCTGAGCATTTAAACTGGTGATACTCCACTTATAAGCCTGCCTCCACCACCCTCAGGCTACTGTGCCCCCATTTCAGGCCCAGTGGAAACATCCCCAGCAGTGCTGCCTCTCCACTGCACAACACTCTCCATGATTGTGTTTATACAGTCTTTACTGACAGAGATGGATCCAAATGTAACTAATTAGAGGACGCCAACTGTTACTGCAAAACGGCCCCAGGAGGCTTCCAATTCATCAGGAATCTTGATGTTTTCAAACACCACTGCTAAAGCTTATATAGAATTCTGTAATGTGTTCAAAAATATTTATCTTGGCAGAGCATTTGAGGAAATGTACAGTTTTACCTTTAATTTGATTTAATATGTTGAACGTCTGCAGCATGTTTTCTTGGGTTACGCTCATTAGAGTGTGCTGTACCCTCACACATATTTAATTATAAATTTCTTCTGATTTCCTCAGACTTCTCACTCTGTTGCAATCTAGCAATTATCCTCCTCCAAGACCAACATGTCCTCATACCTAAATGACAGATTATGTCAATTGCCAATGAATCCTAAAACGACATACTGTACATGACTGATGTAGAGTACAAGCAACACGGGTCATGGACTTTACATATGTTAAATCATGTGACAGTAAACACGAGGCTAACATTGTAAAACAGTTAAGTTCAGTTAGGTTTGGCACTAAAACTACTTGTTTAGGTGTAGGAAAAGACTGTAGTTTGTGTTAATTTAAATATATGCATCATGTGACAGAAGTGACACAAGTCAAATTCATAATGAAACACAAGTAACTTTAAACTTTATAAGTCAACACTGATGTTTGGTCTCACGAACCCTGGTCTCCTGGATAAAAGTCCTGTGTTTGTTTGACTCATCAGTCCAGCCCATCTACTCCACACAATGTAGAGAGTCTATACTATGAGGATTTACTGGAGTGATGATGGCAGACATTGCTGCATTCTGTTTGATGGTTGTGTTAAAAGAACAATTTGATAGTGTTTGAGATATGCTTATTTTCTTTTATGAGAGTGGTATCAGTCTTCTCCTCTATCTCGTGGAAACTATGCAATTAACTATGGATTTAAAGCCTGAAGTCGATTTGCTCTGCTACATTTCGGTTTGTGTTCTGATCATAAAAACTCATCTAGTGATGTTTATGGGTGCTGATAGGCGTATTTTTAAACTTTTTTTCCTCCCCTGCTTCCACTCTTCATGTTAAGCTCTGTTGATTGCCCCCTGCCTCTAATCCCATAGTTAGCACACAGACATGAGTGGTATTGACCTTCTCATCTACCTCCTGGCATGAAAGCAAATAAGTGTGTTTCCACACAGTGTCAACTTGTTCCTTTAAGGCCTGTGAGGCTGACATCTGGTCAACATTTAAGGGTGTTTTCACAGCTAAAAGTCCAAACCGAGGTTCATATTTTTGGTATGTTGTAAACATTTGAATGGTTAGTTTTGGTTTCACATTGCAATTACGACAGCGCGCTACAGAGCTGTAGATGAATCCAGTGACAGCATTGTGTGGTTCGCCATCTTGCAGTGCCGCCATTGCTGCGGTGGCATGTCATGTCTGTAATCTTCCATGTCTGCTTGTTGGGTCTAGAAGGGAATCCCAATTTGCGGGACTCTCATTTTTTTGGTCAAAATGTTCACTCTTGTGAGATCTCACAGGTCTGGGGTTCCCTTTTAATGACCATGTCTGCTGTTGCCTGCTGACAGTGACAGCAGGGATAATCGGTTTGATGACATTGAAAAATTGCCCTCAGTAACTGATGAAAGTTCTGTTTAGGATGACGATATTAATGTTCTTAAATCTTACACAGTAGTTAGACATTGGTTGTGGTAATAGCCAGAAATGAATAATGGAGAAAAGAAAAAAAATACCACTTTCACCATGTTTAAATAAAATTTATATGAATTCACCTTTTTTCATCAGGTATTCAAGATTTTCAGGAACAAGGTTCCTCTCTGTTAATATTTTTGATCCACTCTGACACATGGTGGTCCTCTGTGCACTCAGTCAATCTCTGTAGAGTGTCTGGTCTTGGACAGTGACGCTCTCCATGAGTTAAAGGTTTGTGTATTTCGCATTCTGTTTTTTTTTCCAAAGTTGAAATCTGACACTACTGTTGGAGAAGCCAAACTGCACAGCTTCTCCATGGCTTCCTAGACATTGCTGCTAAAGTAGCTTACAAAAAAAAGCAGGTGTAAAAGTAGTCAGTTGTAAAGTTCTTACATTGGCTCGTATTCATTTGCACTCATACTGTAGGGAGACACCACTGCAGCAATGGCAGTTTGTTAACTTCCGGTACGTTGCCGTATTAATCTATACATGACATACCTCTGTCAGCTACGTCTCCCTATACTTACAATTGATTGGTTTGATACAGACTGAGACCGCCTCTTTCAAGGTTTGACTGTTTGGTCTGGACTGCGGCCCGGGGAAGGTTTCACACCTGTAATTTTGGTTTGCATCAAACTTACATCAGCTAATGTTAGCAAAATACTAACTGAGAGCACTGTAGTCAAAAAAACAATTACAAGACAAAACAGATTCACGATACAACAGCTTCAGCAACATCAATAACAAAATTTCACAACATTAGGACACCACCAGGACAACAACAGCAACATTTCACAGCATTTAAATGCCACCAGAATTAACAACGCAGTTTTATAACATTAAGACCCCACCACAACAACAACATTAAAATATCACAACATTAAGACACAGCAGCAATAACAACAATAACATTTCCCAACATTAAGATGCAACAACAACAACAAGCATATAAAAGTACAGGAAATATTAAAGGACTCACTTTTTACCCAGCTGTCCAATCACAGTGAAGGAGGGGCCGGACAAATAACTCAAACTGTGTCCTCATATGAAAGTACTCCTTGAACCAGACTTCATCCAACTTCAGCTCTCAAACTAAACAAGGGCATTAACCAAGATGTTTTCTCACCAACAAAATTTCATGAGCCCACAAAGACCAGCGGGTCTGTTGACACCTTCGGTATTTGTTGATAACATAAATTATCTACCAAATTAGGTACTAGCAACTCATAAATTATGCATTATGCATTATGCAGTGCTCTCAGCGAGGCGTTTTCGGGTGAGAAATAAAACACTTTGGTGGACACAGCCCCTATGAACACAGACAACATCATACAAATCACTCATGTAACCTTGATCTGCAAAGAGAACAAAAATCTTAACTTCTCACACAAGTTTCCTCAGGTGTCTGGCAGCCCTGAGGCAACCACATAATAAAACATGGGACCTCTGCAGTGCCTATACCTATATCAGCCTGCATCTCTGCCCTTCCCCTCTCTGCCTGATTATCTATTTATTTCCCATTCCCCCTCTCATTCTATCTCATTCTGTCTGCAATTCTCTTACCTTTCTCTCTCTCCTTCCATTTAAATCAACATAGGGCCAGAGAGGGTTAGTTGAATACCACTTTAATCTCTCTCTTTCTCTTTCGAGCCAGTCTTATGCTATAAGCCTCTATTGGTAGGCAGCCAGTGACTGCTGAGTCTTGTTAGCTCTATACCCTCTCGAGACTGTTTAATGTGTTGCATTGCTATTCAGTGGCCAGGGAGAGAGAGTGAGAGAGGGCAATGGTAGAGGGAAGTATGGGGAGGGAGAAACACAGAGTGTATAGGACAGTGTGCCCCCTGAAGCTCTATGCAGCGTCAAGGAATAGTGATGGTCATTTGTCCTTGTTTGTCCTCCCTCATCCTATTCCTGTTTTTTCTCCACTCCATATTCAGGCCAAGATTTCCTTTTCCGTGTACTGGTCACTGTTTACAGTCTAATTAGCAACTTGAGACACGAAATGGAGTTGGAGGATAATCTCTATAGACAGATATCTGTTTCTGAATACAGATATTTTTTTAAAAAAAGATAATAAGAAGCTAGATGGTTGCCAGATGGGTTCTGAGATTGCATTTTGGCCAATATGATTCTTTTGCTCTCCAGATGGACGGTTTATCTGTGTGCAACCAGAGGCCTCTCATACGTGATGGTCAGTACTGATCTGACTAAAAACAGACTACAAACGGAGAGTCTTCTGATACCAAAATCTTTTCCCTTTTCAGCAGTAGAAGAGCCCAGACCACTGATATGCAAATCTGCAAGAGCAAACTTCATGGTCAATATTACTGCCTGTTCTTGTGAAGTGTAAGGTTCGTTTATATTCAGTAATATCTTTGGTGGGGTTTATTGCAGACAGTTCATACTTGGATGTATCATGAGTTGTGTGATTTGTATTTATGTTTCCATACCCACAGCTTAGTTTTGAGGGGGAAAAAAATTACAGTTGTGGTGATGTTACAATTGTGCTGGCTCTCCCACTGTCCCCACGTTAATGGGTTCTTCCTTAGCCCATACTATACCCTTCCACCAAGTTTTATGGAGATTGGACCGATAGTTTCTCTGTTATCCTGCAGACAAACGGACAAACAAACAGCAAAAAACATAACCTTCTCGGCAGAGGTAAGTGAAAAATATCATGTCCTGGTGGCAGCAATACACTGCCGTGGAATAGCGATTTTTTGGGTCTGGTCAGAAGTTTGGTTTTGGGAAGGGAATTCAGCCTGCCATTAGTGAAGAAGCCAATAAAAGTATTGTTTTTGTTTCCCTTCAGCAGCAGCTAACATGTCACATCTATAAGGTAGACATCATCACAACTCCATTCCCAGAAATGCCCCTTAAAGGAGCAATATGTAGTAGCCGTTACGCATGCAAAAAAAGTATAGCAGTCCTAAGAGTGAGTTAGAGCCATAGACTGTATATGTAATCTTGTTCTCTAAGATCTATAGTTGAAGCGAGTCCCCAGGTGCTCAGCAGGAGCTCTGCAGGAGTGCAGAATGCCTCATAAATTGACAATGACAGGTGACACAAATCCTCCACCCTAAGTTGTTCAGCTGTTTATAACTTGACATATAATATATATATATATATATATATATAAAATATATATTTATACATAGTTAAGTGGTTGCCTGTCTCACTGCCTGCCAAACCCTATTAACATTTTGCTCAGTTTAACAGTTGCAAACATCTACGCCTTCTACAAGATTTATGATTTAGTTTATGATTTCTCAGAATTCATAAACAGACTCTTACTTATTTGGCTAGAGTTCTGCATTAATTTAAACTCTAATTAATGTGAAACAGACATACAAAACAGTTATTCCAGTCTGAAATGTAAATTTTACAGGAGGAATGCGGCTGTAGCGTTCATGTCAGTTTAAGCAAGTATTTCAACTTAATATTTTTCTTTGATCTCTGATGACACATCTTGGTCATTTTATGATTTATTACAGTAAATATATTTAAATATAATTAAATATATATAACAAATTTCTCCATCTAGCTAGCTTCAGCTGGCTGGACAAGCACTCATTCCCTCTGTCAGCTCATCAAAACATGTTTGTGAGCAACAGCATCGATGGCTACACTGTAGCAAAAAATTTGAAGAATATTATTATCTTTAACATCCACTGTACACTAATCTACGGTATATTGCAGTTTTTCTCTCTTTGTCAGTGTTGAATCGCCTGCAGTAACATTTTAAGCATCAGTCTGTAGCAGTGCAGCAGCAGCGCAGTGTTCAGGAGACTGGTGTGAACTCGGCACATTAGAGCCAGCAGTAAGAATGAGCAGTCTTCCGCTGACAAGCTCTCTTTGACTTCCACGTTTGCTCCGGGGTTAAACAGCTGACAAGTGGGGCTGCATCTAGCCTTGGCGATGACACACACACACACACACACACACAAATGCAGGTGGAAGGCAGGAAATAATTGTACATAATAGCTTCAGCACACACACACATACACACACACACACACATACATTTCTGACATGCAGCAGACTAGAAAGGACTGACACGAATGAATATAAAGTGCTCTGATGTCACATGGTGAGGCGTGAGAGTGACAGTGTGAAGTACCTCAGTGAAAAGTCAATGTGAGCTCGAGGCATTTGCCATCCATCACTTTGTGCTGTCGTGGTCTAAAGCAACACCAAGAATACAAGCTTACACTTTATGTACAACTAAGTGGGAGCACGGGGAAAGGCAGCTAAGTTCACAAAATCTTCTTGTTCAGACACTTGTTATAGTAATAAACACACACACACCACACACACACACACACACACACACAACTCATAGACAAGTATATCCATTATTTTGACAGCAGCATAGACCTCTGAAATACTACAGGGTGTATTTCTTAAAAGTGTGTATAAATGGTCACTGTCAAATTTCTCTCCTTGTTGGTCAGATAAGTGCTCAAAAAACATAACTTCTAAGTCTAAAGGCTGAATTTCAATCAGTCTAATTTAGAGCTGCAATGATTATTGATTATTAATCAATGATTGAATTATTTGTCAACTATTTTCGATTAATCAGTTTGAATATTTGAAATGAATGAAAAAGGCAAAACTAACTCTTCTCCTTGAATTCATTAGCCAATGATTGTTTTACTCATTTCACATAAATACATGAATTAGATTTTTACCTTATTGTTGACTGTGTCTGTGCTGTTTCCTGGGATCCCTTAAAATAATTGTTTGGAAATTGTGAATAGCTCTCTCTAACTGTGACACTGACAGAAAGATTACAATTAAGAAAAATGATTATTTCACGAAAACCAATCTATGAAACTGCGTTCAGTGTGAGCCCAACTGCAATTTCATTTAAAGGCAATGTGTGCTGGTGCTGCTTTTACAACAGCAATCATTTTATTTTAAGAGAGGGTGTCGAGGTTTGTCCAGATGATGGATATCTCATCCTAGAACACATGAGGAAGGATCATTTGTTGGTGGCAAATGACCGAGACTACGGGGAAGAACGGAAAAGGGAAGAGATGGAGAAGATAGTGTGATCAGGGAGGCAGAAAGCGATAAGGGAGGGGGTGAAAGAGAAGAGGGAAATTGAGGTAAGAAGGGAAGGAGATGTGTGAGGAGAGAGGCCACATTAGAAAGCAAGGGAATAACAGATGGGTCATATAGGGTCAGAATGTGAGGAGATAATAGCAGAAAAAAACTACTCACATGGTAAACTCAGCAGAATTCTGCACTAATTCTGCTTGTATAACAGTCATGTAATACTCACCACTTTGCTGTTTTTCTCTTTAATACAAATAAATATGTCATTCGCTGTTGTTTACTCTTAATTCTGCTTTTTTTATTTGATTAACTGTTGACAATGAAACGAAAGAATATGCTGCATATTTATATGTCTTATTCATCAGTGAGTATCAGTATATATTGGTTCATCATGGTTTTGATGAGAGAAACAGTTTAGTCAAACGATACTATAGAATCAATACAAGTACTATTGTCTTCTTAGAACCTGCATAAGCAAGGTTTTTTATGCTCAGTATCTTTTATGAATCAAACATAACCACACTGTCAGAAATGATCACCATTGGCAATGACCTTAAGACTAACCTCAAATAAAAGCCCTGGCCACTATTTGAGAATTCATGTGACACCCGTGTCCACATAATTTTGTGATTTTTGGTCTGGTGCTGTTCATGATTTATACTAAGCCCCTGTGAGTTCCTTTTGTTTAAGGAGCTGCCAAACAGTCTCCCAGTCTGGCATTTGTCATGAGAGATAAAAGAGGTTGGAAGTCAAAATAATCACTTATGGTCATTCTAGTAGTGTTAAAGTCACTAAAAATGACATATGGGTGAAATGTTTGACTGTCCACATACTTTTGTACATACAGGTAATGTCCCTCCAGTTCTTGCTTTCACTTTTTCTTTCACTTTTATACTCCATGTCTCTCTCTCCGTCTCTTCCTCTTGAATAAAGATGTGAGAATAAAGATTCCTCAGATGCTCTATCGTATAGAATTGCAGAAGCTCCCCCCATCCCACCCCCACCAAGCCAATTACTTTGACAACAGCGAGAAGAAACTACACATGAAAGTCAACTTAAAACTGCCTATCTTTTGAAGACGCACATATACATTTTACCAGGCTGCCTCACGGGCTGGGCTGTGTGTGCATGTGTGTGTGTTTTTCCCTCAGATGACAGCATGTGTGTCACAGAAGTGATAGGCATGAGCAGCACCTTGTCTGTGATGAGATGAGAGTGAGAGGAGGCGAGAGGGAGACGTGAGGTGTCTCTATTGAAGCTGAGTGTGTGTTCAAAGGAGGCAGACCTTGTCAAGTCGACTTAACATAACACGTGAGTACAGACAACAGTTGTTTGAGATCGAAGTGCCAACTTAAAGAAGAGTTCAGATGCTCCTGGAGGAGCTGAGAGACAAGGTGTAGGCCTTGAAGGAAGGCAGAGACCCTGAGGAAAGTGCTGGAAACTGGAGGAGAGAAGAGACTTCCATCAGCAGCCAGAAGGCCGACACACACCCAGTGCAATATCTGAGAAGTGTTGGAATTGTCTGTCTCTCAGAACAGAACAATATGATTCATTTTCTATACAAGGCAGGCCCCATTGAAGTCAGATGTGTACCAACCCATGAAACTTATGTTTCTTCTTGCTGTTGGGCAACTTCTGAAGTGTAAGCTCCATGGATGGCACTGTAAAAAGTGTATTTTAGTAGCGGTTAAAGCAAGTTACTGTTTTGAATGAGTCCCATTCACCTCTCTGCTGTACTGATGGCAGTCTATCTTTGTGGGTTATTACAGCTTGAAATTACATTCCGTACCCTTAACCTGTTATTCTTATTTTTTCAGTAAAAGTGCATTTATCAGGTTTCTGCGTTCCTGTGTCTAATATGATGACATTCACACACTGGCAGATTAATGTGGCGGGGGCCCCTAGGCTACTTTTAGTGTGGGGCCCCCTCACCGTGCTTAACCAGTGGGGATGTAACGATACCAAAAGCCCCTGACATGATAATACCATGATAAAAAGTCATGGTATGATATCATAAATTAATTTTTATATACTTAAGTCTGTACAGTATGTGTTTTTCCTTTTAACCAGGGATGTTAATGAATAATCATTAATTGATTAATTGCCATTAATAATTTAACAAATTAAAATGTATTAATTAGTAGTGTAAAAATGACAGTAATTGAGCCTCATTTTTCCTTTATTTTTGTCTGGCAGACCTTTTTTTGTATAAGAAAAGTTAAACTTCAACTTCAAATGAAAAATAAGAGTAATCGAGTAATACACTTCTTTTCATTTCACAATTCATTTTTTTAACTGGAGTTTTATTGATGATTTTGGTGTTTGCATACAAGTAAAACACAAATAGGCAGCCTGCAAAAACAAAACAAAAAACAAAAAAACAAAAAACAAAAAAAAACAAACAACAAAAAAAAAAAATACAAAAATACAAAAAAGAGAAAAATATTGTTTGGGGGTTACATTTTTATCAGTTCATCCTTCCTTATAGTGTCTTCAGCTAAATCAGTTTGTCCTGTCTGTAGTCTTCATCACTGTTTTGAATTCTGAATAATGTCAATTTTTGCAATCCTGTTTTAAAGTTAAAGTGCTTCTGCTTTACTTCTTGATAACAAAAAAGTAGTCAGCCATGATCACATTCAAATTCAAATTCAATTCAAATTTATTTATATGCAAAAATGAACTGTCTTTGGCAATGAATGTTTTAAATAATGTATGTACAAATTGCAAAACAAAAACAATGCAGCAGTCACTTGCAGTCCTTTTTAATAAAATAAAATAAAAAGGATAAAATTAAAATAATCAATCATGTAATATGTAATATCACAGTATTTATTGTGACAGTCTGGTACAAATACTGAAGTAATGTTAACACAGGGTAAGAAGCCTACTTGCTCTGGTCCTTGTTCTGTGGGGAATGTTGAAGTAGTAGGGAAAGAGGGCAGACCCACCGGTCTATGTGACCTCAGGACATTATTTTTGGCAAGGAAACATCTCATAGAGTGCTGTCGTTTGGTTCAAGAGCTTAAGTTAGACAAAGCCCGGTTCAAGGAGTATAGCAGGTTGTCTCACCCTCTTCCACTGTGATTGGACGGCTGGATAAAAAGTGACAGTGGAAAGTGGAACACTTTTCAACTTTCAGCACCAAGAAAAAAAATCCACCCTGCGCTCAATGCAGAATAAACGCTCAGCGCCTCATTTCGCTTCTGGTGTTTGAGTTGCCATTGGAGACAATTCAAAAGATATGCTGGCCTCAAGAAAAAATGCTTTGGTGGACACTGTTCCTAAGTTATGAGGTGGAGGACATTTCTTCACTACATGCACCTGAAAACAAAAAATCAAGCAAGACGGGGGTCTGTTGATGGCAAGATGTACCTCATCTGGAGGGGGTGGCTCACTCTCCCCTGCGAACCTGCGAAGGGTAGGTGAGGTCAATGAGCCTCCTCACTTGCTGAGCAGCTGCACTTCCCCAGCCTCCTCCTCAACTAATCAGCTTTTTATGTCCCGCTGGTTAAGTCAATGATGGCCTCCCTCACTTTTCCTTGCAGTGCATTGACTTTAACGGGATCGGTTGTCGAGCTGGATGCTCAGCAGCTAACAAGCTACATCCCCAGTTAAGTAGCCGATACTATATCTCCACAGTACTCAGCGATAATGTCATCCCAACATTGTCATCACTGTCAACATTATTAGTCATTATTATTATTCAGAAAATTATTAAATATCATAAAAATGCCAAAATAAACTGAAGTGGGGCTTTTACACTAACTCGAATTTTGAGTATTAGGTACGTTTGATTGGATTTTTAACCCTAAATTGCAAGTGTATCTCCAAATCAACATATTCCAGCATATTTTTTTGTAAAATATCATGTATATCAACCAATTTTGTATGTATCACAAAATATTAGAAATTTAAATATACACAGTCCACCCATCCATCCTTCCATCTATGTGTTTTTCTCCTTTTATCTGCATCAGATTATGGTAGCTGCAGGCTGATCAGAGTATTCGTCCGGCACTATTTTCCAGCACCTCCTAGGGGATCCCATGGCATTCCAGGCCAGATGAGATATGTAATCCCAGCAGCACATTCTGCCCAGAAAACGTCCAAAGGAGGCATCCTGATCAATATAACTGATGACAGCATTTTTTATTTTGGTTCACTGGCAACAACCATGGTTTGGATTATGACAAGGAAGCACATTTTAGTTTTGTGACTCAAATGTAATGGTAATACATGAAGAGCACAGCAGGGTGCCTCTCATTACTACAGACTGACTCACAGCTGACTGCCTAAAAATGAAGATGCTCACAAAATAATTTCATTAACAAACAATACAATATATGAAGTGATGTATCCAATCACAGTGTGAAAAATCAATTATACACTGGCAACTGTCACGTGAATCTGCAGCTCCCCTCAGCTTTATAGAGCTTTATAGATCTTTATAGCAAGTTTCAGCTCCTTTTATATTCGTCCAGTTTGTTGGTTCGCTCTCATAATGCCGTAGCAGGCAGCTGTTGTCAGTGGAAAAGCTCTTAAAGCCCACTGTACACTACCCACTCAGCAGCAAAAGCAGGCAGACAGACACAGTTAGAGACTAGCTGGTGAACATTGTGGGGCATTTAGCAGGTAAAGAACCAGATATTTCCCTCAGGAGCTGGTAGGGACCAAAAACTGAACCAAAAGAGGGCAAATACTGGACTTCATTCATCAGGGGATCAGAAACCTAATGTTGTTCCAGGTATGTGAGATGGAGCAGGTGAACCCAAGTGCAGACAGTTAATGACAAGGAGATGGAGATTTGATAGAAAAAAAGGTATTTATTGTAAGACTGGGGAAAGAGAATGTAGACCTAGAAATCTTGGGTTTTTAGCTGAGACACTGAGGGCTGGAAGCTCAAAACCAGCCGGTGAACAAAGCTGGAGCTTCCAGAGTCGAGGCCGAGGCGATATAACTGAAATCACGATAATGAAATTTCATATCAGTATATACTGATAATGGACCATGATTATGGACCGAGTATGTCATGACTGAAGAAATATTGTGTACACCCAAGGTGAATGTAGCTAAGGTGATAAAATAAGTTTGTTGTATTTACTGGTAATGGTCAGACACACACTAGGTCTGATAGTTGTGCATCCCTATCTGGGGAGTCCTGGGGTCACAGTGGCAGGAGGTTGAGCGTGATGCCCTGCTTTCCAGCAACATGCTATGTGCTAGGCTCATCTGTGCTGAAAGAAGAAACAAATTCTGAAGACGGTTAAGAAACCTGTAAAAGTGACATATATTTATTACGTTACATCTTACGTTAGCTCATGTCAGCAAACCCCTTGCTAATCTATATCAAACATTAGCTGGCTTGTCAGCTGGGACTCTGCTAACATTAGCTAATGCTAACTAAATAGCTAGCAAATCAGTATCAATTGTTGGGTAACTAGTTCACAAATGTTATACTAACATAGCTATTAACTAAGATCTTACTATATGTTACTTTTACTGGAAAGGAGAATGTTGACCAAGGCACTAATAAATTAATTTGCAGCACTTTTTAACAAATCCCAAAACTATGGTAAACTCAAAAAGAAAAACAGTCAGTCAAAAAAGACTAAGAGTCTACAACCATGCCATCTGGTCTGAGAAAATGTAATTAGTTGCAACAGTGTTTTGAGCTAAATGCTAATTTCAGCAAACTAATATGCTCACCATGACAGCCATTCCACACACAGACTCATGAGCTGAAAACAATGCCAGCCACACGTTGTCACGGCTGGTAAATAACTCTCAGTATCATAGTTCACAGCTTGTTAGTGGCGGAGTCCGCCATTATACATGTTCTCTTGGATAAAATAAACATTCGAAACAACTCCCAGTATTGTGTACCCCGCTCAAAAATCACTACTATCTACAGTCTCAACTATGATCTAAATATTACTATGATGATTTACTGGTGTTGTAAAGTGTACCTAATAAACGGCAGTTTGTAAAAGCAGACATGTTTGTTCCCTTTGCATTTTACTGCTTCTTCTACCTTGTCCTTCCTGTTAATGGACTTCCTGAAGTGCACTACCACAGGTCTGTCAGGGTCAGAGGAAATGTACTGTACTTCAACAGACAGTCTGACAGAAAATCACCCAGGGGAGGCTTCGATCATTAGAATGACAATTGGACAAAGACAAAATAATAAAAATGTCTTTGGCCTCAGTCCCACTAAGCACCAAACTCCTTTACTGGGAGGGAGAAATCCCCTGAGAGTTATAATCCCAAAATGAGATATACGTCATTTTGTAACATCGTCTATTAGGAAAATGATTGATAGCACAAATTACGCTGACTGATAAGACCCACTGACTGGATCCTTTAAATACTTAAGATATGACATGATGAACTCCAGCTAATGATATACTGAATAGGACATAATGTTTCATGATAGAAAACTTGCATCCACACAGAAGAAAGAAAAAGACTAAACTGTCCTTCGAAAATTTCCTTATGCAACACATTTAACATATACTGCATGGTTTGTTGTCTGTCGATAGAGAAACTAGAAAGCCATGAAACAGTATTCATGAAATCTTTCACAGCTTATGTTCCCTTTGCTATTAATAAACTTGAACAACTGTCAAATTAAAAAGTTCCTTTTCTTTCAGACAAGAAACAAGGAACTTTAGATGAATCACACAGAAAAGAAGCAGCATCATATTTTTGAACTCTCACACTTAGCCAGAGGCGTGTACCTGCTTTCTCCATAAATCACAAAGATCCTACACATCAGAGAAGTTCTGCTGTCAAACCTGCATTTGTGCCGTGGTATTAAATAAAAGCGGTGTATCTAAACAATTGCTTTAATCTAGATTTGTTACAAATAGGACATTCTAAAGATAATCTGAACAGCTGTGCTTTGTGGTGTGATTGGCTGAGGCAGCACCATATACTTACAGCAGTGGGAGCTTGATTGTGCCTTTTGATCTCTGCCACATGTAGTCTGGTGTTTGCTTCATGCTCTTATTTCTAATGCACAAACATACCATTCAATACAGCATGTGAGAACGTAATCAAAGCAAACAAAGGCTGACTTTTCTATCCTTTGAGGTTTTCTTTTCAATGTTATTATCATTATTGTTCATTCATTTGGTCAGTGATCAAGAAGGTGCAAAGATCAAGGAGGACATTCAAAGACCATAGGTGAACCAAGACAGAGGTAACGATACCATGCCCACCAACATATACACAGGCTTCAGGAGTAACAGATTACATGTAGCAGGATTACATAGTCAGGATGCAAAAAAAAACTGTCACTGTATTCCATTACAGTTACAGAAAAATATATATAATCAGATTACAGTTACAAAAATGAAGATAAGTGTGACAGAATTAAATTTAATCAAGGTTTGGAGTAAAAACTAAACCTAGGTTTAAAGTTTTTCTTTTACTTTACCAGAATTTGTTATGGCGTTTTGTGCTCCTCTTGTATAAGAAATACTAGTGCTTTACTAAGCCCCTCATCTCTAGTTACATATATGAAATTACACATATGATCAAGACCGTATTTCATCACATATCTTCCAATGTGTGATGTTTTTTTCTTCTTTGTTGCATCCTTTGTTCTCTCTAAAGTGCATTGTGTTGAAGATGATTTGTTAAAAGCGTTCTACATATAAATGTGACTTGACTGGACTTGACAGGGAAAGCGCTGGATTGCGTGTTGAAACGTGGCCTCTTTGCCGCAAGGTTGAGCGTCTTCCTCTATACCGTAAACCAGCCCCACATCATGTGTCAGGAAACACACATGTCAAGGAGGAGACGGGAGATGATGAAAGATGATGACAGAGGCTGGATTCATACATGGCTAGGCTGACAAATAGAAATGAGCAGCAGAAAGCACCTCACAGAGCATGCAGCAGTCATAGACGCAGTGCACTCTTAGAAGTAAAAGTACTAACTAGAACCCTGTGAGAGAGTTCTGCCAAGAACCAACATAAAGGCTTATACCTACAACCATCTGTGAAAAGTTTCACCCAGAACCCACTATGCAAGGTTCAACAAAGAACCCGTCTGTGGTCTAATGGTTCTACCCGGAACCCTTGCAGGAGGGTCTATCTAGAGCTGTTCCACCTTCTAAGGGTACTAACAAGAACCCACTCAGGGGGAATTCTTTTATGTTCCAAGGGTTTTATTTACAACACACTCAGGGGGTTCTACTGGGAACCTTTTTAAAATTCCAAGGGTTTTACCCATAACCTATAACATACTCAGGTGGTTCTACTGAGAAACTTTCTACATGTATATTCCAAAGGTTTAATGTAGGTTCTACTAGGAACCTTTTTATAATAGAAGAGGTTTATGTAGAGCACACTCAGGAGGTTCTACTGAGAATGTTTTTATATTCCAAGGGTATTATCTAGGGCACACTCAGGGGGTTCTACAGATAAACGTTTTATATTCTAGGGGTTTTACCTACAACACACTCAGGGAGTTCTACCAAGAAACTTTTATTTCCAAGGCTATTATGTAGAGCATACTCAGGGGTTTGACTGGAAACCTTTTTATATTCCAACGGTTTTATCTAGAACACACCCAGTGGGTTCTATAGAGAACCCTTTTGTATTATGGTACACAGAACCCTTGATGAAAGAGTTATTTAAGAATTTTTAACAATCTTTGAAGACTTTTTCTTCCACAAAAGGTGCTTTGACAATGAAAAGGGTTCTGGGTAGAACCTCAGCTCTTCAGGAAGAACCCTTTTGAAACCCTTATTTGTAGTGTGTACAGAGTCTATAGCATAGGCCTTGAGGGTATTTTGTGTGGTGTGGCAGGAGCAGAAAGCTCTTACTAAACCGAGGCATTCAGCCCTTAAGGGACCTAAATGTGCGTACGAAGGAAAGTAAAGTGTTCTTGTAATAGATGGTCAATGTCATGGTGGTCTATTGTGTTTGCCTGGTGGGTGATAGCTACAGTGATGGGGTCAAATAAGATGGGAATAGGCAGTCCAATTCCCCCTGTGAGTGAGGTAGAGAGTGTGACTGTTTGTGGATGTGAAGCTGACTGACCTCTACAGCTCATCAGGTTTTCTATTGGCCATGAGAAGGCTGTTTTCTCTGTGAGTGTGTGAGTGTGTCTGTGTGCCATGCTGAACACTGAAAAAAGTAGCAAATACAGCCATTATAAACTGTGGTACAAGGCAAATATCAATAGCAACTCACCAGGAGGAGGTAGGTAAAAGCAGGAGTTGAGTGAGGGGTTAGAGCAGGTGGATGCTGGGTAATAACAGTTAGGATACGAAAGTCACAGTGTTCGTTTTGAACTAAATGATCCTCCAAAATGTCCCTGTAACTCTGTTCATTACCTGAGTTCTACAACCAGGGAAACTTACCTGAAAAGTGGGTGCTTAAAAAGTGCATCGACAAGCTTGTCAAAAGTTTGCCACAGCTGAAAGTTTTAGTCATCCCAGCCCTGCAGGTCCAATCAAATTGCTGTGCTCCTGTGTTTCCCTACTGATGAGGCTATGCACTACCTGACAAGTGCAAAACATACAATAAGTTGGTTAGAGTTTTTCAAAGCTTCTCACTTCTTTTATCTGAAAGACTGGAGGAATAAACTTCTAAAAAATCTATTTGAAAGATCTTGCTGCAAGTAAGCATTCTTGGCTTGGGATAAATAACAAGACAGCACTTGGACTGGCCATGCACTGTAAACTTGCTATCATCTCATCAGCAGTCCCTCTGAGTCTTGGACAGGATACACTGAAGAGACTTTCTGGAAAGTCCACACTGCAAAAAGTGCAGGAACTATTTTAAACAATTTGGGAATCTAATAGAGATTCACCGGTGGACTCAAGGGGGCACTTGATCATGTTTTATATACATGATGTTTTATATACATGATAAAGGCCCTGTCAAACACACAAAAGCAGGGGAATGGCCATCGCCTACTGGGGCAAATGTCTTTGCTATTGGTCAAGGCTGTGACTCCGCCACCTCAAAGTTCACCAAAGTTGAACTTAAATAACAGACACGAATTTGCGGCCACGGCCCTTAATTCATGTACTGTATGTGTGACATATTTTGGGCATGCCCTATATTATAAAGAGCATAAAGAGCATTTTGGGGACAGGTATTTGAAGGACTTATAGAAGTATTTTAATAAAATCTCACAAAAGATCCAAAGGTGGTACTACTGGGTCAAACATCAGTGGGCACTGTTGGAAGAGCTAAAAGATATATTTTTTTACAAATACTGCTAACAGCAGCAGTTATGGAGCAAATAACATACTCCTTCAGACTCCTAAAAGATATATTTCTTAAAAGGCGGAGCCCTGCCTGCGCTACAACAGTGAAGTGATCTGAATCCTCCTACACATTCAAAATCATCTTTTTCTATAATTTATAATTATTAATTTGTAATTTGTAAGTATGTGTAAGTGACATTTTTCATTTTATTAGGCTTATTAGGTAATTTTATATACAGCTTTTTGATAGAACTGTAAAAACTAGAAAAACAGCAGGGAAGTTTGTGAATAATGAATTACTGAAGCTGAAATAAAAAAGGAATGAATATTGGACTTATGTTTTGAGCTTTTTTGCCTCCGCTAAAGTGGCTAAAATAATCAATTCCTTGCAGACAAAAAAGAGATTAAAGGGCTTAAACAAAAGTGAATATTGGACTTATTCATTAGGTGGCCAGAAATACAGTTTCACATTATGGATATTCAGTATGGAAACCAAATCTGAAAAAAAACAGAAAATTAACATAAAATGCCTATGACCAGGAATAATGACTATGTGAGTTATTAAGACTGACATTTTTTACAGAGGGTCATTTTTTTTGCTATCGTTGGCACCACGACAGTTTGCTGAAGGCAGACACCAACTGCAGAGGCATGACCCACAGCAAGCACCCCCTCCCAGCCAGGCAGATAGTAACTTCTGTCAAAACAGCAGTGAAGCTGCAACCCCAGCTGAGAGTGTCAGCTGGCCTTGTCTGAACACTGCAAGACTGGCAGCTGAAGGTCGACCTAGAAAGACTACACAAAATCCCAGAAAGCATCACTGACCGCACCTAATTCAGACATTGTGCTGACAGAAACATGGAGGGGTGGTCCTACTGGCACTGGTTCTTCACTGAGACCACTGGCTGCACAAAAGGAAGGAGGAATACACAAACCACCCAAAGCTAAAGCCACAGATAAAAGGCTAAAAGTATGCATCATTTAACTTTATGTTCTTGCAATATGTGGTCGATGTATTTGTGGTGTATCAGAGGTATTGAGATATAGCAGGGCCAACAGTAAGTCCTGATCAACAGGCAGGTCCTGTTTGCTTGCCTTTCCCTCTAATCTGATTCATCTTCCCATGTGAGCAACTAATCCTTTTATGTGTACTGTTGTGAGACTGAGATGGGGCCACGCGCCTTTATGTGAGCTACTTTGTATCAGTGCATGTGTTGACTGCCTTTCCCCCCTTTATCGATAAAAGCGACAGGAAAGTGTTGAAATACACACGGCATCCCGGCATTCAGATTCATCTCACATGGTTTTATCACTTGTCCCTGCGGTCGCCACAGATGTTGCACTAATACAAAAGTCCTGAAAAGGCATCTTTAAAAATGTTACATAGGAGGGAATCTCAGTGAACTGGAAACCTAACTTTTCAAAGTGACAATTCAATGTGAAAATACAGTGATAAGATCACTTTATGACATATGAAAATGAAACAGAAATAGTTTAAAGCTACATTTATCAATCATGTTACTCTAACAGTTGATGTATTATGGATGGATATAAGAGGGCGCTTGACAAATCCGCAAGGAAATATCACTCCTCAGCTCCCCACAGCTTTTTAGCAACTAGCTGGTGATCATAATGGAGCATTTAGCAACTAAAGAGTAAGTTCCCTTATGAGTAGGTGAAGACCAAATCAGAGCTAAAAGGAGAATTAATATTACAGATAAAGGTGCAGCATGAGCAGCACCATAACAGAGTGTCTTTGTCTACACGTGTATTGTAAAAGTCACCAGTGTTTTGGCACCCCTAGAGCCCAACACACGACTACAGTATTATGCACGTAAAGTGAAATAAAATGGACTTAAAGTTACAATGTCAAGTAATTTATATGTATTAATCACTTGGTGCTGCCAATGTGTGAACAGATAGTAACATAACATAAAATGGGACCTCCCCAAATTTTCTCAGTTGGACTCATTTCTATGTAAAGAACACAGTTTTGCTGGAAAAGAATGTTACATTTATGTACACCCCTGATAGCCTTGCCTCTGTTCAGCTCCCCTACACTGCTAACAGTGTGAAACACTAGATGATGCTCAATCATGAAGACTATCTTTATGCTTCAGTCATCCCTAACTGTCTTTCTCTCCCTGTCTCTCTTCACCTACAGTACTTATTGTCAATCAGCTATCCATGAGCGTTCGCTCTTTCAGTCAAACAACATATTGCTAGCTAGCTAACGTGGCAAAGTACTGTCTTGAGTGGATAACATCAGCTAAATCATTCACACTCCTGGAGCTGGTCTGGCAGGTAGACTGGCTAACTTGCCATTTGCACATTACTTTATCAGCTAATGTCAAGCTAATGTGTTGAATTGATTTGGAGGACAAACTGGCTCAAACTGTTAAGATGTCCAGCCATTTCCACCTACAGTATCTGTGTGTGGCATGTACTGTAGTACTGTATTGCCATTATGTCAGATAAATGTCTAAAATGTTGAAAGATTTCAGATGACTTTCATGTGTGTTTGACCATGTAAATGTGCATTTTCATATATATATTTTTCCCCTCACAGGGCTGGTGGCGAATTACAGAATGTTGTTGACAGGCTCCACATTATTAGGCTTGAGGAAACTGTACTGGACACACATGACTATGGAGCACAGCCCATGAGCTAGACCTGCCTGGTGAGCAACTATCAGCTTGTGACATGCCCTCCTTCCCTCGCCCTAAGCAAGTCAATTTTGAAGGTGACCTCATGCCTGCATGCATAACTTACAAAAGCAGCTTAATGAAACTGGCCATTTAACTGTTTTCCAGTAATAATTTCTCCTCTCCTCTACAGTTGTCCTCCTCTTCTGCTTTATGAATGTGGGCATGTTGGCACCCACAACATTCTTTGCAGTACAGGCCTTGTGCTGTGTTTTTTTGTTTGTTTGTTTGTTTTTGTTTTTTGTTCTCTGGCTGGGATGGTATTTGGTCAGTTGGCCATACTTCTAGCTGAAGGATATTGTCAGTCATTTTTGTTTTTTTCTGCCATAAGGCAGACATTCAAGAGGAGTTCATGGTAAGTATGATTGCCATTCACAAGGCAATACAACCACTTTGAAATGAAGCATGTCTCACTTGTCACCAGTTGATTTTGTTTTGATCCACTGCATGCAGGGCAGGAATCTCTTGCTGTTCTCTGCATGCTAAGTGTCTCAATTCTTTGCAGTGCTTATGTGGATTTACCACTAATAAAGTTAATCTATCTTTACTGAGATCTGTGTTCTCCTTCAGTGAATGCTAACTATTGCTTTTGGTAGTGGATGGACATATCCATCACACATTTATATTTCTACTTTAATTTCTATTTGAATTTAGGGTGTGCGGCGGGGGTGCTATATCATGTTGAGGCCAGGCATGAATAGCCCTCAGCAGATGCATGATGTATAAATATGGGTGTGGTTTCCATTTTTATATTCTGACCTGACATGGGATCGAAACATCATTATTAGACTTTTGTGGCATGGATCAAGTGTACAGGAATAGTAATATTGTGGCAATATAATCAATATGATGCCCCTATATGACAGGGTTGTGCGACAGGCATATGTCAGTGAAGTTATATTGTACTGATTATTGAATTTTTTTGTTTTTGCACTACATATCAACTTCATATCCTGAACCCTTTTAGAACTATTTTCTAATGTATGCTGGCAAGCGGTTTGCCATCTCTCTTTCAGCGTATGAAACAAGGACCCTGCTCGCTGCACTCGACCGCAATCATCACAACCGGCCAGTGCATGTCAACCAGAAAGGCAAAGTTTTATGAGTCATTCGTTTGAAAACAGTCGATTTTATCGTTTGGTTGCCGGAGGAAATCTCAGAAGTCAACAACTTCACTAGAGAATGATGCACCACTGAAGTTGTGGCGCCTTGGTGGAATCTCTCTTAAATGAATGGAAAACCATACAGAATGTTTTAACTGTCAACTAATGTTGAACTTGTTGTCTTTCAGACAAACAAGAGTGAAAGGCTCAAAATCAGATTTCTTTCTCAAATTGGATCCTTAGAACTGTCCATACTATTATTTGCACATGATCAGATCAAATTTGTGTGTCTAAACACCAACCTATCTGCATGTGTTGCTGTAGTAACAATGTAGGTGTCAGTAACCGTGTATGCAGTCTTTCCAGTGTGGAAGCATAAGAAATGGAGATCCATCGTCTCACCCCCCAACTGTTGCAGTGCAGAACTCCTGTTGCACCGGACAAACTCCACAAACTGTTGTCCTCTGTGTTGTCCTCCATACTGCTCTGCTAGTAGATTCTGCTCAACTGCTCGGATGCAATTTCGCTCTGGAGTATCCATACTGAGACACATTTGCTGAAATCTGATTGGACCTCCAAACATGGCTTGGATGTGATTTGCAACAATTGCATTTCATGTGTTTTCTTCCTGTCCAGACTTTCTAAAATCAGTCTGGATATGCCAAAAAATGGATTTGAGCTGGCAGTCTGAACAAGGCCTACAGCAAAAAGTACAAATGTTGCTGTTTCCATGCAGTGAAGGTTGCCAAGGACTACAGCTACATCCCTCGGCTGCAGGGAGACATCTCGAGAAAAGTTTGACCTCTACAGGGGGACTTCTGAGACAAAGTAGTCTCAGGCCAGACAATCCGCAGGGTCTTGGTCTACTTCATGGAGCTGTGGCCCTTCAACAGCTGAGCTGGCCCAGGCACAAAGCTGCAGAGGACAGGTACAGGTATTTCAGCCACTGGCCTACTGTCCTAACTGAGTTATTACAAGGATCCACCATATTTTATTGTGATTCATGTAACAATCAAGTCTAGGAATCATGCCCTGTTATGGCAAGAGGCACGTATCTCCAATGCTGTAAGTACACTAAAGATACCTCTCATGGTTAGTCATATATTCCGGGGATTATATGCTTCTGTAAATTTATTTAAATGATGGTCATGAGTATAGCCATATAATGAATTTACCAACTCATTGACTTGTTAGTAGTGTAGGTCAGCATTTTTCAACCCAGCCTTACAAAGCACACCTGCCAGTATCTTTTCCAGGTCTAACTCTGGTAACTCTGTTTCCACTGTTCAACCAATCAGCATCAAGCTATTAGTTAGATCAGGTAAGCTGCAGTAGAGCTGGAACAAAGACTGAACAAAGATTCTACATCATGCCTTTTGGGAAATGACTGTAAGTTTGAGTATATGACATGAAAGTTGAATATGTGGAATGTACATATAGAAATGTGAAAATATTGAATTAAATCTTGAGAAACCATAATCTATAGTTATATATTTCTGTCATCAATGTGAAAGCTTTCTGAATCCCCTGGCTTTACAAAATGGCATCGGCTGAAATATTCCAACACTTTGTTCAACTTGAAAACTTTTTTACATAAACTGGCCATATTCCGAATGACACAAACAGTCTGGATTCTATATTGCATTGCCTTGAGAATCCTATTTGCAGTATTGTAGTAAAGAATAGAATAGAAAATACATTATTGTCTAACATTTGCATGTAAATTGCAGAAATTTGTTTGTTTTTAGGGCCTCTGAGCAATCGTGTTCAAAAAAGTGCTGCTGAAATGCCATTATACATAATTCTTTACGGAGTTACTTAGAATTGCTGCTACTAGATTTCTAGATTTTGTGCTGAGTCACTCATAGTGACACAGTCCTTGCAAAATAATATTAAACTACATATCCAAAACACACGGTAGCACCAGTGTCTTGATCACATCACATTTAATTCCATGCCGGTCTCCTTCATTCCATATTATCACACTTTCATTTCATGTATTCTGACCTTCCTTCCATATATTCAAGTTTTATTCTGCATACCCAAATTTCTTACCATATAAATAAAATGACCAATCGCCTCAGAGGAGTTTAAAGGGAAATGATGGTTGGCACGTCCCCATTTTGTACAGCAGCAGGAGTACCGTCATAGGAAGCTAAGCATTGTACGGCAATGTTCGGCTAATGTATTTCAGCCACCGCAAAAACCCAGTATAATTTCATACTTAGAATATTTTCATCAATTTACCTTGTGGTAGACCACGAACTCCTGTGTTCTGCAAGGTAAAGATTAACAGTCTGGTGGTCATGATGGCTTTGGAGGGAGCAACATGGCTTGGCTTATGACAGTGGTTTCCTGTTGGAAAAGGTTGTCTGATGGCAAGGTAAAGTGGTGAAAATATTCTAAATATAACATACACTCAAAGTGATATGCTATAAAGTGATGTTTTTAGTTAGGTATTTAAATGGGTGGCTAAAACATGTTTTGCTGCTGATCCTGTCCACCCACAGCAGTACATTGCTTAGCTCCCGACACCAGCACTCGGTAATACGCTGGCTATGTATAAGTACCTCATACAAGCCCACTTCAAAAAAAGGACTATCCCTTTTAAAGTCCTCTGCTGTGATTGGTCACTAAGAAAAAAATAACCTTCAAAAGTTGAATAGTTCAAGCACTCTAAGAAGTCAGAAGTGGGTTCAGGCACCACAAAATATTGTTTTAACAGATCAAATAAAACATTTGCTGGGACACCTCGCACAAGCCTTAAGAGGATTTCATGAGAACATTAAATGTTTCATCATCGGCTTTTCTCTGAATGTGATATGTTCCCATGAGAACAAGTCCCTGCATAGAGCTCCTTCATGTGTCCAAGGTTTAAAAGGTTAATAAGATGCAGCATGACTTATGTTATAGCAGCGTCAACCTCCACACAGTGAGCATGCCATGAAATAGACCATGTTCAGAGGCATGAATACTATTAAAGAAAGCTGTAAAATTGTAGATCCTGGCTTCTTTTAGTACAATGTATTTCCATCGGCTTCTAAGGTGTCCTACTCATTTTTGTGAAACCTTAATTGAACAGTGAGGAGACCTACTGTTTTAAAGTGTCGCACTGCTGGAGATATTTTATCACGGCGTTTGATAGTATTATGTTTTGTAAGACATATCCTGTATTATATTTCTGACTTTCCAACAAAGTAGAAGCCACATGGGCACTTTCATAAAGTGAATAGAGTATTACAGGTTATTCATCCCCTGACTTTCATCTTCCTCCCTGAATGGAGATTAAGAGAAGAATCCTCCTTAATCACTGCTTTGCAATTGGCACAGTTTCACCAGGGGGAGCTGTCTGGAGGGAGCAAGCTGAGGAGGTGCAAACTCATCTGCCAAGAATATCCCCCAGATTAGTGGCGCATTCATTGGCAAATCTACGTTCATTCCCAAAATCTTGACTAACAGATGGTCTGCAGATAAAATATGGAAGCGTTTTGTTATTTAAGCCTTCACATTTCGTGAGGCAGTATATGAGTGGACATAAATAACTGGTCCGTGGAGATGTCTCAATTGACGCACGCCTTCAACGTGCATTTACGCACTCATCCACTGAAAATTTGCATATTTGCAGCTAGCCAATCAGGACATCACTACCGGCATGTGCGTGACATTGTATATACCAAAGCATCCCATTGCTCCTACATAACAAAACTTTATATAACTTTATATTAACTTCATAAAAGATATCCTGGTTTCAGAGGCCTGGATGAGCCCTTATCACGGTTTTGAGAAACCCAGGAGCAGCAGTTCTTCAATAGAAACAAGAATACTGTAACATGTAACCTATCACCGTATCCAAATTTCTGATCACTCTCTGTTAGTGCAGAAATGACTGGCGGTGATTTTGAACAATCAAGACACAACTGCCCGCAGATAATTAAAAAATCTTGATACTGTTAAGATTATGTTAACATGTAAACAATGTGCATGTAAACACACTTAACAATAACTGAAAGCTGGGAGGTTTTAGGCCTTATTTCTTACAGATGCCAGGTTTGATGGAGAACCAGAACATTTCTAGCATGTCACCATCTGATCAACCAATCCAGATTAGACATGAACCCACAATCCCTGCTTCAGGAGGCCACACTAAACTTATCCATTAAGCCTCTTGAGATGTTTTACATTAGTAATCTGTCTTTGCATGTAGAAGAAGACATAACTAGATCCTTCATATATCAGTATCACGTACATGGACAACTCGTGTGTGTCTGTCCATATGGTTTCATGTCAGTGTGTGTTTATCCGGTTGTAGATTGCTTTTCATGCCAAAGCAAATAAGACCAAGACTCCAATTTGTTTACTGCTTACTTTCCCAGCATGCTTCCATGTCAACGATTTATATGCGCATACAGCTCTCGTCATGCAAAATTTGTTCCTGGAATTCAACTAATAACTAGTATAATTGATCCAGCTGCATGCAGTCTTCTCCCACGTTTTTTCCCCCCATGAATTTAGATGAGCATATTCTCTATGCATACGCATGGTTTATTGTTATTTGCAGAGGAAGTATCAGTGTTAATTGGCTGTTAGTGTAACATTTTTGTCCTCCGACTGCTTGATACTGCATATAAAATTCCACATGGCTAGCAAACTTGTAACTCATGTCGGAGGTCTTCAGATGTAGTTTACCAGGGACTTTAAAAATATGTAGTATTTTAGTTAATCTTGCTTTTTAATGCCTTGATTGCCAGACAGAGGCCAGGAAAACTGAACCACAAAGTGTAATTTTATGAACAGTTCCCTCGGGAGAGACTGATAATGCAGAATAATTAACCAGCGAGCCATCTGCAGATGCAGCCATGGTAGATGTCCCACTTTTTGACGGCTCACCGATGAACTAATGCTGGTTAATTATGGCTGGGCTGCTACTCCCTCCCAAGAGGAACTATTTGGAAAATTCACAACGAAATGTCTGGTAAGGAAATGCAGTAATTAAGGTGGAGGAGGAAATTGAGAATAGAAGACTGGAGAAGTGGAAGATGGACAGCTGAGTGTAGTATATGACAGGAGGAAGAAATTTTCTTTTTGCATACTTTTCACCCTGAAACATAAGGAGTGTGTGTGTATATATTTCACTATGAACCATGCAATTTTAATCTGTCCAATAAAACAGCTCCCAAGTGCAGCAGCGGATCACTTACAAGGCTGTAAAAGTTTGATGCGGCTCTTGTCAGGTTGGATTTAGCATCCTGGGCTCTGTAAATCGGCCTCCACTGCAGACCGTATGGCCAAGTGCAGAGTGCCGGATCTCAATCCTGATTTATTTATCATTGTCTTATGCCTGCCAAGACAGGCGGTACAGCTCGGCCTATTTCTGTTACTGCAGAATGTACAGGGAAGTATCAGGTGCCATGAACCTTTACATAGAGGACATTTCAGTGTTACAAGTAGGTGTAAACACAGGAATTTACAGGAATCAACCTTTTTATTTTTTTCTCATTAGCTTAATGTAAATATAAGATATAAGTTTTATTTATTCAAGTTAATTCAACTTCAAATTGCTAGTATTTATTTTCAGAAACTTTGAAATGATCAGTTGAATGAATTTACAGTACAGAGTTCAATCAACTCATTAAACTGAGTTTCTAAAGAAACAGCAGACTTTCTAGCATGCATTGTTTTACAGTTAAAAGCTGTCCTGAGATGAAGAAAACAATGAGAAATTATGAAGATGTGCTGTGTGTTTCTAATACACTTTAAGACTTAAATATAGGTCATGATTGCTTACTTTTGCAATAATGAACAATGTGAACATTTTTTCTCATGTACAATTAATTCATATTATAAGTTTATTTGACCAGGGCAAAAAAAGTTTTTAATCATTACAAAATTACCTAAACCTGTCTTTTCAGTCAATTTAAAATTTTAGTTAAAATAAATATTTTACTTTAACAGCGTAAATTTGTGATAATAAACAAACCACAGCAGTCACAATAGTACTGGCAATTTAGATATTTTTTCACAATACATAATATACAAGCACCCAAGTTTGAACCATTCTCAGCATTTCCACAAAAAATGAACTGGTTCAGACCCTGAAAAGTTGGTTCTCAGCTGGAACCAAAAAATACCTGTTTTTTCTTGGACACCAAAGTGGGCGTGTCATATTCTACAGGTTGTTGTGCATTGTGCAGCGCCCTCCAATGATGACATTCTTAAATACAATGGTTCAGCTGAAAATTGATGGATGCTAGTTAAATAGGTAACGTCAAGACTCCAAGGGTTTTGAATATAATTACAAGAAACAGAGCTTACTTGGTGGAAAAGGGCTCACCGTAAGGCAGGAGTCTGGTGGATGATCAAATCAGGCAGATAGTCTCTTCTGGCACCTACGGACTATGAGATTTCAGCAATCTTTTAAGTTACAAGTGTGCAGCATGGATCTAATAAATTTGGGTACAACATCAAGTCAGATGTATGTAGACTGTACAATGATCACACCTACTGAATCATATTTTTTTTTTCACATTGGTCTTTATTCACACAGATACACCCAACTTTAAATGCCTTGGCCATGAAAGTAAGAAACATTTTTAAGAAAGTACCAACCCACAATTCTATTTTGCTTTTGTCAAGGTAATGTGATACTATGTTGCAAAGTGCTGTCCATTTTTGTTTATCCCATTTTGGATCATTGCAGCCTCTCGCCCTTTAGGGAGACATTGAGATTGGGCTATAGTATGTGGCAAGATAAACAGAGCCGACAAGAGAATGGATGGTAAAGTGTTGGCTGAAATTGTGACAGGGATACTGTTTATGTATGTGCATAGCCCTTCCGCAGTTAATGTGACACCCTGGCTTACAATATTACCATATTGTTCGGTAGACTGTTCATAAATTTCTATCAAGCATTAAATTCTTAGAGTCACAGAGTACAGTTTTGACCTGTACTTTAATGTAGCACCATAACACTTTAATCTGAAGGTTATTTAGACACATTCTCTAGTTTTTTCCTAAAACTATTGAAAAACACAACCTGTCAACCATGCTGTGTTACTATTAGACAAGGCACAGCTCTGATACGGGGGACAGGTGTTGAGGTAGAGAGGGCTGTCCACTAATCAATGGGTTCTATCCTTTGCTCTGCCTGTCCACATGTTGAAGTGTCCTTGGACAAGCCACTAACCTAAGTTGCTCCCAACGGGCAGGCCAGCGCCTCGCATGACAGCTCCGTCGTCTTCATATGTGTGAATGGGTGACTGAGAGCCCAATTGTAAAGCACTTTTAGGTAGAAAAGCAGAAAAAGAAGAGCAAGCATTTACCACATAAGTGCAGTCCAGTGTTCAAGGAGGTTTACTTGTTAATCAATCCTCTTGCATAGTGACATCACCATTGGCCATTTAAAAATGAAAGCATTTAAAGTCCCTCTTACTGTAATCACTCACTCAACTCACTCTTCTGTCTTTTTCTGCTTTCCATTTTTTTTTTACCTCCTAATGTCTTTCTGTCCTTTAAACATCTTTGTGATGGTTAGTGAGTCCTGAAGGTTATTGGTGTCACAAATGCTAGTATGTTGCACACAGAAACAGAAAAAACACACAGGTACACCAAGGAATGTATATGCTTTATAACAGTTGAGATACTTTGGTAGCCTATTTCATATATGCATCTGTACATAAAAGAACATGCTATGACAGTGTATTGGTACCGAATTTTCCCAGCTTTTTTGAGAGGGACCCATCTGCAGTCAAGATGGTGGACAAGGGCGCCGCCATATATCCAATCCATGCCGGAAGTCACAACCGGAAGTTGGTCTTCCCTAACCCTAACCCTAACCCGATCTACTAATGTATGTCATTGTTCTTGTAAGGTTACATGTTAAATAAAGTTTAAAAAGTTTAAAGTTTTTTAAAAAATACACGAAGGAAGACCAACTTCCGGTTGTGACTTCCAGCATGGATTGGATATATGGCGGCGCCCTTGTCCGCCATCTTGACTGCAGGAAGATACTCTCGGCTTTTTTGGGCAACTATAGTATTCATGCATAACATTTTTTAACTTTATTTGTAGTGGCCTCTATACTGCTGATTGCACTGTAAAGGAATGGGCCAGGTTTGTGTCAAATACCTGTTGTCAGCACAAGACTGAAAGATGGTCTTGCTCTTCCAGTGCCAACAATATTAGTTCCCATTAAAGGTTTGATCCAGATTCAGCGCAAACTTTACCCGAATTTCCAATATCGGGAATTAGGTGCAGATAACCTGTTGGTGGTGCTAATTCTCCAGTCAGGTACCAATCAACCATTGCGGAAGAAGATGGCTCAACAAGATGGCATAGTTAAAAGAGCACTAGTCAAACCTTGCATAAATTAAAACCAACTAAACCAGTTTCCATTGCACTTTTCTTTTATCGATGGACCAATTTTTCTACCTCAGCCATGCATCCAAACTTTTTTCGTTGAATTTTCAACTCCACTTTTTTTTAAGCTGGATGGAAACACACAAAGGTCAAAGGTCATTTGTGACCATACTTGCCAACCTTGAGATCTCAAAAATAGGGAGAAATTAATAACAAAAATTTTGAGTTCCAGAGACTTTGTTTCCTACATAATAAGTAGACTGCAGCCAACATTTTTACTCAAGAAGGAATAAGAAATAATTTGTCCCTCTGGTGTGAACTTGCGCAAATCTCTGAGATAAATACATATAATAATATTCATCAGTTTTCTTTCATTCATTTATTTTTTTTCCTTGCCCCTAAAAGAAAACTGGGGCGACTGATTTTACAAAATAATAAGGCATGGTAAGCTGTACTGTAGCTGTGTTGCTGTCTGCATGGAAACAGCAGACTTTTAGATCTGTGGGATTTCTACACACTCTACAGTGTCAGAAACAGGTTGTGATAACAAAAAAGTGTTAAAGTGTGAAAATTTGTCAGAAATCAGAAGAAATACAGGGGAACTGTGATCCTGGGAGGAAATAGGGAGAGGGTAATGAAAAATGTGAGTCTCCTGGGAAAATCTGGAGTGTTGGCAAGTACGCTTGTGATGTGGCATAAACAATAAATCCAGTGAGCAGAGAAGATGATGCAGAACAAGGTAGTTTGGCCAAGTGATCTAAGGTAGCCAATCTCAACCAGTGGACTGCAGCCTACTGGCGGGCCTCAGAGCGCTACTTAGTGAGCCACAGAGGCAGTGGTACTGCCAAATGGTTAAACTGAAATTAAAAAGGTTGTTTGGTAATTTACAAAACTAGATGTTTTTATATCAAAATGTGCCGAAGAATTCACATAAATAACACAAAAGTTACATTTGATAACACAATGCCCATCTCAATGTATAAGGTAGAGACAAACATGTTTAATCATCCTAGCTTATGCTCCCCTGGATGCAGACATACAAAATGGATCATTATATATTTGGATTCATAATAACAGTGATGCTGAGCCAAAAGCACAGTGTGTTGAAAGTGGTGAAATTTACCTTAAATAAAGGTAAAATGAAAAAAATAAAGAAAATTTAAATCCTGTCACAGGACAGGACACACTGGATTAAGGCTTCACTCACTCTGATAGCTTGGATTGGAATATTGGAATCCCATCACTGCCATTTCACAGCTTTTTAGTGTCACATTATGCTCTTGCCTAATGATGGGTATTTACATGCAGCAATTTTTGTGTTTGTGCAGCAAACCTGATTTTAAACAGGTGGGCATCACTTTGATGATTGCTTTTGGATGAATTCTTGTGTGGACACATAGCCATTATGGAGGGAAAGGGGCACAGCAAATGTGGGGTGACTGCCCGGGGTCCGAGGCAGCTAGCAAAACCAAGGTTAGATGTCCTCTAACCTTGGTACTGTGGATGCCATGGTAACATCCCATGCAGATAATCACATTTTATTATCCTGCGCTCACAAATCTTTGGGTGTCAATAAAAGCTCTCAAATGATTTTGTTGATACTTTGAAATTGTTTTGTCAAGTGGTATAGGTAATGTGGCACTAAGATGGATCAAATCCATCCTTTGTTAATTTAAGTTTTTGACTCAGCAAAGTTCCATTCTGTCAGTGTCTCCATCCATCACTAAATTCTAAAGTTTTCAGATGCATAAGCACCCATTGCAAAAATTGTCCAGTCTTAGATGTCAGTATCATGATTGTGCTATTCTTTTGAAAAAAAAAAAGTCTGAAGGAGCAGTGAGAATCATACAGATTTCTCCAAAATTTAAGGTAGTGTGGCCGAGTGGTCTAAGGCGCTGGATTAAGGCTCCAGTCTCTCAGGAGGCGTGGGTTCAAATCCCACCACTGCCATTATATAATATTTAGGTGTACTAATGACAGTTGCTACACTACGCTGTCAACTTCTCCAATCCAAATAAGTATCAATGCAGATATAGAAAACCCAAATGTATTCATCCTTCCTGAAACTTGACTTAATGTTGTCAGACTGTTTCAAACAAAGTGGATTGGGGGAATAAGCGCCCATTTGCGAGATGAATTGTTTAGAGACATACAATAACAGACTGTTCAGTCTTTGGGCTTGCTGTAAGGTCTATTTTAAGTCAAAGCTCAAGTCCAAGTGAAGTCATGAGCATGAGTAACTGGTGTTAGATTCCAAGAAAAGTTGCAAGTCTTTTTAGAATTTGTCAAGTCAAGTCTCACAGTCCATTATACAAATGGATTTGTTCTTACGTGGTGTGTATGAGTGATTTAGGAGAACTTGTCACATTCACCACTTTTCTTGTATTTTGAATTTTCTTGCAGATATGAACACATTTTACAAGTGATCCAGACCTGTCTTAGAGTCATGTGCAGTCAGTCTGCTGTTATCACAACCAAAGTTTTTCACTAATGACTGAGTTTAAAAAATAAATTACACTTCATAATCATGTCTACATTATCTTGTTCACTGCATTTCAAATTATAAGCTCATTGTAAATTTATATACCAGACCTATTACTGCCTGCTGTCAGGTGTATTGCACATGCAGGTTTATGAAGTCTCTCTCCAGGCGAACATCCTTGCCTCTTCTGTCATCTGTCTCTGTAATGGAAACTTCCCATGACCCTCTCCTCTCACTGCAGTCACTTACTGTGGCAAATGTTTTTTTTTTTTTTTTTGAAGTCATTTTCATATCAAGACATTTCTTCTTTATTTCAGTGACAGTCTGACCCTCAGGTAACTCTGAATTAACAGCACTTGCTCCTTCCGTTTCTTTGCTTTAGCAGGTCTTTTAATTCCACTGCTGATGCTGTTAAAATGACAGATTTTCGTTTATGGATCTCTGAAAGCAAAACGTCCAACTCCAAACTCGTAAAGTTTTACTTTTTCTCTGTGATGCCTTTTCATGAATAAACACGTCCTGACACATGGGGTAGGAAGTGCAGCCTATATGGTATTATTGAGGCATTAATTTTGCTAATTTAGTCTCATGCATGTGCACTCAAATACGCACAGGCGGATCATTTACACAGTCATCTGAAGTTATGGCCGTTTGTTGAATCTGACGTGGCCTGTTCGTATGAGACGTTCATATGAAAAAAAAATTTAAGATAAGAGTATGAAAATGTTCTTGCATAAGGCCCATTGTTTGTGTCTCAGTTTGAATCAAGCCCAAGTCATGTGACTTGAGTTGGTAACTGTCATGGGTAGTGTGGCCGAGCGGTCTAAGGCACTGAATTAAGGCTCCAGTCTCTCAGGAGGCGTGGGTTCAAATTCCACCACTGCCATTAACATTTCTCATTTCAATGTGATCTCTATGGTGGTCTTACACTCAAACTCCTTCCTTAAAGAGAGGATTTTATGTGCATTTCGGTTTCTAAACTGGATCACCATAAGATGAGTGTCTTGATGAATAATCCTGTAGGGGAAACAGTGATGACTCAAGGCAAACTGATTCATCTGCTCAACTTCAGCAACTGTGTATTTACAGCATTCTTGCGCATGAATTCTGTAAGCCATGGATTGTGAGAAAAAGTCACTTAAGAGCAGAGTGGTTCAGTGGAAGCACATGGTGCCTATAACCCTTGGATCAATGAATCAAAACCATAGACAAGTTTTAGCGCTTCTCAGCACCCCCATGCTGTCAACTTCTGCAACCCAAATCAAATATCAAAGCAAATATATAAAGCCCAAAGAGGAGGGTGAAGGTGAAGTAGGGTGGCTCATTGGTGAAAGGTGCTGGATTTTGTCTGCAGGCTCTGTAATTGCAATCTTTGTCTTGTCATCATGGGTGATGTCATCCCCATTTGGGTAAATGTTCACCAAATGGTGAGCCCAGACTGGTACAGTATGCACAGGTCATGGCATTGTTTAATACTCCTTCTACTCCTTCCTAATGTTACTGTATCAGTGTATTCAGACTCAAAGTCGCATGGCAAGTTAAGCCTTCAGTTACAGTAGGAAACTAGGGGCACAACAATTAGTCACATAGTTGACAAAAAATAGATGTGGACAATGTGGCTTCACTGAAATGTAATACCATACAAAGTTGGAAGTTGTTGAGTCTCCTGTAAATTTTGACCTGCACATTTTACATACTGCAAATAATTTCTTTTATAGACGGCCGTGTAGTCTTTCACCTCAAACATAATTACCTTTGCTTTTATTTTTTGCACCTAGAGCTCAGTAATGCGATGTTAGTTCTTCACGGTTCTCTCCTGCAACTTGATTGGATGCTACTGGAATAGTTCAAACAAAGTAGATCTGGGGAACTAAGTGTTGACTAACAGAATAGCGTTATTGTGAGCTGGATTAAGGCTCTATGGCTATACATGGTATAGTCAGTATGGATCCTGGGGACAAGTCACTTAAAAGCAGAATGGTGCAGCAGAAGTGTCCACGGACCATAACCCTGATGTCAGTGAATCTCAAATTTCCACTTCTCAAAGCTCTGTGCTGTCGGTTTCTCCAACCCAACCAAGTTGTTAAATTTTTGGATGAATTAGAACCTATTGCCAGCAGTGGCCAAAGTAGGACATCATCTTTGCTTTGTGCTGCAGATCTCGCATCTCGCGTCACATTCCAAGCAGCTAAATGTAGTTTTATGCTCCATTTCCCCTGGACGCACATGTTCAAATTCAACCACAAGGATTTAACACTATTCATGTAATGTTGTCAATAGCTATAGTTCTAATCAAGGCTCCTACACACAGGTTCTTGCAGGGCCAGATGGGTGGTTAAGAGCTGTGGTGCTTTTTTACATTTTGTCATCTCTGAACTGAACATAAAATAGTTGCTGGTTGTCATTGTGTTGTTCCTCAAAACACCATTTTCAGAATTAAAAGCACTCTAGTTCTTATAACAAATTAAACCTTCAGACACTATTTGGCACATTATTTTCAAGTAAGAAGAGCATTTGCCAATCCGGTCCACCTTTTGCAGCTCTACTTCAGTTAGCATGTTTTGTTTTTTGTTTACTGTGCTTAATAAATTCTGTCAGCCACAGATACTGGGCACAAAGTATTTCAAAGCAGATTGCCGCAACAGAAGTGTGCTGGGCCCACGACCCACAGGGTGATGGATCGAAACCATCCTCTGCTATGTGTAACTTTCTCAATCCAACTTTCTTCCATGTTGCAACATTTTAGCACAGATTGCCTTAAGTTTTCAAACTAAGACAGCTTCTCCCCATCCTGCTACAGCAAGCAGCAAAATGAAATGGGACACAGTTCCTTAGAAGAAGAAAGGATTTCTTTAACCAAAGCATGCAGAATAACAATTCCACTACTGGATGGGCGCCACCACTCATCTCATCTGTGCTGTCATTTGTTTAACAAGGTATCACAATCAATCAGACCCTTGTTTCATGCAACAGCTTCAGTGATACTGAATGGTCAAAGTAACACAACAGGCTGCAACTACAATCAGTGTGTGTTTGTGTGTGTGCATGAGAGGGAGGTGACAGACAGAAGGTGTGAAGTACTGTACATATAAATTAATGTGTGAATACATTATATCTGTGCAAGCAGAGAAGGACAAAAACAATGTGCAGAAGTGTTCTTTTGAGTTGGAGTTATAGTTTATAGTCATATGTTTGTGTGGTCATTTATGCATTTTCATGTGTGTGCATGTGCAATGTGTGTTGTTTGTGGAGGTGTGTGTTTCCGAGTCAACGTTTTCTGTACCTTTAAGCGAGTGAGTGGGTGTAAAGTGTTGTTTATCTCTGATATAACCTGCTGTCTCTCTAGTCGGTTCCAGTTAAAACAGCTGCAGGTAGGATGATACATTATGCTACTGAGATCCTTCATTGTTTCCTCTCTTTTTCTCTGTTTCTGTCTGTTTTAAATACTGTATGTTCTCAGTTTAGTGTCCTCATCTTCATCTCAGTGTCCTCATCTTCAGCAATGATGTTAATATTGTGCTCATTGTTTGCATCTCACTCTAACCCCACACTCTGGCCAAGTATGTCTCACAGTATGCCACAATTTCAACCAATTTGAGTACGTAATTTGGTTTTGGATGTTTTGTGTCCAATCAGATAGCAAGTAGGAGTATTGTTACTAGTAAAACAGGGGGAATGGGGGTTGTGAGGTTGTAGTTGAACAACATTGTTTTTCTCCAGACTCCTATGCCCAGTCCTGCCAAAGTGTGCTGTCATTCAAATTGTTGGAGAAACTGAGTTTTAGTCATGCTAGAGGCTTGGCTTGATGGTCATCAATGTCAATGAGTCGGTCCACCAGTTTGGTGCACACCTAAATATCTCAACAACCACTGGACGGGTTGCCACAAAATTTTGTACAGACATTTCGTGGTCCCCAGACGATGCATCCTGATGATAATGATGATCCCCTGATGCAGAAAAAAGGTGGTTTCAAACTGTGCAATTACTCAAGAACATTGCAATTGATTTATCAGTCCATTATTTGTGAGTCAAATGTCAAATGGAAATTTACCACTCATTATGTGGATGTCCAATCTGTGGTGATGGAAAATGTAGTCAATTGAAGCAATAAATGCTGAGTTCTCCTGCTCGCAGAGCCATGCTGACAGTGTCTACACCATGATGCATTGCATGTGAGTTTCTGATGCCCACACACGTTGCTGTGTATAGAAGGTATGCATATGACATCATAGTAAAAAAAGAAGACAAAAAAATGACATCCCTGGGTACAGCTAAAACAGAGAAAAATAGGAGAACTTGGTGAGTTTCACTGTTTGGTTCTGGAGCTGAAACTGTGCACAGCTGCACTTTGGGAAATGTTGGGTGTTTTTTTGAAATTGACTACAGTTACCATAAACACTGATTACACATCCACATAAAAAGTGGTGAATTTTCTCTTCAATAAACTGACAACAACAGAGGCAACTGTCCACAATATACAGTAGTGGACAGTCACAGCATAATTTACTTGTTTTATGTCTCTTTGTTTCTAATAAAGCCAAAGTTCTGGTTCATGTGCTCAGCATTTGAGCAACATATGGCTGATAAAGCCTGATGTTGAATGAACAGCTTCATTAAGCCAATGATGAAGACTTAAGCTGCGGTGTCACAAGTCATCAGCTTCATGTCGCTGCAGATAAACACTGAAAGGGTACATCTCTATGCAAATTTCATCAATTCTGTAAATAATTAGCAGGATTCTGACATTGTGGAAACCTGGTAACTCAAATCTAAAAACGGAAAAATACTTTTAATTGTTAGAGGAGTCATACACCTTGTGCCCTTGTTGACAAAAGGATATTTTCCACATTCATGTAAAAGATTCTTTATTTGATTCATGTCCCTTGAAAGGTCTTCGAGATCAATAAATAATTTTGAAGCGAATCATAAAAACATAGTATAATCACCATACACAAACACAAATGATTTAAAAATTTTTCTCAAAGTATTTGTGCCGATATTTCTTGCGAATCTCAATATTGTGGTGACATAGATTTGAGTTAAAACATCATTTTTGTTTGTCCTTTAAAAATTGGTTTGTACTTCGGAAGCTAGACATAGCTTCATAGGTTACAGTTAAAAACACAGGTACTTGTATAAGACCAAAGGAGTCTAACAAAAAGGACTTTACTAAACTCATGTTCAAATGAACAGGTCTACGGTCAGACATGAGAAGGCAGTCCAAACAAGCAAAGAAAGCAGGGAACCTAAAAACTGTTCACCTGCGCAGTTCCACTGATGTAGACAGGGTGTAAGTAATTAAGGTAAAGCTTTCAGAAAATTAAAGTAACAATAACAACAGCATGGATGTAAGGTGCTCTTGATAGGTATTACTACAGAGACACAAACAACACATAAATGAATACCTAAAGCCTAACAGTTTTAATCAATAAAGCATTCTGAAACAGTCCACATATTGTTGGAATAGTGTTGCTGACAACATTAGAAGAGCAGTGATTATCAAACTGGCAGTCTGAATTAAATAAACTGTGCTTGTATCTTCATTTTTTAAAATTCATGTCTCTGCAGGGTTGGACCAAGCTATTTACATAAAAAAATAGCTGATGTCTTTTGTAATTCATCTCATTACACTTCAAAAGTATCCAAAATGCATTGTACAGGGGTGTTTTCCTTTTAAATGTTAACTAACCTATAGCACATTACAACTGTTGTGCGTGTGTACATTATCCTCGTGGGTGGGTTGGTAGATGAAAGTAGGGGGAATCAATCCAACCTACACATGTGGGTGAATGAGACCCATGACACCTCCAGAGGCCAATTAGTGTTCTGTGCTCCCCTACAACCAAACATCATCCATACTAACTCACAGCTTGCTTCTACAACACATCCATGATGCGTATAAGGACATCAGTTTCGGTTACCGATCACACCGTGGCGCCAGGATGTGTTCCTGTGTGCTGTTAAACAAGAAGCGAGGAATGCATGTTAAAATAAATCATTTGTGCTTTTACATATTATGTAAAGTATTAGTAGCCTGACAGATTCAGTTGATAAAATCACAGTGCATTGCTCTGTGTTGATGGGAACAGATTGCGTCTTGGAGCTTGGGAGCACTGGAGCAACTAACTGTGTCTCTAAAAGCTTTCCATCATCTCTGTCAAAGCAGCTAATTAACAAGACAACAAATAGGGTCTGCAGTAAGGAGGAGAGAGTTTGTTACACAGAGGGAAAACATGATCCTGCTAATATTAAAGTATGGATTGTAAGGATTGATTTGAACACAACGGTCATTAATTACACATCTGACAGGCAGTCATGAGTGTTTACTTAAATATAGATTATTATTCATGGAATATGTGCACATATTAAGAAATACATATTAAATATTAATATATTTAAAGGATAATTTTATTTTTGCTTAAGGGCATTTTCCCCTTTTGGTTATAAGAAAATTGTACTAAATAAGTTAATTACTGGGGTCTGGAAACACAGCTACAATATCTCCGAGGTCCAATGAGACAAGAAATACAAGAATTCAGATGATCTACCAGGTTGTCCAGCCAATAGTTGATCCACATTAACCAAACAGCTTTATTTAAAAGTAAATTTCAAATTAAGTGCACCCGAAAAATTGTGTGTGCACAATTGCAGCAAATGTAATTAAAAGTTAAACAGAAAGTTGTAAACTTGGAAGGATGTTTTGTTAGTCGCGTTTGGGTAGTAATTTACTGTTCGCCTTTCCTCTTCCAAATAATTTTGGCTAACACGGGAATTTTTTTCAAAATATCAGAACAAACACATGTTGCCATGTTCTCAGCAATTAATTTGGTGAGTACAAGGTTGTGTCCAACACAAATTACGGCCAAAATAAAGAAAAAATAAAACCCATGTTGTGTGAAGAATTTACCGTTATGATAAATGTACAAAGACTGTAGAAAAATAGGTTAATTTTATGGAATAGTAACGACTACATTTCTAAATAAATTTATTTTAGATGAAGCTATTCAGCTTTGATGAACTTTCGACCTGACCTGTGAATTTTGCTGAAATTCACCTTTGACAGGTAACAAACCCTCTTAACAGTGCTGACCTCAGAGGGAACAAAGAGTCAAAAATCATGTAATTTATTACGTGTGTATCATCCACTTTTAAGTAACTCTGTTCTGTAGAGTAAAACTGCCGCATAAAAAAGAATGGATGGGTGAACTGAATGTCAAGATAATGAACAAACATTTGTGATTGTCTAGAACTACCATGTTTCCATGTTACCAGGTACAACATTTTGCCAACTAATAGCTTTGAGCACCACCTGCTAGGGTTGTTCAATATGTTTACTGCTTGGCAGATTGAGGGAGCTTCTTAAGAGCAGAGCCATCACTGCAAATAAGTCTATTTGCTGCAAGAAGCTTTTTAGTTTAGGCCATTGCATTTACACTTTAGAAATCATAAAAGTGTTCAATTTGTGAATATTAATTTACTGAAGAAATTCTGTAAGTATCATAAACCTTTATATTTGCTACAAAGACTATTTTCTGCAATGATTTAAAATCCCTGTGGCTTTTTGTTGAGGGAAGCAAAGTGATGCTAACTTTCAGACTCATAACTGCAACACTGTCTACAAAGCAAAATCTGCAAGACTTGAGGCGACCGGCATCATGCTGACTGTGAATGATTAGTTTGTTTGGTTTTGTGGGGATATAATTGGATATAATTGGTTAGTATTTACCTGAAGTCATTCATGAATCTGTGACGCCTACAAAGGTGTATGGTCACAAATTTTGACTTATAGTTTATGTGTTTTTTTATATGAAAAGAATGAGCCAATTTGATGTGTTTTCTACTGAGAGTATTAGAGTGTAGATCCCTAATTCCACCACAAGGGGGAGTATCCCCCTTGTGTGAGCGCTTGTTGTGGTACGCTGCGTCAGACTGACGTTCCTCAGACAGCTACCAGCCTGCCATGGAGAACGCACAGAATGACTTCTGTCTCTTCTTTTCCTGTGAAAACAGGTTAGTAAAGTGTGTTAAAAGACCACAACTCAGGTATAAGGACCGTTAAAAACCTGTTGGATGTATAAATGAGGTTTTGATGTAGAAATCGTGATGTAAACTGTGAAGAAGTGTAAAAGCGAAGTAGCTGCGCTTCCTCTGTAGAAAACAACCACACCGAATGGCGGACTGGCAATGTTTTCGCTCGGTTTTGTAGGGCTCCTGGGTATTTATTTTCATTTTCTTTTATGAGTGACTGTTTTGTGTGAATGTTCATACTGAAGTGTTGAGTCAGGTTAAAAGAGTATGCCGACACGTTGCTTATACTATTGTTTGCGTTCATAGGATGTGTTCAGAAGGGCAGTAGAGTAGTAGAGGCTATAAAGAGCTTCAAGGTGTTAAAAACACAAGTAAAACATGATTATTTTGGTTAAAACCAGTGGAAATGTAACCGTGAAGGCAAATGTGTTTTGTGATTTCATCCCTTGTTGGGAACATGGTACAGTTTATTGATTTTTGACATGTTTATGGAGTATGGTTAGTGAATGAAACAATTAAGTGCAAACCTGAGCAAGTAAAGAAAAATAGTAAAATTCTGTTTAATAAAAGACAGCTACCAGCCTGCCATGGAGAACGCACAGAATGACTTCTGTCTCTTCTTTTCCTGTGAAAACAGGGCATTTATCTTCTGGGACCAGGTGACCTCAGCTCGAGGCCTGTAACAGAATTTTGGAGGCACCGCTGGGATCAGCGTCATATGCGAGGCGATGCTGATCCACTAACCTACGAACCCAAGGCAGACGTCACAGGACCGGCGTGTGGGAGCAGCAGGTGTATGACTGAGGCAGCCACGGGACCACAGAGTGCGAGGGGATCCGCAGCTGGAGGAGTGCAGCACTGCTTGCTCAAAGGTTACCGTACTGTGCAACACTGCTAACAGAAGAGATACAACATGGGGGATGTTGAAAGGAAAGAACTGGTGTGGAAGATAAAGAAAGGTCTTCACACACTGACGGCAGAGGAACTCTATGGAGTGGTGGAAACCCTCTCGCCAGTACCTGAACTGGATCCTGTAAGTGCGGAAAAGGACAATGAGGAGAGTTGTGTTGACTACATATGTACTTACCTGAACTGTAAAACACTGCTTGATCTAGAGGACCAGGGTTTTGCTTATTTGTTGTGTTTGAGGGATGCGATCGCTGACCTCACGGCTAGGCGAGTTACTGAAGTCAGCCCACCTGTAGGATCAGAGAATGAGGTTGTTAAATTGGCATCATCACCCTTACAGATCACAGAAGCTCAGCAGGGCAACACAGAAAGTCAGTCAGCTGACACGCTCACTAGTGAGTCTGCAAATCCACAATCAGCAGAGTATGGGGTGTTAATGGCTAACTATGAAGCTCTGGGTAAAAAGCTAATTGAGTTTAAAGAGGCATCAGTTCAACATGCACTTACCGACACTACCAGGCAATTGCCACACTGTAGAGTAGAAAGACAGAGCCAACATCTACCCTACAACAGATTCAGCACACAGTAAACCTGATAGCATGGTTTCCCTAAGAGACCTATCATTCCTGCAGCGCAGGGAATTCAAAGTTTACGGGGGTCAGGTCGGGGACAGTACATCAGACATCAGCTATCATGGGCTGTGTAAGCAGATTGATGAGGGACTGATGGCCAAGTACACAGAGAGTGAAATCATTCAAGGTGTCCTCCGCATCATCAAACCAGGACAATTTAAGGACATGCTGATTAATAAGGATGACTTAACCCTCAGTGAGCTCAAAAGCTTTGTGCGGTCACACCTGAGTGAAAAGAGTGGAAGTGAGTTATTTCAGGAGTTAATGAGCACAAAACAACATGAACAGGAGAGTCCCCAACAGTTTCTTTATCGGATGATCGGACTGAAACAGAAAGTTATGTTCGCTTCCAGACAAGATAACATGGACATTGAGTATGAGCCCCGTACAGTTCAGAATGTGTTTTTGCGTACGATTCATCAGGGTCTCCTCCCCAAGTACAGTGACATTCGTAATGAACTCAAGCCCCTGCTCTCTGACAGTGCTGTGTCAGATGAAGCGCTGATACGCCAGTTGAATAAAGTATCCGGTGAAGAGAGTGAGCGACAGCGGCGCCTGGGATATAATCCCCGCCAAAAGGTAACACATGCTCACACTGCTCAAATTGAGACTGATCAGGACACTGAAAAAACAACAGACTCTAAAACAAAGAATAAAAATAAAGTGATTGAGGAACTGAGTGCAAAAGTCGATGCTCTGACCAAAGTCGTGGAAGCTCTCACAGCCACAAAGACTGCAGAACAATCCTGTCAGTGCACCCACACTCAACCAAAGCCCAGACTGACAGCAAAAAAGTATGGTTGCCCTAGTTGTGTTGAAAAGGGTACAGACTCATGTAATCACTGTTTCATCTGTGGCGATGCAGGGCACCGGGCAGCAGGATGTCTTAAAAGGTGGAAAGCAAAGAGCCCAGGTCAGCCCTCCGCTGATGTTCACGCCTTAAGCAGCAGAAAACCGCTCATCCCTCACAAAGGCGGAGCCGCAACCAGGACAAAAGACTCAGGTACAAACGAACTGCGTCAGTCCCTCACTCACAAGCCAAGAGACTGAAGCCCATGAAAGAGTGGCCCAGCTAGTGGGAAAGAAATGCAGCATCAAATGCTACATCAATAACTACGCAATGGACTGTTTGCTGGACACTGGTGCCCAAGTGAGTATCCTCGACCGCCAGTGGGTAAAGACTTACCTTCCTGATCACCAGCTGCGTCCATTGGCTGAACTGATAGGGCAGAAGACTCTCAGTGTGCTCGCTGTCAACGGTGAGCCCTTGCCATACGATGGTTGGATGGGGGTGATGGTGAGTCTCCCAAACAACAGTGACCCAAACTTAGTGATACAAGTGCCCTTCCTGGTGAGTAGCATGCCCTTAGACCGCCCCCTGATTGGCTTCAATGTAGTCGAACAACTGATCCTAGGAACAAAGGAGGGCGCTGATCTCATGCCCACGCTTGTTAGCCTCATTCGTGGTGCAATGAATCTGCAAGATGATAAAGCCACTACATTAGTCAACTTCATCCAGACAAAACTCACCAGTGATAGTGATGTAAATCAGAGTGTGCTTAAAGTGGGACCATATGATGTAGTTGTTCCAGCTGGTCAGGTTAAGTTTGTTAAGTGTAAAGTACCATCCACATTCAACACATCAAAATCACTCGTGCTCTTTGAACCCAGTGAGGACAACCCCCAGTTGCAACAGCTTGATGTTGGTGACAGCCTAATAGAGATTTGTCATGAAAAAGCCCCTTATGTGAAAGTCCCCATAGGCAACCACACAAAACATGATGTAACTCTGTTCAGCAGAACTGTGCTAGGGAGCATTGAGTCAGGAGTTAAAATAGTGCAGACTGATGAGGTAAACCCAGCTACACCAAGTGTTACCCAGGTAGCTAATGTTGACGAACCTCCCCAAACTCAGCAGGACAGGAGTAGTGAGAGGGTTAGTGCGGTGGAAAAATGGGACCCCCCAGTGGACATTAGCCACCTAAGTGAGAACCAGCAGGAGATTGTAAAGGAGGTGTTACGAGAGGAGTCAGGAGCATTCGCACGAGACGACAATGATATGGGGTGCATAACAAGTTTGGAGATGTCCATTACACTCAACGACAATACTCCCATTCAAAAATCATATACCTCCATCCCAAAGCCCCTTTATAGGGAGGTAAAGGAGTATATTGAGGACCTCCTGGCGAAAGGGTGGATTGTGAAATCTAAATCCCCTTACTCAGCACCTGTCCGTGTGCGTGCGCAAGAAAGACGGGACACTCAGGCTCTGTATCGATTACCGTCTCCTTAACCAGCGCACTGTCCCGGACCGCCACCCCTTACCGAGAATCCAAGACCTCACAGACACTTTGGGTGGGTACAGTTGGTTTTCCATTTTAGATCAAGGGAAGGCATATCACCAGGGGTTCATAGCCGAGGGATCACGCTACCTCACTGCATTCATCACCCCCTGGGGCCTATATGAGTGGGTACGCATACCCTTCGGGTTGACCAACGCACCCGCTGCGTTCCAACGCAGCATGGAAGAGATGCTTGCCCCCCTTCGTGATGAGTGTTGTATTCCATATTTGGATGACATCTTGTGTTATGCCCGCACCTTTGAGGAGCACGTGGAACGGCTGAGAAAGGTCCTCAGAGCCCTACAAGGTCACGGGGTCAAGCTCAGGCCCACAAAATGCGACCTGTTCAGGCGGGAGGTCAGATATGTAGGTCGTCTGGTCTCGGCTGAGGGTGTGCGCATTGATCCTAAGGACTTGGATGCAGTGTACGCTTTGAGGAAGGAAAAACCTGCCACTGTTGGAGATGTGAGGAGGATTGTTGGATTTTTGAGCTACTATAGGTCATACATTCAAGATTTCTCCAGACTGGCACATCCCATCTATGAACTGTTGCAGCCAAAGAGAAACCAAGAGCAGTATCAGGGAGGTGTGGGGGGCAGAAGGGTAAGGGTACGCAGCTGCCATCCAGGACCCCAGTGCAGTGGACTGAGACCCACCAAGAGACACTGTGTAAGTTAATTGATATGCTGGCTAACCCCCCTGTTCTCGCCTATCCAGATTTTGAGTTGCCATTCGTGCTTCACACTGATGCTTCTGATAAAGGGCTGGGAGCCGTCCTTTACCAGAGCCAGGGTGGTAAACTCCGGGTGATCGGGTACGGCTCGAGGACCCTCACACCGGCTGAAAAGAGTTACAGGCTTCACTCAGGAAAACTGGAGTTCCTGGCCCTTAAGTGGGCCGTCTGCGAGAAATTTAGGGACTATTTGTTCTATGCGCCCCATTTTACCATCTTCACCGACAACAACCCCTTAACATATGTTATGCGGACTGCCAAACTGAATGCTGTTGGGTTCCGGTGGGTGGGAGAACTGTCTGACTTTAGATTTGACATACGCTACAGACCAGGCAGATCAAATGTCGATGCAGACACTCTGTCAAGAATTCCACTCGACATTAATGCTTTTGTTTCTGAGTGCACAGAAGAGCTGCCTAGAGAGACGGTCACTGCCACATGGAAGGCTGCAAGGCAGGCAAGGAGGGCGATGTCACCTGGGTTGCTGCCCTGGCTCTGTCACAAAGTGACCAGGCTGAATCAAGCAGCAGAGAATCCCTGCAACCCATTGACCTCGCTGAACTGCAAAAGGCTCAGAGGACAGACCCAGTGATAGGTGAGATCCTTAAAATGAAAGACTCTAACCAAACTTTCACACAAGACATGAAAAGGAATGTGACAGGCATGGTCAGGAAAATGATGCATGAATGGAGCAGGCTTCACATTGAGGACGGAATACTGTATCGTAAAACAACAGAGAGACGCCAGCTAGTCTTGCCTGCTTGTTTTAAACCACTGGTCCTCAAACACTTACACGACGACATGGGACATGTCGGGGCTGAAAGAGTCCTCAGTTTGGCAAGGCAAAGGTTCTATTGGCCGTACATGAGGCGTGAGATCGAAGCTTATGTCACCAGACAGTGCCCATGTATCAAACAAAAGAAGCCAGTGACACAAATAAGGGCCCCAATGTCCAGCATCAGCACAAGCTCACCCATGGAGTTAGTTTCCATTGATTTTCTACATTTAGAGCCTAGCAAGGGGGGCTACCAATACATTTTAGTAGTTGTAGACCACTTTACTAGATACGCTCAGGCCTACCCGACCCGCAATAAAGCTGGTAAAAACCGCCGCAGAAAAGATTTTCAATGACTATATCCCCAGATTCGGCTATCCCTCAAAGCTCCACCATGATCAAGGGCGCGAGTTTGAAAATGAGCTCTTTCGAACTCTGCAACAAATGAGTGGGGTGGGACATTCACGCACGACCCCTTATCACCCCCAGGGCAACCCGGCCGAGCGGTTCAACCGCACTGTGTTGCAAATGCTGCGGACCCTGGGTGAGAAGGAAAAGGAAAGATGGAAAGAGTACCTCCCCCAGATTGTTCATGCTTACAATAGCACACGCCATGAAGCAACCGGGTACTCGCCTTTCTTTTTGCTTTTTGGCCGACACCCGCGGTTACCCATAGACCTGTTGTTCAGACTGACCACAGACAAGGAGCCTCAGACAACAAGGACCTACGCTGAGAAGTGGGCAAAGTGTATGACAGAGGCATATCGGATAGCTTCAGAAGACAGCAAGAACTCAAGTGCACGTGGAAAAAAGTACTATGATAAACACACAAGAGGAGTGGTCCTGCAACCTGGAGACCGGGTGTTAGTGCGAAATCTGAGCGAAAGAGGCGGTCCTGGAAAATTGAGGGCATATTGGGAAAATGCTGTGTATGTTGTAACAGAACAAATCAAAGACAGTCCAGTCTACAAGGTGGTCTCAGAGATGGATAGGAACAAGTCACGAGTTCTGCATCGTAACCTGTTACACCTCGTCAATGACTTACCTGTCGATCTGCCTGTAACAAAAGAGAAAGGGAAACCATCATTAAACAGGAAGAACAGTAAAAAGCCTGTTGAACGAGAAAAAGAACGACAACAGAGCAGTGAGACAAGTTCTGATGATGATTCCACTTACTATGAGCTAAGATACAACCTGAGAACTGGAAACAGAAAAAGTGTCATACATACCTGTGAACCAACCCGTGTTTCCAAGGGGAATTCAGCTCCTGCTGAATCAAGTCGAACAGTCAGCTCTGAAAAACCTGTAACAGAGAGAGGATTAAGACAGGTAGAGAAAACACCTGAAAAATCACTGAGAGAACAAAGAGAAACCGAACAAGAACAGTGTGATGAACAAAACGTCGATCCTGACAGCAGTGCTGAAGAGGAGGAAAATGGGAGTGATGCAGGGTCCGGGGTCATTCAGACCCCTGGTACAGGCAGTGAAAGTGAAACTGTGCAGCCTGTTCCAGAGGAAACTGCTGCTGGACCCAGCCTGGCCCCTCAATCAGATGAGCAGACACTCAGAAGGTCCAGTAGAGAGAGACGACCAGCGGTACTCTTTACATATAACAGTCTAGGTCAGCCCTCACTTCAGGCACAACCATCAGTCAGTAGTGTAGAAGCTTATGAGACACCACACATGGCATTTTGGGGCATGCAACCATACCCCCCGACACCTTACACTGTTCAGATGGCACATTGTATTCCGGTACCCTACCTGTCACCGCCATATAATGCTTATTCAGGATTTCATAACATGCCTATCTACACTTATTAAGAAGTTGTTAACGAGTAGCACTTTAAGTTTTTGATCATAAGAAGTGATATTTTGTAAATGAGTTAAAAGGTAAAAGAAGTAAAATGTCAGGAGCCATTTTATTTTCTGTTGGGGAGTGTGTGACGCCTACAAAGGTGTATGGTCACAAATTTTGACTTATAGTTTATGTGTTTTTTTATATGAAAAGAATGAGCCAATTTGATGTGTTTTCTACTGAGAGTATTAGAGTGTAGATCCCTAATTCCACCACAAGGGGGAGTATCCCCTTGTGTGAGCGCTTGTTGTGGTACGCTGCGTCAGACTGACGTTCCTCAGACAGCTACCAGCCTGCCATGGAGAACGCACAGAATGACTTCTGTCTCTTCTTTTCCTGTGAAAACAGGTTAGTAAAGTGTGTTAAAAGACCACAACTCAGGTATAAGGACCGTTAAAAACCTGTTGGATGTATAAATGAGGTTTTGATGTAGAAATCGTGATGTAAACTGTGAAGAAGTGTAAAAGCGAAGTAGCTGCGCTTCCTCTGTAGAAAACAACCACACCGAATGGCGGACTGGCAATGTTTTCGCTCGGTTTTGTAGGGCTCCTGGGTATTTATTTTCATTTTCTTTTATGAGTGACTGTTTTGTGTGAATGTTCATACTGAAGTGTTGAGTCAGGTTAAAAGAGTATGCCGACACGTTGCTTATACTATTGTTTGCGTTCATAGGATGTGTTCAGAAGGGCAGTAGAGTAGTAGAGGCTATAAAGAGCTTCAAGGTGTTAAAAACACAAGTAAAACATGATTATTTTGGTTAAAACCAGTGGAAATGTAACCGTGAAGGCAAATGTGTTTTGTGATTTCATCCCTTGTTGGGAACATGGTACAGTTTATTGATTTTTGACATGTTTATGGAGTATGGTTAGTGAATGAAACAATTAAGTGCAAACCTGAGCAAGTAAAGAAAAATAGTAAAATTCTGTTTAATAAAAGACAGCTACCAGCCTGCCATGGAGAACGCACAGAATGACTTCTGTCTCTTCTTTTCCTGTGAAAACAGGGCATTTATCTTCTGGGACCAGGTGACCTCAGCTCGAGGCCTGTAACAAATCAATTAGCCATGGTAGCAGAGTGGTTTGATGGATAGAGAGACTTGTGATAGTTTCAGCTATTGACATAAATAAAAGATGGACACCGCTCCACATCCTCCCACTGTTCAAAACTGAAGCCCGGATATGAGCACTGACATCTTTCACTGGTGATGTCATCTGGAGGCAGAGTCTGCCCAGTAGTGACCAGTGTTGGAGCCCTGAGTTTCCCGCCCATACAGACAGCCAACTTCATCGCAAGCTCAGCTGTCAATCATGGCATGAAGCCCCATTTTGATATCATCAAGTAACTGATTAACACCAAACTGATCAGAAAAATGAACACACCAAATGACAGAAACCGTCTTTGAGAAAAATTTATTTGACGTGTACTTTGATGTTTTAGTTTGGCCCATGTGCTATCTATTAACATTGAGAAGGCACGATTTATGACCTGTAGTGCAGCCAGGAGGCAATATCAAGATGCTTTGGCTGCACCTTTGGGGAGCTCTCATGTTGTCAGGATGATTCAAAACCTGCATCACCCTAATGGGGTTTATTTTGCAATAATGACCTGCTCACTGTACATTATCCTTTACTTAAAAAATGTTAGCATGCTAACAGAGTAATCTCCGAACTCACTCCCAACTTGTCAGATACTGACCAAATAAAAGGGTACACAGTCATCTGAAACAGATGCAGCAGGCTTTTCAAGTGACCTCAATGTAAACCCTTCCACAGCTAAGATGCTGATGGCTGTTGACGTAGTATAAAGTGGAAGAAAGTCCACACATGACAAAACTCATGATGAGAATGTGTTGGAGATGATAAACATGGTGAACGTTATACCTGCAAAGCTTTTGCATGTTAGCATCATTGCGAGCATGTTAGCATGCTGACATTAGCATTTCACACAAAGCACTGCTGTACCTATGTATGTACACCCTCACAGAGCTGCTAACATAGCTGTGGACTTGTAGTGTTGTTTTCCTATAGGCCTCCTGTTCACATAACCACTTACTATGTATATGACCTACAGACTGGGAGAAAAGTTCCCTAGTTCATATGTTAGAGGGAATGTGAAAAAAAAAAAAAAAAAAAAAAAAAAAAACTAAAGTGGCCAAAACTGAATTGTACTGTATTATATATTGTATATTATATATCTATAGTATACATATTTACTATATTATAATAGCAGATTTTAAAATTAATGAGGGTAAAAGTTAACATGCACCAATCTTTGTCAGAACTAAGGGACAAGTTGTGTTTCCAGGAATACTAATTGATGGATAACATGCCTTAAAACAAATGTTATCACAATTACCATTGCGATAATGAGAATGAAATGTAAGTGGAGAAGCAAAAACATGGCAATCAATGGCTGATTAAGGGCAAATTTTGATTTATTGTATGCTGTCCTTTTCCAGATTATAACTGGTAAATGATTTTCAGGCTCTATAATATAAAGAGTTCTTGTGGCAGCAAATAATAGCAAATGTACAGACAGAGTTTGGGAGATAAAACTTTATGAAGGATGATTTAATTTAAATCCAAACAGCCTATCTTGTGTTATTCTTTTTCTATTATTTATCTTTAAATTCAGCTAATTTAGTGAGCATATCCATCATATTAGAAGTGGATGACACTGTTTTCTAATATCTGGTATTACCGAATAGAGGGACAATATTGAGTGAGCAAACAGTTGAAGTAGTCTAAACCTAACACACAGAAAATGCAATATGCCACATTATGAAAACACCTGTCATCACTTCAGACATGCCTGATGCTCCTTTGGCAAACTTTGGGAAATCATCAACACCTTATTAGTCCTAATCTTTTGGTTGCACAAGACAGATGGAAGACAGAGAATGCAATTTATCGCTGCTATTATTGCAGTCATGGTGCAAACAAAGTTTTTCTTTTCCTCAAAGTGTCAATTATAGAATCATTAACAGAGCAAAGATGCCTCTAGCTGTTGTGATAGTTTCCACTTTTGTTTGGATTTGACACAGTGATGTGCTGATGGCGTATAATTAACTCCTGCATACATCTTCTTCATTAATCAGCAAGACTACAGTATTACACTGACTATATGTATTGATGCACTGCTTTTTAGCTGTGAACAGCAGATGTGTATCTCACTTTGTCAAGTGGTTGGTCCACAAAAAATTCCACACCCATTGGCAGCCACAGTTTTCCCCCTTAGGGGGCTGAAATGAAACGGCATGGAGGTTGAGTGTGTGAGTGTGTCTGTGTGTGTGTTTGTGTTCATGCCAGTTGCTCAAAGGGCATGGCAATGGGAGTAGCCTATCACAAAAAGGTGCATAATTTCCAAATGGATCACACAAAATTCAACGGAAAGGTTGATCATGAGCCAAGGTACAGGCAAAAAATAGGGTGTGGCAGTGGAAGTGGCCTATAACAAAAAGGTAAACAGATTCTAAACAGATTCACGTAGCATGGTCAAACTTTGTAGAAAGAGACACACACACACACACAGAGAAGCAGCCATATACATATACACAGACTTTTTAATGTTTTTGGTTGCATTATTTTGTTTAGACTTGGTATGAAATAAAGTCAATTCAGCAGAATAGTATTTAAGGCAGACAATTAGATCCTGTTTAATGTCTAAATTTAAAAGGATAGTTCACCCCAAAATGAAAATTCAGTCATTTTCTACTCACCCTTATTGCTGACTGAAGGTCAGGTTTAGTTTTTTAGTCCACAAAACCCTGCTGGAGTTTCAAGGAAAACAGTGTGTAAGAATCTGCCAAATAATATAAGTGAATGGTGACCAGTTTTCAAATGTAAAAAAGAAACCAAAAACAACTTTTTTTGTAACATAGCTCAAATAAGCAAGATGACTATGTGGCTAGCAACCTTAACTGTCAACAGTAGTAGCTAAACACACGGTGCACCAGCCTTTTCAGCTAACGTTAGCTACCCAGCTGAAGCTAATTTTCTTTAAAAAATACAGCAGTCAGTACAGCTAATGTTACTCATCATTTACACTACAAATCGCTCCAATATCACTGTATTAATCTTGTATTAGCATTAGCAAGAATTTTAGCTGCCAAGCAAACACAAAAAGTTTGCTAATGCTACATTTTAGTCACACAAATTGTGGAGAAAACTGATGACAATGACAATTTCAAGACTGATTTTTCATTTTGGCTTGTCTTATAACAGTTAGCACCAATATGTCAGTTTCTATCATTTGACAAATTAATACTTTAAACGACCATTAATGAACAATGAACTTATCAAACTTAATAAGCAGGTCTGAACTCCTGCATAACTAGTGGAAAATAAACATGTCCTCTCTATCAACCTCTGTCCTTCACAGTCAATAAAGCATGGACAATTTAATGATTTCCATGTTTAAATGATTTAATGGTGCAGAGGGGCAGTCATTAGCCTCTTCTTCCCAATTAGCAATGTGTTCTGATATGGAAAATAAATGAAGGATAAATAGACATGTGTTTACATAGAACCTTCGGTCAATTTTCTGACATTTATGTATAAAGCTGTCAATACATACATAATTTCACATGTTTGCAGCATTTGCACATCCCACAATACAACATTACTGTGTATTGTCACCTGAAAAATGTAATAGAAGTAACATTTCTGTGTCCCCACAAATTCTGAACACTGCCTGCTGTTTTGTGCTTATCTATTATATTAGTTGGCATTAGAATATTGTTCCTGGAGAAATACTATACATATGTACATCTACATATACTGTATATAGCATCTGAAAGCAAAAGTTCCTGTTTCTATTCAGTAATTATGAGACTATATACCCAAAAATGGTTGTGTAACCATGGGAACACACAGACTGTGTGTATGTTGCGGCTGGGCCCATTGTTACTGTGCTTGGCCTTGTCTTACTGTTGACTTGATCTCAGCAGCACCGATATGTTTAAGTTGTAATTTAATTTCATAGGCAGAAGTAGATAACAGTATAATGACTCCACAGGTAAATCCTATCACAGGCTACAGAAAGTCTTTTGTGTCTGTTGCTTTATGGCTGCTTTCCTGTTTTTATCTTCGAACATAGTGTGGAATAACGTCATGCAATAAAGTGATGAATATGTAAATGCCCCTTTTCTTATTAATATCATTCTTTTATTTATATATATTCTTTTATTTATATAGGCAATATCATAAATCCCACTTTGCCTCAAGGAGCTTTTTTAAATGGTTGTGCCTGAGGTAATATGGCTGGATCAAATTTTTTGAGACAAACCTAATGACATTGCGCCCTGGTCTCTAAAGTGGTATATTTTAAAATTTTTAGAATAAACTGAACGGAAATGAAAACCGGCCACAAACTGACACTTCCTCACTTGACAATCACCTAAGGGCGCTGCTGGCCTCAGGCAGCAGTTCTGCCATGAGGGAGATGAGTGACTGTATGGCCACCAGAGGCGCTCTAGTGGCTGTAGTAAATATGACCAGAGAAGTATGACTGGAAAAGTCCATGTAGGGTTGAGGTCAAGGTGGATGGATGGGTCAAACAAACACAGGACTTTCATCCAGGACTCTGGGGTTTGTGTCCCATTTGAAACCAAAAGCTTAGAGAGTTATTTTAAATTGTAAGTTGCTCTAGATTTTTTTTTCACATACGTGTGTGTGAATCTCCATATTTTGACAGTTTTTTTCATATATCTATGTTATTGGTTACCCTTTGCTGTATGTCTGCCCGTGAGTTTTTCTTAACCACTGAACAGTATTAAAAGAGCTACTAACTTTGACTAAGCAGAATTCAATTAGTTTAAAAGCACAGGGTTTTTGTAATTTCCTGAAAAGTAACATAATTACATAGTTGGAGTTAGGCATAAAAGGTTACTGCCCAACTCCAACGATATGTAACATTCTTATTTTAACCCATGCTACGATCTTTTCCTAAACCTAGCCAAACTGTTGCTGCTTTACATTAACAATAACTGTTAACATCATATAACTTCCACCATGTACAGTCTGGTACACTTCACGAGTCATATTATCATCACATCAGTCATCAGTCATACCAAACCAAAATGTGATCATTTTACAAGATAAAAAAAGGTTTACAAGGTCATATATCATTTTGGTCCCCAGAAATCGATTTATGCTGTCATTTAGGTATGAGGATGTGTTGCCTCTTCAGTCATACTATTTTGTGGTCAACAATAAAACACCAAGTAACGTAAAAATAAGTAAATAATAATATAAAAACACACAATAGTAATAAAAACATTTCAAGTTTTATATACATATTTTACATGTGCTATGCGTGAGCAAATATTTATTCATTTTGTTTGTCAAAAAGTCATTCAGACAAACAAAGAAATGTACATACAGTATGTGATGTTACATATTTGCTGTATGTTTGGAAATTAGTTTGACCAAGGTCTGGATTTGGTTACATCTCTTATGGACGAATTGTTATGGAGCTTCAATGACAGAAATCCTAAGAGACTTATTTGGGATTTGTGAGGGTAGTAGCGCTGTGTAAAAGAAGTAGACTAAAAAAGCAGATCAAAAACTTATTTTTTCTTTTTTTTTTCTTCTGCAATGGACTTCTGACCGGTTTTTACATGTGAGCTCAAAATTATGTTTATAAGGTACACATATTATATTAGTTAAAAATGTCATGTATTGAGCTGATAAGACAATGTTACACGTTTGTTTTTTGGGTTTTTTTCAATGATCTAAAAATATTAAAATACACAACACATCCTCATACCTACACAATTGCCATTGACTCCTAAAACAACATATATTAACGGCGAAGAGTACTGGTAACAACAGGCTTACCGGACCTTAACTACATCATGTAAATCATGTGATATAACTCGCATTACATTACACATGTGGTTTACCTTGTAAAACGATCACATTTTGGTTGGGTTTGGGTTTGGTTGGGGTTAGAATTAGTTTGTTATTCATGTGAGGTGATGAAAATTAATACAAGGTGACATCAAAGTGACAGAAGTGATATTACTAACATGGCATAAGTGATGCAACAGAAGTCTCGTACATAGGGAAAATAACTGCATGTTGACTTTTAATTTTGCACAAGCTTTGAACCCCAGTCTCCTACGTGAAAGACAGTATACCTGCAGGTTGCGGGGCTTATATTAACAGTTCTGGGCAGGTGCAAATTTGACTTAGAGTACACAGAGTATTCAGCTTTGCAGGTGTGGGCAGGGGTGTTTCTTTTTTTTTTTACTGGACCCATGCAGGACTCTGCTGCTTGCCTGACCCTCCCCTTTCAACCAACCATTAAGCCTTCAGTTCAGCCTTGATAACTGACACATTGACCACGTCATGAACACAGCGCTTGAATGCTAGTTTTACATAGTAATTATCTAACAGTGGTCAATAACCAATCTGGTGTATTATTTCTGTAGACCACCAAAACTGAAGGGAGAAAACAAAATAATTCAAGCCTTACTGCTGGAGGAAAGGAGGATGTAAGTGAGAAAACGTATTAATAATAATAATAATAATAACAGGTGAATGTAACTTTGAGGGTCAACTCTAATGGTTTATTTCAAACGTGTTGTTTCAGGCCCACTCTCTTTGTCACAGAGAGTGAGAGTGTGTGTGCATGTTGCAAAGCAGAAACGATCATCAGGTTTAAAAACTGCGTATCGTAAATCTGTGCAGTCTGCGTGGGAGAGAAAATGAACAAAACAAACGCATTAAATGTATGTGTGTGGGAGTGTGCGCGTGTTGGTGTGTGTTTGTCGGAAGTAAACAGCAGATTTAAGTCTGGACTCAGTCGTCTTGGGAGAGATCTCATGATTAAAAAGAGAAAAGCCTCTTTTAAGAGGGCAAAGCTGAGGGTCCTCTGTGTGTGTGTGTGGGTGTGTGTGTGTGTGTGTGTGGCATGTTAACCTGAGACTTCGATGGTTGTCTGTTTCATGTCAGGATGCCATTAGAGTTTGTCCCATTGGAGGATGGTCACTGACACCACTTAGATTGTGCTTTTAACCTTTGTAGACAGTCAAACACACACACGTGCACACACACACACACACACACACACACACACACACACACACACACACACACACACGCTCTCTTTATCTTCTTTCTCTTCCACTCTTTTTGTGGTTCCTGTGTTATTCCTGCTGTGCATACTGGCTGTGATTAGATGGTTCCCTAAGTTATCCCAAAGTAATGATGAGATGATGAGATGGGGCCCAAAATATTTAAACTATTTAATAATATTAAAGTTAAATCAAAGCTAAAGCAATGCTTCATGACTCTGAGGTGCACAAATCAAGTGATTATCCTCTTGCAGTGTTTTTAGGTTTTGGGTTACTATCTCTCAGCTGAAGCTCAGGAAGAAATTCCAGTCTGTGGAAACATTAACAGGGAATTTGATACTAAAAAGAGTGTAACTTTGGAAGATGTGTACTTGATTTGTCTGCCATACAGTAATTATTTTGGCTGAACTGTTGAATGTATTTTAGGATGGAGCAAAGACTTTGAATTGAAACAGTGAAAGGCAGCAGTTGTGCGTGAATTGGGTTGCAGTGGTTTGTCATTTTTAAAAAGTGGGTCCCAAGGAAAAAAGGTTGGGAAAAAATGGTATAGTCAGCTTGACTCTGAATATATAACATGACACAAAACATCGTAATGGCTGTTCTCAACCTTTTTGGCTTGTGACCTTTGAAGAGGGCTGAATATCTATAAGTAGCCACTATTTCACAAGAAAAGAGTGAGACTGAGAGGGTAGAAACTTGTCAGGCCTTTTATTTAGCTTTTCTGCACATCCTTCACCACAAATTCATGGATATTACCAAGCCTGCCAAACTATAATCACAAGCACTCTACATTTACAACCATGTTATGAGACAAAATGAAATGTTGGCAACTTAAACTGCTTTCTAAGGCTTTATGGACCACTGTTCACCAGGGCATGAAAATAATTTACCTCCGCGTGGGGGCTAGTTACATTCATCACTCAGCTAAACCCAATGCAAGCATTTCAGTCCAACAACAAACACTCAACAGTTCAGAGATCACACATTTTAGTTCTTCAGAATGTAAAGTCAAGAAGTAGCAGAACAGTTCCTTCAATCACCTTTATTGTACAGTGACACCCAGGAGGACCTTTAATCATCGTTAATGTTAAGAGTGACAGCCTGAAGAGTGCTTAATCATCTTTAGTCTGGAATCTACACTATAGGGAGAGTTCAGAGAGTTCTTCTCTCTCCCTCAGCCTGGAGTCTAGACAGAGACATTGTCAAGAATCCTCCATCACCTACAAAAGGCTAATGCAGACTTCAGAGAATGTGGTCTCTGACATTTTACTGCTCAGACACAGTGTGTGTGGTGGTGATGCTGCTGCTGTAAACAGCAGCATGTGGTGGAGGATTTTAGGTGCGGAAGAATTTTCTCTTTCACTTTGTCGAAAGGGAGAGTTAGGAAAAGAAAAAAAGGTGGTTGGCACAGGCCATTAGAGCTACCAGGCTGATGAGAGAAGTTGATGCAGAAGTGTCTACTCATGTCTGCTCACTGTTTCCGGTTCATCGCATTCATTTGTGCATCAATCACCAGCGCATTGCATTAGACCAAAGGCTGTTTGTTGCTACTTGATGTCTCCCGCTAACCAGGAGAGACTCTTAAATAACAGACAAATCCATCAACTCATATCTCATATCCAACAATCAAACTATTGTGTGTGTTTATGTCCCGTAACATCCAGGACCAAACTTTTGCGCTTGAGAACAAATAAGGCATGATGTTGCAATGTACATTTAGCTAGGTGAAAGGTCTAGCTATGCTTTATATACTGAAATTTCAAAATAAAACCTGCTTTAAAAATTTTTTGGCTATTTTTTTTGGCTGTACTCTCTGAAAAATAATGGTTTTCATAGGGATGCACTGATATTGATACAACCATTGAGTACTGGCCTGTGCTCATGTACTTGTACTCATAAAAGTACTCCAATACCAGCACACTCAATACCATGTCACAAAAAGTAGCTGCTTCAACATTAGCAATCTGATAAATATTATTATTTATATTATAAATTATTTAACAGTCCATGTAAAACTGAAACTAGTTGAAATGTCTCGGCTAATTAATTGGAAGATGAAGGAAAAAAAAAACACACTGCCACAAGTCTGTAACCCTCTCTTCTTGGCTGTTAGCATATTTGAGTTCTTCTGGCTGATGGTAATAAATGAGCAACTTCTCTTTATATACTCATATGAATTCTCCTGTTAATCATCAAAAAGGCTCTTGGGTTCACTGCAGGTAAAGACTTGACTGTTACACTCATACCTGTCCCTCATAAACATTATCAACTAGGAACTAATTAGCTCTTAGGCAGGGAGGAACAAAGAGGCAACTTAAATTCTACACTTGTAAATGCATAATTAAAATGACAGTTCAAGTGCTGTAACTGACAATTTAATAATTTTGATGTTGCAATTTATTTGTTACATTTAGAAAGTGAGGAAACATCTGATGAAAATATCTTTTAATGTCATTTTAAGAACAGTAATTGCATTATTAAGTACTCATATCGTATCATATACCCAAATTTAAGTACTTGTACTGAAAACTGGTGCATTTCTCGTCCTTCAAAAGGCTCTCTGGTTCTACAAAACGCCGTCATCAATTTGAAAAACCTCTTTATTGAGGGGATAGTTCATTGTGTTACTTCATATGTTTTTTTTTGTTTTGTTTGTTTGTTTGTTTGTTGTTGTTTTTGTTTTAGTGCTAATGGTTCTATTTTTTGGAGTTATTTAGTAGAGGGTATTTGGCATTTAGAAGGTCTTAAAGCCTTTTTACTTGGAACCCTGCAGAATCCTGGTTGCTTCATGTGTATGACAATATGTCTATAGCTTGCAAACACCTTCAGTGTTTCTTGATTTTTAGTTTGGATCCACATGTTATTTTAAGGTTTTTGGGCTCTATGCCCCCCCATAGAGACAGAGTTTGTGCTCGTGTTTGGCCATTGGAATGACTTTGGGCTTCTCTGAAGATTACATTTTTTTAACACCTTACTTGAGGTGAACCACCTTTTAACAATGAGTAACATTCTGAAATGGTCGCCGTTTGGTTAGGCTTAGGTACAGAAACTACTGCTCATAACACAAATATCATAGGACAAAAGTCAACTGCCCAGAGCGTCTTATACAGCTGCAGATTGGTTTACACTGAAGTCACTTGAAAAGCCCAGCGCTCTGGTTTCACTTGTGAGTCATAGAGGGGCAGTTTTTTAATTTTGCACACACATACACTTATTCTGGATTCTATGCACTTTTTAAAATAAATAATGCACTTTATTCTGAAATTTAATCCAAAAGGAAAAAAAAGAATATTGAATGTCCAGGAGTTATGAAAATATTATGGAGTCTCTTAATCGTCCAATGAACAGACATGTGATATAACCTCTGACTGAAGAGGGGAAAGAAGTTTAAACAAATTGGGATGAAATCATAAATGACCTCAAAAATGTGACAGGTTATTCAAAATTTGAAATTCAAAGCTGAAATCACCAGAAATGACTCCACAGTCTCTGACCACTGACACTGCGCTGGGACAGAATGCAAACTAATAAGATAGTTCAGATTTACTTTGAAATTACTGTGATTTATGTGGCTAGATTGTTTTATATGACTTTTTTTTCTGTGTATGACATCAGTAAACTAAATCTTTTCTGGTGTTGTGGGTGGAGGTGATTCAGAGGTTCAGCTATCATCTCTTTGGCTTTGAAGTGATTCCTCACAAACTAAAATCACAAATAGGTTCTGGTTTGAAAGGGCTAAACTGCAGGGAAACAGATGAATCCCAGACGAGTAATTTGGCTGATTTGGGCTAAAAAGCAGGGTGTGTAACTATTTATAGGCCTCGCCTTGTGAAACTTTAAAGCAATAATACTGATTTTTGTTCTGTTTCACAACTTGTACTTTGTGTTTCTTGGACAAGCTTTATTTTCCAGATTGTCCCTGTGGAAATAACACCAGCACCACAGAGAACAGGAGCCCCAGGGGACGAGACAGCAGTGTAACACTTTGGAGATTTTACACCATGTAGTGCAGAGGGTGCTACTTTGTCCCCTCACTGCTGCCACAGTGTGAGCTTGTCAAAGGGCCCCAACAGTGCTGTCTTGTGCATCCGTCTTCTTTACAACTGATGTCTCGCACACACACACACAACCTCTCTCTCTCTCCGCGTGTGTTTTTTTCTCATGTTCTCACACACAAACACAATGGTGTCAGGATCTAAGCCTGTCAGCAAAGCCTGCTGCTCTTCTTTTTCATCAAAAACACCAACCACACACACTTGTTAAAGTACAGACACGTGAGAATAAAAAGCAAGCCTGTCTTTACCTTTGAGTGTCTGCAGCTCTAAAACGATTACAGTTAGGTGGGTGAAAATGAGAAAATCTGAAAGGTAAAATCCATTTGGTGTCTTTTCATAGATGCAGAGCAGGTCATTCATCATCTCCTTATCGCATTTGGGACGTTGGGACACCCACATTTCTGATGTCAGCTGAAAACTCTTTATTTCCACCTCACCTGGTCTCAATTCACTTTCAGCTGACTTTCAGGCGGCACGGTTGAAAATGTCAAACGAAACTACATTTCACACAATAATGATGGAGCCCTCACTTTCCGCAGCTCCCCGCACTTCTGATAGAAGTTTTGTAATCTGAAGAAAAGGAATCTGATGAACTCACTGACTTGAAAGTAAATTGACTGTGCAGGAGCAGACCTTGTAAGGCCGAAAAATAATAAGTTGTCGAGTTTGGAAGTTGACACTGGTGCATTTTTTAAAATTAAGTGTTATTCTGCAGGGTGATATGAAAGGACGCATAAACCTGAGTTTTACTCTGTTGATACCTTTTACAGTACCAATGCCCATCTACAGGGTGGGCATTGGCTTTTATGCTACCCCAAAATTAAAGATGGGGGTGCACTGCCCTTCCAATCCTTAGGCAAAGCAGGATAAAACACAATTGTAAAAACCCCTTAGAGTAATGAATTTCAAAGGCATTTGAAAAAGCCACAGACCACAGACAATAAACTTGGCATTTCATCCTCACAGCAGTAGTGAAGTTTAAGCTGTGTTCATTATAATGTTGATTAATGAGAATGAGAATTCAAATTCTTCTGCCTCAATAATTATTACCAGATAATACACTAAAGCAGACAAGTTTGGAAACTGCTTTTCTTTGTTGGATTTAGTATTGCCTGAAATATGAGCAATGTGTTTTGACAGTAGCCGAAATTATACCAAAAAATTATACAAGTGTACCCGGGATACATCAAGATTGTATGCTTCTGTTCCCAGGACTGAAAAGGTCTCATTTTCAGGAAAAATATTAATCCCTCTCACCACATGACACGATCAAACATTAGAGTTGAGAGTTGCTGGTTTATGTGGTTTAGGTGTCTTAGCAATAACTTAAACTTATAAACTGGTTTGATGGATGTTCATACTATAGATACAAAAAAGGACACTACACTGCTGTGCTGGCAGTAACTGCACTAATTTGTTATCTATTATAATACAAACTTCTAGTCATACAAACTGTAAAATCTGACTGACAGTTGATCCAGTTGTGTGCAGGCTCTCACTCACGTTGCTCCCTCACTACCACTGCTCTCTCACCCACACAGATCAATCAGTGGTTGAACTGCACAGCAAGCCCTCTCTATGTCCTGATGTGTTTAAATAGATGGAGCCACTTGTGTCGTGGTTTTAGTAAGACAGGGAGAATAATGGCTAATTCCAGTTTAACTTCAGTGGTATTTAAGCTGTAATGATCACAGGGACAGAGGACTAACGGCCTCAGTACATGGGGTGCAAGCTCTACTGACTGAGCTATAGGGGTGACCTGCTGTGAGTTTTTCTAAATTTGCATGGTCTGTTAGCAGACTGAGCCATCGGTTTATTGATCATTTTGTTTTGTCTTTCCAGTTAAGAAATATCTCTTTTTGGCTACAGTTAAGGTTATTAGGGTGAAGGTCTGGAGATGCTGTAGGATTGTGACTGAGGAGAGATCGCCTAAAAGAGTGATAGAAAGGGAGAGAGGGATGCTGAGACCGAGGACCTTAGACAGCTCTCCCATGACCTCTGACCAAAACCGTTGAACCGATGTGCAAAGCCAGAATGCATGAAAGTGACTGTCTATTACAGAGGGACAGTGTTTTCAAGTGTTGTTGTCAGTGAAGCCCATAAGGTGCATTTTGTGGGTGGTGATGTGTATTCTATGTAGGATCTTGCATTGAATTAGTTTTCAAGTTGAGTGACATGGAAAATATATTATTACATATGGCTTGCCAGTTATCGTCTGATTGATGTATGTTCAAGTATGATGTCCATTTGTCTACTTGGATTAAAACAGTATTGCTGTGGTGAGAGAAGAGTCTATATATCTGTGATAGTAGTTTTTAGGTCGGAAAGAACAGTTTATTAATAAGGGAGGAGTTAAGTTGTCAAAGTTATGGATGATGGTTTTCTTTTTTATGGTCTCATTTAACTGTATGTACTGGTAGTGACAGTGGTCAGGTAAGTTGTGTTTGTTTGAGGAGGTCGAAGGTCATAGAGCTGCCACTTAAAAGGTAGCCAAGACTGGTTACTCCTCTCCATTTCCATGCAGGGAAGTGTGGTGTCAGCAGTAATGCAAGCGGATAAGGAAGGGTCTCCTGAGCGGAGGTTTTCTGAAGACCCCCGCACACAGGGAAACACAGCTTCAGTCAGCTCTTCACCATTAGAATGTGTCAAGATCCAGAGGACACATGCACACATACACACAGGAGACCAAAAAACAGGACTCCAGTGGGATACTAAGTAGGGCTTTGTGTCAGCTGGATAGTAGAAGTAGGCAATAGTTCATGACAACTTCTTAAGTTGGTGGCTATGTATGATTAATAGTAGCTATGTAGGGCACCTGTCAGCTTACTTGTGCTACACTCTAGTGGCCATCAAAACAATGAATGCAATACTATTTTTTCCAAGGATTTGCTAGTTAATTATTGTTTGTTGAGTAGTATTACAAACTCTAAACATGAAATTTGTTTTAGTATACAGGACACAACTTTCAGGGCCCTATCTTACATCTGGTACAAAGCGCATGGCAGGGGGTAGAGCAGGTGACATTACTTGTGCCTAGTTTGTGGGGCCATGGGCAGAAGGTCTAAAAGTGATGGCAAAATGAAGGCATGGCAAAGTGCATTTGCTATCTCATGCTTGGTGCGCTGTAATCGAAAACGCTTGTGCCACAAACCTGCTAAGACCTGTTCAAAGAGCAGAGGCTGTGGTGCAATAGGTCCATCTGTACGAGATAGCAAATGTCACATTTGGCTGAGGTGCAAACACACGTCTTCCTCATCACAAAACACCTTTTATTTATGTTAAACAGCGTGTGTCTCGAAAATTATTCTCACTAATAAGGAATAAGGAATTATTATTATAATTATAAAGCCTAATAAATCTCAGTAGACCTGCAAAGTGTGCACAGGATGGGATCACAGATGTCAGATCATCTTCAGCAGAACAGTCAGCATGACAGCTGGAGCAGCTGTTGTGTTTCTCTGTTTTGGGATCCAGAAAAACAAGGATTAAACAATTCTGGTCTATAAGATACAAAATGATGTTACATCTGACCATGAGACCAGCCTGAGGACTCTGTTCCCACCACCCACATTAGTGATAGCGGGATGGAAGAGTGAGGATGGGAGGAGGAAATGAGGATGAGGAGACAGAGAAGAAGGAGATGGAGAACTGCCTCGGTGAGCCTTCTGGTTTTGCAAACCTGCTTTGGAGGCATCCTATCATCTTCATATATTGTGCACTTTCACGTTTTCACGTCTCAAATCAGGAGATCTGTCTCCTCAATTGAAAATCTTTCTTCATCCTGGTAAATCTGCCGTTGAGCTGCCAACGCTTGTGCTCCAGGTGCACCTGCTTCTTAAAAATGACGAGAGCTGACTTTCTGATTGGTTTATTGCATGTTCAGCCAAAAACACACCCATGAATAAATCAGGGCACTTGTACATGGCTGATAGGTGGATTCTGTGCTGTGCTGTGTGACAGGAGTGCAGGGGGTGGGACAGGGCAGGATACCCCTGCACCCCTGGCACAAGACAGAAAAGGTGGATTTGGCCACTCCTTGAGTAAATCAAAACCCTTGTGCCTTACACTTTCAACTTGCACTTTAGGTCAGTGTAAGATAGGGCCCTCAGTCTGCATAACTTTCTAGGAAGCAATTGGGCTGACACCTTGGGATTAAATACAATAGCAACTGTGGATTCACTTCGAGCAGCAGTGGCCTCTATGGCTGAATCTTTTCAAAGAAATATAAACTGGACTTAACATTTCTGAATAGCTTCCTGCCTGCCACAGTGTACTGTCCTAACCATCTGTTGTTCACTAAGTGAACATCTGGGTGTGTGTTTGCATCTCTGAAGGCTTTCATGCTTGCCTGCCTGCTTGTTTCTTCCACAATCAGAGGCTCTCTTTGACAGAAGTGTAAGTGTTGCCCTTGCTCTCCATCACTGACCCGTGTAATATCTGGGCTGCTGCCTGGGTCGGAGGCCTCTCTGGGTGGGAACGATGACAGGAGGGCGTTTCACCAGTGCCATAGAGTTGACCATGCATACGGCATGTCAATTAGAGATGCTCTAGTTCTTCAGAGGGCAGACACAGACTGGACAGGAGACGAGAGAAAGTCATGGGACAAATGTGAGGGAGAAGTAAACTTTTCATTACAGCCAAAAGCCATTAAAACATTTAGTATATTTTGTGAGAAATGCAGCAACAAACACACTTAATGGTCACTGCAATATGCAGATTTCTTTTTGTGTTTTTCGTGTAATTAAAAATAAATGTTGATACACTTCTTGAATTTGATTGACTTGATGTTACCAAAAAAACAAACAAACAAACAAACAAAAAAAAACATGTTAAATATCCAAAATGAAAGCTAAGTTAAAGCTATAGTGCGTAACTTCTGTTGCCCCCTAGCGGAATTCTGCGTTATTACAACAATAAAGCCGGCACTTCCATTAGACGTATGCCCAGGTGTACCCCGCCCCCACCACTATGCCCCCCACTCCCCACCACTATCCCTCTGCCACCATGATTCGCGATTCCACAACATTTTTATTCTGTTTGAAGAAGGACAGCCATTGAAAAAAAAGATGGACTCTTCGGAAGAGGTAATTATTGTATAAACCATTCTGCCACAGAAACGCAAATACTCTATTACAAACGGGAGACAAGGTGCCTGCTAATTTGTAGCTGACAGGTTAGTGGATGAAAAGACCCAGTGGTAGTCAGCAGAAGTCATTTGTTGTCCGTCGGTCACTTTCCTTCTTTGCTAATAGTCCTTCAGCCAAACGTCCAGGCTTTTTCTTTGTGGTAGGATCCACTTCTGAACCGTGTCTTGGCCGCTTCTTTGGGTTCTCCGCCATGTTGCTTTCTCTTTCTACCTGCGCTCTGCCTCTTGCTTTGAGACTCTCCGCTCTTCCTCCCCCTCCCTTCTTGTTGTGAGGTAAAAACACGTCATTTCCTGTGCGCCAGCGCGGGAATGTCGCAGATTGACAAGCAAAGCAAAAATTATATATATTGAAAAATACCGCGAGATGTTAAAGGAGCTGATCGGCTTAGTCAGCATTGTGTCATCTCCTCTAGTAGTGGCTTGGGTGAAATGGACATTTGCGGACATGTAGAAGTTACGCACTATAGCTTTAAAGCTGAATTTGTACTTCATACTGTCTCATTTAGTCTCTCACATGTATTTCCCTCTCTCAGCCTCTTGGTTCATATACATAATATGTTTTCCTGCTGTGCTTATTATCCTATCAGAAGAACATCACATAACAGGAATGGCTGTATTAACCTGCTAGAACGCCCTGGGGGAAACATAAACTGCTGGGTCTCTATTAACTCATTTCCTTTCCCTCTTAATGCATTGTGTATGGTATCCCTTTGAAGGTTTGTTGTGAAGTAATTTAATTAAACACAAATGCAACTGGGAAAATGCACAATGTAAGCACAAATCAATAGAAATGATGATTTTGGCAAAGCGATTTCTTTCAAGACACTTTAATTTAAAGCAGCATTTGATGTATTTTGGCTGTAAACACAGCATTGCCTTTTAAAGTTGGTGATCAAGTCAGTAAACAATTGCTTCCATACACATCCAGGAAATATGGAACAACGTTATCATTCATTTAAGGTTGTGTTTCCCTCTTCCAGGCAAATGTAAGTCTAATATTCACTCTCACTGTAGCTGTGTTTTGGTCTCCACCAACTCCTGAGGGAAACATCTGTTTCTTTAGGTGCCAAATGCTCAACTGTGTTCATCGTTGTTGCTAACTTTGTCTGCCACTTGATGCAGGGCAGGTAGTGTGCAGTGGGTTAATCAGACCTTTTTCACTGAAACAATGCTGAATCAAACAGGGATGCTGCAGGCTGTGAAGCAAATTAAAAATTGGTTGCGTGGTTAATGTGTTTCTGTTATATAATATTATAACCATGTCAGCACTCAAACATGTGCAAGTGTGGTCTTGAATGTGTTTAGATTCTGTTCTTACATTTTGAAACAAAACAAGGTGAATACCAAGGTGAATAAAAAACAATAAACCCAGAACGTAGAAACATATAAAGAGCAAGTACTGCAAGTCAAGAAGCATAGGTAGGAAAATAGGAAATTGACAATAAAATATAACAATAACAATAATACATGCAATATACTATTTAAATGAGAGATCTCATTATCATTAATATAACGTAGCATGTAGCCTAATTAGAAACACTGCACATCATGTCAAACATTCCCACTCTGACTTCAGAGCAGCTGACCAAACATTACCTGTCAATTAAGACTCTTGTGTAGCATTGGATTTTAATTACACTGAGGTTCTCTTTACATACCTCTCTGTAGAATATGAGGGTTATTTAACATAAAATATTTTTATGAACTCATTGATATGAAGAATTTATATATTGTATGACCACCATACACTAATTAGAGCCCGTGATAAGATTTGAAAAACAACTTATTCACTCACTAGAAATTAGCTCCCAATAGTCTAATTTATTCACACAATGTTACAGTCAGATACTAAAGACCTTCAGAGAGCTTCCTTCTCTTTAAACCTGTATATTTGCAAAGAGGTTTTTCTCCAGTGATCTTGTTGGCCTCTGCAGCAGATGCACCATAAAGTTTTACAGTTCTAATATCCTGTGTTGCTAGTATTTATACATTGGTGTGCTTCCTTCATTAATATGAGCCTGAGCGGTGGTGATCCGTCTTTGCCATACCACTCGAGGCTACTTTACATGTTGGAAAAGTGGGAAGTATGTAAGTACGTGGTATAAATGATTACATATGGTTGTGTAGCATCCAACATCCCTTTATCCCTTTACAGATCCAATAATTAATTTTTAACACTGTGACACCAAATTTCATGGGGAACAATACCTTCATTTCAACTGTTACACCTGTAGCTTAGGGACACTACCACAAGCTGGAAACACAACAATGACATATCATCACGCAGCCAAGTATCACGGCAGTTTGTGAATAGTCTCGACATTTAATCTATGGATTTATGTACATTAAAACAAATTTCCACTTTTTTGTGACAGTCTGCACAACCTTAAAAATGATAAGCGTAGTTTTAAAGAACGGCAAAGTCCACATAGGGAGGAGGGTTGGGGTGGATGGATGGGTCAAACATCCAATCAGTCTCTTTCCAAAACTAATGACCTGGTTACTCAAAATATAATCTAATGGAACAACTTTAGGATCGACAGGAACTACTTTATTTCTACTAGAAATTAGAGAGATGGCAGGACATCTCTATGGCAAATATCTCAAAAACTCAGAAACTCACACCTAAAAACATCTAGATGGATAAGTAGCACTACAGGCCAGAAGCAAAATATGTAATTTTGATTTTGGGGATGAATTGTCCCATTAATTAAGTGAGATAAGTCATGGACAGTCATGTAGAAGTTATTTTGAAAGACACCCAGAAAAGACAGAAAGCCTGGCAGGAATACAAAGAGGCAAATATTCAGAGAGTGAGTAAGAAAACATAAGTCAGACCGATGACTCAAATAGAGAAAAAAGTTAAAGTGAAATTAAAGATTCAGCCCAAATTTCCTAGTTAAGTATAATGGCAAACATTCAGGAGCTGCCAATGAGCCTTACTGTCACATCACATAACCCATAATACCGATAATGATAATAATAAGATCACTAAAATTTTCCCTCCATTGAAACACTGATTCAAATAACCCTAAAAGACAATGGAGCAGAATGTTGGTTATGTGTTTCTGGGTTAGTCTCCTAAATATTTTTTTTACTAGACAGACAAATCTAGGGAAAAAAAGGATAAATGTACATAGAAAAAAAGAAAGAAAGGTAGACAGAAACAGGTTTATACACTTAAAAACATAACTCATAAATGATAAAAAGTGTTTACCATGTCAACTATTTATCTATATTTTGACTGCATGCGAACCCATCATGTTAAACAGCATAAATGCACAGCAGTCTTTGTAGCAAGTTTCTGAAGAAGAGACTCTGAAGCCTGGAGTTTGTGTTTACAGTTTGCTTCTGTTGCCCAATTTATACTGGCTACAATCTGACAAGATGTCAGCAGAGGGAAAATAATCTATTGAGACCCACATAGATAATTTTAGTAATCTATTGAGACCCACACATGTGGCATCTGACATGCATCACAACAACCACGCCTTGTTTTCTATGAAAGCCCACATACAGACAGCGTCTTGATACTCAACTGTCCTGTTCATTTGCATTGAAGCATGTCAACTCTGGAAATAAAACAGTTCTACCATGCAGTATCTTATGTTACCTTTAGGCAATACTGCTGTGCTGTTTCAGCATTGGACTTTTCAGCGATCACCTGTCAATCAAAGGAGCCCTCCAGTGTGATGTTTTTCTGTAGTTTGGTAGCTATCAGTGCTAAAGCCAAGCATATGTTTTCACCTTTATTTACTGCAAACAAAGTCATGTTTTACTCTTCAGATGAAGGGTTCATTGCATGGGTGAAACATGACCAATGTGAATCGATCAATCAAATCAGCCATTTTTAACTCTTTTTGCCATGCAAAATAAAGCCATTTTATTGTATACAAATCCTACACTATGCATGAGAATGTTTTTGAAGGAGACTTGCAATTTTGTTTTTTTTTTTTACTGCGGCTGCTTCACATGCTGCTCATGCAATGAGCCCTTTACCTGAAGAATAAGCACAAAATACCTTAAGTCTCCAAAGAGCACCTGTATGTGACCAACAGAAAGACCCAGCAGCACTTTCACTCTATTGTCTTTAAGTCATGTTTTATTTTTCAATGGATTTTACCCTCCACATACTGACTCTTTAAGACAGCATGTGTAAAAGATGTGTGGTAGCAAACCCAAAGTGTCACACGTGTTCTTTAAATAATAGCTTGCCTGACTGACAGCTGAATAGACAGACTCGCGCAGATGTGAAAGAGCTTAGTGAGGTGGCCAATTTCCCAAAACAGCAGCTGCCAGAGGAAGGTGAACAAGTGACAAAAACATTTTTGTGCATCATATCATGACAGTGACACGGACTTCTCAGACTGAGAGAGCAGGCATTGTTTTCCTTCAAAGTAATTGCGTGTCTTTCAAACTGTGAATTCCCCGTTTCCCTTTTCTCCCTCGTCTATGTCTGTATCTCTGCTTAAGACTGTTTGGTGTTTGTGTCTGTTTCTGTGTGTGTCCTGCTGTGAGAAAACTGAGAGCCAACAAGGCATACCAAAGTCCATTCAAAGATCTCCTGCTGAGATAGAAATGAGCATCTATGCACACACACACACACACACACACACACACACACACACACACACACACACACACACTTACAAACACACCTCTAAACGTGTATGTGTTTTGGTGTGAGTTGCTTGGTGCCTTAAAACTGGAGTAAATACTTCCTGAGTAGAAGGATGTTCTCCGTTTCCCAAATGAGTCTTGGCTGGTAATTAAAACCAACAAGGCAATAAAAGCAAAATCATGTTGATGATGCATTTGTTCTTTCTGCACTTCTATTTCAGATGCTGGATTGTATTTTTATGCATGGACATTTCATGGCTGGAGAGGAATTTCAGAAAGCATAAGGCACCGTCTGGCGGCTATATTAATAGTTAGCTTCTGTACTGTGAGACCAGATGATGACATCGGATAAATACATCTGTTTTACACAGTGTCTAATTAGCCTCGTCCCTGTTCTGTAAATAATAACAAAAGGAAACGGAAAGCTGTACTTTTGGACCTTTTGGACCATTTGTAGTACATGCATGTTCTTGTTTGAATCACTGTGAGTGCTACTGGCATTGAGTAATAGAAGTTTGAAAACAATTAAGTAGAAATCTTTTATTTCTGGCTGAATATTTTTTTGCAAAAATACAGGGCTGCAACTAACAGTTTTTTCCATTATCAGTTAATCTGTTGATTATTTTCCCGGGCAGTCGATTAATAGCTAACCCTGACTCTAACCCTAACCCATAAATGTCAGGAAAGGATTTAAAAATTGTCCATTAGTCAAAGGTCACGTCCTCAAATGTCTTGTTTTTTTTTCACAATCCAAGATTTTCAGTTTACCGTCACAGAGGACTAAAGAAAGCACATCTAAGAAGCTGAAATCAGAGACTCTGTACATTTCTTTATTTAAAAAAAAAATTACTCAAGATGATTAATCAATTATCAAAATAGTCTGTGATTAATTTAATAGTCAATTAATAATTGATTAATCGTTGCAGTCCTACAAAAATATTCCTGCAAATGACCAATAACTGAGACTTATTATCTGGAAAATACCATGAGACCACAGCATCCCCATGTTCATATGTGATACCATTATCACAGAAAATGAGTGTTTACATGTTTTTCTAAGAGTATGTCTATGTGTTTTAAAAAAGAAGTCATTTGAATACTCAGTAAACGCCTGCTTCAGAGTAACTGAAGCTAAGATGAGATAATTCTTGATGATAACCTTCACTGTGGCAAACACAATTTAGTATTGTCTTTTCTCATGAAATACAAATTTGATGTTCAGTGTAATATGATGTACTTATACTTTGCAGTCTCCATACTGCCCACATTTACACGTTCATGTCTGAGCACAACATACCACCAATTCCGACTCAGTTTAGACACACTCATCCAATGAAACTGACTAATTTTCACCAAATGAATGGATAACACGCAGCACGAAAAATAAGTGAGAATACAACAAATTCTAACACCACTCAAATCATAAAGAAAGCATCTGCTCTTCCACTGTCATTTCGTTTTTTAGTCCAATAAATTCAATTTTTCATTGGAAGTGGTAATTTAGTGGGTAATAACAGAGCGTTCATTTCAATTTCTTTGATGATCAGATGCCTGATTCTTTCATTTCAGTCATAAATGAGTCCCACTTTTTGTCTAATGAAGAAAAGTGTTGAATAAAGCACATCTGATGCAAATGGACAGCTACTTTTTATCAGTATAAATTTTATCCACAGGGGTGTTCACTGCTTCTCCCAGCGCAGTCTCCTCTCTTATCCGCTGTGTCTTCCACAGAATGGCAAATGAAGGATTTTTGGAGGATTTCTTACTCCCTACCCTCGACAAAGCAATGACAGACAAAAAAGCAAGTGGCCTGGTAATAATTCTGTCATACGGGCCACGGCTGACTCGTCTAGTCATGTCTCAGGCAGATAAGGCCTTCGTAGGGGTTTCTGTCTCTGCTGTCTGCCGGAGTAAAAGTTTCCAAGGTCATGGGTAAGCCGAATTTGGTTTTTAGTGCTTAAGAGACAAGTTGTAAACAAAAGAAAAGTCGAGGTCCACAATGTTGTTTGCTTCGTCTTGAGGGTTCAGTAACTTTCTCCATCTCAGTCTCTTTTTCTTACTTCTCTTCAAACCTGCATCTCTCTTGCTGTCTCATTCTCCATCTTTTTGCGCTCACTTCCACTGTGTAAACATTTTTTTTAACGCCTGTGTGATTGTGTGTGCATGAGAGCATCTCAAGTGTGCGTTTCGGGGTTATTTTTCCGTGGAAATTCGCAGCAAATAAGGGGATGGAGGTGCAAAGCACAATTGGCTGGGGCTTAACTTACTTTACATAATTGTTGCCTATAAATGCATTTCCAACGTCAGGGGTTTAAGCGCGTGATACGCTTAAGGGAGAGAGAAAGAGGGCTGAGGCTGTTGCAAGCCCTCCTGACGATGGAGATGGAGCAGAGGAGGAAGAGGCAGAGACGGGGGTTACGCGGGGAAACACAAGAACAGGGAAAAGGGAAAGAAAGAGAGTCAGTAGTAGAAAACAGGTACAACTGGTCTGTTCAGCAACATGTTTTGGCTGCTGCTTTAATTGATTGAACATTTATTTGCTGTTCCACTGTAAGGATTCTTTATAATGATAGATGTGGATAGCAGTTGATTTATTACATAGGCTTTTTTTCTCTCAAGAGACTTTTGTGTTTCATTTTTCCACATGGTGTTCTTTTAAGTATGATCATTCGCTAACCTTTACCATGTGGTTATTATTGTCACCGTGATGACTTAAACTCCCCAAACCGTAAAACAAATATTCTACTCCCCTAAAGAAACAAATAGACAGCCCACAACATTTTATCATCATCATCAACATCATTTCATCAGTTATGCTGCCTTCTCTTTATTTAAAACACACACATCGACCTTTTAGTAGCATTTTTGATTGGTCAGCACCATTCAGACATTTACAATTAAAATTATTTTCATACTGTGACGCTTCCCTGCTTACAGCATGTCGCTCAAAGTTTAGCTAAGACAATTATGTGATGGCTTAGGCTAACGGATCGTATCGGATTATCCTTTTTCCCCACAATATTTGATCCAGTGATTTTGGAGTATTTTATCAGCTCATCCCTAACGTACCTTAACAAAGTAGTTATTTTCACCCAAACCGTGATCTTTCCCCGATTCTAACTAAGTGTTGTTGTGCCCAAACCTAACCAAACCTTAGCCACAGCATTGTCACCTAATAAAACAGACTTCTTTTGGTAAAAAATGATGTGTAACAGGCAGAGACAAACAATGTCATCCTGCTGATAGAGGTGTCAGATCAGATCAGTGCCTCTAAGTGTCAGTCCAGTGGGCATGGACATAGATTTAATTCTTCTCTGTTCCTACATCCATGCGTGTCCAGCCAACATTATTTGACATGTAGGTGTTAAGAAAGAGCTGCTCGATGTAGTGCAGCGTAGTAAATTAGACCTTTATTGTTTGTTTATTGTTGTTGCATGTCATTTACCATTAAGAACAGCTATTAGAACACAGCTGGTCAGTGTCAGGAGTAGAGAAAGCAATAAATATCCTTTTGCTGTATCAGAGCTATTACTTTACTTAAATTGTTCTCAAGGCAAACTGCCAATATGGAAAAAGAACAACTGACAGAGCAGATTTGCAATTACATTTTGCATGTTGATCTTACCTCCTCACTAGATGTTTCTGCCTTAATGACTCACTTTAATTAGCCAGCCCGCTGCTCCCTATTGTAAGAATATGACATTAGTATTTGTGTCAATTACAGACCTGTAGAATCTGTGCCAGACTCCTGTCGATGCCTCTGCTGTCCCTCGGTGGCTGATCGAGGTTGATTAAAGTCATAGATTACTTAATGCTTCTTTAAGTAAAAATTGAATTACTGACATCAAACTGCACTCCTTTACAATAAGGACACAAATGTATTTCCACTCTTGGTAGATGCCAGCAAGGACAGGAGAGCTGCTTTTTTGCTGCCTCTGCCATCAGCAGAGCCAAAGCCCCTCCTGTCACCCTCCTGCTGCCTCCAGCTCCCACTGCAGCACCTCCACACAGGAGGGGGACATTGATCAAGTGTCACCCGCAGAAGAGGGCCCAGCAGATCAAGAGCTGCTGGAGGAGGCTATAAAGTTGGAGCCCATCCACCTTCCTGTCTTTAAATCCTCTGGGCTGCAAGGGAGGCCGCTGGGTGTATCCTCTCTCATCCTGCGCTTGCTGCTCCGTCCGCCCAGCATAAGCCCGATCATCTGCACGAGCGTCCAGCTCCTCCTCTGGCTGCAGTCCTGGTCCTAAAATCCCAGCCGCTGCCTCACTGCCTGGCCTCAGTGCGGTCCAGATAAGAGGATTTTCCCCAGCAGCGATTTCCTACCTCAGATGCCAGCTGCTGACGGTGCTGAGGTGAGGTTGTCTAATGTAGTTTCACAGCAATGTCATGTCTCGTCAGGGGGTGTAGTTCCTCTCGTTCAGATTTTTGCGTTTCTTTCACTGCTGCCGCTGCCGGACAGGAGCAGCAGTGGGGCGACTCGGTGCTGTTTACTCGCAGTATAGCGGGGACGAGTCCATCCGGGAGTCCTTAACCTTACGGGGGCCTCTCCACAGGCTGAGCAAAAATTACCTGATTCTACATTTTAGTTGTTAATCTGAGTGCTGGTTCTATGTGTCATTCTCAACAACACTGTCAGTAGGAATCTGGCATGAACAACATTGTCAAGATGGGTGGGAATGCATGGTCACTGATTCAGTTTCACTTTCATGTAATTGTTTGACAAGGCAGGATACAACAGCACATAGCATAGTTTTTTGAGCAATGAAGCACATAAGCCTAAAATAAATAAGTATAAAATCAAGCACATACTGTAAATTTTAAAATAAATGGGTCAAGTACCGAGCAATTTTAGAGCATGAGGAACAAGAAGAGTTCATAGTTTTTGATTCATCTCGCAGATTATGTGTGTTAAGGAATTTTCCATCTTCTAGTGGTTATGCTAAGGCCTTCGAGCCATACCATTAAGGTTTTAACCTTTGACAGACTTACTGTCTCTCCTCTTTTGACAGTGGATGCAGCTGTCTTCTCCTTTCAGATAAACAAGTGAACAACCTGATAGTGTTGCTAGGGCAGCTGACGTCGAGGAGGTGTTTGTCTTGTCTATCTGACTGGAGAAGACGTAAACTGTAATCTGTTTTGGTTAATGCTGACCCTGAGCTGTAGAGCCAGAGGTGCTGAACACTAGTCTCAGACTTTGTGTATTCATAATTCCTGTGTTTGCATATTCAGACCAATAGGCTAACTTTATGTGTTGGGTCTGACCTTATTTGGGCATAGGTTCATCATGACTTTATCTGTGAATGCTTAAAGACTATCCCGCCAGAATTGAAGGGAACATCAATGCCAACTGTGTACTGGTTATTCCTTCATTCTCCTTGGCCAAGTATTATTAAACCAATTTCAGTGTAAGACATATTGGACTCCTGAGTACTTCTTCCTTCGGATATATGGGTATTGGAATAAATCCATAACAATGTGGTGATCAGCATCATAAGCAGCATAAAATCAAAAGCATATCCCTAAATAAATAAATCATTTGTAAAACAGTCTCACTGCACGTGGAATAAAAAAGAGATCATGTCTTTTTGTTCTGCTCATGGGCAATACATAATTCCCTGCACGAACAAAGAAAGTTGGAGAGTGTTGAGGCTGCAGGCAGGGAACCACTGTACAGTGTATAACGAGAACAAAAGCATAAATTTTAGAGGTGATGGAATAATAGGTTGCATCTAAAATCACAGGTTGACACATGCAGCTGTAGCTGTAGGTGTGAAATACTCTTTAAATGCTGTAGATTTAAAAACAATGTAAAAATTTATACCGCTAGGGGTCTATCACATGTAGATTGTTAACATTGTTAAGTACAGTGGGATCATGGGAGTTGCTGCCTTCACTTTTGAACAACCACTATTGCCAAGGAAAATCTAGCTGAGATGATCCAGAGGAGGTAATATTAAAATTTTATTAATGTTACATTTAGTCATGTTCACCAACTTCCTTCCTCACTCTCTGACATATCTGACATATCCCTGACATACGTTTTCCCGGACATTAGAGCAACTACCAACTAACAAGCAATGGCTAGCAGGAAATGCACATTTCCCTTTTAGAAATTACGGATTACTCTATGTTTAAACATTGTTGGTAACATCTGGGAAAATGTAAGTACACAACTCAACATGTTATAGCTTAACACGTGCATAGGCTAAATTGTTCTTTTTAAAAACTATTTGGATTGGTGTTTTGTTATGCTAACAACCTGCAACAGTTATCAAATAGTCCAGTGGTTCTCAAACTTTTTCTGGCATGTGCCCCTTCAGAAGCCAAAAAAAAAAGTCAAGGAATATAATATAATATTAAGTATGTATTCATTAGTGTATAATCACCGGAAAATAAATACTGTTGTGTTTTCGTTGCATTAGAATGAACTGTTTATTTCTGCAGAGGTCCTCTTCCACAGAAGACACCATGCTTCTACAGTAGCCCTGAACGGACAAACAAAACACTGGATATAGATGTAGTTTTTCAGGTTTTGTGCGAATTTCGTGCCCATAGGTTCTGCTACATGCTTGAAAGGGAGGGGGACACAAAGTGTTTGCAATCTGCAAGCTAGATGCCACTAAATCCTACACAATAGTCCTTCAAAGTGAGGCACAGACGTCAGATCTTCTGACACATAACCAAGGCTACTTTAATCTGAGGCCCCATTCACACCTGCTGGTTTCATGTGTCTTCCACTGAAAAAGGTATGAGTCATTACAAGTGCATTTAGAGCAGATGGAAATCAGACAGCTTGAAATCTGACAGCTTGAACCCCTTAAGGAGGTGGTCTAAGAAGCATTGTTGCTTGATGTTATACAAGCGTAAAGGCATCCATCTCTCTCATGCCTCATATGAAGGGTCCTGCTGATACCTAATATCCTGCTGACAGACAGACAGAGTGGTGTTAATGTGTCTGAATATGACAAACAGTCAAATATTCAGTGGTGGAAACAAACTTATGTAGACTTCTGGAGGCTACTTTGTGCTAGTTTTACTTTTAGTCAGACTTGGGATGGAATTATTTTAAACATGAGAGCACATGGCAGCATGTAATCTCTTTCATCAAGCCACCGGGGTGTTCCTTTGTTTTCATGTTGCCTTTCATGTGTTTTTCATGCACATGCATACTTGAAAAAAGCAATTAGAAACCCAGCTACCTGCATACATAACATGTATTCTATATGTGAAATCTGGCTGATCTGGCTAATCCCCAAACCCAGGCTTTTCTAAAGTGGGGTGCTGCCTTTAAGGGGTGTGTGGGAGGAAAAATGTAATGGTGGCATGATGGTGTCATTTCCTATAATTATTACTACATTACTGGGCCTGCTCGTGCATCGCTCTGCCTCTGTCTTCAGGCAGTAGGAGAGCCTACTGTATCTCTTTCTGAGGCTATGCATGTGTCATTCTCTTTGTTCTTTATGTGGCAGATCATGTGTAACTTTATTGCAATTTCATTCAGATTGTTGTAGAATCTTTAACAGCATCTGAAAATGCTGCCTTCACCATATCAGTGGCTACAAATAGACCAGATTGCTGTCTCCTTTTTCGAAAGTGTGGGCAGTTGGGGGTGTGTGTCAACGTGGTCAGGTTGTAACAAGGGGTGTGTGGCCTAAAAAGTTTTGGAACTACCCCACTTACAGACAGCAGGTTTCTCATTTACATGACATTTAAGTAATCAGCAGTAGAAAGTGACTTAAGGGCATGTAAACATACTGCCTGAGAACTCTGATTTTATGGGCATGTATCCAGCTTGGTAAAGCAAGTATTTGCATCAAAGGTGAGGTAATTACACAGATCCACACAGCCAAAGTCTGAGTGTAAATGAAAGTAACAGAAAGTATCCTGTAGAATATGATGCCTAGATGTCCTGGTTTGACCGGGACTGTCCCAGTTTTAAGCTTAGTGTGTCCAAGTCCAAATATCTGTAAAACATTAAAATGTCTGGGTTTTCGACCTTTACTACCAAATTGTCTGGGTTTTTACCATAAGTAACAAGGCTACGGTTGTGCAAAAGCATGCATTGCACCCTGGTTTAATATTTTACAACTTAAGTTGAAATTTGAATAAGAAATGCAAAGTATAGGATAGTAGGTCTTAGGCACACAGACTTCCACATGCAAGTGAAGGTGAATATAGATCAGCGGGTATGGTGATCATTACATCATCTCTGACCAGTTACATCTCTGGTTTCATCACTTGTTAGCCTAGCCACCTAGCTCAGCAATGTAAAGAAATTGATTTGGTGATGATTACATTGAATGGTGCCATTTTAGCAGTAATTCTAATGTATCTCACCTCGTACATGGTCAAAGAGTTTAGTCATTTATGTTGCAAACACCGGTGGCACTGTGATGTGTTTCAAGGATAAAAGAAAAATGGAAAAGAGATGAGCCCTGCATGATAACCAGATTTCTTGTTCGTAAAAAAGCAGAATATTAAGTAACCACCAGTCTGGTGTTGTTTTCAGGTGATTTAATGAAGGTAAACATAGTGAGCAGGCGTGCATAACGGCACTGCACTCTTCTCAGAGGCTGTAGATTTATGAACAGGAGTCCTGCTTCAGGTGCTGCACGGATTTCATGAACTGAAGGAGAAGCTTTAGATATGGTATAAAGTAGCTGTGGACAGTGCAGACTGATTAACTGACTTCCCTGCTTTAACCACATTAAATATTATTTTCACCCCAACTAATTTTTAGATGCACCCCAAGTTATTTTGTTCTGGAATGTGGCCTGTTGGTAGGCGTGCTAAGCACTGAAATAACTGTCCATGATTGATCATGTTCATTGATAATAACATAATTTTATCAGTGCTGAACTGAGAACATTAGTGCTGGAACTTCAGTTCAGCCAAAACTTTGGCAGACACACTAAAAAAGCAGAAAAAGGGCAAAAGATTTTGCTGAAACAAGCAGCAGGCAACCAGGTAGCTTGTGACAACAGCAGATGTCGGTAGTGTGCAGTTCATGTGTCAAACCCAGTAGGGGGCAGCAAACACCACACAATGATAACAGGATAAGTAATGTTTTTCCAAAGTTTTAAGAACTCAAACTTTTGTTGAACAGTAGATAATAGCATTTTACTCTGTTATTATCCATTTGAATAATTAAGTTTGTGTTTGGTAGTAAGAGCTGTAATGGCTGATATGAATCAGTCTGAGTTTCTTTTTGCCATTATTATTTCTCTGTTCCACTGCCACACACAGTTACATCTAGCATACATCCCCAGAGATATTACTTCTTTCTACCAACATAGTTCTGTCTACTGTGCTGTACTGGAAGCATCATTAATAAGTGCCTGAAAATTGTTTTCTGATAGAACTGGAGATGAACGACACAATTTCAGTCTGAAATAATCAGTCCTTTGCAGATCCTCCGCTATGCTGCTAAAGCCTGCCTGCAAAAGGCAGCGCTATCAAGCTAGCCTCCTAGCAACAGTGTGGGTCTGTCTGCTTCGCCTCTAAACTACAAGCAAAACAGCACTAGCCTTCGGGAAGACCTAAGGCCCTGATTTTTGGCCCTACCCACTGTAAATCAAAATGTGACTTTCTAAACAAACACACAGGCTGTGGCCTTCTGTCCAGTGATTATGTCCAAACCAATGAGTGAGCTAGCTCTAATTTTTCCCCACCAAGAGAAAACAACAAAAAACTCTATTTTACTGTTTTCAGGGCAGTAACCCTTTCATTTCTGAGGCCAACTTGATAGAAAGTGAGGTTAGAGGAGAACAGCCCAATAATTAAATGAAAGACATTTAAATATAATGTATTTAAATATAATATTCAAAATGCTGATATGTGTGGCCTTCTCTGGAGGCCTACAAGGCCCTAAGGGTTCCCCTCTGACTTTTGTATGAATTTCATTTAAACACCTGTGGTGTGTGCGTAAGGCTCCTGGTTTGGGGTAATAAAAATAAGGCCACCCTATTCTAGAAGCCTAAATATTAAATACTAAATTCATACACTTTTGTGCAGTGAGGAGACGCTCTGCTCTGTCTGTGTGTTCTCTGATCAGACACACAGAAGCAGCAATCTTCCATCAGTACAGATAAGAATAAATCAAGGTCTGGGGTAAAGAAAAAATCTGTGACCTGCTGCATGTACAGGATATATGGATTTGCAATCACCAGGTTACTATAGTGTATAAATCTTTCTCTGAGTAAACTGCTTACTTGATTGCATGTAAACACCCTGACTGTGAAATAGCGATCAGATTTCAGATTTCCTTGCTTAGAATAAACGTATCTGACTAACAAGTGGAAATGTAACTCATGTGACACTAATGGGTGTGACTAAAGGGTCTAACACTTTGATTCTACTGGTCATGTGCAGAAAGCAGCACGTCAGCAGTGCAGCAGCCTTGGCGCTTCGTCACTGTCGCACAGGCTGCCTTCAGGTAAAGTACTGCTGTGCACACAGACGTGTTTTGGCAGCGCTCGCAGCCCAACACACAGTCACTGTGGTTATATTTGGACAGTAAGGTGGAAGGAAATGGACTTGAAGTCTAAAAAGATGATTTGTGTTGCAGCTGTGTTCATATAACTGACGTGTGAGTAGACAGTCGTATTGATTAATATGGAAGAATATCTGTTGCATCAGACAGACTGGCTCTAAAATGTCTGGATAGATTAGGTCATCCCTCAGATCTGTATGATCATCACCGACATCTAATCAATACATCCATGTCCAATAAACTTCTCAAATATCTCACTGATACATAAGCAAACGGGGATGAAAACAACCTTCAAGACTCCCAAGTCATTGAAGATAAGAGAGTTATCAGGTTCAATCTGATTCTTTCTTCTTGACATGGAGATGTCTTTAAATCAACAAGCTCTCAGTGGTACTTCATAATGTTGTTTTTAAAAAAACTTTTGGGGTTGAAAAAGTTTTTTTAAAAAAAGCTTGCCATTTAAAAAAACAAAACAAATCTTTTTATCTCAGAGCTTTTTATCTCTGTACTCTGTGGAGAGCATAAACTTAGAAGTCTAAGCTCAAAATTTGTTGTATGAACATGTTTGTGTGTCTTTTATGTGCTCATTTCCAGCTTTTATCCTAGTATTCCACTAGAGTAGCTTTGCATGATTAACATTAAACTGGCCCTTTCTGCAGCCAGATCATCCTTTAAAACAAGCCATTTAAGTTCCTGTGTCTTCCAGGGCTCCATCCCTGAAAGCCAACTTTATTTTGATTGGCCAACCTCTGGAGGTTTACCAATGTGCAGCACCCTAGATGGTCTATTAAGACCTGGAAACCGGACTGAAAGATGGCGCTCATTATTTCAGTGAGCATATGCCAAAAAAGTTTTCTAGCTTCTGGGTTTACTTACACGGTAAGCGGCCCACTGAATATGCGTAGCAGTGTTTCTCCCACTGTGAGTTCCTGCTTGGCCCACACAGTAGACTTTACATTGTTGATGTCACTGATTTTTAAATTGCTTTTCTCAGCTCTAGGAAAGTTTTACAAAACCTCCTTGAATCAAACATTCATCATAGAAACATCATAACTGACCCTGTTTGTAGTTCGAGGTGTCCTGTCAAAAGTTTTACAGACATCTTTTTTATAATGGTGGCTTATGGGGAAAATACTTTTTGGGTAGGGGATTTTTTTGCTGTAATTTGAAGTGGCTGCTGAGAAAAATTGGAAGCAAGGCCAATTATATATCTATGGTCAGCACCCAGCACTTATTATCCTCTTGCTGGTGTGCTTGATGGCATATGACAGCTAAGCTACAGCTATGGGCACTGAATTTGATGAGGTATGGCTTTATAACTTTATTCACTGATTTCAGTAAAACTGGATCATATTTTCTGGAGAAAATAACTCAGTGGTTCACAGAGTTTCCTGATGGAAGGACAGCTTTACTTGTTGCTAAGAGAACCACTAACATCAGCTGATTGTAGCTGCCATTACATGGTTAGCTCAGTTAGCTATATAGCTAATTATCCTATCGGTTAACGCTGTTCGGACTGCGAGATCCGAGAACAGGGGGAGTGTTGGTGTTTACACCTCTATAGCTTTGGAGTACTGGGAGTACCGAGTTTTTGAGGTCTAGCTGCATTTAACAGTTACTTTTGCAACAAGTAAAGCTATCTGTCCATCAAGATACTTTGGAAATCATTGAGAGTTGTGGCAGAGCAGCCGGAGAGTTCTGTTCAGAGCCACTGCAAATCACCTCAGTATGAATAGATAGACTGGGTGGGTGGATGGGCATATCCCTGTAATTCAAGGGCTGTGCCTGGAACAGACAGCCAAAAAAGAAATCTGTGACGAGCTGATGTCAGCTCGATGCACGGTAGAAAAATCAGTTGGAAATGTTGCATTCAGAGCAGTCTGAAGTCTAAGCTTTTTACTCACAGGGGTTAATTTAACCTTATTTTTGAAAAGTTGGCCATGTTTAATAAGAACATCGGACATTGTAACAATATGACAGAAAATAATGGGGGTTTAATAGGTGCCCTTTAAAGAAACTTGCAGACTCAAACATGAGCAGCTCCAAACTGTCCCCCCTTGTGCAGAAGGTGCTGTGGTCCTGTCCGAGATAAGATGAGACTTAATTGATCCCTGTGGGTTAAATGTGTACCACGGCAGTCTGACACACAAAGCACTCCCAGCCTGCTGTGGTGCGGCCATGTCAGACACAATGTTTCCTAATAAGTGCAACTGTTGTTGCACCTTGTAAAACTCTCCCATACTCATTACTTTTTAAAGGTCAGCAGCATTATCTCCACCCCTGCTTCATTTAGGGTTATCAAACTCAGTTTGTATCACAGCCCGCTTCGTTGACGTGCTGAAACACAAACACTGCTAATTACTCCTGTCTTTGTCACTAACCACTAATCAAGGCTGATGCTGATAACAAGGACACACACATACACAGTTCTGTGCCCACAGCTAAAGATATGAGATGGTTGTGTAGAAGCATGTGGAGTCGGGCTGTTTTCAAAATGTTACATTTATAATTTAAAGAGAAAGGCATGTTACTTATTGAGAACAATTGGAAATATGGAGACAGATTAAAGAGTCTTCAAAATATTAGCAAAATTTAAAGCAAGATGAAAGTGTTACGATAAATAGAGACATGAAACATCAGCCAAATCAGACACAGATAAGTAGATATGATACACAGCCACCCTCATCATATGTGGGCGTTGCCCTCAAGGACCTCTGGCATCACTCCCTGCCCAGGGGAGACTGCACCGACGCGGGCAGAGGATAAAAACATCCCTGGATGACGCTCCAGAGGCTGGCTGGGTGTGTGAGTGAGTGGGTGAGAGCCGAGAGGGGCAATAAAGCTGCAATCTGGGGTTGGGTAAGGGAGACGTGAGGGCAAGACAGAGAGAAGGGGTTGAGGTACAGATATGAAGATCAGAGACAAACAAGAAAAAATAGAACACCTAACAAAGCTTGTATGCTGCCTTTACTGACTTTTGAAGCTGTACATACATATATTTAAATACATTTTCTTGTTGCTTATTTCTGTTCTTGATGGTCTGGAAAAATGAAAATGCTTTTAGGAGAATTAAAAGGGTGAGGCTTAAGTTCTTGTCAACAAATCTCATCAAAAGCTTAAACCTGATAATGCATTTTGTATATCTATCAATACTGTCTGATCACTACCCTGTCTGTGGCTCCAAGCTCATATATTCCTGTTGAAAGCATGAATCTTTAAAAACATCTCAAGGATATATAGTTTCATTTTTTAAAGGCTCAGTGATTCCCTAAAGCATCACTCAAACAGGAGGAAATACAGCATTCGTCAGGCACTATTTTCAGTTGTGGATGAATACACATTTTAGTTAGAATGGATTTATTTCAGAAAAAATAATTTGATACTTTGGGAAATATGACAGTTTGCTTTCTTGTTGAGAGTTAGATAATAAGGTTGATACCACTGTCTTGTCTTGTCAGTATGCTGCCACCAGCAGCCAGACAGTTAGTTTAGCTTAGCACAAAGCCGATATCCCCATGTGTCTAATTTTTACACATTTTCTACAGATCAAAACAAACAAGATAATTTGTGAGATTAAGATTGAGAGTGTTGATGGGCATATTTGGTACCTTTAGACACAGCCAGACTAACCCATTTCCAGTTTTTATGCTAAACTAAGCTAAGCTAACCAGCTTCTGGCTCAATAGCTTGACATTAACTGTATGAACATGAGAGTGGTATCAATCTTCTCCTCTAATTCTCAACAAGACAGGAAATGAGTTTATGTCCAACACAGTCTCTCAGCAGCTTGTGAAATAGTCACGAGGTTTATTAGATTTGTGTGTGTGGACATAAATTTTCCACTTTTTAGTGACAATCAGTGTGACATTCAAACTAATGTATTATCATTCTGTAGTCAAATTAGCTATAATAAGATAAGATAAGATAAGATAATGGGGAAATTTGCAGTGTTACAGCAGGAGAGACGATAGTAAACTAGAAGGGAGCATCAATAAAAAACATTAAATAAGAAATAAATATGAAACATCTGACAGTACTTTCAAAATAAAGGTCTTGGGTAGGTTTAGGCACCAAAATTACTTGGTTAGGTTTAGAAAAAGATTGTGGTTTAGGCTAAAATAACTACTTCCTTCCTCATTTTGGTCTCATGTGGGAACCCAGTGAAAGTCCTGTGTTTGTCCTCATCACTTTGAAAGTTGTGCTGGCTGTCACAAAAAATGTTGAAAATTCCTACATGAAACCAACGATTCCACTCAAATGTTGAACTATTTCTTTACTTTTCTTTCACTTCCTTCAAGATGATAATAAAGTTTCAGTTTGAATTCGATTTCTGGCAGCAGGACACAATATTTTTTGCCCATGATGGTGAAGGCACGACCGCCATATCTGCTGCTGATCAATTCTAATATTCGTATTTTAACACTACCCAAGCTCACTTCTCATGCCTAAACCAGCAAAGGATTTCTAAAGACCTAGTTTGTGCTGCAGGAAGGAAAAAGTTGCCACATAAATCACTGATATGGTTTCAATTTTCTTAGACCCCTTTAATGTCACATCTTAGCTGTTCAAGTTGTATTTAAAACTTTGGTAGGGTTTTATGCATGGTTTATTATATAAATATAGCTTTTTTTCCCCTTTCTAGTGGCGTATGCATAGCCTCCCCTTTAAAAGCGTGTCGTCAAGTACGGGGGCTGTTAGACCAGGGGCGATATAAGTCATCATCAGGCTCTACTTTGAACATGCAGCCAAGCTACCAGCCTGCTGTGCTCTGTTAATGTATAGGTATGAATATTCAGACTGGAACAGGGTTTAAAGGAACACTTTGATCTGAAAGGGCTGCTACCCAAGATGTTTGACGCATGTTAAGGAGATTAAGGATTTATAACTTATAGACGACTGATATTTGCCAACCAGAAACACATCATTTAGTCTTCAGATGTACAGTAGTGGCATTTATAGACTACACTGTAAGGTCATTTAGAATTTTATCGGAAAGCCTTTTCGATCACGCACAGCTGATTCAAAGTTTGGAAAAATGTCAAAAGTTTAGAAATCTGTCTCTTTCCATCAAAAAGATAATACCTCAATTAACCTTGCAGTTAAAGTGAGAAAGACCGCGGCCCCTAACAACACAAGATATGACAGGTCTTGAATTACTGTGATTTTGCTAAATGGTCTTGAGTGGCACAATAGCAACTTGTCTGGAGCTTTTTCTTGTGCTTTTTCTAGCACCAACACACTGTTGTAAGTAATTCTAAGAGTTCCTCTTGTTAACTAAGTACAAATACTATGTTGCTGAGTTTTAAGGTAGTGGTACTTTAGTATTTATTTTTTAGCTTTTTACTTTTACTCCCTACATTTGAATTTTTATATGCACAAGGAAAATGTTGATATTCCCAGTGGTCTTGTCTTTTCATTATGCATTTGCATTTTAAAGACGGCCTAAAAGTTACCAAGCATATCACTGGCCATGCTTACTATTGTTTGCGTGGCAAAGACATAATTTTCTTCATCAAACTTCAATTATAAAGTAATTATCAATAATAAATCTTCTGAATTGAACCGTATCAAAACCGCTTTGAATCTGAATTGCCTGAGAGGGCAACCTTGACTGCTACAGTTAACACGTTTTGAAGGAAACTTAAGTAAAGGATCATGTTTTCTGTTCACATAATGAGAAAATGTTGTTAATTAACATTATCTGACAAGTCACAAAAATTTTGATCCTGAAAGTATCAGTAAAATGATAGCTGACAACATACTTAAGGTCATTTGTTTTCCACCAAATTCCATCTTGCTACAAAATGATCTGAAAGCAAAATGTGATATTTTTTGTCATGACTACAGCATTATTAAACTTTTTTTAATGGATCTTTTTAGGCACATGTACCATTTGGTTAAAAAGATGATGGCGAGATGGGGGTCCTCTCACTTTTTCTTACTTTCATACTTCTTTCAAGAGTTTCACCAGTCATTATGAAACCCGTTCAGCACCGGCCAAGAAAAATGTCGGCAAATTTGAAATTAGTTGAGAGATATTTAAGCCAGAAAAAATTTCACAATTTTCATCCAATTTGGAGCAAACAGTTCTGAGATTATGCTCAACTTAATGTCTGGTTGTGAGTGGATCAAGTGCCACTTTCACTTCAATTCAGGAACTGAAGGTCAGGATGAATAATATTTGAAGAACTAACTTTTCAAGTTTTAATATCACAAATTACTCAGTGTTTTCATTTCACCTTGGTGACTTTTACTGAGATGAAAGTAAGGCACAGTTATTGTATTTGTTTGAGGAATTTACAACATTTTTTGCATGTACTTTATGAAGCTCACTGTTTGTCCTTCTGTTTACTTCCTCCACATGCTATGCAGTAGACCTTAGAAATCATTCTTTGCTCTTCAGTCTTTCATATTTTAATAATGTTCAAGAAGGTACAAGGACACATTTTTCAGTATTTTTTTTTATTTGAAAAAGTTCCTGCAGACTGCTGTTTAGGTGTAGCTGATACTTGCTATGTTGTGTTTGAGTCCTTCACTATTTTAAGCATAAAAATATAGTTGTTAGACCCTATTGTCATGATACAACACACTACTTATGACCTGTGTTGTCCAGCCCATCATCACCATAAAACGAGCGCATAGGTTGTTTGTGACAGCAGCTTATTACTTTCCTTGTGAGGAAAGATCACATGAGAATCCATCTTATCAGACTTCAAGTTATCCATTTTTTTGTCCACACCAAAAGTGGTGCAGCCAATCAGCATCCTAGGAGGGACCACTAGCAGCTACGGGTGTGGTTTTAGGTGTGACAACGGCAAGAAGCGTCCATGGAAGTGATTTGTCTCGAACAAACAATGGTGGCTGCCCAAGAGCTTGGCTTGAATACTGCAGTAGCATCAGTTATATCAGAACTGGAGAGCATTTCTTCATTGTAAGAAGAGCGAGAAACAATATTGAAGGGTTTTCTCGTCAGAAAAGATGTTTTCGTTCTTCTCCCGACCAGCAAGTGTTTGATCTGATTAGTTTAAGTTAGACCATGTTAGACGTAATAGACAGATAGTTCATCCAATCACCTGCTAAATGTTTTTTTGAAAGTGTCTGCCCTTTTCCAAACAGTTTCTAAGGATGACTTCCCGGATTTTTTTGGTGTGAGTTGAAAAGATTTGGAGGTATCAGCTGTAGAGATGCCTGCCTTCTCTCCAACATAATGAGACTAGATGGCACCTGACTTGTGGTGCTTAAAGTGCCTGTAAAATTCATTATAAAAACTCAAAACCAGTTTTTCTTGCTTTAGTTATCCAGTGAGGTTATTTAGGCCTATACCACATTTCTTACATATTTCCCAGTCATGTTGAACACTTGTCCAGCAACACTTGCTTTACCAGACTGATCTCCACATCTCCAAGCATGCACACTAATTGACTCAGTACGAGGTCAAAAATAGCACTGACGCACTGGGACAAAGCACAAAATTCACATTCTCTATGGGCTCCTACCTGCATCCATGGCTATTCATTCTAGTATCTTTGTGTGCTCTCCTCACATGAGGGCCTTGTATACTCAGTCTGCCTTCTCCCCCTAGTCCTATGCCCCTGCTGACGCAATACTGGATTAACTTGACCTAGTACCAATGGGGTGCCTTGACCCAGTGTCACTGTTATTTTTTATATTCCTTTGGGTCACTGGATTAAAACATCCCTTTTCTATCCATTGTTACTGTGTAAAATTAACCCAGTGTTATGTTGGTGCTATATTGACCCCACACTAGATCAATTTTAAATCAGTGTTTTTTGGTGTATTATTTAGTTCCCTAGTGAGGCAGCAAAATCCCAACGTGGCAACAGATCTGTGATACATCCCCGGAAATGTGGATGGGGGAAAACTCCATTAAAGGGACAATTCACCCCCAGACCAAAATGCATATTTTTTATTGTGGCTTTTTATTTACCCATCTATACTGTTTTGGTGTGAGCTTTGAAGATATCAGCCATAGATGTCTGCCTTCTCTCCAATATAATGGAACTAGATGGCACTAGTCCTGTGGTTCTCAAAGAGCCAAAAAAAATTACACTTGAAAAACTCAACAACAATGTGTCTTTCCAGAAATCATGACCCAGTTGCTCAAAATATTCCACAAACCTTGTTATGAGCAGTTTCATGTAAGAACTAAGTGACATCTACTGGAACTACTTTAGAATCTACCAGAACTATTTTTTTCTAATAGAAAGAAAGTAGTTCCCCAACTAGTCCCCTAGTTTGGAAAAGCAGCAGGAGTACTGATGTAATAAGTGATACTGCTGTGGACAGGGTAAACAGCAAAACTTATTTTAGCCACCAAAAAAAAGTAAGCTTTATTCTGCCATTATATAAGCCAAATATCACTCTCTCCAAAGTAACCAGACTCCTTTGGCAAAAACTGTAATTTTATCTTGTTGAACACGAAACTGGTCTCACGCAGCCTCGATCTGTTAGTTTGTTTGTGTTAATGTGTGGCTTCGGAGTTTTGATCCTTCAAGGTTGCTACTGCTGTGTTCTGTCAGATGTTGTAGACAGAGTAGCAGATTGAATTAGCACAGTGAAACCAGTTGCTATTACTTTGTTTCCATTGATCATATGATAGATATGCCTGAAATGTATGAGAACACATGACAATTTATGTTAAGCATGTGAAATAAAATTGTTCCATTTGTTAAGGTAATAGTTGTGATATAAATCATTGCAACCTGTGATTATCTGCATTGATGGTTGTGATGCTAATTTCTGTTAGCACAGACTAGGCACTCTATGAAATAGATTAAGCAATCAAAAAAATATTAAAATAATGGTAAAAAACAAAACAAAAATAACAACCAAGACACTTAAGACAATCTTTTCCCATTCCTAGTAAAAAGCAAAGCAGAGATAAAAGGCAAGTGAATACTGGATTTTCATTCGTCAGGTGGACAAAGACATGGCTGAATGCTAATGTTGCTCTCTGTCCACCACATCTTCATACTTACATGACAGAATAGGTCGCTTGCCAATTACTCCCAAAATGACATGGGTTGACTTGATTTTTATTTATTATCATTATTATTATTATTTACCTTTATTTAACCAGACAAGTCATTAAGAACAAATTCTTATTTACAATGGCAACCTGACAAAGTCTCCTAAAGCTTGAAAGATGTAATTTACATCACGTTTTTAGCCTAAATATTGGCCGTAGAGCTTTTGCTTGGTGCCAAGTTCACATGCACCTGCGCACTGTCTGAAATGGGTGTGTGTGGTATGACGCATGCGTGCACAAGGGAAGGGCATGTCAGGGCTATTAGAGACTTGAATTAAGTCAGACAAGCAGTACGGACGCATTTTATGCTTGTTCTTTTTTTTTTTTTTTTCTTTTTCTGGTTGTTTTTTATGTTTGAAAACTGGTTACCAGGGGCGGCACGATGGCACAGTGGGTAGCACTGCTGCCACACAGCAAGAAGGTCCTGAGTTCGACTCCCCGAGTGTGGAGTTTGCATGTTCTCCTCATGTCCACGTGGGTTCTGTCTGGGTACTCTGGCTTCCTCCCACAGTCCAAAGACATGCAGCATAATAGGTTTACTGGTGACACTAAATTGCCCGTAGGTGTGAATGTGAGAGTGAGTGGTTGTCTGTCTCCATGTGTCAGCCCTGTGATGAACTGGCGACTTGTCCAGGGTGTACCCCGCCTCTCGCCCAGTGTCAGCTGGGATAGGCTCCAGCCCCGCTGCGACCCTCACGGATAAGCGGTTACAGAAGATGAATGAATGAATGAACTGGTAGCCATTCACTTCAAGTGTTTGGGAGATTCTGCACTGCTTTTTTCCTGTGAAAGTCCAGCAGTGTGTTGTGGACTAAAAAAAAACTAAACCCAACCTGGGTTGAGGGTTAGTAGATATATGACTGAATTTTAATTTTTGGGTGAACTATCTCTTTAATTAAATAAATAAACATAGTCTTATTTAAAACTTTAAATAACTGTGTTTACTTTTTGTTTACTTTTTTTTGTTTCACACAAGACGTAAAATTGTTTGAGCCATCCATTCAGCCCTCCTCTTCTGTCAGCGGACTTTCTCGCCCTTATTTGTCTGCTTAAAAATAAACTCACATATCTGTTGGAATAAGCTGCTAGCACATGTGACCAACATGCATGTTTTTGTGGTGAGGATGGGCTGTCCTGTCTGTTGGATATCCCTGTAATGGGCAAAAAAATGTGCCCTGCTAACAATACTAAATCAAGTTTGACTGGGCGCAGCCAGAGAGCAGATCAACATTGCCAGCCCATAAATGTCCAGCACGCAATCCAGCCCCTTTATTGTTACTCCAATTTTAAAGATGCCATTGTGACACTATATTATTGTTTTATGCAGCAAATACAACAGCCTCTTTTTTTAGGGAATGACTCCAAAACCTCCTGCTCTGACTCTCCAGGTTGGCGAGTCAGTCCCGCCCATCCTGTCTCCACACCATCCATCCCTCTTCCCCTCCTCTTCCATCCAGCCAGTCCATCAGTCTGTGAGTCAGTGTTTCAGAGCCGTGGGGAGTCTGGCAGCCTGTCTGCCACTTCATCACTGACCTTCCTCCTTCGTCTCCTCCTCCTCCCACACTGTTTTTTTCCCTTCTGCCTCTCTTTTCTCCACTTGCTCATTTGCTTGCTGTCTCCCATTGACCTCTCCTGTCTCTCTTCCTTTGTTTCTAACGCTCACACTCTTTCTCCCTGACCTTTTCTCTCCTCTCCTCTTTTCTATTTCTTTATAATTGACCTCTCACTCTGCCTGATGCTCTCTATCTCCCTCTGTCCCTCCCTCTCTCCCTCCCTCCCTCTGTATCTTTCTCTCCAGGTCTGCCTCTTCCCGTATGCATGTTGATGAATGCGGCGCACTGGCCGACACAATTACTCAGACTTGTTCATTTTCATATAAAGTGTCGTTCTGCGGCCAAAGTGAAAGCAGGGGAGGGAAGGAACATATTCTCCAGACTTTTTATTAGTGGATATTAGAGAGATTGCTGGACTTAACTGCAGAGAAGGAGAGGAGGGCAGCAGGTGAGGGGAGAGAAAGAAAGAGAGGCTACTACAGAAGAAGAAGAGACAGGAGTTAAAGGAGAAATCTGCAATTTATTTACTGTAATAAATCATGAAATTAGCATGATGTGTCATCAGAGATCAAGGAAACACGTGACGCTGAAAACTTCACTTGACATTAACACTAAAGTTGCGCCATCCTTTGAAATTTCCATTCCAGACTGGAATAACTGTTTCGTATATATGTATCACGTTAATTGGAGTTCAAATTAATGGCGAATTTTCACCAAATGAAATGAAATGTCTATGTTTAAGAGCTGTAAGAAGTCATTAATTATCTTAAAGAAAGTGGAGATGTTGCTGAGGCCACTCAAGAGAAAAGCGAAAACATTTTTTCCATTGAGAAAGGCTTTTAGTGCCGTTCTTTGCTCTTCCCAAGTTCAGGAAATGATCTCTTCTGATATAACTGATGCTATCGCTATGCTAACCTCTTCAGGAGCCGCCATTGTTTGTTAGAGACAAGTTGCTTCCATGGGTGCCTCTCACAGTGTCACACCTAAAATCACGCCCGTAACTGCCAGTAGTCCCTCCTAAAGACGCTGATTGGCTGATTGGCTGATTGACACAAACGGATAACCTGAAACCTGGAAAGATGGATTCTCGCATGATCTCGCAAATCCACTGCCCTTGTAAAGTAAGCTACATATTGCTCCTTCAATATATCATATAGCTGCAGTCATAGCACTTTAAGAATGGCTTGAAATATGATACAAATCTTAGTAGAATAACTGCATTTTGAACTTTTATCAAAACAAAAATACTATACTTTGGCAACCATCATTGGAGGCATCCATTTTATTAAAAATACATATATATTTTTTCTTTGAAAGGGTAACACAGTGGCCTGAGTTCCCAGTAACAGTGAGCTTCCACACCATCCTCCCCTGAAAACAGTGCTTCATCATTTTAGCCATTCCTTATTTAAACTAATGACTCCTGCTAGCTACAAGCTAATGAGCCTGCTTTGTGCCAGCATTGCCCAGTGGATTAAAGTCAGAAAACTGTCAATGTAAAAAAAACATTTTTCACTTGAAAGGCACAAACTTTCACCCATAATGAAAAAAAAATCCAATTTACAGTTTAGGTTTACAATTTGTCCTCCAAGATTCTCCAACAAAACAGTATGTGAATAAGTTTGCTTGTTTGGATGGTGGACCTTTACACAAGCATTGAGTGCAAAACAATTAGATGAACAAACAAACAAACAAAAAAACAGACTGATTCTGTGGCCTTGAGGTAAGTGTTTGCCAATTTTCACCTCAATCTGCATAATATTCAAAATCTTACACCAAACAGAAAGCCTGGTCTTCCTTAAAGAATAATGGAACACTGTCTAATAATCCTGTTTTTGCTGCCAGTTAGTGGTGACAACATGCCTTTTCCACACACAGTCCAGCTATAGTACCATGCTTCACCACAGCTGGGTGTGGACACAAGTACAGCAGACCCAGGCCAAGCTTTAGACAACAGGGGGCCCTTGACAAGACCTTCTTTAGGGGCCATCCTTACTTTGCTTGAGCTGAGAACTATGAATTAAAACTATAAGGGGCTCATAAACACAAAATGAAAGCTGCGTGCATTATTAAACATGAGAGGACATTAATGATATGAGACAGAGAGACAAATGCCATAAATTGTGTTATAAGCTTTAATAATCACCCCAAAAAGGAAGCAGGGGCATAATCTAAACACAATATAGTCCTTTGTCACCCAGGGATACAGTACCAGACTCCCTAAAGAAATCTTTGATTTTTATGAGTTGTTGAGTTAGGGGTAACTTTATAAACTTTGTGAAACGCTCTCTACATCAAAATCTAATCAGTTATACCCTCCTGTGCATTCTGCAAATACATGAACATTGACCTCTGCTCTCTGTCTTCATTCTATCAATTTTAATTTTGGCAGCACCAGAGGAATGCTTACATCTTGGAGGCGCCATCACATCGTACTTTAGAAGCATAATGATTGACTGCACAGTCAATGAATCAATCAGAATCTGTGCCAGTCAAATCCATCCACTAACACGACAGACACAGGGGCTCCCTGGGTCAGAGAGATGTTGATTACCTTGACATGATCTATCCATTTAGGAAGGGCCCCCTGAACTGGGTCAGAGCATTGATTGACTTAATGTCTCCCAACAACTTTCTTTATTAAAAAAAAAGAGGTGTTAGCAGCAAGCCAGCTATGTTTTCACCCTCAGAGACTAGTGCAGATGTGTTTTTCTTACTTTCAAAATCTAGTGCAGACTTGCTCTTCAAACACAGATTGAACCTGGCTTTCAACTATTAGAGCAAAGCCTAAATTTTAAACCTCAGTTCCAAAAAAAGTTAGGACATAAACGTAAAATAAAAACAGAATGCCTGATTTGCAAATCATTTTCAACCCATATTCAATGGAATGTAGTACAAAGACAAGATATTTGATTAACTTTATTGTTTTTTTGTAAATATACACTAATTTTGAATTTGATGCCTGCATCATATTCCAAAAAAGTTGGGCCACCAGCATGTTTACCACTGTGTTACATCACCTTTCTTTTTAACAACACTCAGTTAGCGTTTGTGAACTGAGAACATTAATTATTGAAGTTTTGAAAGTCAGATTCTTTCTTATTCTTGTTCAATCGTCCGGTGTCTCTGCTGTCGTGTTTTTTGCTTCATAATGCACCACACATTTTCAATGCGAGACAGGTCTGGACTGCAGACAGGTCAGTCTAGTACCTGGACTCTTTTAAAACGAAGCCACATTTTAATGTGCAGAATGTGTCTTGGCGCTGTCTTGCAGAAATAAGCAGGGACGTCTCTGAAAAAGACTTTGTTTGGATGGCTGCATATGTTTCTCTGAAACCTGTATGCACGTTTCAGTATTAATGGGGCCTTCACAGATGTGACAGTTACCCATGATGCCATGGGCTCTAACCCACCTCCATGCCGTCACAGATGCTGGCTTTTGAAGTTAGCCCTGGTAATAATCTGGATGGTCCTTTTGCTCTTTAGCCCTGAGGTCATGACATTCATGATTTTTGAAATCAAACTGAAATGTGGTGTCGACAGACCACAGCACACTTTTCCACTTTGTGTCAGTCCGCCTCAGATGAGAGAAGAGAGAGAAGTCAGTGGCGTTTATGGATGATTTTGATTTTTGGCTTTTGCTTCGCTTGATTAACTTGAACTTGTAGATGCAGGGACAAACTGTTTACTAATGATTTTCCAAAGGGTTTCGAGTCCATGTATAATTCTTTATATAATGAGGTGGGATTTTAATGCAGTGCTGCAAGGGGTCAAAGGTTACAAACAACTGTAAGGAGGTTTAAAACAATGGTGAAATCCCTGAAGCAGTTTTGTGTTGAGAATTGTTTTTAAACCATTGGACCATTTGCCCATGTAGTTTTTCACAAATTGATGCTTGTGAACAACTGAGCCTTTCTCACATTCCCCAATTAAATTAGTGTGAACATTAAAGCGATATTCCACCCCAGAATGATAGTCCACTCAATATCTACTCACCCCTATGCTGATGTGAGGATGGATGTTTGTTTTGAGTTATTTTTTTTTACATGTTATCCGTACATATTGAGTGGATTATCATTCTGGGGTGGAATATCACTTTAAGTATCTTGTCTTTGCACTGTATTCAATTAATTAAAGTCCATGAAGGGAGGCAGCAAGTTGGATGGGTGAATAAAACACAGGACCGAAGTTCAATTCACCAATCATCAACGCTGATTGTTGAGTGTTTTAAGGAAGTAATTATTTTAACCTGAACCATGATGTTTTCTTACAGTTTTGTTGCCTAAAAGTATCCTTATTTTGAAAGTGTAACTGGTTGTTTATTATTGCCAACTTGACCGTTGAATGAGGATGATGCTGCATAATACATTCATTTGAAAGTCGTATTGAGTGTCATGAAAAAAATGGAAGATTTTTATCCATGTACATGAATTTATAAATTAAAATTTTGTGGCTATTTCACAAACTGCCATGAGATTGTGTTGGAATAATCACTCACTTTCCTGGTAGGCTTTTCATCTGAAAACAACTGCAGGAAGCTGAGAATCTCGTTCCAAGTCACTGGAAATAATAATTCAGCACTTATGGTTCATCTTATTGGTTCACCTGGCCATTGTACTTCTGTGACTAAATTATGGCACAATAATGGGTGGTATCACATGACTATGTTAAAATGCATGTTGATTATTTTGTTGTTGCGGTGCCTTTATGATTATTTTCAAAATGTACATTTCTGTTTGTACTCTGCCTTTTTCTGTGCTTGTGTATTCACCCATCCAATCATAAAGAGATTTTATTTATTCACCCAATAGTCCTCATTACAGTCATTTACCAGCTCAGCAGACACCACTAACTGCAGGAAGGGTTAATGAAAGCACAGTCACTTACTATAAATCTTTCTTTTATGAAGGCACTTTGATTTTTATAGTTTCTAGACATTTTAGTAATACCCATGAAACCACAGTGTGAAGCACAAAAGAGAAGAAATAAAATGACAATTTAGAAGACCATGCAATTTAATTGCTTATTTTCACTATGTCATGCTTTCCAATGTTCCCTATTATTGAAACTGTAGCAAAATGTGATTTCAATCAAAGCAGAGAACAATGGCTTTTTTTTTTTTTTAGTTCAAGTATTATTCATTCTTACTAAGCAGCTTTCAGGAATTGACATCCCATTTGATTTTTTTAATTGAATCCACTGCGTTACCATTTAAAAACTTTTACTGAACTTAACACTTTCTGCATTTCCAGTGTGTTTCATGCTATGCTGGCATCTCTGTGAGTAGAGCAGTGGTTTGAGGTAAATGCTGCATGGCATATGCTCACAATGACAGTGTTGATGCTTGCTGTGTTCACCTTATTCCCATCTTAGCAGGTTAAGATTTGCTAATTATCTGCCAATTTACCGATTTTAAGGTGACTTTTAAGACTCCTTTGGCAACTTTTCTCAAAAAAGAGCCAGGCAACAAATGCAATTACATTTTGTGGAAAGGTTAATGCCAATCCAACACATAGTTGGCATGTTGCCACATGAGTCAGTGATTTAGCTGTGTGCCAAGGAGTTTTTTAGTAAATTGGCACCATTCATCATATTCACATGCAGGCTATTTCCCTCTGATGTCACAGTTAGGGTGGGAAGCTCAAATGTCAAATTGCTGTGTTCCAGATTGCAAGTCATATGTAGGGAATCAAACGCAATCATTCAATCGTTACCATTTCACCACTTCATTGATCAGCCACTGAAAAGACAATAGATACTGAAAATCAGGAGGGACATCGGGTCATATTTCAAAGTAAAACAACATTTCAAACTCATTAGCTGCCATTACACAACAGCAAATGTTAGCATACTTTTTTTTACTAATATTTCCTTTTGATAGTGTTAGACAATAGGTGAAGCATAAATTAATTCTGAAATATGAAAGCACATCTTGGACAAGCCTGGAAGCAAAATGCACTGAATGTAACCAAGCTTGAAATGTAACATTTAAACTGCTGTCTTCCTGTCATCAAACACTTCCTAGCTATGGTATTGTTAGCTAGGAAGTAGTTGAATGTTAATGTTAGCTGTTGAGTAACAGTAGTTAATGGGTTATCACATATGCTGTTTTATTTTGAAATATGACCAGATGCCACTCTGGATTTTCACTGCTGATCAAAGCAGTGAAATAATAATAGATTACAAGCAAACCTTGAGTGTGACATAAGAGGAAAATGGGCGCCATGTGAATATGGTGAAGTAAATGTAGGTCTATGCCAAATTAGCTCTTGCTAACTGTTTTGTAATCCCATGGAAGTACAGACAAATGTCCAGTTTAAGATTAAGTAAGATTTAGGGGAATCTACCTTCAAATTAGTCCTTAATATATGCCATGTTGCACTGCCATGTTTCTACAGTAGCTGTAGAAACCAAACAAGGCCTCTAGACTGGGCTATTCATGTTTTTTTTGTTTGTTTTGTTTTGTTTTGTTTTTTTGCAGCCACTGTAGGTTCTCCTGCATGTTTGGAAGGGGAGAGTGAGGCGAGTTGGTTGCAGTTTGGAACTTCACCACTAGATGCCACCAAATGCTGCACACTGGTCCTTTAATACTGAAGAAAAACTTCAAAAATGATAAATTCTAGAGCAATAAAAAGTGTCTTTTTCGCTATGATTTCAAAGGAGATGCATTTTTATCCAAGATGGATGTCAGAGATAATAATATCACTGGAAAGTATGAGTCACACTGAATCTAAAAATATGCATATTATATTTGTGTGTCCAGATTTCACTGAGTTAATACTCTGGAAGGAGTGTGATTTTTGACACAAATTGTAGCAATCAAGCACGAAAGGTTTAAAGTACCTTAATTGCCTCTTTGAGCTGTGTGTCACAGCCACTACTGCAGCTCCAACTGCTGACCCTGTTGGAGAGCGGGCCAAATTTAGCAGCCAAATTACAAACAAACAAACATCCTGTTGTGCTTAGAACACAGGCACTCTCCCGTCCCTTTTAACTCACACAGTGATTTAGCCTTAGGCCTCTCCCTCCGCACCTCCCCTTCAACTCTCCCACATCCCTCACAGTTTAAAAACCTCGGCTCTGGTGTATCTGTTCATCTTCAGCAAATTAAGATTTGGCATGGATGCCCCATTAGCTACGCTCGAACACAGATAGTCACTGACTGTGAGCCTCACAAATATGAATCCACCTGTATAAAGTATATCTTGTCTGCAATAAAGAGACCTGCTGAACACGGTGATCCCTCAAAACAGTCGTTTATAGCCTCATATCACTCTGCCCACGCGAAAAAACTGCACACGGCTGATGAAGATCTAATTCTGCCTGCTGCCACAGACACTGTCTGTGAAGTTGATGAAGCTGCTGGAAAAGCTGATAAAGTAGGGCTCCTCACCGGCACAGTGGTGCAGTGCATGTGAGACGGCCCTAATATCAAGGCAAACACGATGAAAGAGAATCACTCAAGTGTCTGAATTGAATGAAAAATAATACAATATTAAATTACTGAAATGAATGCTGAACATGTCTAAATCTGACAAAGCAAAGTGAAACTTAATGAATGAATTGGAGTAGATGAAAAGTGTCAATGAATACTTTCATTTTTCTGAAAGGACACTGAATATTAGACAGGAACTGAATTCTCACAGGAGTAATAAATTGAATAAAATGAAGGCATTGCAGGTACATCTCAGTTAGTCAACGTCAGTATTATCCAAATCAGATGGTGCTGAGTCTTGCACAGTATGTGGGTGGACGGTAGCTTATGTTTGATTGGTGGGGGGCCCTGGCAGGGTAGTGCTCTATTTTGGGTGTCCTTGGCATTAAGAGGCTTGACATTCTGGGACATATTGCAGCTTTGATTAGAATTTTTACTCACTGTAATGTGATTAAAATCATCTTATCCACAACCTGGTTCTAAATTAAGTACAATGGATTATCTAGGTAACTTTTAAACCTTACTTTCATTTGATCAATCTACCGATATACTAGATCAAAAAATTAGGTGTGACAGAACTGATATGAGCCTCTCCTGTTGAAATAGAAGAGTGAACTCAGTGGAGTGCAGATCCCCAGCAGGTAACAGATAGTGAAGCACATACTGCAATGCCACCACAACTGCCAGATACAACCAGCAGAGATTAGCAAAGTTCTGCCAACATTAACATGAACCCCACATACATACCCCTAGAGCAGTCAAAAAATAGAATTACTGCCTCACAGTTGTATGCCTCCAGGTGTTGCACCAAACTTCAATAGAAATGTGTTCAAAAGAGTGTGAACTGTCTAAACTCTTCTTTTCAATCACTGACCTTCAAGAAATATTTGACAAACGGGGTTGTGCTTGTCCTGAAGAAAACATTTCGAGTGTACTGTGAAATAAACAAGATAAGATCAGCCTTATTGTACCCAGGAGGAAAATTGTCTTTTGCTGAGAATGAGACCATTTCTCCCACAGGGACAGGACAACTTATCATATATCATCTCAGATCAAGTTGCTTTTGAGGTCTGAGTCTTGGCATTCAGAGCAGGTAGGCAATTGTGGATCAATAAAACAGTTACGTTAGAAAAACAGATGCATAACAGCAGTCTATTGCTACAGGCTGCTGGCTTTGTAGTTGTTTATATGTGATCTTTCCACATGAAATTCTCTGACATAGTAAGACAAACAAGGAACAATCAATCATGCAAACTGTTCACTTTTGAACACTACAGTCAGACTTGGGTTGGGTTTGGGCAGGGGTTTTGTATCAAGTTTTTGCAAAATGCGCACTCAGAAAGTATTCCCTTATAGATCCCTTCAATTTTTATTATATTTTGTTATGTTGCTGCCTTTTGCTAAAAACTTACACCATGTATGTTAGTATGAGTGTGAATCCATTAATCGATTTCCTGAATCAACTAAAGTTAACTCTCTTCATTCCATCAACATCCAATCAAGTTGCAGGAGAGAATCAAGAAGAACTATGGTGTTACTGAGCACACACTGAAAGAAATTAAAGATAATTTCAGTCAAGTACAAAAACTATACTGTGGTCAACCTAAAACACACTGCAGTATACAAAATGTACAGTAGAAAAAATGTTTGTTTAACATTTAAAGTTTCAAAAAGTCAAAGCTAAAATTAATATATAATAATATATAATAATAATATATATTATTAATATAATATATAATAATATATAATAACAAAATAAATAATAATAATAAAATTAATATAGTTAGCAAGCTAATGCTTAGCTCATGTTAGCTTAACAGCTAAGTAACTTTGTAAATCACTGAGGCTGGAAACATTGTGACTTGTTTAGGACTTAAAATTCAAAGTTTAGGACTTAGGGATTTGAATCAATACTTCCCTTTTTTAATTTGGGTTCTTGACTTTGGAGTGCAAAAACTTGACACTGACTTGTGACTTGGTATTCAGACTTGGTATTCAGACCCTTAACTCAGTACTTAGTTGAAGCACCTTTGGCAGTGATTACAGCCTAGAGCATAATGCATCAGGTTTTGTACACCTGCTTTTGAGGATTTTCTTTTATTTTCACTCTGCAGATCATTTCAAACTCTGTCATGTGGGATAGGGACCATCAGAGATAGCCATTTTCAGGTCTCTCCAGAGATGCTCGATTGCATTCAAGTCTGGGCTCTGTTAGGGCCTCTTGAGGACATTCACAGAGTTGCCCCTAAGCCTGTCCTGCATTGTCTTAGCATCAGCATCAGCTTTGGGTAATTGTCCTGTTGGAGGGCACAGGGCAGACGAGGATGCAGTGGGGTCTTTTTTTCCCAGCTATACCTGTGGACTATGGGCCAAGGCATCTATAATAGAGTGGAGCTGGCCAATTTTTCTGTTTGGTTCCCTGGTGCAGCCAGAGGTCCTCAGTTGAGTGTTGGGCATTCAGGATAGTGGATAGTGCAGCTCCTCTTTAGCTAGGGTGGTGGCAGCAGTACCCAGCATAACCAGGGACTGGTTCTTCATGTCTGATCTGGCAGAGAGTGGAGATCATCCTTGAATTTTGGCAATAGTTTGTGTCAAGCAGAGACAGCTGTCACACCAAGATAGACAGTTGAGTGGTGGCACGCTGGAATCAGACAGTAGCTGGGGAAGCAGAGAAAATGGCAACAGCGGCAAAGGTTTAGTGTGAATTAAATCCAGCAATGGTAGGTTTAGTTAAGTTACTATTGCAGAGACACATAAAAACTTATATGTGAGGACTCCACAATGGGAGTCTACAGCAATATCTTTGCTTGGGTAGAGATAAGAGCAAATTTAGGTCGTCCAAGGAGTGAAACTTACCAGTATGGGCCCAAGAACTGGACCTGCTGAAACAAATGAGAATCTGTCAAGTTTAGTAGTTGTATCAGGGAGTAGCATCCTCCAGGAAAACTATGTGGAGAGACAGAGAGGCTGCCATCTTATGCATGCAAAACATCTCTGTACTTTGCTGACCCCAGCCCCTGCTGCTGAAAAACTCACCCACATGATGCTTCCATCACCATGCTTCACCATTTGCATGGTATTGCGCAGGTGATGAGTAGTGCCTGACTTTCTCCATTCAGATCGCTGGAGCTCAGCCAGAGTCACCATTATGTTCTTGTCTCCTCTCTTACCGAGGCCCTCCTCCCTTTTTTGGTCAGTTTGGCTGGGCAACCAGCTCTAGGAAGAGCCCCGGTTGCTCCAAACTTAAACTTCCATTTAAGAATAATGGAGGCTATGGAACTATAGAACCTCCAATGAAGACGGTTTTTCCCCCAGATCTATGCCTTGACGTAATTCTATCTCTGAGATCTGCAGGCAGTTTCTTCCACCTCATGACTCATTCTTTACTCTGATAAGCATTGTCAGCTGTGATACCCTATATAGACAGCTGTGTACCATCCCAAATCATGTACAACCACAGGCGGACTCCAGTCAAGATGTAGAAACACCTCAAAGATGATCAAGAGGCATAGGATGCATCTGAGCTAAATTTCAAGTGTCTGCAAACGGTCTGGATTATGTCAATGTGACACTTAATTATTTTTCATTCTGACATGTTGGGGCAGGCTGTCACGTTGGCTGTAAGTATTTCAGGAGCAGAAATTGCAGTATTTGCAACTCAATTCAGCTCAACTAAAATGCAACTAGAATGATGTCTTTGGAAACCAGCAGTGTTATTTGGCCCTCAACACATAATCAGTCACAGCATTGGTTCTGACATGAGCATAATGTCTTGCTATGGACAAAACAAAGTCACCAAACATCAGGCATTACCCTGGGGCTTATGTGGTGCTTGGATTTTACCAAGCCTTCAGGAACAGCGCCGGGCTGTGAGCTTATTTTGGTATAGTATAGAGTCAGGATTGTTTATTTATCTTCTCCAAGTGTCACAAACAAGTCAGGAAGAAAGCATGATTAGTTGAGACAGCAACTGGTCCTTGTATATCATAGATAACGATAGCAAACTCTGCAAATGTATGGTGTAGGACGCAAGCACAACTTCTTTCTCATTGAGCAGGAAAATCCCAAACATCCAAACATTGGTTACCAGATGATTTAGTATAAATGCTTTAGAAGATTGCTTTGTTGAAAGTGCAAGGTCAGCAGCAGGATGTAATAGTAGTTTAGCTATTGAATTCATGTTAAAATCATCACATCTAATATCATGCAGTTCCACTGTGTACTCTAGGAGCTGTAAGAAGGCAACTGGTCTTGCTTGAGGGTCTTGAAACAACTTTGAATGTGGTTCTTCAGGAACCTCAAGCAAGTATAGTTGCCTTTGTACAGCTCCTAGAGAATATCATCATCAGTTTTCTTTTTACTGAATCACCACAGAAAGGACTCATCTACTAATGTTTGGAAGGCTCATGCTCGTAAACAGTGCAGTATGTAAACAGTCATGGTGTCCTGCTTAGTTGAGCTGTAATATTAGAACCACTGAGCTAGGTAGCGCTGTGAAACGGTTGGCAGGTGTAGTTTGATAGAAAGAAAATAATGCCTACATGAAACTGCTTGTACAAGGTCTGTGGATAATTTGTGCAACTGGGTCATGATTTCTGGAAAAAAGACATTGCTGTAGAGTTTTTCAAATGTATTTTTGATGGTTGAAGGTCAAAGGTCAAGGTGCCTGTTACCTCATGTATATCCCATTCTTATGAACACAATATTTCAAGAATGCCTTGACGGAATTTCTTCAAACTGGCACAAATGTCCCCTTGGACTCAAGGATGAACGAATTCGATTTGAAGGTCACCGTGACCTCACACCCACCCTATTCTTCTGAACGCAATGTCTCACAAACACCTAGATGGAATTTCTTCAAATTTGGCACAAATGTCCACTTGGACTCACGGATGAACTGACAAGATTTTGATGGTTGAAGGTCAAGATTTCTGTCATCTCATGTATATCCCATTCCTTTCAAATATATTTGGGGTGTTTATGCCTTTATTCATAGGACAACTAAAGATATGACAGTAAGAGGGGAGAGAGTGGGGGGATGCCATGCCGCAAAGGGCCACAGGCAGGAGTTGAACCCACAGCTGCTGCAGAGGACTCACAGCCTCAGCACATGGGTCAAACACTCCACCAACTGAGCCACCAGGCCACCCATTCTTATAAATGCAGTATCTCAACAATGCCTTAAGGGAATTTCTTCCTCTGACCTCAGTCCATCCCATTCTTGTGAATGTGATATCTCACTAACACCTTGATGAAATTTCTTCAAATTTGCTAAAAATTTCCACTTGGACTCAATGACAAACTGATCAGAATTTGATGGTTGAAGGTCAAAGGTCAAGGTCATTGTCACATCATGTGTATCCCCTTCTTATGAACACAATATCGCCTTGATGGAATTTCATTAAATTTGGCACAAATGTGGACTCAAGAATGAACTGATTACATTTTGAATGTTGAAGGTCAAGGTCACAGTGAGCTCCCATCCATCCAATTCTTGTGAACAGAATATCTGAGGAACACCTAGACAGAATTTCTTCAAACTGGCACAACATCTGTTTGGACTCAAGGGTGAACTGATTAGATTTTGGATGTTGAAGGTCAATGTGCATCCCATTCTTGTGAATGCGATGTCTCAGGAACACATGGATGGAATTTCTTCAAATTAATCAATTAAATTTAGCTAATTAAATTAATGAATTAATAACTCAAGAATTCTTACACTAATTTGGACTATGAGCAGAAGCAACTTCACTGGTTGGTATAGGCATACAGCAGCCAGGCGGTAATTCTATTTTCATTGTTTTTCATTTCATTTTCAATCATTTTTGTTATGAAGCATCTGCATTTGGAAATATATGAAAAATGTGTCTTCAGTATTAAAGATACAAACCATGAAACTATCTATACGTTTTGTCTTCATTACAAAGTGACTGATCCCAGCTTTGTCACTGAATTTCTATGTTAATTAAAAGCACTGTCACTCACCTTCTGTTTGCTCAGAACCTGAATAACCCGGAAAGCATTCACAGGGAGCTTTGCAGCTTTGTTTTGACTAAATCTACTCGGTTACAGATTTCTTTTAAAGAAAAATACACTCAGTACCAGGGAGTTGTTCTTTTTTCAGCCAACAATAACCCTCAGCCAGGCAGACTGAGAGAACCGTGTGTGTAATCAATAAGTCTCCCAAACACTAATTCAACTGTTGGGACTTGTGACTCTGAAAGCAAAGGTGTGTGTGTGTGTTGTGGTGTGTGTGTGTGTGTGTGTGTGTGTGTGTGGGAGTGCAGGTGCTGAGATTGCAAAGCCTGTACTGTATGTATATGAACGTACTTGTGTGTGTGTCTGTGTGTGTGTGTGTGTGTGTGTGGTGTGTGTGTGTGTGATGTGAGCAGCTGTTTGGTAATCCCCTCCCATGGATTGCAGAGAAGTTATCTTTTCTGACAGAAGAAAGGCCCAGCAGAGGGAGGAGGTGTTCTAAATTCTAATCTCTCAACGGTTTGTCGATAACGCTGCTGGCGGTTTCACAGCCCATTCTGCTCACAGCTCTGTCGATTGGGTAAACCCAGCACAGGCCAAGATATTGCTCGATCTCTCCGTCTTTCTTTCTTTCTCTGTCTCTCTCTCTCTCTCTCACACACACACATACACACACAAACTCAACACTTCTTGACTTTCTTCCTCTCCTTCTTTGTGATAAGGAAGGAAGGGCATGAGGAGGTTGTTTCTTTCATTGGAAAACAGGAACTAGGTGTGCCATCAGTGTGTGAGGCTGTCTCCTGAGAGATACTCAACGAAGCTGCTTTACATGTGCTGCAGTGATGCACAGTGGCTCTTTCTCCAGGAGGACTCCTGTCTTCTGTGCCCTCAGAGGGCAGACAGATCGAACTAATAATCATGGCTTTTATGTCACCCATTCATCTTTCTTACAACATTTGAGAATGTTGCACTGCACAGTAAATGATGCCAAGAGATTCCAATTATTAAAGCATGATTTTTGCTCTGCACTAGTCTTTTATTACCAATGCAAACAAATTAACATCAAACACCCCCAAAATATGCCCACGTCAACATATTGTCTCTGTGATGAGATATGTATCTCTGTGACACATTTATATCTGGTATTAATGCGATCCATTAAGAAAAACTGCATGTTAATTGAAAGGTGAAAATGCATACAGCATTTTCAATTGGAAGGCTATTGGATTCTAGTTACAGCTACACCACATATGGATGTGGTTTAGCTGTAATTACAAATCATCCTCAGTCAGTATGCGGTTTCAGTCCATAGGGGTCTCTCAGTCAAAATGATAATGAAAGACAAACTTTAAAGACATTGTGAGGTAGCATTGGATCATGGGACTTGTTATCTTCATTGTTCAACAACCTATCTGACACGACTCAGGCAGAAATCATGTTTACAGACGAGCTAATGGACAACTGTATTAAAGTTTTATTCAGGTCACGTTTAGTCACATCACCGACCTCCTTCATCATCATCTGGTGTTTCCCTGGAATATATAGCAACTAGCCAAAGAAACACACTGTTAAACTGAATTAATTGCATATTTCTCTGCTTTGAACATTGTTGGAAACATTTGGGATAATATAAGTACACAACTCAAAAAACTATGTAGCACAAGTCTAGTACCTTTTTACAAATTTTGATGTGGAAATCTTACATATTATACCTTTAAATTAAGGGGTGAGTCTGTCCTAACTTTAAGACTTAGTGTTTGGTCTGAGAATAATTTACATTAATTTGGATTAATTCACAAATTAAGTCTGTGAGAAGTTCAGGGCAGTCCAGAAGATACAATTTACTAACAATCAGTCAGTTGCTGCAGGTAATGGACCTTGTGGTGTCAGAGTTTCTGAAAAATACTTAGATAATGAATCTGTATTGTATTGGTCGGCAAGATAATACAGATCCAGTCAGCTCAGCAGTAAATGTGAACACTCTAATAACCCCAGAGATGATTATTTACAACTGTCCACTATTTGTTGGGTAGAAGTGCTGATTGACTTTTCACTAAATCAAAATTGGGCTTCTCGAATTCTAGTTCAACTGGCAGTTCATTAAATGTACATTAAATAATCACCAGCTGCCATAAATAAATAGATAAAGCAAGAAAGTAATTAATGGGTTTTTAATTTTTTTTTTTTTTTTTTTTTTTTTTTTTTTTTGGCATATATTGTTATGTTGGCGCACAAATGACCATGGGTGTGATCTAGTGTTTCAGATTTTTCCCGAATTTAGCCCATTTTAAATCCCGGGAATTTTTGATACATTTCCCGGGATTCCCGGGAATTCCCATGAAACCGGAAGTCCTTAATAAAATGCATTTATGGTATGTAGATAAGTAATTTCAACTGAATAATGATAATTTATCATATAAACCATTGTTTACGAAGTCAAATAAAACATCTACAAGGAAAATAGCAACGATATAACCGTGGTATGACGTACTATTCAAATGTGTAAATGGACATTTAAATGGTCATTTAAATGGTCGTTTAATGTCTTTTACGTAGCAATTATTACATTCACGGCTGCGATTCAGCTGCTGTAGCGATCATAGAAGTCAACGGAGGAGCCATCTTACCGTGAATAGAGGATCTTTGTGCAGCACATATGTCTCCTATTGGACACTGGCACACCATGTGACGGCGCACAGTTTTCCTATTGGACACTGAAAATCGAGGAAGCATAACACAGACAGTGGAGGTGCCGTCTGAAAGGCTGAGATGTCCCCTTTTCGCCAAAGAAAAAAGTAAGTTTCTATCTATCGGCATTCCAGAAATATGCGCGATTAAGTAAAAGATATCCTCAGGCATCGCGGGCGATGCCGTTGATTCCAGAGGGTTAAACAACTGACGCCATGGTCTCAGAGTGGGCTAACGTTAATGTAATAGCTGCTCGTGTTGGTTAATTAGTGCCAAATGCCTCTGCTTGCCGGCCCATATATTAAAATAATTTTTTCTATATGCGCGGAAATATAGGCCTATACGTAAAATGTATTTAACAAGTAACAACATATATTAGAGAAAAAATGAGACATTTTACACAGATTTTGCATCTTTATTTATTTTTTTTGGCTGGCATTTCCCGGGCGAGAAATGACACGTGCATGTGCCTCTAACCCTAGTGTGATCTAAAAACTTTATATTCTATTTCACATACACAGACTAGTCACTGTCAACCAATCATTCATGAAACATGATATCATCCATAGCAACGGTGTCAACCTCACCCCATCTCTCAGCATAGTGACCTGTGAATCATGAATGCATTAGGAAAACTGGATAATGCATCAGGAATGAGAAAAAACAACTCTGGTAAATAAGTCAGAACAGGATACAGTGTGTCAAGATGCTGTTACCTGTCAAGATTAAAGGGACAGTTTGCCCCAAAATCAAAAATGCATATTTTTTCCTTGGCTTGTAGTGCTACCTATGCATAGGCATATAGGCTGTAGCTTCAGCCTGCTATACAGACTATTTATGTTGTTTATTGAGAATTTATTTTTAAGCTTACTGTTGATTTTATTGTTTGTTTGTTTAAAAAAAAACAGATATTTTGTCTTTTCAACATGTCCAATGGCACTCCATTATTTCTTCTGAAAGTGCCTCACAGGTTATAAAAACATTGACAGAAAAAAGTCCAAAAAACACTGAAATGATGAACAAACTCCACAATTCAGTATTACATAGTTCTCAGTTTTTTCATGTTTGATGCAACTATTTTCTAACATATATGATATGTTCAGAAGAAAAAAAATCCCTCAACATAATTCCCTTTACACAGACATTAATAGCAGCTAATAGCAAGTGAAAATAGGGTCTTTCGGTCAGCTCACAATGGCTTAATGAGAATTGAAGAAAAAGAGCTCAAGACTAGGCCAGTGTAGCATTGGATCTGTGTAAGAACTGAGTGGATGAGAAACTGTTGCATCTTATTTGCTTAAAAACCCACAAAGTTTCCAAAGGAAAGAAAACGATTGGAATGCTTTCGAGGTTGTTGAGGCTGTAGGAGTAGAGTGATGAGCCACCCACCCTGGTAAACAAGTCGTACAGAGCTTTTAGTCAGAATGCACTGGTATGATGAAAATGAAGGGTTACGGTCCAGGTCAGAAAATGCTTGAAGCTGCACTCGCAATGTGGGAGTTAACTTAAATTTCAGTGGTTTAGAAGTCGTACTTACATTATGTAGGAATCATTAAATCGCAGCACTGTGCAGAGCACTCAGGCCGAAATTTCGCCTTGTAAATGGCAGGCGGGTGAGACAGGATGTGAGGGCTAGTTTCTGGACACTGTCTGTCTTAAAGTGTCAGTGTTTCAAACTAAATGCTTGTCATATTATCTAACACCTGAGAGTCCCTTCTTCCTACACGTATGCCACACTCGAAACACATTTACAAAACTGACAATGAGACAAGCACAACTGCTTCAAGCAGGGATTTACCAGTTGAGCCAGCAGGCCTCGAACTGATCTCTAAAGAAGAATAAGAATTACTTTATGGTTACTTTATGATTAACATTTTATTTTTTTCACCCCATATATGCAGCTGTCGTGGATGGATGTTGGAGTGATGGGGTTGCCACATGGTCAGGTGAGGAGCTTTATGTTTGATGCCTTGTTCAAGGACACCTGAGCAGTGCCCAGGAGGAGAACTGACACCTTTCGAGCTAGCAGTCCACACTCTGAGCAGGATTCGAGCCGGCCACCCTCCAGTTCCCAAACCATGTCCCCACAGACTGAGCTCCTGCCACCAAAACTTTTTTTTTTTTCATTCTATTTCAACAACTTTTTGAGCACAACATCATGAATGCTTTGAGGGGAGACTGAAAATATGTGTTGTTATACCCACTTGTGCAGCCATTTGTACTATTCTTTGCACCTCATCTTTCTCCATTATAGCAGGCTTTTTGTGCCGCCTGTGAATGTGGCTTTTCAGTGCTCCTGTGAACACTTTTGCATTTACACTTGATCTGACAATCCTGCAAAGAATTTCACTACACCATTATTGTGGCCAAAAGAATTATTAATAGCAATTTTATCATATATCTATAGAAAATGTGCAAAAAAAAACCTATTCAAAATCAAGCTAATTCATCTCTAACATTGTTTTTTTGCACACTTTAAATTACACTCAACAACAAGTGTAGGGAGGTGGAGAGAGTCTGTATGAACATGATTTTTCATGGCAGTCGTAGCCACGCACTGTGGCAGTAGCTAGCTATCTAGCTAGTTACGGCATCACGAGATCAAAGTGAGAATGGAAAGAAATTAGAATGATTTCAGAGCATACAGTATGTTTAAGAGGAGCTGAATTAATTGCACATTAATAACAAAGATAATTTTATTTGCATACAAAAACTATGAGAAGGTCGACATTAATTACAGTATTTAAGACGCCCGGGACAAAAATTACACACCTGAGACACAACAACTTCCAACTTCATTCGACATTTGAAGTTGCAAATGAGAAGGTGAAGTCGAGGCTGTGTTGTTAAAATGATATTACATTTGGTGAAGCACACATAATGACTTGTTTAGGAGTTGAAACTCAAAGTCGGTTGCTTGGGACTTGATTGCAACGGCATGAGACTTATTTGTGACTTGTGACCACCGCTGGAGAGTAACACTGAATCTAAACACAACTTTGTTTACAAGAAAACTCAACAGGGTACCTTTAATATATGCCACCAAATTACATGTGCATATGCTAATTGGTATGTTAACATTATTAGTGACCCAAAGGAAAGTTGGTTTGCAGGCAGGCATTAAAATACAGGTCACAGGAATACAAAGATGACAGTAAACAGCAGCAAACAATAGTCAACGACATAAAAACATTATAAAATATACAGTACATATAAACATAATAAATATAAATAGAATATTCAAAGTATATTAATCAAAATGCTACTGTTCTTCAATCTGTATCAATTAATGGTACAATGTGTCATCATCATACTTCTTTGTATTTGACAATCAAGTAGCACCGCTCATCATCAACCACACAGAGTTGTTATCAAGTACTTTGGGAGTCAGCACATTAATATTTTTCCTAATAGTGCGAAAAATGAACCAGTTAGTTCTGAGAAATGGAGTCATCAGGGGATTTGAAAAGTCACTAAATCTAGCGACAAAGTTGACAGCAGTGTCTTGCTGCCTGGAGACGATTTCCCCCAGTGACCATACCCCAACAGCACAATTTAATTTGAGCAAATAGGGCAAATACAAAACACACACACACACACACGCGCGCTGAGATAAACACACACACATAGGCTGTTAGCAGTGAATGTTGGGTAGACTCTGCTGAATGGCGATGGCAGGTCATTCTCTCCTTGGACTCCAGACAAAATCTTTTTCCCGGGATACAAACATCCATTATCACCTGTGTGTCCCTGGCGGCAAATGGCAGGTAAGGAGAGAACACAAGAGAATCCAGCAACACACTCACACAACAGTACATACACGTGGTCTCACACACAGTTTATTGTATTGTATTGGAATGCATGCACAGTAAGAAGAATAAGCTTGAGTTCAAATCATAAGCACACATGCAGACACACTGAGTATTAACCTGATACGAGTAGGGCATCTACTTTAAAAGTGCATCAGTCTGAAAGTGTTAACTGCCTTGAGAGCTTTGCCTTGAAAAGCCAATCTTCTAACTAATGTGCACCTAGGGAGCAGTTCAGGCCATACTTCACTTTGATAAAACTTTTTTTATCTTTTCAAACACTTATTTCAGTAGGACTCCATGGACAATAATCCTCAAACATTAGTTACCTCTGAGGTGTGGATTCAGCACCACTGCTCAGGCGTTCAGATATAATTGGAAAAGTGTTTGTGTTTGGTTAAACCTCTATCAAAGACAGAAGAGCATTTATGGTCTGTTGTTTCTTCGCACGACTAAACTCTTTCCTCCTTTATCTTCACACAGAACAGACCCCAAGCCTTGACAGTGTTACTGCCATGCTACAACAAATCTGCACATCCTAAACAGCAGAATAAGTTTGGCAGTATCCTCCCAAAGATTTCTTGTGATTGTTGCAAAGACAATTCATATGATTTTTAGCCATGCCAGTGGTTTGGCTCTATGGTCATTTCGGTCCAACTGTTTGGTCCAGACTGAAATATCTTGCCTAGCTGTGTTTCTAGCAACATATTTGTTTATGTTTGTTTGTTTATTTTGAGGTGTTGCATTAGAAAAGGTGGTTGGAAATGGCTTAATACTTACATGTGTCCTTTACATTGGCATTGAATGTTCAGCAATAGATCCACTAGAGGGCACCACACAAGGTCAAAAGTTATCTCAAAGAAGAAGAGTCAACAGGTTCTGACAGCAACAAACATGCCGATGCTAGAGGAAGCTGTAATAAATATAGCATCGAGACAGTAGTGGTCTGCACAGCCATTAAGAACATTGCGACATGTGGATTATTTTCACTAACTAATTAACACTGAACATCATTTCCAAAATTTTCAGACTGTGGCCTGTGGTTGTTTCTACTACTGCCTACTCTGCTACACTGCCACCACAACTAATAGTGGAACTGCGCCATTTTGTCCATATCTGTAAGCTCTCAGAAAACCTGCCCAAATATAGACAAAATGAACACATGCCTAATGTGATGCATAAATGAGCCTTATTTAACACGTAACGGTAATGGATGGAAACAAGCATTCATTCACACTAACAAGAAACTTTGGCTTCTCTGCCTGTAGCGCCACCCTGCAAATGATATTTTGAATTTTAGTAAAATGTTTAGACAGATATTAGATGGATTGCTTTGAATCCTGGTAATGTTATTCATGCTGCCGATGGATACTAATGATTTCTGTGACTCTCCTTTGATTTTTCATGTACTACCGTTTGTATTTTTTTCCCAAAGTAAGGTCCCATAGGGTACACATCAGAAGAGGCATAACTGCACTTTGACAGGAGATATGACATCAACTGACAGACAATGTCACCTTTAGGTTCTGAGAAACTGTGATTTTTTTTCTCTATTTCCTCACATTTTGAACACTAATGATGAACTGAACTGTCTAAACATAACTAAACAACATAAAAATACAGTAGCATATTAGTAGCAGGTGTAGCTTCTCAGTTTAACCCATAGTTTTCATACAGTCATTCCTAATTCTGCTGTAGTTAAATTAAAAACGGACCATCAGTGTGTGATGGTGATGGATTATAAAAATGATGAGAAAGGCTTGACTGCACTCTCCATGAGTACATCTATACCACTGCTGAGTAGGATAACAATCCACCACATATTCATATATTACCCCTTTCACCTCTGTCTGTCCATGCTGTACCATGACACCTATGTGGTAATTAATCACGAACAGCCGCCCTCTCGGCCACTGTATCTGCAGGCAAACCTGACACCTATTACTGTGTAATTACTAAGCTCCCATTAACATCTGTTACTGTCAGAGCATGCCATATTTGTTCAGGCAAGACCATCATGCTCAATCTTTGCTCATACATACCCCTTATCATAAAGCTGTCACATGTACTGTGACCTTGGCTCAATGTCAACTCTCTGACAGGGCGTTAAGAAATGGAAAAAAAAAGAGAGCTTAAAAGGGAAAATCACTCCTGTTCACTTTAAAGCAGCTGTGTCCCCATCAGCACATTTTGCTTTTTAGCCAAAGTAGAAATATTTAAAATTGTCCTTCAGAGTAACACTCTCTACCTATGCTGCTGCTGCTGCTGACACTGACCTCCCAAAATGAGAGATTTTCCAGCAGAGTAACTTCCCCACCTCAACACAAACATACACACACAACCTGACTGCTATCGTGGCCTGTCGGGTTACTATAAGTGCTCTTGTGTTTCCTTGTGATAATAGAACCCACACTGGAAAACAAAGAATGCCATTTTCTATGCTAAATATATTTTACACTCCACTTACTCTCAATTAGGTTCACAGGTTCATCGTTTGTAATGTATTCAGCTTGCGTTGTGTAAAGGTGATCATAAACAAAAAACTTTTAGGGAAAAATTCAGATACGGTGTTGTCTTTTTCTGTTCAGTCCAGTGAGTCAGTAAATCCAACGTTACAATATTAACTTTCTATTTATTTCAGTATTTTGACATTACTCCAAATGTTGTCCTTTGTCTAAATCATTTTGTAGTCCGTTGATTTGTTGGCAGCACTTGTTGTTTTGATGCCCATATTGCTCCTTGAGCTCGACCTCGTCAAAGGAGGCAGAACAAATACAATATGCAATCAAACAGTGTAATGGGATGTGTAACAATGATGGGACAAAGACTCAAATGGACTGGAAATGCTGGAGGGTAAAAGTTCAAGCTTACTGTGTTGGCATCCCCAAAGAACAACGTGCGTTAAGAGTTAGAATTCTGAGGACTCCATGACCAAAAAAATGACATCAGAAAATGAAAAAAAAGGTGCAATGTCCTGTGATAGTTGAAAAACATGACAGAATGTGTTAGCTTTCAAATCTCGAAGACAAAATAAAATGACATCACTGATACACTGATGCTGTGAAAGCTGTTAGCTTGTTTATGCTTGTATCGTTAGCATCCCAGGTGCTAATTTGCAATTTTCAGTGTGTAGGTTGCTATCTTGGAGGTTGTTTGTTTCTCAGGGGCTTTAAAAATCCCATGCTGACTGAAACACGTTGTCCAATAGCAGGCTTATACCCACAGAGTACATACAGTGAGTCAGACCATGTGTTCCCAATCTTTTTCATGTCAAGAACCCCCACGATAGACGCATATTAGACCATGGACCCCCACTTTGAAAGGGTTTTGTTGTAACAATTACAGTCAATAATCAAACCAGGATCACAATAAAGTACAATCAACATAGCCATCCCTATTTCTTCCCTTGTTGTTCCAACTTCCACAAAATGAGATAGAAGTTAAAATATTTTATTCCCCCTTTTGCTTTGGACCCTGTGCAACCTACTCAAGGACCCCTATTGGTCCCTGTACCTCAGTTTGAAAACCACAGACTAATGCTGTAGAGAATAAGCCTGTCGGACCACAATGCAGAACTGAGTGTTTCCTTGTTAGAAATGTGAATAAAACTGTGGCATTATCCAAAACTGAATAGTTTTAACTGATGATTTTAAATGGCCCATGAAATTATATTGATAATGATGATTTTTCAGAGGGAGACTTTTACTTTTACACTTTAAGTATGTTGCAGAGCCTTTACTTTTTCACTTTTACGTCTACTTAAGACATGAATGCCTGCATTTTTGCTACCTCTGGCGATTAGCGACTTTAGACGACTTTGACGACAGACACCATTTTGGCTGATCTCTGAACAGATATCTGAATCTGTGTGCAAATTAATTTTGAATAGCTAATGGAAAGCTAAATCATCGTCAGCCGTTAGCCAATGGATTCTGAGATTAGATTTAATTTAATATCATTTTAAACATTTACTGATTCATATGTTAAAATGCATACTGTGGCTTTAAATGATTGCTTTTTGGAGATTGTTTTTCCACTTCACTCAACATATAGTCCCCCAAATGAATTATATACATGGTGACAGTAACAGATGTTCAATAATTAAAAGGTAAAAGGTGTCAAGTGGGTGGCAATACAAGTGTCATCGCTACCTGTAGATATCTTGGCAAGCACATAATGTGCGTGTGTGTTTGAGCATGTGTGTTTGTGTTTATATTTGAGTGTGCATGCGTGTGTGTTTGCACCAGCTAAATGATTCATTAGCACCATGACAATCTGGACAATTGGTATCGCTGTCAGGGAGCGGGGGATTTGACACACTGAGCGGTAAGTCGGAGCATAGACACACACACAAATGAGAACTTGAACGTGAGTACACTCACACACGCACACACAGTGATGTATACAAAACCTAGGATAACAAACATGTAGGCTGACCATTGCTTTGACAGTTTCTCTCTCTCTCTCTCTCACACACACACACACACCACACACACACACACACACACACACACACACTCAGAAGCAGTTGACAGGGTGCAGGTGGAGGCAGAGGCCACATGCGTCTGGCTGGGTGACTGATGAGGTTTTCTCTGAGTCAGACACAGTGACATGTCCTCCAAACCTCAGACGATGGTATATGACTAACCTCTGTGTGTGTGTGTGTGTGTGTGTGTGTGTGTGTGTGTGTACAGTATGTGTGTGTGTCTGTTATGTGACTAAGACAGCAGGCCCATTAGTGTGCGTGTGACAATGACAAGGCGGGGTGATGGGATAGTAGATGAGTGAGACAGAAAAGGGGAGTGTGTGTGTTAGCATTATGCCCAGGCCTTCAGGAGAGCCTTGGGGAAATACATCAGAAAACGCCCACGCTGTGTGTGTGGGCGGATCATGTCATATACCATACAATGTGTACACCTCATACACTGAGCCAGACCTCTGTTGGTTTTTACTTTGTGTTTCTAGCTGTGTGCGGCCACGTTGAGCATGTCTGTGGAGGCTGTAGATACCATTTACACACTAGAACTCAGCATGAGAAGCTACCTGGAAGAGCAAGATGTCTCACTGCTGTGCACTAGAGAACACATCATACTAACATTTAGCCTCTTAGATTCCCCTGAGAAAACACATTAAGAGCAAATAGGACATGTGCTCTTAGTGGGAAAGACATGGAGGCCTGCAGTGAAGTGTCAGTTTAGCTCAGTGGTGGGAAAAGTACTCCTTACTTCAAGGGACAGCTAACCGCCAAATCAAAAATACATATTTTTCCTCTGGCCTGTAATGCTGTTTATCCATCTAGATAGTTTTGGTGTGAGTTGCAGAGTTGGAACTATAGTGTGTGGTGACCCGGTTACTCAAGATAATCTGAAGACTTTGTTGTGAGCAGTTTCATGTAGGAAATATTTTCAGAAGGAAGGATGCATCTACTAATGGACGAGAGGCTTGTGCTTCATGACAGCACAGGATTTGACCATTAATGGCGTCCTTCTCAGCTGAGCTGTAGCTTCTCATTTTATGCGGGCTTCCTTTTACGCAGTGATATGGTTGTAGGGTCATGGGTGATGCACAAGGGATGCAAAGGCTAGGCTGAAAAAGTTGATGCTGGCTCTGACAGAAAGGTGTCAGAACACACAGTGCCCATGGAAACGACTATAAGGGGCACGTGAGTGTCAGAACTGGACTATGGAGAAATGGAAGAAGGAACCCTGGTGTTGACAAGGTATTGACTTGGCCTCCAAATTCCCCAGTCCTCAATCTGATCAAGCATCTGTGGGATGTTCTGGAACAAGTCCAATCCATAGAGGCCCTAACTAACAGCTCACGGGACTTAAATGTTCTGTTACTCACATCTCAGTGCCAGACATGACATGTAACATTCAGAGGTCTTGTGGGGTCCATGACTCAGTGGGTCACAGCTGTTTTGGCAGCATGAAGGCTACAGGCAGGGGGTTTTCAAGTTGTGCACCTATTTTTTCCATTGGTTGCATGTAGTTTTCAGCAAAAATATAAAACGAACTGTTGATAATCATACCAGCAAATGACACCCCTCACTACAGTTTCATTTAATTTCTGTAGAATATGTCAGGCATGAAAAAATCAGGTGCAGGACAATATTTTTTTTCTTTTTCTTCCTCTCTTTTCTCTTTCTGTATCCCTCACAACCACCCACACGCTGGTAAATCTTTTGATATTAAAGGGGTGATCGCATTTAACACAAACAATGTCATTTACATGCGCAAGTGCCCGTGCGGCCTGGTGATGTTGGTAAAACAACCAGACCGCTGAAAACAAGAATTACAGACCACAGATCCAACATTTGCAACCATGACACCAAGTTGCACATAATGTTTCTACTCTCAGATACAGTGGCATTAAACTGGTCAAGCAACTTTGTTGTGGAGTGGATGTAAACTCTCGGTTACTTAAAAGAAGCATTTTGGATCTATACCTTGGACACTCTGGCTCCAAAGGGGTTAAACAAAGACTTTGATTTGAGGCCGTTTTTGTAAACATTTGTAGTGCTTACATGTGACATTTTTGCCTTATATTTAGATATTGTTCCTCGAGCTCCTCCAACAAGCTAGACGCTTTTACCTTTTGCTACCCAAGACAATTGTGATTGGTTTAAAAAAATACAAACTGGCCAGATTTTTTTCCCCTGTAGCAGAGTGATAGTGTGGAACCAGACCTTTCTTTAGCACTAAGGGATTGGAGCAATGTCTATGCATAACCAGATAAGACGTATCTAATCTGTGACATGTTTTGAGAAAATAAATCTGATAACTCTGCTTTCTATACTGTAAATAGAAGAAAACAGTAAAAATTAAAGTGTTGAGTTTTAAACAAAATAATCAGACAAGGCCTCCTGTTTACATTTTTTCCTTAAAGGCCAGACCAGGGACAAAGACTGCAAATTAGCTATGGTTGATGTTGTTTGTTCACTGCATCATTGGCATTTTTTTCTTAAATGTAACAATGCTCACATATATCATCCCTGTCAATTAAATACATAAAATTAAATTAAATTAATGCTCCAGAGAAAACTATCCTAACATGCATAATACACTGAATGCAGCACTCCTCCATAGGTAGAGGTTTGAAAATGTAAATGCATGAGCCACCTGAGGTGGTGTCCTGTTTTGTACTACAAAGTACAACTACTGGAGTTTAAGTTATCCTTCTGATTGTCTCAGCAAGCCCTGTAAACATAACCTATTCAAAGACGGCTCCCTCGAGAAAGATGCACCCCTCTGAAGAGTAATAGAGAGGACACTTTAATGATAAACAATAGAAGTGAGAGTGGTGCATCTTCCCGTTAAGGGATCAAGTATGTCAACAGAAACGGATATTCCTAAAGGAGAAAATCTTCTTAAAGAGTGGAGATATGGCAGATTGTCAGCCCTTAAAAGAAATAATGAAACAGAATCTTTTTTTTTTTTTTTTTCCAGAATGGGCTTATTAAAAAAAAAAAAAAAAACTCTGCTAGTGTTAAGTATACTTTGAGTGTTTGAATGGTGTTAAAAAGAGGTGATGCATGATGCTAAAAGAGCATACCAAAGAGGTGTGCAATGTGTGGCCAACATAAATTGAAAGCAAGTTTTTTTTTTATTTTTCTGAAACACATTAATAGCTCCTCTTAAGTATTTTTTCCATTTACTTTTTTAAATAGAGATGGACTTCAAGAGGTAGTCAATGGGTAATCAAGGTTAATTCAAAGTCCACCAACATGAAGGTGGTCTGTGGAGTTTTCTTGTAAACAACCTTTTTGGCTTACAATCAGTGTTTCTCACCAAAACATCCTTGTATCCTTGAGGTCTGACAAACACATTGAACCTGTTTTCTTCCTCATAAATTGTGCATTGTTTTACCTCCATGGTGACTTGCTACCTCCCCTCACTGGAACTGGAGCGGTTTGTGCGTCACTGACACTCTTATGAAAGAAGGAGAAAAAAATAAGGCGAAAAAGAGAAAACAAAGAGGAGAAAGGATGCACAAAAAGTTGATTGATAAAGTAATTATGTGATTATTCTCACAATTAATATAGATAGAAGTTTTAGGTCTACAGTATGTTGAAAGTTAAAGTACCGAAAAAAGCATGTCACCTCCTTGGTTGAACATAAAGCAAAGGAAGCACATGATCATTTGGTGCTGGTGCTCTTCCCTCCACTGGATCCACTGGGGCGTACAGTTGTGAACAAAGGTGTTACATATATTTTTTGCGTTTCTCCAGGGTCCGGGGTTTTATCACTGGGTCTGCCTGCATGCAGGGGGACACCTCTAAAACAGTTACGTAATCATTTGGGCAGTCGCAATAAACCACAATCCCATGGGAATATGTTGGTTTTTCACTGTGTAAAAAATCCATACTGTCACAGCTCTATTCAACACCTACAAATAACAAAACAATAACTCAATATTACGTGCATGTAAATTGTTTACTGACCTCTCTCCCACTCTATTTGAGATACACGGCATCAGGAGCCAGCTTTCAGATTGGAGTAGAGACTGTCCTTGTTTGTATTGAAGCAACACGCAAGGCCACTGCATGCAAAGGATACTGCCTACATATCTACCTTGACCCACTGAGCAAACCTGGAGAAAAGTAAGCAAGTGGTTTGAAGAAAGATGGATTTCCCTCATGCATTGGGTCAGGCTTTCAACCAGTGATGAGCACTGGCTGGCGATGTGCCTTGGCAGAAATTCATGAACACCACAACAGAACCGGCAGTGGAGCTTTTCCAGTTTGAGAAAAAAAAATTACTGACTCTTTCATGCCATTAACTGAAGGTGTTTGCTAGATATTTGTTTCTAGCTTTTCCAATAGAATTTGTTTTTTTGTTGTTGGTGAGACATTCAGGCATTAATGGGCTTTGTTTTGTTTGTTTTGGGGATTTTCCCCCAAGGAAATATAGTCCTGTGCACTTAAAGAATGCTTATGAGCTGTTTTCATGGTTGTGCATATTAAGTTCAAAATTAGGACCCAAGACTGTTCAGACTTTTATACTTTTGTTTCAGAAATGAAACAAGTCTTTTTTTTTAGCCAACACTACTTTTTCAGTCAGCTACAATCCCTGAGAAAGTCAACAATATTGCCCTTCACAGTTGTGTGTCCCTCTGAAACTCAGCTAGGTTGGCACTTAAGTATTGTTTCTGCTAACACACAGCTAACATTAGTTAACATTAGCTAACATTTGCGGTGGAGGACAGTGTACTTACTTGTAACTCTCAACATCTTTCCAATTTCTTACAAAACCTCTTCATTTTTGTAGCGATACCCTTGAGAGCCATGCTAACCCAGCTTGGACTTATGGCTGCTCCTGGCTACTGTCCAGTCAGGAAAATGAAACTGATGAAATGGTACTCAAACTGGCCAAGGAACAAATAAAACTCTTGTGCCCTTTACAACCTCCTGGGCTTGACAGGTGGTCAGGTGGACAGACTCCAACAGGTAGAGGGGAGGTGGACTCTGTTGACCAGTTCCTCCATTTTGGGCATGGCCGCATAGGGTACTGTGTATCTCATTTCTTACTGGGATTGAGTGAGAGGGGACATGTAGCTCTCCCAACAGCCCTCCAAAACAAGCATTTTCTGATGCAGGCTCTCAATGGAGTGGGAGAAGAAAATATGCTTTGCAGACTGAGGCAGAGAAATGAAACATGGTGACTGCTGTGGGGAAACAAATGTTGGTAAAATTTTCAAAACTAACCATGTAAATATATTGAAATGGTTAAACAAGTCACAAAATAGAATTATGCTGCCAAATAGCTGTGGGAGTGAGTGACCTGACTGTTGTATTTTCTTACCAGTGTATAAATATGTAATTGTCACAACTATGATGTAACTAATCACTTTCTGTTATTTGTTACAGGATAATGGTCAAAGAACTGGGCCTTACGGGCAACACGAGAAACAGATGAGACTTCAGTAAGCTCAAAATAAGAATCTCATTTATTTCTCATAAGACAAAGAAAAGATGATTGTGGGAAACAAAATTTTCCTCTGGGTTTAGTGAAAGAGCTGCTGCATAACAGTTAATGAAAAAAGTAGTTATATGTGAAACATCTTCACTTTGTTCCAAAGTGATGTCATTGAAATTAATTTTATAATATTCAGTTGTGTGTGTAATTTTTATTGCTGGAGCTGAAAACTCCTAAGACTGGCTCAGGGACAGAAAATGGAGAGGAGCTGCCACCTGGCAGTTTTATGCAGATAAGCATGAAGTTTTAGGTGCTGAACCCCCTGTTTTGGTGGCATCATTTGTCGCTTTCCTGATAACTTACCACAAGTGATGCTATTGCTCAGTGTCTGCAACAGTCACCTTTCATTATTATGTCAGGCCTGTCCAAAAGTATACTATTGTACCTGTATTTTTCTGTCCTCCATGCTACATATATTGCTTTCTCACCTGCCAGTCCAGCATGCTAACCCAATTTGGACTTATGGCTGAAAATGAAACAAAGGAAACAGCACTCAAGCTGGCCAGGCAACGAGAGACCAGAGGCTTTTGAGTCCACATCTTACAGAGACCTACTCCACAACATTCCAGATCAAGCTGTTTCATTTGATGGGTGGAAAGGTTCTGAGCTAACTGTACACAACAATCAAGACACTGGCAGGATGAGGGGAAACTGACTTTTTACCTTCCACAATTGCTACTGTTGTAACTACTTACGTTATAGTATAAAAATACTCAGAGGAGGATTCCAGTTGTATCCTTGGCAGCAAATGAGTTCCATCTCGTAGTGCACTTTAGTGTCGATGTAGCTCAGTGTCGTCAGAGACCTGATGATGCTCAGCGGAAGTAAAGATACTCACCAAAACCACCCACATTTTCTGTCTCACCATCAATAAGTCCACTTTATCTCCCTCCCCACGTGTTCACAACCTCGGAGTTGTCCTTGACAGCAACCTCTCCTTTGAGCACCACATTAATCAGATTCCCAAAACTGCATTTTCCACCTAAAAATATAGGTTGTCTCCATCATCTCTCTCCTTCTCTGCTGCAGAAACCTTGATCCATGCTTTCATCACATCCAGAATGGACTACTGCAACAGCATTCTCTACGGTACACCATCCAAAGTTCTCAATAAACTCCAGGATATCCTGAACCCACATCACCTTAAAGCATGGACAGCTACAGTATATACAGTATCACAGTACATGATTTTGAAGGGGTAAAGCACTGGTATGGCAACTGCATGTCAGCTATTATTGTTCTCTTACCTGTGTTACTAGTACATATTTCACATAGTAAAGACGTATTTTAGGAACATTTAATGAAAACTGAAATAACTGACATAATTTGCAGATTATTGCTTTAATGCCTGTTGTCTGACTTCTTAAACCCAAATCATGTTCATACAAGTCTTTCCAACTTTTCTGCTTCATTATTGAGTGCACTGTAGTGAATTGTTGTAAACAGGCTAAAACCAGAGCTGGAGTTTGCCACATTTCTTCAAATTTGGCAAAGCCATGACATTATTGAGTCTTTTATCTGTGCTCTTGATGTTTTGTTGTAACTTATCATGCTGCTTTTTGGTCAAAGGAAGGACCCTACCTCAGTATCACAGTGAAGTATAAACTCATACTGTAGGGAAAATTTTATTACTTTCTATACTGTTTATACTTTCCACCCCTACCCCCTCCTACTGTACCGACATGCTCCACAACCACACTCTTTCACGCAGCCTCTGCTCCTCTGGCGCCAACCTCCTCTCTATTCCACACAGGACCAAGCACCAGAACTGAGGTGATGGAGCGTTCTCCATAGCCAACCCCCTCCCTCTGCAACTCTGTCCCAAAACAACTCTGAGACCTGTCCACATTCAAATCACTGCTCAAAACTCACCTGTTTAGAAGTGCTTTTAATGTCTGATTAATTCTATGCTGAGTGATTTTCAGTCTGTTGTTTTTCCAGAGGGGTAACTTTTGGATTCAGCAAAAGCCAGGGAGACACACCAGCTGCTACAGAATAAAAATAAGGGAACAGAAGAACAGTTCACAAAAAGTTTCTAAGCTTTCCTTGGTTCCTGAATTGGAGTGAGGAGGGTAATAAAATTTTAACCAGTGTAAGATGAAGTTTCAGGTATTTAGAGTCACATACTGTTGGACCTCAGCAGCCACTGCTGAGAGGAGAAATGTTATTCATTGACTTTCACCTCCAATATCTCACCATTCACTTCAAGTTCAAGTTCTTTATTGTCATATGCACAACAATTACAGTAAAGCGGACAGAAAAATCACATTGTGGAGCAAAACCTCACAAAAAATAGTGCAAAAGCAGAAATATATAGATTGTAGACACAGATGTAATGAGTCAACAATTCCTAATACCTATACGCCAGAATAGGTTGATTGCCAGTGACTCCCAAAATAACATATAAGACCGCTGGAGAGTACCAGAAACAGGTGTACTGGACCTTAAGTACATGACATAACTCACATAGCATAAGTCATGTGACATTAAACATATGTGTAACATTGTGGAATGGAAGCCGTTTGGTTAGTTTACTTGGATAGTTTTATGAAAAGATGATGGTTTGGGTTAAGATAAGTAAGTTACATATGTCACGTGACAGAAGTGACTGAAGTCATGTGACAGAAGTCACGTCACTAACTTATGAAAGCCAGTCTGGTTGAAAATCCTGTGTTTATTTGAGCCACTGAGGCTGGCTGTGTGGGATAAATATATACTGTGAGGTATAAATATACAATGAGTTGGATAAACAGCATATTACCAGGTAATAAAATAAATCATCCGTTCTTGATGATTGGGACAAATCATGTTCTACCAAAACAACTTGTAAAAACGATTTCTACTAATACCGTTAATTCCAAGTTATTGGGTGAAAAAAATATTTTTTAAGGATTTGGGCTTGGTGTGATATTTTTCCTGGAGTGTGCAGGGAGCCTTAGTTTAATTCAAACTGCTAAAATGTATATTTTTTAAAATTTTGTCACCACTACAGAAAAAAACTAATCTTGCACCCCCACTAAATAAAATATAAGTAGGCCCCCATGCATATAACAATCTATGACAATATGAAGTCTTATATCATGATGTTGATATAATATTGATGTATTGCACAGCACTTATTCTCACATACAGTAAGTGTTCCTTTGGTCCAATTGGGAGAGACGGGGGGTTTCAACTATTCATGTTTAACAAGTGACAAGCCTGCTGCTGTAGCCAACAGGCTACTTGCAGTCAAATGAATTGCAGATTATGTGTGCAAATCCTACAGAGAAAGGACTAACATTGCACCCACTTGTCAACAGAGTGGCATTCACCTTGAATACAGCTTTCTTATGGCGCTGTGGACTCTCAGACTGTCAAGGGAACTCAGAATTGCAGGCAGTATACCTGTGTAAAGACTTATTGCTCCAGTGTTCAACAATGTAGGGCTACAGTGTAGCACATACTGATTGTTGTTGTGTTTGGCCTTGAATCATATTGATTTTCAGGCTTATTTCAGAACTGGCTGCAGAGCCAAGGCTTTGTCTCTGTCAGAGAAGATGAAACAATCTTTACTTTCTTTCCACAAAACAACAAAACTAAAAGTCCAAAACATGCAAGCAGCCCCTTGAGGCTGCAGTGTTGTTCAGAGTTGGACTGAACAAACAAAAGATGGACCATTTTGCTATTCTTTGGCCCTAACCAGCAGCAGGGATGAAAGTATAAAATTTGAGCATGCTAGAAGAGGAAAGGTCACAGGTCATTAAATTCAAAAGGGTTTATCTTCTTATGAACATGATTGTGCTCAGCAAATTCTATTGCAATGAAATTGTGAAATGACTTGTGTTCAAAGTTGCAGCAGGGAAGCAAAAAGAAAAGATTCATCCTCTAGAAAGCATGCATTTGCTCAGGTTTGGATATTTCCAGGGTGTAAGTAATATACAGTAGGTGCATGGATAGCCACACAGAGCCTACACGTACAACTTCTGAGGACGAATTTTATGTTATGCAACCCCTAATGGATCTTCATGGACTTGGAAAACATAATTTCATTTCAAGAGCCAACAGGCATGCAAGCAGCTCTGGCTGTCCTTAGAATTAAGACTGCAACTAATTATCAGTCAGTTATATTCTTGATTAATCAATTACTTGTTTGATTCAAAAAGTGTCATAAAATGGTAAAAAACAGAGTAGAGAACTAAAGAACCTAGAAAAAATTCACATTTGAGAGGCTGAAACCAAGAGAATCTGGACATTTTTTATTGAAAAAATACTTAAAACGAATAATTGATTATTAGAGTAATTGGCAATGAATTAAATAGTTGATTAATAATTGATTAATCTTTGCTGCTACTTAGCATCAGTAATGCTTTGAGGTCAGTGTTAACAGGAGGAAGTCAGGGTGAACTGCTGTTTGTGTCCCGTGTGAAACCAAAAGTCACCGCTCACTTATTTTAACTTAATTAACTTGCATAACGTAATTAACTTACACTGTATATGTAGCGCAGCTTAAATAACGTATGTACACAACTAAACTTACGTACAGTGCCCAGATTTTTACCCAGGAGACCACAGTTCATGTCCCGTGTGAAACCAAAATCAACACTGACTTATTTTTTTACTTATGTACATAATTAATATTAACAAACTTATATTTGCATACATAATGTAACTTAATATATGCAGGTAGCTTAATTACTACCTTAGCTAAGTTACATAAGGGATGTAACTTAACTTATTTGAAACCAAACCATGACATTTTCCTGAACCTAACCAAGTAGTTTTGGTGTCTAACCCTACCCAAACTGTTTCACAACATCAACCATGTGACAATAATGGTCTGATACACATGTTGCTGGTAAGCTCAAAAGGTCATATATCTTGTTTTGGTTATGTTAATCATAACGACAGGTTTCAGCAGAACAGAATGCAATGCTGGTACCAAATATGTTGTGTTGTAGAAGGTGGTGATTCACTTTATTTTCTCAGCTGCAGAAACGTCTTCCTGTTGTTCATTTTATTATGTCTATTCTTGCCTTACCTCACCTACAGAAATGTTAAAGATCTCTCTCTGTAGGAGACATAGACAATCAAGCAGAGGGAAAGTGAGTGCAACAAGTCATTTACGACACAATACACACAGTGAGTCTAGTCTTAATGTTTTAATGTAACAATTCAAGCAGTATGTGTTAGAAACTGCCTTAAGTAACCTTTTTCTTTGAGACTTTGCTATATTTTGCATCACTGCAAAACAAATGGACCTCTTTGCAATGCACAAAAATGTAAAACCTCATAGCCTGAGACACCCCAAGTCATCATCTTTCTCTGTGTATCACCGTGTGTGTCACTTCCTCGCTCTTTCTGTCTGCCCTCCTTCTCATCTGTGCATTAATGGCCCACTGCTGATTAGAGCGGTTGGAGAGCGGGTCTCACTCCTCCTCTGAGTTCTGCTTTGATACTGCAATCCTTTCATCATCATACTATATCTCTGTCTAATAAGGGTATTTGGAAATTTTGCTGTGTCATATGCCCTTTATCTGTGAAGAAGGCAAAAAGAGAGGGTGATCTGTCAGATAACGCAAGATGTTTTCTTTTATCATTAAACCTGCTCCTGTTTTTCATGTTTTGTGGTTTGTTTTATAACCACCTTTTTACACTAGCATAGATCTTGAGGTAAAATGATCTAGAGTGCAGAGATGGGAAGTAACTAGTTATAAATACTTAGTTACTGTACTTAAGTAAAGTTTTCAAGTATCTGTACTTTGCTTGAGTAATTATTTATCTAACAACTTTTCACTTCTATTCTCTACATTTTAACTCAATATATGTTGTTTCTACTCCTTACATTTAAAAAAATATATATTATTAATTATTATTAAAATTATTATTTTTATTTTGCGTATTTGCCTGCTGCCTCCCCAACATAAAGACTGACTTGAACTTAAACGGATGGGACAATAAGACATGCGACATAAAAGACACAAGACAAAAACAACATGCAAGATGTAAAGGGTGAAAATGATGTAACAAGACATAATAAGATGAAAATGATGTAGAAGATGTAACAAAATGAACACAACATAAAGGACGAAAGTGACATAACAAGACAAAAACAATGTAAAAGACGTAACAAGATGAAAATGCCATAACAGACATAACAAGACAAAAACAACATAACGTAACAGGACATAAACGAAAACAATGTTAAAGATATAACAAGACGAAAACAAAGAAAGTGACATAAAAGACATAACGAAATAAAAACGACGTACAGAAACAGTCAACAGAAATGTCCTTCAGAGGACGACTTTTTACTTATATACTCTGAGTACATGTCAGGGCCTGGACTTATTTACTTTTTCTTGAGCAAAGAAGTTGAATCGGTACTTCTACTTTTACCAGAGGTGGTGCAGACAACCATGGAAAGCACAAAGCCTTTGCACTGGTGGCGCAGGTGGTTTAGCCATCTTACACAGGCACAGTTGTCATTTTTGCCACATCTGCAAGATAGCAAATGAACTTACACCTGGTCTGTGCAGCCATGGGCGAGAGGTCTAAAAATGAAGGCATGGCCAGGTGCATTTGCTACCTTGTGCTCCAGCCCATTGGAGTAAAAACCACTTGAGCTTTTGATCGGCTAAAACCTGGTCGAAGCACAAAGTCTGAGGCACAATCAGTCTGTCTGCACAAAAAAAGCACCTGGTGCATTTGGCCAGAGCACACACGCATCTCCACAATCACAAAATACCTTTCATTCGTTTTAAACAGTATGCACATTTGTGATTCTAAAATTATTCTCATTCATAAGGAGGAAGGAATGATTATTATAATTTAAAGCCTAATAAATCTCAGTAGACCTGCAAAATGCGCACATGATGGGATCACAGCTGTTAGATCGTCTTTAACAGATCAGTCAGCATAACAGCTAGAGCAGCTGTAGTGTTTGTGTCTATGTATTTATTGGCATTATGATCTATAACATACAATTCGCGCTCTCAAGCTTTAACTTCTCGAATCAGGAGATCTGTCTCCTTGCTATAAAAATCTTTGCTCTTTGTTCCTTCCTGGTAAATCTGCTGTCATGCTGCCACCACATGCGCTCCTGGCGCTCCTGCTTCTTTAAGGTGGGGAGAGCCAACTTTCTGATTTGTCTATTGTATATTCACCCTTAACTCATCCATGAATTAATCAGGGCACTTGTGCACAGCTCACAGGTGTATCCCACTGTGCGCTGCTGGCACAGGGGGCGAGACAGGACAGGATATCCCTGGGCTCCTGGCTCAAGACCCAAAAGGTGGATTTGGACACACCATGAATAGATTAAATCTATTGCACCTCACACTTTCAACTTGCGCTTTAGATCAGTGTAAGACAGGGTCTATCATGTTATTTCTTATATGTCTATCTGTTACACATTATTACTGTGTAATAAATGATGGACAGAGCCTCCAAGACATTACCCATAGGTTTTTGAGGAGTCACGATATCTATTGGGACCATCTGAATTACATGTTATTAAATTCACCCCCATGAACAGGGAAAACAGCTAAAGAGGCCAAAACCTTTTTTTTTTTTTTTTTTTTTCTTGGCACCAGGCATATAAACATTTTCTGCTGTAAAGTTGGTTATTTTAAGTCTTTCTCCACCAGTGGTTGGTTTGAGCAGAGTATCGACTCCAGGTTTTTATTCTTGTTTTTTGTCACTTCATATTGTATATGTGACATCACTATGTCGCTAGTGTTAGCTGTGTGTGTCCACTGCCCCCTGCCCCCTGGCCCCAAAACATTCAGGGTCTGAAGTGCTCTCAGCCTCAGTTGTAGCGTAAGTCCCAGGGGCTGCGGTGTGAGCAGCCTAGCTCTGTGCCTGGCTCTCGGTGCTCTCGGTGACCTGTGATCTTATATTCAGGTGGTTTATGTCATATTGAGTACATCTCCCTACTGAGAGTAACATTAATCTGACATGCATCACTAAACAATACTTTTTACTCTGCATTACACACTTACTGTTTCTCTCTTTTCTCTCTCTTTTTCTCCTCTTCCATCCTTCTGTTGATCAGACTGCATCTGGAATACTTGAACAAATATTTGGGATGTTTGCTGGAGTAAACACAGTATTTGTGTGAGTTCAGATTTGATTGGAGCATCACTGTGCTCCAGGAGACACACAAAGCCTCCACAGATGGCTGCATATACTTTGTTTCAGTATGTCAGGCTTTGTGTTTTCAGTTTTAGTTGCATGTTCTAATTATTCTGAAATGTCCTCTTTCTTTTCAAAGACAAGGACATTTCACACAGTAGTGCATTTGAGGATATAAAAGGAAAAAAAAATTACTTATGTGTCCAATCTTGAAAAACATTTACACTCGCAGATATGATTGTTTATGAGGTCATCTTTGAGTAGAACAAGATTCTTAGGAATTTTGCCACATTTCCAAAGTTCGCCTCATCTGCAGCCTCCGAAAAAGAGCCTTGACATTTCTTAACCTTCTAGTTATGGTGCACACAGATACACTGATTGTGTGGTGTGTGTTGGGTGTGTGTGTGTGTGTGTGTGTGTGTGTTGAGAGTTTTAGCATGTCTGGCTTGCCCGGGGTTCCTTTTAGGACAAATAGCATTTTTCGCCACAGCACACCCCATTAACTCTGTATCCGACACAACGCTGTACGCCCACACTAAAACACACACACACACACACATATAACACAAACTAACAGACACACACAAAGGTGAGGTACAGTAATATTTTTATAATAGCCCACAATTTCTGCTACACGCATATTGGCACACTTGACATGCTTGAGTTCTTGCACACATTTCTACCAGTTCAAAGACACAAACACACACACACACAACACGCAATCCCTGCAATTTTCCTGGAGGGTAGCGGCTGCCTGGTCCACAGTCTGTCACTAAAACCAAATGAGGTGCTTCATTACCACAGAATGAAGATGAAGGTCAATACAATGAAATTGTTTTACTAAAATGGGAGTTTTTTAAAACGAGTGCTTGTCAAAAGCTCATTGAAACTAATACAACAGTTTCCACTTAAATAAAGTGGGATGCTTTAGTGTAGTGCTCTTCAAAAATGGATCATGAAGTGAGAGGAATATTTAAAAAAAATACAGTATATGATGACTAAAATGGTGATGTTTTAATTCAGGTTTGACAGCTATTACTTTGTTGGCTAAAACATAGCATTCAGTGACAACAATACCGATCTTGCACGCCCTCTGGCTGCCGAGGGGCAGAGACTAGAAGTCCAAGCTGAAATAGTATTATGACAGTTCAATTTAGGACCCAAATGCAAACTTAACCAGGAGGTGGTCTTGATTATGTCTGAGGAGGGCTGGGTATGCCGGAGCAGAGCAGACAGAGTAGCTGACAATTCAAACAATCTAAATCAAGTGGCAGAAGACTGAGGCAGAGAAAAACTAATTAGCTAAGGTCTGGAAAATACAAAAAAATACAAGCTATCAAAAAAACTGGGAAATGGGCTTTGATGTCAGTACCACATGGGAAACCGAACGATCTGGCAGAGTCTGGGTGTCTGAGCTGGGGGTTTTTATACTGTAGTGGAAGATATGCAAGATGTGCAGGATCAGCAGCTGCAGTCAGTCAGGAGGATTGGCAGGGGGAGGGAACCAGCAGGCCACACCCAGCAAACACACACACTGACAGACTGAGAACAAACATGAAACACTAGGGAAGGGAAACAACAGGAAACACAAGAAGAGGGAGAGGCAAAGCCAAAACCCAAACAAATGGTCTGTAGTTCTTCCGTAACATCAGTGACATCACTGTGACATCACTGGATGCAGGAAGAACAACTGATTTTCAGCAGGAGAACTCAGCCTTCTTGTTCAGTATAGAACACTGAGGAATTTATATGCTTCAGTTTACTACATTTACTATCAACACTGACTGGACAGCCACATGAAAAGTGGTCAATTTCCCTTTAACTTTCTGTATAATTTTCATTTTTATTGATTGATATATTTTCTCAATAAATCAGTTCATTTTTAAGTCTACAAAACATCATAAAGAGCGTGAATTTTACCAAAATGTGAGATCAGGAAAAATAGCAAATTCTCACATTTGAAAGACTAAAGCTTTTTTAACTAAAATTTCTAAATTGACATAAACCAATCATCAAAATATTTTCTGATTAATTTTCTGCCAATCAACTAATCATTAGATCAACAGATGCATTCAACTGGTGAACAGCTGGGTGGCTTTTATTGTGAAGCAGTCACAGTAAATGTATTTGTTTATTTCACTCAAATGTGATCACATGTGTAAACCTAAAATATTTTGTGGCGCTTTTTTGATGGCACATTTTTATTTTTTGCAGGGAGTAAAATGGATGAAGAGCTGCAGCAGAGCACCTCCGACTCACCATCAAGGTGAACAACTCACAGTGCAGCATGAGTTTAGACTGCAGTTGCTCACAGCAGGTGGTAATCATTGGCTTCCTTATTCATTCATAAAATGTGATGCATTGATTTCTCTCAACAAATCGGAGCTGCAAACACAAGCAGTTTTGATTGTGTCCTCAGTCCAGTCAACATGTTAAATAGCTTGCAGCCGCCGATTGCTCTGAAACGGTTGTGATCCTGTTGTAATCCTGTACAGCTCGAGTCAACCAGTGGAATACCGATTCTGACAACTGTACATGCAACAACCAGACATTTGGATGATTTTGGTGCTTGTAAACTGTCTAACTCAGTGTTTGCAGCTTGACAACTCATCTGGATGACTGGAGGAGACAGCTGCTTCTGTTACCGCAATGTGCATGCAGCTTTTTGATGATGTCAGCTGTGAGAGGGTCTATTGCCAACAGAAACCCCTGGTGTCACCAAATCAATCAGTTCTGAAAAAGATTTTAACTTCAAACAAGAGGGTGATGGTTAGCTGATCAGAGACTGTTAGTGGTAGTCCAGTTTCCTGCAATGAACTGGCGAATTGTCTAGGGTGTACCCTGCCTCTCACCCAGTGTCAGCTAAGATAGGCTCCAGCCCCCCACAACCCTTCAAGGATAAGTGGTTATGGACAATGAATGAAAATTCAACATTCAATCAATTTCGTAAAATATGCACATGATAAATGCATTGTAAAAAGTTAAATAGTCATTGTAATAGAAATAAAAAATCTAAAAATGAAAGTAATATGATAAAATAAACAAATAACCCCACTAAATTAATACAAATAACTACAACAGGCTAAGGGGACCTTTTAGTTCCTTGAAAAGTAGTTCCTCGGGCTAAAAGTTCCTGGTACTTGGAGTGGAAATGCAGCTTTATATTAAAAATCAAAGAAATATGAAATTGTAAGTTCAGAGTTAAAACTAGAAAAATGGATATAGTGTTGATAGTGTTTCAAAACAGGATGGGACATCCATTGTGGTTGCCCCAAGATGCAGTGGCAAAGCCCATCACTAACACTCAGTTCTCTTCAGTGCCATTGTGTTCCTTCAACTAGTATAAATGTGTGAAGAGCTGAAAGACGAAAGAAAGTCTCTGTATGAGGGCTCTGCATCCTGTTCCTCTGTGATAAAACGAGCCAGCTGGGGTGGTTTGAGTATCTGATTAGGAGGCCTCCCTGGAGGTATTCCGGGCATGTCTGTCAGGGAGGACAATCTGACTCTACAATGTTTTTGGATTCCCAGGAGGAGCTGGAAGACTTGGCCGGGAAGAATGACATTTTGGCTACTGCTTATTCTGCTCCCAGTGCTACCTGGACCTGATGAAATGGCCGGCTGGAGTAAAATAAAGAGAACCACTTTGTATTAAGTGTCTGCATTAAATGCGTAGCCTTGGTAACAGTTTATGTGAGAGTAGGATGGACATCCTAAAGGTGATAATGTTGAAGGATGAATGATGCACTTAGTGGGAAAAGCTAGATACTATCACTCATTCTTGAGAATTGGGACAAAATCATATTTTGAGGGGGTTTTGATTTTTACTCTTAAGTTATGCTCAGACAATATATTTTCAAAAGATCAAACTCTTGTCTATTAAACCTTTAACGTTCATGCTTCTTGTTATTAAGTTTTTCATTGAATGTAGATGTCAGTTACGCCAGATGGACAATCTCACAGAGTTGACATCTTACAGAGTTGACAAAATAAAAATTAAATTTTTTCATTTCACAGCATAGTCAGAGTGAGTATATACATATATATATATATATATATATAATATATATATATATATTATGTTGTGTGTGTGTGTGTGTGTGTGTGTGTTCATTTACCATATACCCTGCTATTCCTAGTCAGGGTCAATATGAGCCTGGAGCCAATTTCAGCCTGAGCTGGGCAGAGAGCATGAAAATCATAATGTAGACTGCCTTGTCATTGAATTACAAATACCTGAATAAATACACCGCTGAAAGCCAACATGACTCACATCGTGGACTGAAAGAGGTACCTGTGTGTGAGTCACTGAGCACCACTGCCTGATTTCCTGCCTGCAGTCATGATTAAAAGGTTATACATGTTATTGTCTCAGTAAGGAATTATTGTTTGTGTGGTTTTTGTACATTCTGTGAGTGTGTTCCTTTAACCGGCCACCTGCCCAATTCATACTCATACTATTTTTGTGTTTAATAAAGAAAACAGGTGTAAGAATATTTCCTTTTCTGACATTTTGTGAGTTTATTTTAACAGAGCTTGTTTGCCTTCGGACACATCTCCTGGCTGAAACTACGAGCTATACCATTGGACTATGGTCTCTTGAGGTACAAGGTGGTATTATGAGACAGGACATGCCAGGGCTAGTTGGTTAGCATGCAAACTTCAATAGATAACACTGTAAAACAATACATAAAACATCTCTGACATAACATCAAAACTCATTACTTCACATTCTGTTGATAATTTTAGTTACGTTTTGGATGTTTTTAATTGAAATTCTTACATATTGCACCTTTAAGGCCTTAATAAATATAAAATAAATCCATAAATATTGCAGCAATGCCTGAATTAAGTAATGTGTGGCTTTGTTTTGTTTTTAGATGGTTTCAGAAGCAGGGGACACGATTAAGTCAGGTATTCAGGATTTAATTGTCAAATTAGACATTTCCATCACATAATTACAATGCTTTTCACATAATGGAAGGGTGGGCACTTGAGACACATGCCCCTCTAGGTGTCAACGACCACACAGAGGTTAAATACCTGAACTCCCAAACCAGTCAGTCAGAACTGAAGAAGCTTCTTGGATAAGAGGCGAAACGTCTTCAAGAACTCTATCAAGTCCAGTTGCCTACGACAAACCTTGTTACGAATACCATGACCTGGATGACCAGACATAATGCTTTTCACAGTAATGAAAAAATAGCAGTACTATGTGCAGACCTGGAGGTGTATTTGCATCTTTCCACAAAAATAACAATAGTAAGTGCTGTTGACCCTGAATAGGAGCAGGAGTGCATATGGTAAATTAATAACAGCGATACATATATTATGTAAATTTTGTATCTGTGTGGGCACTTAGATGTGTGCAGCACAGAATGACCTCAGCTCACCAAAGCTTTTCAAAACACATGAATTAGTCTATCAAAATGTATAACATGCACTATACAGTACACCCGGATACAACAACAAGTAGTGCCCACTTCCTTTTCTTTGATTATCACTGAATTCAAGTGTCTTTATCAAAGAATTTTAACATGCTGCTGAGTCCAGTTCTGTTGCCTGCTCACCCAGCTGTGGTTCTGGTGCAGATTCTGGCGCTGTTTCCCACTCGATGCTGTGAAATCCCAGTCCAGGCAGAGGCAGCTAGCTGATCAGCTAACAAAGCTCACTAGCTAATGGCAGCTACAATGAGCAGCAGTTAGCATTTACTTAGCACCAAGTAAAGATATCTGTCCATTTAGAAATCTGTAAATCATCGAGAATTGAAGCAGAACAGGATGCCAGAGGTGTCAGGTGTTTTCTTGCCCTGCAAGGAAACCACCTTGGTACTGTATTCCCTGGATTGGTCTTAGACATTGTGATCAGTCTTGCTGCTTTTATCTGGATCTGTGAGATAACCCCAGCCCATTCGTTAGAACAGACTGAAATAAAAAGAGGTGGGAAATAAAAGTGGAATTGGAAAATAAAAGTCCCCTCAAATAAATAAATGTGAAATTGTGAAATAAGAATCTTTTTAAAATCTTCCTTACATCTAGATGGCTAAAACAATTGTCTCTGGCCAAATTTTAAAATGAAATATTGTCTAATGATGAAAATCACAAAACTATTAACCAGGGTTGTGGTACGTGAGATCAGTCTTAGTCTTGAGACCGCTTTAGGTCTCGACTCAGACCACAATCTTACTTGTTGACAAAAAGTGCTCAGGTCCACAACTGCTGAAATATCACTGTATATGTCTGATTTATTTGTTAACATCATTACTGTAATTGCATGAAAATCTTCCCTCTTCGAGTGCAACCAATGACTGGTCTCTAACTTTAGATTTTCGTTACTGTTAATGACTTTTAAATTAAAAGATTAAAAAAGAGAATGTGATATACAGGAGAAGAAGCTGTGGCTGTCTGGGAGGAGATACCAGCCAGATCATCTGTAAAAAAAAAATAAAAAAAATGGTGACCAAACCCATAAAAAGTTCTTCATCAAAACAGAGTCCAAGAGTAAATACACAGTACTGTGTAAATTCTGCAATGCAAAGCTCACTGAGGTGGCTGGAACCACGGCAAACTTTCATCAGCACTTACAAAGACAGAGACAGTATCAAAGCTAGCTAATGTTAGCAATGTGCCTCTGTGCCAAGTTTCAACTAAAAAGATTAAACCAATATTAGCTATACATGTTAGCTAGGTACTGTATGTTTCATAGCCCTAGTTTCAATTGCGTAATAACACTGAAGGATGTAACTTATGTAGTTACATTGACTGAAGTGAATTGCTGGGTTGATTTAGACTGAAAAAGTTGCTGAAGGTACATTCATAAGTGACTGTTGGGGAGAGTGAGGGAGAGGGAGCTGTGTCGTTCGTGGGACTTACATAGTGTTAGGGAACCATGACTTTTCATGTTTTTAACAAAGATTTTCTACCATGTATGTGTTTAGAAGAACAACTCCCTTCCTTTACACAGACTTATTTTGGTTTTACATGGGACATGAACCCTCGTCTCCTGGGGGAAAGTCCTGTCTGTTTGACTCCTGTATCTACCCCACCTCCTCAATGCACGAACTTCCTCGCTCTTTATACTACATCAAAAACCTGGTGCAACTCATACAGTCACTAATGTGTACCTTGTGCGTCTGTATGAGTTGCAAAGGAGTGTAACAAAACATTGGTATACAACGACTTGGGAATGAGAATGGGCTGTCTTGTTGCAGTCTTGAAATACTCTGGTCTTGGTGGTGACTTGGTCTTGGTTTAGGTTTATTGGTTGGGTTTATTAAGCTTGAAAAAGGAGGTTTTGTTGCCCCAGGCCAGTCCCATCTACTGAGACATCCTGCACTTGCAAACTGACAGATAAACAGATAAACTAACATGAGCAGAAGTACAACATCATTGGCAGGGGAATCAAACTGATACTTGAGTGTTTTTCAGCTGCTTGTGATGTCTAGTGTTCATGCTGATTATCCTGACAGGAATAAACAGCAACTGTCAAATGTTTTGACTCCAATAATGGAAGAAAATGACATCAGGTCTCTGCATTAAAAATGCTGCCATTATCCTTGATGTACACTCAGATTTGAAAAAACAAACAAAAACCAAACAATCAGGAGTGCGTATGTTACAAATAGCTGCTGATCAGCATTCTGCGCGAGCGTACACACAGGCCTCTAGCGTTGTTCCTAATCACACAGCAGACAATACAGATGAGTTTGAATTCCTAGTGGAACAAGATAATGACAGATAACAGAATGAATCAGACTGTACTGACACCAATAATGATGAGCCTCTCCTCTCTCTCAGTCTTACTGTTTTCTGCCTCTTTGTGCCTTTCTTGCTATCTTTTTCTCCTCTCACTTCTCTCATTTGTATCATATCTTTCACTCTCCCTCTATCGCTCTGTCAACACACAGACACTCTCTCTATTAGAACAAGGCATTGATAAGAAGCAAACTAATTCTCCGTGGAGCTCCGACAATATTTACAATAATGTCATGCACCACACACCAGAACTATTCATTTTTGTTTCCTCTGTGTTTATCCCCCATGACCAAAATGTTAATTTTGTACCGGGGAAAAAAAAAAAAAGTGTCTCATCGCAGGCAGATGAACTGAAGCCCAAATGTAGGATATTAATTTTGCAAAAAGGTTTTTCCATTTGGCTATTTATCTGGGGTTATTCGTTTATCTGGATGGCACACAAAGGACATGAAGAAGGATAAGATGAGGAGTAGAGGAATAAAATATAGGAGAGCATCCAACAAAGCCTGAGAGATGCACTTGACTGTTGGCATCAAAGTTTTTTTAACTTGCTGTATCATGAGGCACCTGTTTTTATTCTTTTTTACATTGAAGTAAGACATTGTTTCAATCATATAAAGACAAACCCCCATAAGTTCATGGCTGTAAAATAAATGACCTTGGATTGAAATAACTGATGGTTTAGCTGCCAGAATTTTGACTGATAGTAATTATGAAATCATGGCCAGAGGTTCTGGTACTGACCAAACTCCAAAAAGGGCATTTGATTCAGTAAAAGGTTTTGTGTTAGATTTAGGGGCATTTGTTGGCAGAATATTGCAGGAATGGAATATGATATTCATTCAAGTATGTTCTTATTGGTGTATAATCACCTGAAAATAAAAATGGTTGTGTTTTCGTTACCTTACCCCATGTATAGACTACAAACAGCATCACACTCGCTAAAGCATCTGTATACAGGTTTGTCATGTCCGTGCATTTCAAAGCTTCAGCAGTAAATGAGCAGTTTTCTTTTGATATGTGTGAATATCATCATGATCTATGTCTTTTTCATAAACACAGTGCATATGCTTGTGGCATGAGAACAACAGTGTGTGTGTGTGTGTGCCGGTGACTGTCACAACAGACAGGTGTTGGCGATCAGAGCAGCGGGACTAAAGTTGTGCAGTGGAGTCGTTTAGTGGCAGTGAATGTACAGTTTACCCATGAATAAACACTGCAAAGAAAGTTCAAGAAGTTCCCGTGACTTGTCTCCCAGCTGAAGGTGAAGAGAGAGTCTGTGGAATTACAAGCTGGGGCAGAGTGAGCTGCTCTCTGTCTCAGCAGCACAGTCTGTTCTGCCTAGGTTGCAAAATGTATGTGTAAAAATATTTTATTCAGTGTCTTTTTATTGGGCTTCAACCTTGCCTTTATACATGTATCATCGAAAATATTATTGAAATCTAAATAAACGCTTCAGGTCATATTTAGGCATGAGTAGCAGCTGAGACACAAGATGCACAGAGCTGGTGCAGACAGCTGCAGAGATAATCATGATCTTTATTATCTTTTTTGGCTAAAAAAAATGAAGGAAAAAATTGGCATGGAGCCGCAACTATTAAATTCTCTATTTTCCTCAGAAACATTTCTCTTTTTGTGGATTTGGCATTCATAGCTATCCTAAAGAGACTCAAAACTACCCACTGGCAAAAGTTTTTGGGAAAAGGTGCTTTTAGCCCTAGAGGTGGGCTATGACCCACATTTTAGTTGGCAAAATATCGAAACTTTTCTATTTAGCTCGGTGTATAGGCTATAGATTTTTACAAATGAAGGATAAAAGAATCACTTTAGACTTAAAACAATGATAAATTAAAATTGGAGTCACAGGTGGCTGACCTCTGTCCTGGGCTGAGGGGAAACCCCTTGTCCATGAGGAGAGACATACCTCCTTCCGCATGATGATACAGGACAGGTAGAGGGAAAATAGTTCCTACATGAAACTTCTTAAGCTCTCTGGATTTTCTTGAGTGTTATGTCCGTGAATGTTCTCATTCGTCCAGGTCATTGTAATCTCAGGAAAGATTAAATCGAAGGCAACTGGACTTGTTCAAAAGTCTTTTCTGAAGACGTTTCGCCTCTCATCCAAGAAGCTTCATCAGTTCATGCCTGTCAGACTAGTCTGAGCTAGTCTAACTAAATGGTGGGAACCCAGGTATTTAACCTCTATGGATGTGTTCAAATTCATTAGTGCTCTATTCAGTTCTAGCGACAGTCATTACGAGTCGTTAGTCCTGGGAGTCACCCGAAACCAGGTATGAGTGATGGTCGTTAGAGTCACATGAATATGAACCACTGTTGTTTTTGGAGGCCAAGTTGTTGAATCTCCTGGGCAAAGATGAAATAACAGCATTGTACTGTACATAGGAGAGAGGTTATGTCTCAGGCCTCCTCCTCTGTTGAGAGTGGGTTTCTCCATTTTAACATAGATGGCTTCCTTAAGTTGTGTTTTGATTTCTAGAACGAGACATTGCTGCCGTTTTTCAAATGTACTATTTGGTGCTTTGTGCACCAACAACAGAGTGCCATCTTGTTCCATTATATTGAAGAGAAGGCAGACATCTCTGCAACTGATATCTCCAAAACCCAGCAATTCACACCAAAATGATCTAGATGGGTAAATAACACTACAGTTAAGAGGGAAAAAAAAGTATTTTTGTTTTGGGTTGTGCATACTTCCATTATATCCTACAATATTTATATCTGAAACTACCTAGTAGATTAATGTTCCAGAAATCTCATGGTGTGTGTGCAGGAGATGGAAAAATAGCTGACAGATTGTTGCACAGTTCGTGAAGAAAATGACATGCATAGTCCTCCCACATCTCTTTCTCTGTCTCCCTCCCTCTGTCAGTGTCTGTATATATGTGTCTACATCGGGCTGCGTGTCTTAAACAATAGGGAGAGCAGATGTGGCCCAGAAAACAAGGCAGAAATCAAGTTTGTTCTGTTCTTCACATACTGTATACTGCCATAAGTTGTTCTTCCCAGAGGCATATGCCAGAGTTTGAAACAGCTGGAGCATTTTGAGCGGTGTACGGTGTTCTCAAAATAGAAGAAGAAATTCACTTTGTACTACAATGTTTTTGCATTCTGCTGCACTGTTTTTTCCCTTAGTGGCAGGAAATGTTGGTCTGGACTAATTTAGTGATTAGTATGATGTTGTGTTTATTTACACTTTATAAATTATCTTCAATCAGTGTGTCATTTTCATACCAGCAGGGAAATAATGGAAGCTATTTAGACAATAAGATTTCAAATTAATAGTATGTTGAACTTTAAATGGGCTACTTTGAAATTAATTTTAATGAAAAAATATATATTTTTCAAACCCCTGCTATTATTATTATTTTTGGTTTAACATTATTACTGTGAATATACTGCCTGTCCATAATACCCTGCAGTGACTCAACCATCACTCGAGGTACATCTATTTGTCTGAACTGATTGTCTCTGTAATAAGATGTTTTATTTGCTCTCACCTTAGTTCTCCAACTTTAGACAAAAAAAAAGGGTTTAAGAAATGCAGGAAAAACAATATATTTAGGTAGGTATGATGTTTGGTCTTTTCTTTTCCCCTATGTAAAATCATATTTATTTAACTTCATTTCACCTGATATTTCTCCCCATGATCATCCACTACCGCCCCATCACAAAAGTCAGCAAGATTGGTGTTGGTGAACTTGTGCCTGGTCTGTGTGGCCATGGGCGGGAGGTCTAAAAATGAAGGCAAAACAAAGGCGCACTTGCTATCTTGTGCTCCAGCACATTGGAGTAAAAACCACTTGTGCCATAGACCAGCTAAAACCTGGTCAAAGCACAAAGTCTGTGGTGCAATAGTTCTGAATGCACAATGTAGCACCCAGCGTGTTTGCCCGAAGCACACACACATGCATCTCCACAATCACAAAACATGTTCATTTATGTTCAGTCTTTTCCCCGCACAGGATGTGAATTAATAAACTGTCCTTTGAACATATTTTCTATCAGCAATAAAGTGTAAATATTGAAGTTAAAAGTGTGCGGCTTGGCTGAGGTGCGCACACACATTTCCACAATCACAAAAAACCTTTCATTTATGTTAAACAGCCATACGTGTGTGTCTAAAATTATTCTTTTTTACCATATTATTACCATAATTACAAAGCCTAAAAGAGAACTGCAAAATGTGCGCGGGACAGGATCACAGCTGTCAGATCGACTTTCTGTCAGATCAGTCGGCATGACAACTGGAGCAAATGTTGTGTTTGTGTCTGTGTGTTTATTGGGATCCAGAAAAAAAACAAGGATTAAACAATTATGATCTATAACACACAAAATGAACAAGACATCATATCTGAGCATAAGATCAGCCCAACCCATGGAGATAAAGGTATGCATACTTCTGTCAGGGCCTGATGCTTGTTCAATACAGTCATGCATAATTTTGTGCACAGATAAACCCACTGGGTCGGTTCACCTCTCATCTTGACCACACCGTCTCTCTCCCCCACTCCTCTTCCCCTGCTCCTCAGCCAGAAGAGCAGCATAATAATAATAAAATGATGATGATAATAATGAATTATAAAAAACAACATAAGTTCAAGGTGTTTCAGTGTAAAAAGTAAACAGTTTCATATCTGCATGGCTTTTACACTTCATGCCTTGTACTTTTACACATGAAGCTGCTTTGGAGGCATCCTGTCGTCTCCATTTATTGTGCACTCTTGCGCTTTAACTTCTCGAACTAGGAGATCTGTTTGTTTCTCTCATTGTTTCTTCCTGGTAACTCCGTTGTCATGTTGTGGCTGCTTGTGCTCCTGGTGCACCTGCTTCTTACAGGTGATGAGATCCGATTTTCTGCATGTTGAGCCTAAACTCATCAATGAATTAATCAGGGGTACTTGTGCACAGCTGATAAGTGTATCCCTGATAAGTGTATATATATAATATATATATATATATATATATATATATATATATATATATATATATATATATATATATATATACATATATATATATATATATTATTTTTTTTTTTTTCATTTATTTATTTATTTATTTTCATTTTTATGGTGTATTTTTGTCTATTTAAGCCACAGGGGTGCTCCAACTGGAAGACAATGAAAACTCCTTAATAGATGCTCCCTTTATTGCAATGTATTTCTATCTAATCAGGAAACGGTGTTATTGTGTTGTATTGTGAATAGACCGGGTATTAAATATAAGTATGACAAGTAGATGCACTGCATTATGGGAAGGCTCTGGGGATTCAGAGCAAACATGATTACACCAAACTGTTTCCATGAACCTCTGCCATTTAATTGTATTAAGTTTCCAGGCTTTCCCATAATTTTTAAAAACATATCATTTATAAATGACTAGTAAATGGTGCAATATGTCAAGAAAAGTATCACAATATAAAACAGATATTACTAGGATGTAGTTATATACTAATTATGACACAAAATGTGAGTACATGTTACTCACTGTGACATTAGTGGCCTGCCTACACCCAACACGCATTGTGTGACTAACCAGTTGGCTACATGACTCACTGTCTAGGTGATTCAATATTTATATGGAAGCTACCCTCTCTCATTCTCAAACTCACATTGCATTCAATTCATATACAACTTTAAAAAAGCCTCTTTCAGCAGTTCCCTCTGCTACCAAAACAAATGTCAGATATATCAGGATTCTCTTCTCCTGCGCACGAAACCAGCAGGAGAATAACACTACTTGTTTTCCTAACAAATGTCAGATATATCAAGAATTCCACTCCCCAAACTGGAGTCACACAGGTACATGTAGGGCTTATTGTGAATATCAATGGGGTATTATATAAGTATTATATAAATCCCATACAGCTTCTACCAGATTGACATGTCTCAGGGACGACACTTGTTGGCAGGTGAAGACAGGAGTGTGTGAGTGTGTGTGTGTCAGGGGCCGTGCTTCTTGGCAGTGCTGGCAGGTATGTGTGGGAGTGTTTGTGTGTGCGGAACAGGGTGACTGAATTCACGTGTCAGGGACAATGGTTGTGTGTAAAAGAGTGTTCTTCTGCTTGTACGTGTGTGCTGCAAGTGTCACATTATGTCACTGTCGGTGTGTGGTCTGTGAATTTGTGTAGGTGTATCATTGTGTGTATGTGTCATAAGTGTCAGTTGGCAGTGCATGGTGAGTTATTGTGGGTGATCAGTGGCATTGTCTTCATTTCCCTATATCCTTCACCCACTGCATAATGAAGGCCGTGAGCTACACAACTGATTTGTTTTTGCCATTGACGCATAGACTTTAATCATCACTGTATGGAGGAGTGGAACAAAGCCATTGTTCTACAGATTTCAGATGTTGGCAAGGAAATTACAAGTTGAGTCTCAAGTCAAGACCAACAAGTCCCAAGTTAAAGTTCAAGTCAAAATTCACAAATCCCAGGTTAAGGTCCCCATCCAGATCAGGCAAGTCCCTAGTAAAATCCAAAGTAAAGACCAACAGGTCCCATGTAAAGTATTTGATCAAGACCAAAAAGCCGTAAGTTAAGGTCCAAGTCTAGACCAGTAAGGCCCAATTAACGTCTATAGTGAAATCAGACAAGTCCCAAGACAAGTCTAAAGTAAATGCCAGTAAGTCCCAAGTTAAGGTCCCAGTCCAGACTGGCAAGCTCCAAGTAATGTCCAAAGTAAAGACTGACAGGTCCCATGTCAAGTTCCTAATGAAGACCAAAAAGTCCTAAGTTTAAAGGTCCCAGTCCAGACCAACAAGTCCCAAGTGAAGTCTTAAGTAAAGACAAACAGGTCCTGTCAGGTTCCTAATCATGACCAAAAAGACCTAAATTTAGTTTCCAGTAAAGATCAACAAGTCTCAAGATAAGTACTCGGTCAAGTCCAACAAGTCCCTAGTCAAGTCCAAAGTAAAGACCAGCAACTCCAAAATTAAGACCAACAAGGTTTGGTAAAGTCCTGAGTCAGGCTCGACTAGTCCCAGGACAAGTCTTCAGTAAAGATCAACAAAACCCAAGTCACGTTGTAACGGGTATGGTTTTGGACCCAGATGCAGCACACCAAACAACAGATAGCGTTGGTAATGACCTTTATTACAGAGGCTGATCAGAATCCAGGGCTGACAAGGAAACAACAAGTCCAGATAGTTCTGAGCTCAGAGCCCACACAAAGTCTCTGGGGTCCAGGCTCGAGGAATGGGTAGAGCCGAACTGAGGGACAGAGGGAGCAGACTGACCAGACAGATGAGCAGATGAGGGATTAGCCACAGGGTAGTGAGGACCAGATGGAGAAGTCGGGACCAGGCGGGTAGACAGACCAGGCGGGTAGACAGACCAGGCAGTGAAGTTGGGACCAGGTGAGCAGAGGCAGACCAGGCGAGCAGATCGACCAGGCCGGGCAGCGGAGTGGGGACCAGGTGAGCAAACAGACCAGACACACGGAGTTGGGGCCAGGCAGCGAAGTTGGGACCAGGTGAGCAGACAGACCAGGCGAGCAGAGGCAGACCAGGCAAGCAGAGGCAGACCAGACGAGCAGACAGACCAGGCCAGGCAGCGAAGTGGGGACCAGGTGAGCAGACAGACCAGGCAGCAAAGTTGGGACCAGGTGAGCAGACAGACCAGACAGGCGAAGTTGGGACCAGGCAGTGAAGTTGGGACCAGACGAGCAGACAGACCAAACAGGCGAAGTTGGGACCAGGCAGTGAAGTTGGGACCAGACGAGCAGACAGACCAAGCACACTGCCACGTCACAGGAGGGAAACACCAACCAGCCACAGGGACAGGCAGACAAACCTCAGGAATACAGAAGCAGATCACAGGCTCAGGGACAGAAGGCTGTGGTGGTTTCCCAGAGATCAGATGAGGCAGGTGAGTCCAATGCAGGCAGGGTAGACAACCCGAGATCAGACAGGTCATGAGTGTAGAAAAGTCCTCCATGAAGGTAGGGAACGATCTGACAAAGAGTGAGTGTGCTGGAGAGCCTGATATGCTGGGCTGATTGGGGATGAGCTGCAGCTGGGCTTGCAGGTGAGTGGAGTTGGGCTGATTAGGTGGGAGTGGCTGGCAGGTAGAGTGGAGCAGAGGCAGGCAGAGTGGAAAATAACTGAGGCAGAGAAACAGGAGGGAAACTGGGAGAATGAGAGAACTCTGGGGCAGAGGAATAGGAGGGGAGACAGGGAGGATGAAACTGTGACACACGTGGCACATCAAGAACAAAGAGTCCAAAGTCAACTCATATATTTTGTGTTTCTATGCAATGTATATGAACTGTACCATTAGGCATGCCATTATATGCCCTTCATGAGAATTAACACAATTTAAGATTTTCAAAAAAGGTAACAGTTAGTGCAATAAATTCACAGAAATAATGACTGGTTTAAAGAAGAAAAAAAAAATATCAAGTGTGCTTTGATATATTATTCATGTGACTGTGGTTGGGAACAGACAGCATTATCCAGTCTAAATCTAGTTTTAAAGCCCTCATTTAATCATTTTTTCTTATGTTCTCACCATTTGTAACAAAAGTTAAAAACTAAATAATTAGTGGCAAACATATTAATATGGCATGAATGACATTTTAAGTGGGAAACTGACAACTGAAATTGATATGAAGCGGCTAGATTGTTTCACTGGAGGAGAGTCAAGTCAAGTTACATCAAATCAAGTCAAATTTATTCATAAAGTACATTTAAAAACAAATCACATTGCCCAAAGAGCTGTACGGAGCTGTGTGGGCCTTGTTGAACTACAAAAGCACATTGTCCACAGAGTGGTTGTTCTTTTACCTCACACATGCTCTTTGGTCAGCACAAAAAATTGGCTGGCAGAGAACACTTTAACCAGACAGATGGACGATCCTTTCATTTAAGCCTTTTGCTGAGCAACTCACATCATTAATGTTAACTTGCTATTACTCATAAGATGTGCTGCTGGTTTGTTATTTCAATTTGCAAAAGATAAAGAATATAAGTCTTGTTTCCAGAAGGGTGGACTAGAGTCACATGACTTGGACTCAAGTCAGACTTGAGTCACAAATATGATGACTTAATACAGTAATAATAATATGTCGAAATAAAAAATAAAAAAGTATTTGGACTTGAAAATCAATGATTTGTGACTTCACTTCACTTAAACCCTCTGACTTGAAAGTACTTGATACCCCAAAGCCCAAGGATTGAAAGATTCTGTTATGTAAAAAGTTTAAAAAGTTTAATTTCCTTTCCTTTCCTGAATCAACTAACATTAACACTATTCATTCTCAGCAAGTCAACACGTAATTCCCTAGATCCACTTTGTATGAATCAATCCAGCATCATCCAATCAAGTTGCAGGAAAGAACCATGAAGAACTAATGTTACATTACTGAGCTCCAGTTAGAAAAAAATGATACCTACTATGCTGTTTGTGTACAAAAACTAAGTGGTGGTCAACAAAAACTGAATTGCAGTGTGCAAATTGTTTGGGTCAGAAATTACAGATGGAGACACAACAGTTTCCAACTTTGACATTTGAAGTTGTACAAAGAACAGCAAGTCAGGGCTGTTGTTAAAATTACATTACATTTGGTGAAGAAAGCATTATGACTTGTTTAGGACTGAAAATTCCAAGTGCAGGACTTCGGACTTGTCCATCTTGACTTGGAACTTCGAATGCAAAGACAAACTTGTGACCTTCGTAACAGAGATTTCCCTCCTGCTTGTGAGGCTTGATTTTTATGTTCTATTCATTCTTGCACTGCCCCCTTATAAGTTTAAACTTTGGGCATGATGAGGATAAGTCATTCCAAGTCAAAAGGCTGATGTCAGAGTGACATCAATAGTGTTGAAGTCAAAATTATGTAGTCTTTAGTTTCATGTCAAGTATAGAACAATATTCAGTATATTGTGCTCCTCATCTGACTGCCAACATAAATTTAATGCCATTAACACTTTAATGATGCCATTAGAGGGAACAATCAAATACTTGCCATAAATCCCTTTGAGAATAACTCCTAATCAATAATTAACTGCCATGAGATTAATGCTTTCTATCTGTGCGGTATTCAGTTAACAGTATACATTTTTCTATGGCAAATGTGCATTAGTACACTCTGTACTAGATCATGTGGAAAATATTTTTTGCTCAAGTCATAAAAGGAAGCACGTACTCAAGCCTTAGAGCAAGTCAAGCCGTCTCAGAGGTTTCCATAGGGACATCTTCATCAAGGTAACAATATTAGAATGCCTTCAGGTCATATGCGTTCCAAAGAGGAAAACACAAAGATGGGTCCAGTTGCAAGGACGAGTGTCCTCAAATGCATTTGCATGATTTTCAATCTGTTCTTGCTGTCAGACGGTCAAGTCAATAAACTCTTTCCAGCATACAAAATACAATATAAAGAGCTGCTGTTATTAAAAAAATGTCACCAGTAGCCACACATACTACACATTTCAATTCATAGGAGACAAATACAGTCTGGAAAAGCTAAATTATTTTTAAAAAATGCAGATAGAAACAGTTTTCAAATCAAACTCAATAACCCCTAAGTGGGTGAGTGCAGAATGTAAACCTGTGTCCAATATCCACCATCTCACTAGATGCATATTCAACTAAATTCCACTTTTAGGTTGTGTTACTTCTCTCCCAATATACTGCAGACACTGGGTGACTTGCTGCAATGAAATAAGCAAGTTTAAAAAAAAAAAAAAATGCAAACCTTAACGGCGTGATTAGGTTTGCCCACACAATATGAGATTCATGGCAATGGAGATGACACTTTCTATGGGAAACTTGAGACCAGAATGAGGATAATTGAAATCATGGCATTTGGTAGAAGAAGAAGAAGTGCCCTTGAAATTTCTCGCAGGTAGAGAAAGAAAAGTGTAAAAAACATGATCAACATTATGTTTTTTACTAGGGTTGTGACAGTACAAAAAATTTAACAGTTTGGTTTTAATGTCACAGTTTGGAACATTTTCAGTGCCGCAGGGAAAATTTTAAAGGTCATGTAAAGCAACAATAACAACAGCAGTGTGTTCTGAGTTTGTCTCACCACAGAAACATGGGTCTTTAACCACCCAGCCAAATGTGAATGATTAAAGAAAATGACTCAGAATTTAAAATTAAGTCTTAAAATAATGAAAAAAGCAGTTTTCTGTGCTCTGAAATGCTGGGGGCGTGTCTGCTCTGCTGTCTCAGTGTCAAACACCACCACAACCTGAAAACAACCTGAAACACGGACGCTCCGTCTAGCAGGTGGTGGTGTTGTGTTGTTGGAACTGATGGGCTGTGAGAGTTGCTGAAGGTATGTTCATAACTAACAGTTGGGGAGGGAGGGCGGTGGGGAGGCGGTGTCATTTGTGTGTCAGTTCATGGGGCTTATACGATGTTGGGGACTACAGCTCCAGCACATCACCAAGCATGATATAAACCAGCAAGAAGATGGTAATGATTTGGGTTAAAAAAGTATGTTAAAAAAAGTTATGTTTAAAAAAATGTTAGTTACGTAAGTTATAAAGAAATCAACATTGTTCTCATGGGTCAAATTAATGTGTTTCTTATCCATCCAACCTCACCAACATCCTCCATACACAAACTTTCTCTCTCTAAATACTACATCACATTTGTTCTGACTTGGAATGCCATGTCAAAACATTATACAAGAAGGATGCATCCAGAAATGACGCCTAGAGTGCCACTGTTTGAAGCGCAGGGCCACTGATCAAGCTGATGTACTTGATGTGCTGGGAGTGAGTATTTTAGCTTTGTGAACAGTTAACTAACTGTTGATCACATTGTTGATAATGCCAGGGAAAAGGTTGCTTTTCTGTGTTCTACTTAGTCAGATATATGACTTTGTCATCATCACTCTCAGTAGGGGAACCCCTGATGAGGGCTGGTCGTGACTAACAGTTGATAGATTTGGCCTTCACCACACTGGTCAAGTAACAACTAGTAAAAAGTAAATAGAGTGGTAATTGATGGTAAAAATGTAACTTTTTGAACCCCAGTTAAGTGGTAGCCAATACTCAGTGTCTTTAGCAACAATTTTGCTTTTCCTATTCATTTGATAACCATTAACAGTGAGTGAGTAGTCCATTAAAGAGTTTGCTTGGCTATCACACAGTATCATTTCCTTATTGTACTGGTAAAGCTTTAACAACCCAGTTCACAGAGAACAAGCTTTTACTGGGGTTGAGCTATCTGTTTCAGGATAGACTCTGAATGATTCATCAGCATGATTATTCATGGGCTATTGGGCTTCATGTAGCTTCACATAGATTCTAAACCTTGCCACGTTCTCAAATCAAAGCAATATGCAGCTTTAAACGTGTGGCCCCTGGAGCACGGAGAGCTGGACAGAGCAGGTAAGAGTAATGGTGTGCTGGCGACCTGTGAGCGGGCCGTATCAGTCATGCGGCGTTGTGTTGGGCCTCCATCAGAGAGATCTTTCGCTTCATTGCCTTTCAGTGCTCTGATCCCACAGGGAGCAGCAGCAGGACGGCGGCTGGTCAGTGGATCACTGCTCTCCAGTGAATTCCATTAGTGTCCTCCACAGATCCTCCCACTATCTCTGCACCAACAGATCCCATTGCTCTCTACAATAACAGTTCCTCTTTGCTACACTTCAGCTCCATGTGAAGGTCAACCTTTATTTCAGCTCGTAGCCTTTTTGAGGTAACGAGCACATAATGGATTGCTGGATATTAGCTATTGCATGTAGCTGACTTTTTCCTTTTATTTTAATCCTTTTTTCTGTTCAGCTTTTGGTTTCCCCTTGGTTCTAACTTGTATAACAATGTTTATGTTTTACTTTGTGTCTGCTTTCAGTTTGCTATTCTATTTTTGAATAGAAATCCAATTTGTAATATTCAAGGATTCAAGGTCATTTTTTATAGTTATACAGCACTGGGTTCTACAATTAAATTGCAGTCATAGTTCCTTCATAATACAGCATATTTAGATGACTAACTTCAGAATGGAATAGGATGAAAATATAAAATGAATAAATACATAGACACACATTTATACACCAAGGAAATAATTCTGTAGCACATTTTTTGGATTTGTGGCAGGATGAATGAACAGCAGTAACAAAATGGTGATGATGATATGGTCGACATCTTTACATTAAAAGTTTAACATCTGGGAAACAGTTTTCCTAAACTTTGACTGAATTTAAGTGCAAAGCATCACTGATGTAAAATTACAGAGTTCTTCTCCCTCATCCTGCCATGATGCTTCCTGTCAGCTCAGCGTGTAATCTGCAACAGGCCGATCCAGAATGCTGAGGAGCAAGTCTATCTGTGTGGGTTCCTGTTGTCAGTCCCATTTTGTCCGTTTCATTTTCCCGGACGGAAGATTTTCCAGAGCAGGTTGCTGTAGCATGGCTCTTATCTGCTCCCTTCCTCACCTCCTGGGGTGGTCACCCACAGCTGAGCATCCAGCTGATCTGACTGCATGTTCTAAAGTTGTCAGCTGCATTGGTTGATCGTTTCAGGGTCCACTGCTCTTTAATCCAAACCCACATGTTCACTTCCCAATGACTATGAGTGTATTTCTGTCATAGGTGATACATGTTGCAGAAATAAAGCTGAATTATAGCTGCTGCGCAGCAATGGTCAGGCCAGGCAATTTTAGGCAAGGGATAACAGGGAAAAGTGTTGTTTGTGTAAAGTGTATTTTAACCTTAGTAGTCTCTAATCCACATAGCATGATGCCTGAACATAGGCCTTTCACATTAGAAAGTCCGTCCTGCCTTAGCTGAGGCTCGTACTCCCGACCTCTGAGATGGAGGTCCGTCTTTTATCTCACTGAGCTAATTGGCAAGTAACAGTTCATGTGTGGCTTCACAAATTGACTAAGCCAAGGATCAGGGTGCCAGACAGCAGCCATCCATGCCATGGAAAAGCACATTTCAAAGTGAAAGTTCCAAATCTGTAGCACATATGGTTGATTTGTTGTGAATTTTCAAAGTTTTGAAATTTAGAGGTTTGCTGTAGCGCCACCATCAGGACTATTGTCTTGTGTTTCCAGTTGAGGACATCTGGCATGGGACTGGACCTTTGTGAAAAGTTTGGGTAGATTTCTCATATGGAAATGTTGCACAAGCTGAGGCTTGAACTCACGATCTTCAACACCAAGAACCATCCTCTATCTCACTGAGCTAATTGGCAAACAGAAATGTCACCTGTAGCTTCACAAATTGACTAAGTCAGTCACCTGTGTGCAAGACAGCAGCTGTTAGCATGTAAAGGCAGATTTCAAACGGCTGTCAAAAATTCAGTTATTGAGACAAAAATCCGAAAATACATAAATTCCATCTAGACAGCATGGAGATGTTGGTCATTTGTTTTTCACAATGATTTATTGGCTCCAAAAGTGAAAAATTGATGTTTAAAAATGACATTTTTGCATTGATTCCAATTGTTCGCATGAGAGCGAAATTCAAAATGCTGTAAAAAATTCAGTTTTTGAGATAAAATTCTGATATTTGGCAAACTTCATCAACCATGACTCCAAAATTTTGTCATTTTTTTAATGAACATTGAAAATGTATTTAGCAAGAATTTGCAAGTATATGTTTACAATACCGTTTACAGTCAAACATTTTGATGCACTGTAGTCTCAATTTTCCATAAATCAAAAATCTGTGTGGATCGTTTATACAAAACTGATGATGCAAGAAATACTTCCCTCTAAAATCAAAGCTTTGGTCACCTACCTTATCCAAATGAAGATCATTTTTCAAGTCCAATAGACCTTTGTCACAGCAGCCATTTTAACTGTTAATATCAGTGTAAACACAGGTGTTACCAATGATACTATATAAGCTTCCGTTCCATTCAGGTCAAACAGTCAGCATGTTGCTACTGTGCATATTGGCTCACTGGAAAGCCTCTGATACACCAAATGCAACAGGACCTTAATCAGTATCATTGGTAACACCCAACATATCCTCCAAATCATACGCCCAGATAGGTCGTACGTGGCGACCATTGATAGGTCGTACGTGGACATACGACCCAGTAGAGTTGAGTTTCTGGTCGTTTTCTGTTGGAGAACAGGCTGCATTAAGAAAAGCAAAAGTCAATAGAACAGTGGTGTGGTGCATCAGGGAGGGTGCCCGCCCCCAGAACAAGAGACCCAAGTATGAACCCTGGCAAGGCCGAGCCTGACAGCGCTTCTATTTTTGGGGGTTAGGGTTAGGGTAAACGCACGTATAGGTCGTATAAAGCTGCTTTCAAAAACGACCTCTCTGGTCGTTTTCTGTTGCAGGACAGGCTCTAACACCTGTGTTTAACCTACTATTTCGTATCAATATGACTGCTGTGAAAAAAGGTCAATTATGAGCCAAGAGCTGTCCAGGAATTCAGGAAATGAAAGCCATTATGAAAAAAAGTTGCTATCTAAAATGTAACTGGTCATAATAGTTGTCCTCAGGGTGAGGACACCCACATGCTGCCATGCTGTGAGCAATCATGATCAGATTTTGTGATGTGCACACTAATGAGGCGGTGGTGTTGTCTGGTGGTCAGTCGATGCACCACTTTGGTTCAGACTGAGATATCTCCACAACTATCGGATGGATTGGCATGAAATTTTTGTACACATTCATGACCACTTTTGCATTATCTGGTCTATATTCCATTTTTTTCCTAATACCTTGGTTTGTGACCAAAATCCTCCAAGACTAATGGTAGCCTTAGCTGGACTCAGTGTCTACTAATTAGGAAAGGTGAGCATGCTAACATGCTAAACTAAAATGTTGAATATGTTTAGTTATTCCTTTTCATAACCCAAAATAATGTGGAAGCTTTTTTTAAAAAAAAAAAATTAATTAATACTAATTAATGTATATAATAATATATTGTTTAAGTCCAGAAACTGCATTTCTTGAGTATTTAGCTTCTGTATTGGTAAGTGCTTCTGAGTGAAATGGGACAGGGCGGTGGGACAGAACATTGGGAGGTATTTGATTTGTACCCTGAAAAGTAGGTAAACATGGAGATCATACCATGCTGTTGCTAGCTAGCAAAGAAATGAATCTCAGTTCTATGTCGCGAAAAGTTTAAGAATGATGGGTGGGTGTTGTGATATTATTAGTCGACACTGACTGGTTCAAGCCTACATAAGTACCATTGATATATTGTTTTACGAAAAGAAAACATGATTGGATTTTGATATAAGTATAGAAAGAAATAGCTTTTTTGGCATATATGTTAAATCTGTGCACAACATGACAATGTTACCTAGATGGATTAATTAGTAATTTTTCATTTCATCGTGACTTTGATAGTTGTTTTAATGAAAATGTGGAAATCACAGCAACTTTTCATCTCAGTTGGTTGGAAGGAAATGGCCATGGCTGTATAGAAATAAGGTCTCTACCTATTGATAGATAACTGTAGGGTATTCTGTCAAATTTTAATAGGTGGTAACATGTCAGTGTTGTGTTTACAGCTTGTCCAGCTGGCCACAAGTAGCTGATACAACATTAAATCCGGATTTAATTAAATGCATCAGGATGTTCAACTGCATTATTAATTGATTTAGCTTAACAGACTTTTTTCTTTTTTTTTTTTTTTTTTTTACAATTATATCAACAGTAATGGTATGGAGGATGAAAGCAACAGGTCAGTCTGCAGCATCTTCTTCTGGTACAAAAAAAAGAAATCCTTCATATGCAGGGTAGAAAACCTGTATTTCCATAAACAAGAAAACAAACTAAAAAATGTAATATCTCTCTGCTCAGAAGCATTAACTTCAACTTCTTTCTCCATCTCAGCTTCATATGCATGCAGCATTACTCATGCATTATCAACACATTCTACCTGTGACACAGATTGTCATCACTGGGTGCAGGGTTTTGTTTTGTTTTTTTTGTTTTTTTTTTTGTTCTTTCAAGCTTCTCTGCATGAGCCTGTAAAATTACATTGGAGAGTGACAGGAAAGACTGTGAAAAAGTCAATTACATCTGACAAGCCATCCAGCTAACGGCCTAACACCGCGGGCCGCCTCACTCAAATATGTCTCCAGTTCATTTCAGGTTACTTCTCATATGCATGAATTAAATTTGTGTTATGACTCCCTCAGATTTTGGAGTGATATTGTGAAAATTAATTTATTACAGTGTGGAGTCATTGTGAGATGTGGAATGAAGACTGACGGAGAAGTCGAAATAAAGGGAGGGGGAGTAAAATAAAATGTAGAGCTGTTTTTTTGTCCTTTAAAGGGACAGTTCACCTCAAAATCCCCTACAGTGCATCTGCAACTGTTTTAATATGAGTTACAGAGTTTTTGGAGATATCAACCAAAAAGTTTTTTGCCTTCTCTTCAATATAATGGAACTAAATGGCACTAGTGCTGTAGCACTCAAAGCGGTAAAATACATTTCAAAAACTCAAAAGCGATGTCTCTTTCCAGAAATCATGACCCGCTCACTCAAGATAGTCCACAGATCTTGCTGTGAGCAATTTCATGTGAAAAATAGTTCCCACATGAAACTGCTCACAACAAGGTGCATGGATTATCTTGAGGAACTGGGTCATGATTTCAGAAAGAGACACTGGACTTTTCAAATGTATTTTTTTTATGATTTGAGCATCACAAGCCAAATACCATTTAGCTGCATTATACTGGAGTGAAGCCAGACATCTCTTTGACCAATAAATCTAAAACTTGCATTACAGGCCAGAGGATTTTTTTTTCTTTTTCTTTTTTTAATTTTGAGTTTGGGGTTAATTGTCCCTTTAAATTCAGTTCCCTATACAAAAGAACTGTAACAAGTATCATGTCTGGATACTGAAAGTGTAATCCCATGAATATTTCTGGTAGATTTTGGAACATCTATAATGAGACAGAAAGAGAGGGGAGAGTGTAGCATATTTGTCCGTTTGTGGGGGACATGCTGCGCCTCCTTGAGCAAATGCCTCCATGCAGCATACTGTCCTAAAACAACAAAACAAGGACATGATACCCCCCGAGTCACATTATGGGCAGTCAGATAGGGTGATGTGTCTCATTTAATACATTTCCAAATTATGACAAACATCTTGGAGCAAGCATAAGTGCAGACAACAAACAACACAGCAGGCCCACAACAAACAATAGCAGGTTACTACAGCGACCAGGTATGTTGTCCTAGCCTTCCCCTAAGGATTTTTCAGACTAAATTCAGCAGAACACAACATGGTTAAAGACTAAGTCCCCTAAATGTGTTGCTACCTCTGGGCTCTTTTGCTCCAGGCTCCAGCTGAGAGACTGCAGGCCGTCTGAAGAGACAGGGGGAACCTTGACTTAAAGTCCTGAGGCAAACTGTCTCCTTGCCTGAAAGCAGTAGTTCCTAGCACAGTCTCCTGGGCTGCCGGGCTGCGCTAGTGGCTCTTCAGCTACTTTTATGCTTGTACCCAGCAAGCATTTTAGAAAAGGTGACCTGCAGGTCAACTTCAAACGAAGGGAACATTTCCATAACATCATCATTTTGGAAACGTTTTAGAGATGTAGGTGTTAGGAAAATATTCAGATGCAAAGGTGACAGTCAGCTTCTAGGTGATTCTCTGGATGCATTACTTGTATTTTTTTTTTTTTTTTTCACTTATTTTTGGGCAGTTTTATACAGATTTTCAGTAGTGTTTTAGGAAGTTTTTTTTTTTTTTTTTTCCAAAATAAAATAATTTAGAAATGCAGGCAAGTTAAGTTCATCCACACCACACAAGGAAAGGCATGTCATTTTAAGAGCTTTCCCCACACAACTAGAGAAATACTGAGAGCTGAACATAAAGATACTTATAAAAATGTTTTTCTCTCTGCTCTCCTGCACACACACAAGCTCAGTATCACAATACTTGGCCACGGTCAGCTTGACATGACCGCAGCCCACTTGGAGGCGAATCGGACTTGCTTTGTCCCCACTCCAAAGTGGGTCCATCTCAGGCCTGGCTCGCCGTGACGTCAGCGATAATGGAAATGCAAATCAGCGGTGACACAGTTTGACTCAGCGCAGCCAAAAATGCCAGTGTCAGCCCCATGTGTATTTGTGTTTCAGTACTCACCAGAAAAAGTTGATTATTTCCTTTACATCCCTCCTCTCTTTACTCTCACACCATGACTTTCAGATACATTTCTCTTCTGGTCAGCAGTCAACATGGACAGAGAGACTAATTGTCTTACTGTAAACAGTGCAGTCAGCTCCTGCATGGTGCTGCTGCACATAGGTTTACAAGGAAACATGAATATAAATTGACGTTTTAATCCCAAAAGTTTAAAAAACAACTGCTGAGCTCTTGTCTGGCCAGTCCGCATGTCTGTAATTTCTCCGTGGTTGCTGCTGCAGAGGGGCTGAGAGGCAGATGTGAAAATAAATCTGCTTTTTCATCTCAAAAGTTTAAAAAACAACTGCTGAGCTCTTGTCTGGCCGCTCCGCAGGTCTACAGTTTCTTTATTGTTGGTGCAGAAGATTCAAACGCAGGAGTGAAAATAAATCCTCTTTTTAATTCCAAAAGTTTGAATCACACACTCTGAACTCCCCTCCTGCCAATAAAGGAGCATCAGAGTGACTCTGGTGTTTTTTTCTCCAGAAGCTCCACTCTGCCACTGACTCTCTCCTGCAGAGCTCCCCAGCTCTGAGAAGCTGTCTGTCGGCTCTGTGTCTCAGCTCCATCCAGTGTCTCAGCTCCATCAAGTCCAAGTTGAAGTCAAAAGTAGTGGTGGGCGGATTGATCTAAAATATCGATAGTAACGATACCAACATTGGTATCGGTATTGATCAATACTTGTGTGATGAGATCGATACTTAAGTTTCAGTTTCTCTTCTCTATGTTCAGTATGCAGCTCCCATTAAATCATAGTGGTTGTGCAAACACCACTCTTCTCACTTCGCTCATGCTCGCTTTGCCCCTCCCCCTCCTCCCCTGCTATGCTGTGAGTTGCTGCCGGTGTAGCAGCACACTGCTGGCTGCATGATGGCAAGAGAGGAAGAGGAGCGCTGTTTGGAGTTATTTTGCAGCTGCAGACATAAATACTGCAAGCTACGATGTTTGCAGGAAACAAATACACTACTGTGGCAACACCACAAATTTATACAAACACATAAAAACACACGCAAACTAAACGGAGGGAGGAGGAGGAGGAGGGGGATCTCCAAACCAGAACCAGACCCCCGGCACCGAGACAGAGGTCACTGGCAGAGGCCTTTCAGTGTGGTCAAGAATATCCAGGGAGCTGATTTATAGAAGTGAAAGTAAGATTTAGTCATCTCCAGCATAAGTTAATGTTATTTTTCAAAGTGTAATTGGTCATCATAGTTGTAATTTTAGCAGACTGATTGAATATAGACTATTCAGATAGTCATATAATATATTCAGATCTAAATCTAAATGAATTATTTTACTGACTGAATTGAATTGCAAATATTAAGTTAGTTATTAAAAAGTTTTTTTTTTTTTTATTTGCCTAAAATCTCTGTCCTGTGTTTTATTATGATCATAATCATGATCAACTAATTAGAGGAAAAATCACAAAATCATTCAATGATCATGAAAATTCACATTTTCAATTTTCTTTCAAATTTGCATATTGATGATGCATTCACTTCTTAAATTATGACGCATTGCTCTCCCCTACACGAAAGTAGATGAGCTGCTTTTCTAAGTAAAAAGTATCACTATCGATATCAGCAATACCGGCCCTGTATTACTTGGTATCGGATCGATACCAAATTTTGCAGTATCGCACACCCCCAGTCAAAAGTAACTGAGTGAGCTCACAAACACCTGAGCTGAGCATGTTGCTCATTAGACTCTTTTTACGATTGTCTTTATTCTAATTCCATTTTATAGCAATTTTTCCTGCAGGAGTTCCAGCAAACATGCATGTGCTGCTTTGTATATTGTGTACACTAAACATACACTTTTCTTTCATTCAAATGATAGCTTTTATCCAATCCAAGTACAATTGGCATCAGTACTTAAAAGCTCATTTACCATCATTTTTTTCTGGTGTCATTTGTCTGGTGTTAGTTTTCATTAATTTCAGTTTTCAGACAGTATTTGTGTTATATTTGTATGGCGAAACTATCTGGGGTAATTTTGACCCAGATATAACAATTGTCCTCAAATCCATGTCTTTTGTTAACTCTGCAGCCTCAGAAATTTGTGCTTTTTTTTCCACACACACATCATGTCATGATCATGCTCTGACTTCATGTTAATAATGCATGTTGGGTGACCAGATGAGAATGGGTGAAATCTGGGAAAGAGGAGTTTGAGGTGGACATGTCAGAAGTATTAAAACAGACTATACCTCTGATAATTTTTATTAATACAATGAAGATCAGTTCCAGATTCTGAGGATGGTACGAAGCAGTGTCCTGGCTGTGTTTACAAAACTGCACTGTCTTCCTAATGGTGTTTTCTAACCAAAATTAGACAGACAGCCAAACTCCCTCACTAAGCGACACACAAGTCAGGATGTAGCTGCCTAGCTCCAGATTTAATGCAGACTCTTGTAGAACATGCGGATACAGAAAAAGAGTAAAACTGAAACACTAGAGACAGACAGTTACCAAATAGTGAATAAATAATTTTTCATAGCAATATGCATAATGCCAAAATTATGCCAACTGTATTCAAAATGTATTAAATATATGGTGCTGAGGCAAGATGTACTGAAAATGTAATCTAATAATAATAATAATAATCTATAATCTAATAAAATTCATGCCGAATGGTTGCTAAATTAGTAAGTGTTTGCTTATGAGTTCTAAGAAATCATTAATAATCTTGTAGGAGGCATAGGTGTTTCTAACAGGTAAAATGAACAAAATCTTAATGGAGTACGGCAGGCTGTGACACAGGCAGCCACTGAACACAACTTCAGAGAGCAGTGGATTTTTGTTTTCAGGATGTTTTCAGGGCTTAAGTTTACGTTGGCAGACAACTGACAGTTAAAAACAGCTCATCAATCTACAGTGGAAGACTCAAAATATCTTGTTATTGTCAGTTTACTATGTTGTGTATCCCCAAGTCTGGAGAAGTGGGCGTGGGGGGAAACAATTCGTTTTAACAATAGATAAAAGATTAAATAGGGTTTCAACCTATTTAATATACAGTCTATGGCTTCAACTCACTATTTGGACTGCAGTACATATTTTTGTACATGCAATTGCTACATATTGCTCCTATAAGAAGAGCAGTATCAGGGTCAGAGCATGAGGAAATCTGTTTAATCATCACGGGAAAGGATAGAAGCATGGTGTCATTTTGTCATACTGCTGTGTGTCCTGTCCTCAAGACTTATTTCACACTGGCTGGACAGACACAAGTCTGCATCCTCTTTCCTCAGAGCTGTATATCTGATGGGTCCATGCTGCTTTGTGTGTACTGTTTGTGTTTGTGTGCATGTCATGATGAAATATTGGTTTGCACACCTCTGTAATCCATCTTATTTGTCAGTATCCTGATTAGTGGGCATATTGGCAACAAGTTTTGTATGATGATGTTGTGTAGCATCCTCTGCGCTCTCAGACCCCCGCTGCCTCTGGATGTTCTCAGAGTACACACTGCTCCTGCGGAGCATCATTTTTCATGACAAACATGTATATATTTAATCATTTCTCTGTGTTTGTCCTGACGTTCTTGCATGAGTTCACATAAGTATTAGTGGGTGTCGGCGTGAGAAGATTGAGTGAGCAGACATGTTCCGTGTTTGAGCGTGATGTGTCAATTTACTGTGACTAACAAACTGTGACTTTGTGAACAAAAAAGGCAGTTCAGGAAGGATGCAGAGGGCTAGAACAGAACTGGGATCTCATGGACACAGCATTAATGTTGGGTGTGAGATAAACTATTTCTCATGTGGGCGTGAGCAGGTGGTCAGCATCAGCACCGTAGGAGGAAATTAAATATGTGAAAATATGAAGTGTTGTTATTGTTGGACTTATCCATACATGTAAGTGCACTGTCCAGCAAACCATATGTCTACATTTTTCTAAGTATTAGTTTGTACTCATATATCAGTAATAAACAAAATGGCATCCCTAATCTTTATCTGATATGAAAACTGTAACGCTGTCACTGCTGCCCTGAAGTGTAACGCTTCAGCATTTGGTCAGAATACATTCCTAATGACACATGGAAACAGACGCTCCAACAGTCTCACCACAAGGTCCATTTAGTAGGTGTTAGATGCTTTTGATCCTGTCATATGACTTTTATCAACAGATGGAGTGCTCAGAAAAAAATGGGAATTTGAACATCTGCGATTGAGGATGCAAGGTGATTTATTTATCATTTACAATAAGGTTATAAAATGAAATTTTGTTATAATTCCCTCTTTGATTGATTGATTGTACTTGATTGCAGAGATGAATTATAGAACAAACTATTTTATAAGGAGGAGTCCTGCAATTGAATGAAGCAGTCTCACAGCCTGAGGGGAGAAGCTGCTCTTCAGTCTGGTGATACAGCTTCTGTATCTTCTGTACTTCTGTATCTCTTGGTTTATGGCAGCAGGGTGAAGAGGCTGTGGATGGGGTGGGTGTTGTCTTTTAGCATCCTCTGAGCGCAGATATCACTGATGCTCAGTAGATGGGTACTAGTGATGATGCGGGTGGTTTTAATGACCCACTATAGTTTTTCTGTCCTGGACCGTGCACATCCCATTCCAGTTTGTGATGTTTCCAGTCGGGATGCTTTTTTTTTTTAATGAGAACATGACATGGGAATTTTGCCGTCTTAAGTTTCTTTTAACTCTTTCCCTGCCATTGACAAGCTATTCTGTCATTGAAGACACAACACTTCCCCCCAGTGGTGAGATATTCCATCTATTGCTGTTCTCACTGCCAGGGGGTAGGAGGTGCTGTGATGGATCATCTGACAAAAATTTGTCACTCAAAGAAGAAGAGAAGCTCCAGAATTCACCAGCAGAAGAAGATGTTATGTAGCAGGAAATACACTGGTGCTCAGCTGCAGATTTTTATCCCAATTACCAAATGTTGGTCTTATTTTGTAGTTGTCCTGCCAGTTGGAGGGCCTGCTCAGACCTCTGGCAGGAGAAATGTATGAAAAGTTAGGACATAAGCCGAGTTCACCAAAATTCATTCTGCATGTGCGAGTGACAGTTAATTCTCTTCCAGCAGAAGTCTGGGTACACAATTTCCAATTGTGATGCCAGTTCACAAAATGGGACGATGGAAACAAATCAACCCATGCTGCTGTCTATTTTCCAATTCAAACAATGAAACTCGTGCAAGCAAAACTAGACAAAAGCACTTTGAGAGCACAGACGTATGAGAAGAGAAACATCAACATGAATTGTGTTTGCTTAGACTGCTCAACCATCAGGCCATGCTTTCAGTTACAATTATGATGCTTGTGCAACACAAAGTTTGGCTCTGCAAGGTGCCAAGTTCCATGATTGAAGCAATGCACATATACAGTACACGCTCTGTACCACAGTGTAGAGAACTCTGCTTCTGCCTTTCTAATTGTCATTCTAATTGTCTCTAATAGCTATTATCGTCACTGTTCCGATCTGATAGTCATTTCAGTTACAGCTTGAAAGACCTAATTACAGTTGGCATTTACTTCTAGAGGTGACTTGCATGTCAAAGCCAAAATACTGGTTTGGTATGTGACAGGGGTGTGAAAGTTGGATCTCAATCCTATTTAGAATGTTGAAGTAAGAGAGCATTCAGGGCTTTAACAGCAGAGAGAAATATCTTCTACATGCCCCAAGCTCAAAATGATATACCTTTGAGTTTGTTCATCAGTACAATACTGCATTGATTTCTAGACCAGATGCTTCTCATGCTCACATCCATCTTTGCAGTATGAGATTTTGGACAAAATACCCCCAGCCCTGCATAGTACCAACCTATTATATTCCAATTCAACAAGTATGGCAGCCCGATCAGTGGCTCGGCGCTTCAAACTATGACCTTGTAGGTATCCACACCTTCTAGCATCAGTTTTGCTGGTGCAGGGCTGCACAGTCAAGTTAGCAATAATAAATATTTAGTGTCTGGGTAGACTTTAAAAATAAAGGTTCAACAACTACCTGGTTAACTTCAGGAAAAGATTATGGTTTGAGTTAAAATAACTTTGTTAGTTACGTAAGTTATCGTACATAACATAACTTACATATGTTATGTAAGTTAAAAAGACCTCACCGTTGACCAGTTTTACACTGGATTCGAACCCAGATCTCCTTTCAAAATAAACACAATAAAACTGTTTGGTTAGCTTTAGGAAAAGATCATGGTTTGGATTAAAATAGCTTATTTTATTACGTAAGTTGATGCACATAATTTACATAACGTCACTCTCGTAAGTTACATTACTTAACTTGCATTTGCAACATAAATTACTGTAAAAACACATCGACCATAACTGTTTATTTCACATCGGACAAAATTCCAGGTCTCTTTTCAAAATAAAGGTAGCTTTCGGATAAAATCATAGTTTAGGTTAAAATAACTGTAAGTTACATTTTGTAACTTGCATATGTTACATAAGTTTAAAAGCAGTGGTGGACAAAGTATCCAAGTCAGTACTTGAGTCAAAGTGTAGATACTCCTGGTTAAATATTACCTAACTCGAGTTACAGTTCTAGAGCACTTGCTTTTAAAAATACTTAAGTACTCAAAAGTATAAATTACAAAGTATATTTTCTAATATCAATACATTGCTGTATTGTTTTCACAATGCATTTACAGAACTTTGTAACTCTGAAACCACCTAATGAATGCAGTGACTTGATTGTAGGATCACTATGCTACACAAAGCCTATAGAAACACCTATAAAAAGCATAGAAATGCAATCAAAAAAAAAAAAGACAGCTATTGTCATTTTATTTTTATTTTATTTAACCCTTGACACCTAAGGGGTACCTACAGTTCATAGTTTTGATCATAAGAGCACTGATGAAGCTGCCATATTTGAGTCTCATTATTATTCATATTCTGATAATGCCGTTGTTGATTTCACTTCTTTTTCAATCTTGTTTGAACCCTTGCCTTATTATTTGAGAAAGAAGACAAACTAAAATATGTTCAAGGCAAAAAACACATTTTCTGCAAACATAGGTTCCAATGACCAACTTTTATCACAAGATATTCTGTGGTTCTTTAACGTTTCCCTTATATCTGGATGAAGCAAGATGAATAGTTTTTTTCTGCAAAGACCTGTCAAGTCTACCACCATTAGGTGCTGTTAATGCAAACATAACACTTCTTGTTGCTGCTTTACAAATAAAGCTTCCCACAAGCCATCTGTTGTAAGACTGTTATGTGAAGCAGCAACAGCTGACTGTAGCCTTAGTCACCAACTTTGACAACTGCTAACTTCTATGGCCACATAAAGATATTGATATTTTTAGCAATGCTAGTGGCAAGGCTCCAGATGTGCTAACGTCAGTCTGTCAGTCAGTCTACCACTTTGGTCAAGACTGACATCTCAGGAACTACTGGATGGATTGCTGTGAGACTTGGTACCAGCATCATTTGGTGAGCTTCTTTCCTTTCTGGCACCATCATCGGGTCAAAATCGCTTTTTGTCTAATACCTTGTGCCCAAATACCTGTACAACTAATGACATTCCTATCAGTATCAGCTGAGCTTTGTATTGCTAATTAGTATGGGTGTAACAATCCATCAATCTGGACCAGTGTAACAATAGCATTGATGCAAAGTGAAAGCATTGATCCATTTAGGCATCTTTAAGATACACCTTTATTTTGAAATCTGTGTCACTGTTTCTGTGCAAGCAGAATAGAAAAAAATAAGAACAGATTAGAATAAAATTTAAAACAAAAAACAACATATAGCATATACAGTTACGGATATACATGCGCATATACACCCAGAAAATAATTATATAGTGCAGGTTCTGAATTCGCATCAGGTTGAATGTAAACCGCAGAAACAAGATGGTGATGATATGGTGATCGACATCATCACATTAAAAGTTCCAAATCTGGGAAACATTGGCCATCAAATTTAACTGCATTTTAGCACAAAGCATCATTGATATAAAGGCAAAGTCTGTCTCTCCCTGTCATCCCAGACACTGTAGTGGTGAGGTGTGGGCACAGCAGTGGTTTCCAGTTGTTTGGCCAGCCTGAGTCCCATTTCATCCGTCTAACTTTCCTGACTGGACATTATTCAGGAGCAGCCTCAAGTCCAGCCTGATATAGCATGGCTCTTGTCCCTGCTCTCCTCCAGTTCTTCTGGGGTGGTCCACAGTTGTGAGTCTGGCTGATTTGGCTGGGTGGTCGAGAGATGCCATGTGCATTGTTGATTGTCTCAACATCCGCTGCCTTTTATTGAAATGTTACACCTCCTTTTCCAGTGCCTACGGGTGGATTTCTCTCATAAGTCATAAGTATTTCAGCAATAAAGCAATAGCTGCCGAGCACAGCATCTGCATGCTTTGCCTTTGCCATGCTATAGAGTTTTCTCGGTGTGTCATTGATCTGGAGGTTGGCCATGTTGACAATATTGACCATAGACAACGCAACAGAACTAGTCACTGCTCCTGATTATTAGGTGCCTTCAAATGGGGTTGTGTCTACCATGTTCACAAGGTGTTCACAGTTCATATGAACGCCCCTCTCTTGTGGTATTCACAGCCTCTTAAGTGGAAATTGTCTGAAAACTCCAAGCTCACAAGTCCTGTACAAGACTTCCCATGACTAACATTTCAAGGCAGTATTGTTGCATAAAATGGTCAGTTTTGGTCCAACTACAAGCTTGTAAGACCAATAAATCAGCAAAGAAAAGGCACGATTGTCCAGTTTTTATTCTAAGACAAAGAAGCAACCTCAAACAGATCTTCACCACTTATTTACCTAAATGTTCCGGCCTTTCCTGCTGCCAAAGTCCTTTGCTGTAAGTTTTAGCAGCTTCTATGCGTTTTCCTGAACATTTCTGTGGTTTAAAAATTCTGAAGCCGGCTCTTTTGTTGTTTACATTCCACTTTCTCCCAAATGGCCAAACCGTGACATTTGTGCAAACACTCTATCAAGTCTCTTTCTTCAGAATTGTGTTCTGTACCTTTTAATAAAGGGCCATTACCTACCTCATATAGCAATCTAATCTCACACGTAACAATTATTGACATGACTACAGCTTCACCTTCAGAAAAAGGTACAATAGACTTGTACCTTGGGGAGCACAAAAGCTTTGTACTTGATGTCAGTACATTAAGCCATTAAGTGCTGCAAGTCTACCATTTGTGCCTCCAAGAGTACAACTGTGTGCGTACATTCTGTGCAGTTCAGTTATGTCCTTTCAGACATGTTCATACAGTTGAATGTGCCTCCTGTCTACTTACTACAATACTGTATAATTTCCTGGGTAATATATTCCTACAAAATGAGCTGTGATGAGCCTGAAAACTGATGGTTATACTGCAAAAAATACAATGCATTACTGGCTCACTGCAGAGAAATTCAAAACTAAAAAGCCCATGTACTTATGCAAAACAGTAATTTCTCACTGTTTCTTGCATCTGAATAAAAATAGCTGGTTGCAAACCTATTGATAAAAAAGATCTCTTACTGTCTCTGCTATGACTATCCATCAGTTTATAAAAACATAAAACCTGCACTGACCTGTGGTCGTAGTCTCCCATCCTCTCTTACAGTTTTTCATGGGACTGTCCATTACTCCTATAGCCCCAAGAAAATCACCACACACTAAAACACACAGTCTAACACCCTGTTAACATATTAATGCTTAATTAGAGTAGGTGTTCTCGGGAGAAAAGTAAAGGTGTTGAGTCACTTTTATTCACACCTCTCTATTTGCACTGGTACAGTTAACAGATGGAAACCTGGAAATTTTTGAAGTGTTTGAAACAACCTTTGGACGCTGTAGATTGCCATTACCAACTGTCTTTCCACAACAGAACTTGTGAAATCATGAAACATCAACAACAACAATTTTCAGCGTAACAGAACTTGTTGGTCGAGGGCAGAGAGCCTAACAGGCAGTCTGGATTTTTCAAAGTCACATTTTAACAGATTATTAAACACAAGTGAAGGTAATGAGAACCATAATTCTTTACCATTCCTTAGGAAGGATTGAAGCTATTTGACTTTTAATATCCCGTTCATAATTTCAAAATCTATTGCTTTAATCCCACCATGTTCATAATTTTTGAGTAAGTCTCCTTTTTTGATGTAGTGGCGCTCATTCTTCCAAATGAAGTTAAAATTTAGTTTGTTAATTTCTTTGATAATCACAGGGGATATAGCTAAAGAGTATGCACGATAGATCAGCCTAGATGTAGTTTCCATTTTTCTCAATAGTGATCTTCCAAACAGTGTGGTAACTTTGAGAAGTTACAGTGAGTCTTTTTTTCTTTTTCTTTTCCTTTTTTAATGTTTTGATGAATTTATAAACTAAGCTAACTGGCAAACTGTGATGCCAAAGAAGAACCTCATGTCAAAGAACAAGAAACAAGGCACATTATTACTCTTTGTGTGATGAATCTGTTATCACAGTGTAGAGTCTTCAGGCCAAGCAGGAACGCATGGACAGGGCCACTGGGAGAAATGTGTGGCAAGCAATTGTCATGCAAATGAACTGCCAGCATCTTTGAACTCTTACAATTAATTCATGGCATACACTTTGGACATCAGCTAGATCTGTCTAGATTTTTCCTTTATTTTATTAGGACAGTAGTAAAGTTTTGAAACAGCCAATATCACCTACAGTGTCTTCGGAGTTTGACATTAACCATGACCTGATCGCCTGTGGCAACAGTTCTGATGCAAAGCAGGAAAAAAGACAGTTGTAAATTTGCCGTAGACTAATAAATTCCATTGGCATTTGAAAGCACTACCAATAAAATCATAGCATGCTCTGTGTTGTTCTTAATTTGACTCAGAATTTTCAGTTACTCCTCTCACTGCAGTTGCAGTTTACAGAATAATTTTATGTGTAAAAAACTTTATTATGAAATTATCATTTCACATTCAGTACAGTTCATATTGATAAAAAAATATGTTTAATAAACAGAAAAGAAAGAAATTCTACAACCACTCTACATTTTTAACTTAGAAGAACATCTAAACAGTTATTTTAGTTTTTGCTACTTACCACAATCAGTTACAGTGTATGAGTCTGTACAGACATGGATGTAGAACTGAAACATGACTGGTTGGCATACAACCACAAGGCGGTAATTGTAGTTGGCCTTTTGTGTCACAAAAACACAACAGTTCTTGTGTTTAGGTGATTATAAATATACTTACAAATATTAAATTCCATTCCTGCCATATTTTGCCAATAAATCCCCATAAATCTTACACACTGGACCCTTAAAATAATACAAAATGAAAATTAAATAATAAAGTAATACCACGGCAATTTATTCACACCTCTCCATTTTTGTAATATCAGCTATGTCGTTCCTATTGCCGTTTCCAACAGGCTCGAGTGTGATATTACATATTTGGCCACAAAACTGTGCTTCTTTGGCTTTTACCACTGAGCTTCAACTCATTTAATGAGATTATTTCTGCCTCCAGAATAACTTTGCCTCCCAGAAATGTTTGTACAACTCAAACTCCAATCTGCTTTTACACCAATGAGCTCAGCACCACGGACCAACTAAGACATGAGTTTTAATGGCAGCCACCCAACTAGAAGAAGAGCTGTGTTCAGTCCACTAAACAATTTCAGCACAACAGACATGGAAACAGGCGTGGGATTTCTTCTAATGCTTTCACTGAGAAGAAAATATGGTTCCTGATCAGGAGTTTTCAGTGAAAATCGTCTGCGCAGAATTGCTCTGTAGTGGTTGCGAGCAGTGAACTGGTAGCTTAAAGAGCCAAGAGGCCCGGCTTATAGGCTTCACAGACGTCTTTTCATAGCCAAGGCAGCAATCACGGAGGAGCCAGAGAGGTGAAAGCCACTTTTTGGCAGCAGCTGCAGTAATGTGACATAAGGAGCTGGAGTGAAGAATTATTGAAGCACGAACATCAAAGGAGGGTTTCTTGAATTCTGTCAGCCAGGGACACCAAGGAGAAATACAGCATTACCCAAGAACCAAGGCTCATGAAAACATACAGCTCTCTGTCTGGGCACATTACATATCATTATTCGTGTTATGATTGTGTATAAAGCTGAACTATGTGTATGCAGCAGCATGAATTGACAGAGTGTGAAGACGTGCTCTGCTTAGAAAGATGATGAGGACAAGATGAGGACAGTAAGTGTCTTCAAAGAAGTGTTCAAAAATGGTTCCTATTGGAGACAGTCCCTCATATCCTCAAAGTTTAACAGGAAATCCAGGGTTCTACTCTCATTGATGACAAAATATAACAAGATAAATATTTGAAAAGTGTATGTTTTCAAATATATATCGCCGTGGAATTCTGTTCAGCCTCTCCCAGTGCTTATTTCCTATCTAATTCTGTGTGAACAACAGCCTCAAAGGGGAGCTCTGCCAATTTTACACATCAAAGTGTGTTTCCAGGTGTTGGATAGTACCACTGCATATATGAAAAGTCTTTTGTGTCTCCAGAGGAAGCTGTGTGAAGTCAGATAAATTGCCTCAATTCATGTCACTTGAGTCAAGAAGACTACAAGTTTAAAAATGATTGACCTTTGTAGCCTGTTCCTTATCTCTGCTTAAGGCTAACTTGGCTAACCCTAAAGCAAGGCTACATTTAGCAGCTACCAGCATAGATCCTATATTAAATAGTGGATGGAGCCTCCAGGTCTGACAAGTGAACCTAATGTTGAAGTGTCTTAAACTGACCTTCTTTCTAATGGCCGGCAAGTGGCGACTCCGCTGGTTGCAAAAAGTAGTCTGATTGTATGTACTCTTATGGCAAAATTACCCCTCTTCTTACTTGATTTAAGACCTCAGTAAACCATTTTCTAATGGGTTTATGGTCTCAGTCACTAGTTTCAGCATGATGTTCTTTTTGTAAATTATGGTCCCATTTAGAGTAAAATAGAAGATAAAGCAGTAGGGTGGGGCTACATTGTGATTGACAAGTCATTTTCACTGATAAAATATGAATCAATATTCTGTTACTATATTGCCTATTTTGCCTATTTTAATTATAAAATGTAAAAACATTTTCCAGTGTACTGTTTAGCTGTAATATGAAAAATATCACAATCAGATGGCTGCATATTTCAGTGTACTGCTTAGTTGTAAGAAATATTGAAACCAGGCAGTCTACCATTATTTCAGTTGGTTTACTCTTGAGCATAACTCACCTGAATCTCTGACTGAATTGTTGGCGGTCAGTTGCATTGTGGGTAATGTAGGCACTGGGTTGTGTCTGTCAGACTCTACTCTACCTTAAAATGACAGCTTCAAAGTTATTTTGATGCTACACAAGGTGAATGGTGTTAGTACCACTCTTCACCCTGCACTGCTGTCCACGCACTCTGTAACTTTTGTGGCTGGGCCGCAACAAGTGCGTAACACTGGCATTATGCCACACACCACCAACTATTTTGGTGAAACTGGATCATATTTTATGGAGAAAATGTTTTCTGGTTTTTCTTCAAAGGTTTACCAGCTGCTTCACTGAACTCTCTCTGAACTTGCTGATTGATATAGAAAGAAAACTACTGATAAATGTAGCTGGCATTAGCTAGTTAGCTGGCCATATTGCCCATACTGGGTGCTCAGAGCATGGGGGAGTGTTGGTATTTACACCGCTAGCACAGGAGATTTGAACTGCTGGGAGAAGGTTTTTAGGTCCAGGCTGGTGGAAAGTCAGCGGGGGATTCTGGTTGGAAGGGATGCTGGAATTGGCACCAGAGCTGGAGCTCGGCAAGCAAGCCACTGCCGGACAAGAGTAAATGTTGGACTGGCTTTTAGTTTTTGGCAAGAGTGTGAAATAAAAAGCTGTAAGATAGAGACTGAGCTCTTCTTCTTGCTGTTGGACTACTTAGTAATATTATTTGGCTCGCTATGTCTTGTGTCATTGCACTTGCTTGATGTTTGGTGTTTTTGATCATAAGTAATGCAGCCATAGCAAACACATGTGCAGCTGTTCATATGAAAGAAATTACGTTTTGGACATCTAGGGTTACCTTCTGAATCTCCGTAACCAGAATAATGATGACACACAGAGTAGCAGACAGCTTGCCTGACATCCGAAGTTAATTCTTCTTCAGTATGTCTCGTGGAACTCCTTAAGTTTAATTATACCTCAGGTAAGTCCAAGCATGTGAAAACAGCTCTCTGATGTATGCAGAAGACATGCCCACTCTGCATGCTAGAAATTTAACCAATAACCCACTTGGTGTAAATTAATTTGGTAACGCTAGGCAATCTGTGTACCTTTTTGTCTTCTTCCTCTGCTTTTTTGTAGATGGCATTACAACTTTTGGGTCACACAAATTGGACAAATTAAATATTAAAATAAAATTCAGCCCGCAGCCCATTTTTTCCATTTCCTAGTTTTTATCTGAGCATAACAAAGTATGAAAAACAAATTGTTTTGTATTTGTAACTGATTCATAAACAAATATATATATTTTTTCCATTTTTTCTGTTTTTCCAATTCTCAATTGAATATCAAAAGGACAAATGTTACACAGATTCTTGACCTCTACAAATCCAATATTAGTATAAGTATATATTTTTAGCCCATTGGAATGAATGGGATGGGAATATATACTACATATATACTGCACTACTTTCCACAAGGATTATTTTTAGATATACTGTACAATGATGGCATTGATGTCTAAGGATAGATAGTCTAGCATACATTCTTCCTGTTTCCAAAGTTGCTCAGAGCACTTACAACAAAGTGACAATAATAAGAGAATTATATCCAACTGTGTTTTGAAGCTGTGAAGTAGTTTATCTCTGAACACTGGAACAAATTAAGCCATTTGTATTGCTTCTATTAGGTATGAGTGTGCTGCAACAAGTTAGTTGCTATGGCACTGCAGATGTGTCGGTGGAATGAACTGTGAAGTGAGAGAGTTTGTCTGAGTCAGTGGCTTCAATTGACGCCCAGGAAACTTTATCTGCTTTAGTACCTGCTGAAATACTGCCAGGGTACTTTTCCCCCAGCAGGTAGACCTTTTCACAAATAAACTGCACAATTGACACAACAGGAGTTATGCCAGTATTAAATTCTGCCAAACAATTTTATGTCCTACTGATGTTTTTAAAAAATGTGAGCTACCATATCAAGTTTGAATATCTGATTATTATTCTATTAAAAGGATGGGAGTGCTCCATAAAATTAAGTGACACACCAATCAAAATTTCAGCACAGGATCTTCACAGTGTTCCATCAGAAGATCAATAACTTTGTTTCATTAAAGCCTGAGCTAAGAGCTTTTGGGAGCTCCATTAATAGATAACTATAGAACATGGAACATGGACAGCTACAGACACCACAGATGCTTAATAGTTCTGTTTATATTTCTTGGAGGGTGCTTGGAGGACACGTTCCACACATGTGAACAGTATGATGTTTACCATGTTTATCATCATAATTTTGCATCTTAGCATGCCAACATTTTCTGATTAGCACTAAACACAAAGTTCAGCTGAGGTGAATGTGTGTGTCTTTGATGTCCATTATGTAGTTGTTGAGATATTTTAATCTGAAGTAGTGAACCAACACTGGCATCCCCAGAGCCATGCTGCTAGCTTGGCTAACACTTTTTAAAGGCATTTTCTGTCTCAATATGCTGTTGACTGAGCTAAACTTCTGCTTCTGAACTTAAAGAGGAGATCAAGTCTTTCATGTGAACCTCAGCAAACCTCTAATCATAATGTGATATTATATCGATCTGTTATGATACCCTATATTAAAATTTACAGCTCTATTTTTCCTAAGGCAGGATCCACCCACTATAGGCTACACTAGCAAACCTTTTCTCAGGTTTATAACTTTCTACTGTATAGTAGGGATTGGGACATTTTGGAAAAAAAGAGGACAGATGTGGCAGCGCACACAGTGAGATGATGCGAAAGCATGATGCAGTAAGAAAAAAAATCTGGTGAAGTGTCGCTCCTTCCCCACAGAAAATAAATCACGTTTAGCAGCTGCATAAAATATAATGTCTAAACTTGATTATGCATGCTGACAAAGCGTGCGTTCTGCACTAAGTGGGCTCTCGAGATGTGCACTGAGAGGCTGAAAACAAATAAAGTTAATCGAGTAAATATGGTAATACAGTAAGGAGGTTCAGTGTGCAGGTCACAGGAGTGGAATAACATTAGATGAGGATATACTGCACGGGGAACGGAGATCATCGATGGATGCACTTGGCATGATAAGTGTAAGAAACCACAGAAAAGTAACAAATCCAAATGCAGAGTAGTTTTCAAAACAGCTGTAATTAGTGAAAGTATAGACAAAGATTTAAATGCAGCAGTTTGAACAGACAAGACTGAGAAAATGGGACCCCACAGCAGCAGCAGGAACATAACCTGAGCACTGTGTGGATCATCTAACTGCATGAGAAAGACTCGACTGTCAACACTCTCTGATATAGTGATATTGTGGAGCTATTCTTTGTATTGCACAGTCAACAAACATCTGCTGAATGGCTCTTCAGCGGAGGGGGGAGACAGATGAAAAATGGTGGGGCAGACAGTGAAAGAGATGAGTTGGGAGGAGATCGTCTCCCTTCAACAAACACAGAGCTGGGGCTGATCACACTGCGTGCGTTCTGAAGGCTCAACAATGCAAAAGGTGCTCTGCAAACACTTTGTTGTTACAGCCTACAAAGCGGAGCGCTCTGCTTGGATTTTGTGTTGTTGTTGCTAGGTGAATCGTGACGAGCAGCATCGTGACTATCAGCTGTCAGTCACTAAAGTCTCTGTGCTAAGTAGAGAAAGACTGACTTGGGTTTAAATAAGTACATGTACTACCAAGAAAAATAATGATTTACAAGTTACATTTGGTGGCTGAACCCTCACAGATTTAGTTGGCATCACGTGATAGTGCTGAGTGTGAAAGGCTGCAATGGCCTGATGTGGTATAAATAGGAATAAAACAGCACTTTGTGACGTATCACATATTACCTTGTCTACTTTTCTATTTTACATTTTTTACTTTCTTCAAGGCGAAGGCACAGGATAGACTGATTGAACTGCCTGATTGGAATGTCTTCCCATTAGCTGACTAATCGCTCTACATTCTTACAGCTCCATCTTGATGACATTAATGGCCTTGTATTTCTGGTGTTCAGCTAAAAGACGTTGTTCATCTTTATGAATTTGAAACAGATGTAAAATTTTATCAATTTATGGAACAATAAACATAAATGTGTTCTATAAGGAGTGGGTTCTGAGTTTTTGTTTTTTTTTGTTTTAAATTCTATTTGCTTTACATTTCAGATAATGACAACTATTATTTATTATTTGAGACAACTTCAAATAATCACTTTGCTCTAATCTTTAAAAGATGTTTTGCATGGAGCTACAAATTTCAGGTTAAACTGAACTGAGTATTTACATTGACGCCATCGCAAATATTTCATTAGATTGATTATTTACATTGAGTTAATAAAGACAACTTGAAATACTTGATTTGCTTGATTATCAGCCACCTTCAAAAATAATGTAGTTTGTATGGCGTTAACACACACAAACACACAAAATGGTCACTGGATTCACGTGTAACTTTTGTTCCTCTTCAACTAATAGTTGTCCTCCCCTGCAGAGCTCAGCATCTGATCCTACTGCACTTTACACTAGCTTAAAGGCATAGAAAGATCAGCCTTTTCTGTGACCAACAGCCTCATTTATCCCATCTTTCAGAAACAGGTATGCCTGTCCCTTCTTCCATCCTGAGAAAACAGTGTGGGTCAAATTATCTTCATTGTGAATTAGAATATGGTCAGAGGGCCTAGTTGAGTATCTCTGCCTTGTAGTGTTCAGTGTGGATATTGGGATTGGTCCTTGCATCGTTTTTCCTGTCAGCTATCATATCAAGGCATAACATGGCCAAAAAATGTGTAAAAAGTAACAAGGGATTTGGAATGCTGCTGTGATTTGTGTCCATTCCTGATTGAGCAGCATTCAAACCAAACCAGCCATTATAGGAGAAGATAGTTGATAGCTGAGTCTTTTTTCCAGAGCGCCAAATACAAGCATTTTGGGTTGATGGCTCGGACCGAGCCACTCAACTAAACAATGACACTCAGCAATCAACCCAACCCAATGCGTTGGTATTTGATGACCTGGGAATGAGCCTCAACAATCAAATATTTTTCACCAGAATTTCTCACTCCAATTTTAAAATACAGGAGAGAAATATTGAAGAGAGAAATGAGAATGGTGGAACTCTTATCTGTATAACTCTATAAATGACTGGCAACCTACCACTGCGTCCATCCCAGTGGTTTTTGAATCGGCATCTTTCTGATTTCATTGAAGTTAACTAACTGATCTTATTTCTACCTCTTTTACTGACATCCTCTCTGCTCATTTCCTGTAGCTCACTGACACCAATTTCGGTTACCATGCAGACAGTGGACAATAGACTCAAGAGGCTATTTTGACGAACTTTCTTTCTCAGCTCTCAGCCACATTTCTTAGCTACATCACTGCAAATAAAACATTGTTGGGACCTTGCCTAAGGCAGTAGTAATTCAGCTTCATGATTGTTAGATGTACTGACTGTAGGAGTGCCCAAAAAGTCTCATGACCTTCACATGTGGTCTGAAATCTCTACACCACCTCAGGGCACCACACACTGACCTGACTGTCAATTCGTTAACTGCTAACCATAATAAATGACTTTACTAACGAGTAGCCTAAGCCCTACCGTCAATACACAACATCTGTTCTATTAGTTATACAGTCGATACGTGACTCCTGTGACAGTACGCCTCCACCAGTCCTTGCTTTTTTCCAATTTTCATGCTGTTTCAGTGACAGTGAAAAGCTTCCAGCCTGCTGCTCTCCGGACTGAGCGAGTTTTATGACAGCAGGGCAAATGAAACCCAGAAAATTGTGGCCCTTTTCGGCTCCGTGTCAATCCCAAATACTATTACATTTTCCATTCCTGGAGCACTTCTCATCCTGACAGGGTTTTCATTCATCTGCGGCCAGAAATGAGACCACAATAGGCTTCATTCACAGGGAAACCTTTCTATTAAAGCACTTCCCTTTGAGTTCGTCATTACATGGAATGACAAAGGTTCCCTTCTCTTTCCATTTCCATCTCTTCCACACCTCCATCTTCATCATGCCTTATCCCTGCTCAGTCTCTCTTAGTTTTCTTCTCCATCCATGCTCCCCTTCCATCCATCATTGCTCTTGTCTCCAGCTGTTGCTGGCTCAGCAGATCTGCAGATGCCTCTTTAGATTCCTTTGGTACTGACAGTCTGACACAAACAGCTGCAGATGAACTCACTGTATGTGTTGCAGCAGGTAGGTATGAGTATGATCTTGTGTTTAATGCTGAGTGTTGAATAGGCTACATAATACTGGTGTATTTTTAAATGATGGACAGTCAGAGCAGGGCAATCCTTTTGATGTTTACTTTAATTTTCACCTCCAAATTTGATGACAGGTAATTCCTATCTGATGGTCTGTGTTGTCAGTCCAGCCCGTCAAAAAGCAAGGTCAGTACAACTTTATAGCAGGTTTGGTGTGTTTTGACTAGGGCTGTCAAAGTTAACGCGTTAACGTGTGAGATTAATCTGGAAACAATAACGCGTTAAAAAAAAGTTAACGTACGATTAATCACGTCACGTGACTTAGGTGGAGTCTGTCTGTGGTCTGCGTCGCCACTGGAGTTGTCACCCGTCCGCTGAAATACGGAATCGTCCCATATTTGAGGATTAAATAGCACGTCCCATTTTGAATCAGTGCAGGATGGGGTTTGTCTTGTATTTCCGTCTTGAATGCAGCCTCATCCCACCTGCTACCCGGTGAAGAGCCGTCCGACTCTGCCCGTGATCGGGCAAAACTCACTGCAGTCGGTGGTTTGATCACACACAAGAGTGGAAAACACGGTTAAACTCTTGGTTTGACAGTGTCAGTGACAGTGACAATCAGACTAGTTGTAACTCCGCGAGTGTTTCCTGTGACGGACGGTGGCCTGTCAGATGTACGGCAGCTTCAGGGGGACAATATTCTCCATTCACAACGAAGTGACCATAGACTGTATGGATGTGACTTGGTTATGAAGTTGAGGTGTGCAGACGGATACATAACCTTTTATTGAATACACTAATCAAAATGTAGTGCTGATGTGAAAAAATAAACAACTATGATGTGTTATTTTTCACCAATCTGTAAAATTGCATCCTTAAATTGTAATGGATTAACTGTATTGCATTCTTCAGTACTATTTAAGAAAGAATAGAAGAAAATACAAGTAATATTAGTATATATAATATGTAGTATTTTAACTGCGATTAATCGAGTTAATTTTTTTAATCATTTGACAGCCCTAGTTTTAACAAATGCAGAATGACCTACAAACACACGTCTGTAAACCTAGTCCGTCCAAACACTGTTGAATCAGACACATCAGCAAAACATTTCACATTTTTTGAAATTCATTTTCATTTTTTTAGCATGTCCTGTGCCCTGTGTCCTCTCTTTTGAGGAAAAAAGAAACATCAAAAGAGAGGAATGTGGTGTTGCTGTAGCAACACATTCTCATTTCCAACTCGTCAAACAGCTTGGTCAGTGGCCCTAAGCTTCAAACTATGACCCTGTAGGTATCCCTCTAGAATTAGTTTTGCATGTGCAGTGCTCTGTGGGTCAAGTTAGTAGGCACGGCTGCAGCCGGCTGCATTAAAAATTATCTGTTGAGAGTCATATCAACATTATATCAGCAACAGGACAACTCACAATTTCATTGTCTACATCTGTGTAGTGTGTCACAGACATGAAAAAAATGGGTGCAGGGCAGTGCTTTTTTTTCCTTCTTTCTTTTCTCTTCTCCCTCTATCCCTCCCTCCCTCTCTGAACGAGGGGGGAAATCACTGATTGCCTTCAGAAAACAGCTCTTTTCTTCTCTTCCACAGTCTTCTCAGCCTGTGTGGACACCACAGCTTGTGCAAGCTGCAGCAGTTCAGTGACAGTGTTGTCAAGCATGTAGTGCGAACAAACCATTAGACTTTCTTAAAAGACTTGCTGAGAAACATAATGGTTAACATACATAACATACATATATACATAACATATGTATGTACATAGTTAATTCTGTATAGTGTGATCCTTTGGACCCTTTGGTACAAACCAAACAAACTTTGAGGAACAAAAACAAATATTGTTCATTGCTTTTGAAAAATCTGGCACATATCAAGTGGTTTGGTTCTTTTATTTATTAAATAGGATTTTTTTTTTCTTTTTATTTTGCCCTGTGGTCGCCAAAAAAAGCTTGATCCATGTGAACTGAATTGGTCAATATAACAGATTCTGATGGCCAAGGAGTTGTTTTTGTGAAAATCAATTAAATAGACAAATATTGGGTCACCCCTGTAGCTTGGTTGGTAGAGCATGCACCCCCATGTACTGAGGCTGTCAGTTTTCTGCAGCAGCCGCCAGTTCGACTCCCACCTGCGGCCCATTTGCTGCATGTCATGCGCTCTCTCTACCACCTTTCCAAAGGTACCTACCAAACCATGTGAGTCACTGTGTGAAGGCAGCCATGTTGGATTTTGCACTCTGATGCAGGCTGCTGCCTGCAGTGCACTAATACTAACACTGGAGGGCAGAAGACATGTCCCAAATTGTGTACAACAGGTTTTTCAGGAAAGCATTGATAATACTGATGTTGTACAGGTCTCAAATTCATGCATCAATATGATACAAATGGTGTATGTTAAGTTATATAACTGCAGTTATGTATGTTATGTAACTCAAAAGGAAGTCAGTGTCAGTGTTGCAATGCAGTCTCCTGGGTGAAAGTCAGGAGTTGCTGAAAGTAGTTTGAGACATCCATCCAACCCACCTCCTTTCTTTCTCTTTTTATATCATCACTTGACTTCGACGGCACATCAAAACACTTGACGGTCCCTCCAGAAATGACGCGAGAGTGTCATGGACTTAGGATGTGTTCAGACTGAATGTGGTGCAAAAGAGGCAGTTCAGCAGTATGTGGAGGGTCAATGCAAAATGACTAATCCGGACTGGTCTGATTTCACTGTGGTGAAAAATGTGTACTTATTTCAAGGTTTCATGACACCAATTGAACAATACACAGATAAGGAAGGAAAAAGGAGAGACTCTGGGGCAAAATATCAGAAACACCTAGGTTTGTGATCAATTAAGGTTATAAACTGTCATGTAATGCAGTAATCCACACGAAAATCTGCCACATGGCAACATCAACATTACTGCAGTACTGAAGATAGCACACACCACAAGTCTGACTTTATCAATAAACAAGATTTTACTGTGCAGCAACAAAAAATACCATCCTCACTGTCAAGAATTTAACTACAGTATGAAAAAATCAGCTGTATTGTCAGTTTATCCCTTCCACTGAGATTAGCAGAACAGTCTGCAGCCACAAATCCACACTAAGTTCCTCTGTTCCTGTCACTCTTGCAAACACAGAGAAGCAAATACAAAAATATATTTTGTACTCACCTAGCTCTGTGTTTCTCCATGAATCCTGGCTCATTAAATCTTGACTTAAGGGAGTAATCTGTAATATATTTACTGTGATTTATCATAAGATGACCACAATATGTCATCAGAGATCAAGGAAATTATGTTGATATACTCACTTCTCTGACAACAGCGCTACAGCAGCAGTGCTCTTGTTTGAAATTTCTTTTCCAGGCCGAAATAGCTGTTCTAGTTTTCCCAATTTCAAGTTATTTAGAGAAATTAATGCTGAATGTTGGCTGAATGACTGTCTGTTCATGAGTCGTAAGAAATCATTAATAATCTTGCAGCAGACGTTAATATTTATAACTGTTAAACTGAATAAAAATTAATGGAGTTTGGCAGGCAGGGAGACAGCAGTCACTTAACTAAAAGTCCACAATGTGTCATTTCAGAGTGAGCTTTTGTTTTCAGCATAACAGGCTTAACTTTACTTTGACAGACAATTGAGAGTTACAAACAGCTGATCAACTTACAGCTGAGGACTCTTCATCAATTGTTAGTAAATTATTTGTCTTGTGCTCCTGCAGTGTTTCTGCAGCCAACCAGAGCTTCCCCAAGACTGGGGAGGGGGGAGCAGGGAAAAACAGCTCACTTCAACAGTAGATTGTATATTAAATAGGATTTCAGCCTTCTTAATAAACAGTCTATGTGGGTCCAACTCGCTATTTGGACTCCTGTACTTCTTTTTGCACATGCATTTGCTACATATTGCTCCTTCAACTACAAATAAACTACATTCAGTTAATGTCCACTTGTGGATGTCCATCCTTGTGTTTTATAATAATCTGTCCTTGAAAAAAAAAGTGTATCCTAATGTCTTAGTGTCTTAATGTGTCTGTACACCTGATTTTTTTTTTTTTTTTTTTTTCCATTTTTGCAGCACTTTTGTCCCTGTAGACTGCAGCATAATGCAACCAACTCTCACAAAAAAGGGAAAAGAAAATCCTGGTGGTGCAAATTCAAAGCAGGACACAGAGCTACATCAAATATATTCTGCAGTTTATATAACAGACTCATTCATGTCAAATTTAATTAATTATGAGATTAAGCATCCCTGAAAACTTCCAAGGCCACCAAAACAGGAAAGCAAACTGAAGGCAAGGGGCCCCTTCAAGTGGAACCAGACAGACAGCACTGTAGGCACATGGCAGTGACACCAGAATAAAGAGACACAGGAAAACAGCACTTCCATAAACCACTGCATAATCAGAATTTTGTTACATTTTCTGCATTAAAGACTGCAGTAAAATTCCATTGTAGAATTCAATTTATGGTAAAAGAAAAACAAACTAACAAAAAGAGATTATTTGATCTCATGAGCTCCTTAAAGGGGGCACTTGAGAAGTGCATGCCCAGGGTCGGCCGCCCTCCTGGTTTAATTTCATTAAACATAATAATAAAACTAAATTATTTAACCTGAAGTCTTATTTTTAATTCCTTCATTCTTTCACTACAGTTGCGTCTTTCTGCTGACACAGCATCTCTATATGTAGCTGTAAGCGGTAAAATGAAATATCCGTATTGGCTTGAAATGAACATTTCTACCTGTGAAAGAAATCTTGTGAGCTGGTTAACTTATGACTGAAGAAGTTTCAGGAGACCTTGATGTTTTTATTGAGGCTTGATTGAGGAGAGCAGACCAGCAACACAAAGTGAATCACTGTGTAACTGACATCCAGTTCTAAAGATAAACTTTGCTTTTCCTCAGTTGACCTACGTCATGTTTGAATGTCACATGCATCACCTTCTGCTCCAGTTCTGTGTCACTCTGTTAGGTAAGGTACAAACACTATCCAACATTGCACAACCTTGGTCTCTGGGAGACAGACAGCGTTATCAGAACTGCTGCACTGGCTGGTCGAGAGATAGTCCAGAGATAGGTGAAATATGCTTTTAAGATTTCTAACTGACCCCAAATGTGACCTGGTCATATTACCTTTAGCCTGAAGGAAGAAAATTCCTTCACACTGCTGATATGACAGGCCGATGAGATGGCGCTTTGAGTATGTGTGCGGTTTGAGGTCTTTTGAAGTGTCTCAAACTGACAGCAAAGTTGCTGTTTGGAATGACTGCTCAGCATCAGTCATATGAGGCCGAGCTAGGGTTTTCACCCGTCCAGTATAATACAGGACTGTCCCGTTTTGAGAATTAAATTGCACTGTCCTTAACTGAGAGAATACAGGACACAATTTGTCCCGTATTTTCATGCACACCTTACTCTAATTCATGCACTTTGTCTTCACATGCCTGGACTGACATGAGGAATAGTAAAACCTAGATTTTCACGAGACATAGCAGAGAGCTATTAAATCAGAATGACAGACAAGTTGGCTGTCATTCTGTCACTCCATGTCATTGTTGCCCTGGTTACAGAGATTTGGACTGTGGGTGGTTGTGTTTAGAAGGGAATCCTTTATTTGCGAAACTCACACAAGAACTGTACGTGCTGCTTCTTCATTGTGAATAGATTATGGTTTGGGTTAAAATGATCACTCTTGCGCGATCTTTCACAGGTCTGGGGTTCCCTTCTAGACACAACTACTGCAGACAAATACCTCCAGCACAAGTCTGCCCACAAAGAGAAAGAGGCTGTTAGAATACAGATTGTGGCAGACAGACAATGAGTGCATCAGTCTTGTCAGTGACAATCAGTACAAAGCAAACTGCTCAGTTTGTCGTACAGTACTTTCTGTTGCTCTTGGTGTGACTGTCCGAGCTGAATCAACATTTAGCACGGGACTCATGTTACCACATTTGTAGTGCAGGGAAGAGGACATAGAGAGGAATTATTCAATTCATGATATTTACTTATATTTAAACCACTTAGATAAATTATAAGTGGTCCCTTTGGTCTACCTGCTCCTTTGCTATTTCAGAGTTTAGCAGTAGATTCTTGCTTTTCCCAAATATACTAAATAGATTATTTTTTTACAGATAAAACATTTTGTCCATGTCACTGATCTGATGTTTTAATACAACTATCCTTAATGTAACTGATGCAACTGTGCCTTAATCTTATTAACCTTACATTTTCTTTATATTCATGTTGTGAGTAGCAGAGAGCACTTTGAAATTAGTGCATGGAAATTCCAAGGAACGCAGTATCTAACACTCAAAATCTCTTGGGGGAGTTGGCGTAGTCTACCCCCAAACAACCCGGCTTGATTTGTGTCCTCCAGGCATGGAGCCACTGGCAAAGTGTCCCTATTTTTTCCAGGATGAAAGTGGCAACCCAAAGAGTGTTTGTCCCGATCATTATGATAAATCTGTGAAGAACTAAGAGAAAAAGGCACCCAAATGCAGATAAAGCCAGGCAGCAGCCAGTCTTGGTGGCAGACCTTCTCATCTCACCTTTGCTTTTGTGTCTCTTTCCTTGGATTTGCAGCATACAGCACATTTTCACCGATTTATCCCATCTACTCATTGTGGTTTTGATCTTTTTTTGTAAATAAACTGTTTTTTGATTGAGTTTACCCATGTGTCTTCAGTTTTGTCTTTGTCTTTTGTCAAAGTGTGCCTTTTTCTTTCCACATCGAAGGTGGCAACCCTAGGAAGAGCCAAGTCACATTCACTACGTAACAAGTTTGATTGCCCATCTTAAGAGACGTCATCCCAATCATTAAAATGAATTTGTGAAGAACAAAGAGAAACAAGCACCATCAAAAATATCAGTCCAGTGAATGTGTACATTTTGAAAAGCATTGTAATTTATGTCCGCATCTGTCAGTGGACCATCCCTATAAGAGTAAGCAGAAGAGACTTAATGTTCCCTGCAATTAAATGGTTAAAAAGTGCGTATATCTGCATCTATATCAGCTAAAAAGAGTTGGAAAATACCAGCATATTGAATATTGGCAAAAATCCAGTATCAAGCATCCCTATCCTATCTTGGCAACAAAAATGTCGACTTTTGTGATTACAGTCTAAACATTTGCCTCTGCAAAGTCAGGAAAATGTTGAGCTCCTAATGTGACCTTGGTGTCCTTTCCAAATCGCCACTTTTTGGAGGGTTCAGAAATGCCCCATAACGCCCCTGCTGTTTTGTAACAACAGGGCAGCGGTCAGTCCACCATACGGTTTGTCAGGCAGGTTAAATCGATCGCCCCCGGAGAACCACAAAGTATTTAACTAACAATGTGACCCTGCTCTGCCGGCCATACGGTTTTCAAAGCAGCTCGAGTTGTCACCTGTCAGGGGACAGTTCACCCGCTATGCCAGCATCTGTCCCTCTGACACACACGCTGCACACACTCTCTCCCACATGGCCATGGAGGCTCATTACTGTGCCGCAAAAAATATATATTTAATGTACAGTATAGCCTGGTGCACTCTCTAAACGAGAATGCTGAATTTCTTATAGTTAGATGAAGCCGCTGAAGTTCCGAGCCCTGAAGGGCAGTCAAGAACTTTATTTCTAGAAAGACTTCATCAAGGTTAATCCCTGCAAGAAAACACTTTTCACACCTTTCTGAGAGGTATTATATTCATTGTGTCAGTTAGAGTGTGATTGTGTGTGTGTTTATTGTTTCCAGGGGTCAATCTACCAAGATAATGTTTGAGATAGAGCCATGAAAACTATAATGGTCAATGAAGTCTGGAGCAAAATCATTTGTGCAGTGTGTCTGTGACCTTGAGTCTTCTATGACTGTAGAGACTCAACTTAATACTTTTTAGTGCAGCAGACACACCATCCTATACCATTCAACTGATTTTAAGCCCTAAAATGTAATGGAACCTTTAAATTTACCTTTTTTGGAATGCTCAGCCACTTTAAGTATATCCTATATGGTGCTGCATGGTGTTAAAGGAAAAGTTGTTATTTATTCAAACCTCAGTCTTATTTTCAAAGTTTTTGCCATTATTCAGTCATCATATCCAATACAAGCAGTTACATGATAAGACAGGGTGTAAATAGATGTACACTGTATTTGTAAGAGAAAACAAAATAAAATGTTAAAACTGCGACCCAAAATGTTAGTTATACACCTCAGTTGATTAAAGCGTCCATAATCAATCATCTTAGATTTGGTTATATGACTAGTATACCGTATTAGTACAAGGGGTCGCTTGTTCTAATGAACCCACATACGATTATCACCCAACTCTGTGGTTTCAGCCCACAATTTCCAGTTTTAGTTCAGTGTCCCCACTCTCCACAAGCGTCGCTTTTGGCTGCATCAGGCAGCTCTTTTAAAACTCTAAAACTGTTGTTGGAAACCAAAACAGAGCTGAAACAGAGTGAATATTGGACAGAAAATGTTGCTCTGTGTTTGCTATTGGGGTTTCAATAAGTGTTCGCTGAAAGTGTTAATAAGGGAAGGTGGGATATTAGAGCTTCTTTGCCAAGCCATCATGAGTAAACTGACAAAGCTAACAAAATCTTTAGCTAGTTAGAAAGCAATGCAGTGTAATTACAATGTAATTTTTTTGCGAGCTACCAAACAATATAATGTTTTGTTAAATTATTTAGCTAGCTATAAATTAGTGTAACATTTTAGCTAGCTAACAAATAATGTAATGTTTTCTTAAAATTCTTAGCTAGGAAGCAAACAATGTAATGTTTTGTCAACTTTTTAGCTATCTAGCAAACAATGTAACTTTTATTTATTTTTATTTTTTTTGCAAACTAGCATACAGTGTAACATTTTTTTAAATCATTTAGCCAGCTAGAAAACGATGTAACATTTTGTTACATTTTGTTACATAGCAAACAATGTAATGTTTTGTTAAGAACAGCAGAGAGTTAACACACAAACTGATTTTAATTTGGATACACAAGTATCTATCATTGAAATGACTAAATCCTATTTAATTTCATTTTACAACAATAAACTTGGATTTATTAAACTGAGATTATTATTAAATTGTGCAACAGAGCTCCTCTGAAGTAGAATCTTATCTTTTATTACAACTGATGTTAAATTAATCTTGGTTGCAATCCAGTCTATGACTCATTGGTCAAATGTTGTCATAACTGGCCAACCTCTAAGCAAGTACAGAAATAAAACTCATATCGCCAGAAAATAAATAAATAATTCTTTAGCAGCATGAAAGAGGTCAGGACAGTGATCTCCAATCCAACAGGAGTGGATTGTGTCTTTTATACCAAAGGTAGTGAGTGTGTAAATATCAGTACGTTTGCAGAAATGGTTGCTAAGTCTTTTTACTTTCCATCAACTATGCCTCCATCTCTCTTACATATAAACACACACACACACACACACACACACATACACTCTCTCTCTCCAGCTGCCATTCAGCAGATGTCTGCTGACTCCGTCTGATGTGAGAGAGTACAGCCGACAGTCTCCACATCCGCTTGAGTTGACTCTAAAGTCATTTTCACATTATTATGCTTCTAATACGGAGTGTGTGTGCCTTCGTTCGTGTGTGTGTGTGGCACTGTTTTCGCCTGTGCTTTTAACTGTCATTTACCGTCGAGCGTTGTTGAAGTGAGCGCAGCGCGGCCCTGATAAAGTGGCTGTGATCAGCAGCTCCTCACATCTGCACCCGGTGAAGGAAAGAGAAATGAAGAAAGCACGTCGACTCGTTTACTGTCTGTATGATTCTGATGCGCACAAAACAAATGACTCACTGCTCAATATTATTGTCTAACCTTGCTCACTTAACTAATCCCTTTGATTGTTTTCAAAGGAACCGAACAACTTAAAATATCGCTCCATTATAAGATTAAGATAACCTCAGACAGCTCAATAAATAACTGAAGGGAAGAAAAAAAACTCCACCAAAGTCTGAAACCGGAGCGTTGTGTGATACTTCTGAAAGAGCCTGCAGGGAAACAAGAGTGTGGTACTTTGATGACATACATGGATTTGAATCAATATATCAGCTTTGAGGGGTAAGAAGTTCAAGCTGCAATTGTTAAGTGAGTCAATATCTGCATTAATGTAATCTATGCTGTAACCTCACTCCTCTATATGAGCTCTTTAATCCACAACTTGCCCTTCATGGGGTCAAAGGTCAGGTTAACCAGTTGACAGGTACATTTGCATGAATGCTTTTGGTTTATTATTTATAGGAGGGTTGTGCTGAAGGATTCTGATTCAGTAGGAAATGATGTAAAGGCAAAGATGTGATATTACTGGAGCATAATCACAAGAATGTAAGGATGGTTCACACTTACCAACACAGATTTTAAAGTGTGAGTTTGAGGTAGGAATACACAGAATAACCAACCAATAATGGATTTTATACATGAAAGGTACTTGTCCACCTTTAGATTAATAAACATAATTCAATACAGACCCATATAGAAAAAGAAATAATAAAAAAAAATCTTTTCATTAACTTAAATGTATTGTATATGTGTCTTACTCATGAAAGTAGCCACTTGCATTTCTGTCATGAATAAATTATAATCATAAATTCCATTTTAAGTGAAGTTCAAATAGAATAGGCTGCAATCATTGTTTTCTCTTTGTTGCAATCCTAATTTTGCTCATGTAAATTGCAGGTTAGCATTGCCTCTGCATGTGTTTGAGTGACTATAGAGAAAAAAAATAACGTGGTAGCATAAATTCTAAAAATGTGTGATGTTATTTAATAGGTGCAGTATCCTCTTTATTCATGGAATTTTATTTGTAGGATTCAGCACGCATACGGAAGTGGAGAGTGAGCTGAGTGCATGGTTGTTCTTTAAATAATGGAGAACCTGTCAAGGAATTTAGGCACAAACACACAGACACATACTGCATACACACGGTTTTGTAGCGCTAAATATATGACAAAACCACCCACTGCTATAAAAGCGAGACAAAAAAAAATCTCATCTACGGTTTTATGACTGCACCTTTCATAATTCTGACACTTCAGTGAGTTTTAGTGTTCACAGAAGCAGCAAGAATACGACAGCTGTCACACCAACACTCTATACACCCTTTTTGTCATGATAATGTAAGGAACAACACAAAGTTTTATGACCCCGGAACTCTTTGAAGCCTAATGAAACCTCACCAAATAGAACACATGCACCTTTCTATAGATAAGGCATTTTTATTCTGCAGAAGTTTGGGAAATAACAGCACCTCTGCTATTCAAACACTCTGAGTTTTCATTTCTAACAGGTTTAGTCATGATGGATTGGACAGCCATATATCAAATATAATCGTCTTAGTGCACTTTTTTTCTTCTCCTGGAGTACAGACTTGATATGAAAATATACACCTGAAAGCATTTCTTAAAAAACTGAGTGAAGTGAATGAGGCATTTAAAGCCTTTTCAAAGCAGCTTATTGCTTTCATACGGCAACGATTCAGCCTGGATTTTCTCTTAAACTATAGAAATCTTTTACAGTGGACTGCTAAATGATGTTTGTGAGGAGGAAAAGTGCCAGCAGAGACTTCAGCGAAGCCGCTGTGAGCTGATATGTCTGTCTGTCTGTCAGGAGTGTTAATGATTGTTAAGAGCTTCTTCATGTTTTGTGCAGTGAATCACACTGTTGAATTACAGTGGGTTCAAGTCAGAGGTGACCTGTTTTCTGTTCCTTCTACAACTTTTAAAATTAAAGACCTCATTTAACAACTTTATTCATTTGACAAAAATCCACCATAGAGCGTCATACTTCACACTCTGTCATGCATGAAAATAAAACTTTTTTATGAATGCCTTCATATTGTTTTATTGTTAAACTGAGCATTTCGTCTTTTTAATCAAAGGCCAGAAATGTTCCAATACGGATTTATTTCCTTTTTTTTTCAAAAATGGAGATGACAAGAAGAACCATTTTCAAAATGTTCAGTCTGCTGCAAGATAAAACAAAAAATTTAACCAATTATTCATGTTGTGACTGTTATCTTCCCAGGTAGGTGTCAGATTGTTGTCTTTGTTTTCATTTGGAAACAGGGGCAACTTGAGATAAAAAGTCTGTTTTATCATTGAGTGGATTGATTTTATTTATTTTTTTTATTAATCCGGATCATTTGAAGAGTCTTTGGGGATTGTATATTTGTTTCAATAAAATATTCAAGTCCCTCAGTCTTTGACTTTTCTTAAAAGTGTGTTATGTAGCACCGACTATTGTTAGAAATGTCAAGATAGAAACATATTTTAAAAACGGGGATTTATGCCTGTAAGAGCCAAATGGTGAAATTTCCCACTATACAGACCACAGTCATTTTCATGGTATTTATTTCAGGCGTAGATAAGCATTCTATGTTTCTATTGTCACCAAGTATCATTTGACTTGAGACATTAGATACTTCAGTTGTACTTGCTACTGAGTTATTTTGATCAATATCTTAAAGGCAGTGGCGTAATGTAGTTATTACAGGCCCCACTGCACACGTCACGTCATCCATGGGCTGGAGACTGTTAATATAAAAGCCAAAGAAATCAAATGTAGGGAGCTTTTCCACCTTCTCCTCCTGTCCTTTTGTCGCCTTTATGTTTGAAAGGTATGACTGGTCACTTAGCAGGTATGTGTTCAGCTTGTCACTCTTGACAGATCACTAGGTCGTATCGTATCATCTCAACACATGACCAAACAGACATCGGCATTCAACAACATATTAAACAACAGTCATTGCATATCTGTGTATGACAAAAATCCAAAGACAATTAGAAATTATTCATTTAATTGAATGATTGTAGTAGCTTAATAGTGTACTGCCATTTACAACCCTGCTTAAAAGTATTGAGGACTGATACCTAGCCGTAGAATGCCAAAAAAAAAAAACGAGTCATTATCACCGAAACACCAGGCTTAAAGTATCTATAAATGTATATACATGTTAGAGCATAGTTTCTGAAAAAGACTGAGAACTACATAGCACTGAATTCTGAACTTAGACTGCTAGACTGTTTTTTCGTGACTTTTGGGCCATCCTGAAACATGGTTCAGTGATGTGCCGGAGTCATGGTCCCCCAACATTATATAGGCCCCATGAGCTTACATACGAACGACACCTCCTTACCCCTCACCCTCATGGTCAGTTACAAATGCACCTTCAGCAACTCTCTCAGTCCAAATCAGTCCAGCAGCTCACTTAAGTTCCAACATGCTCTGGTGGCTCAAACAATTTTTGAGACCTAATTTTGTGTACCTAGTGATTTCTTTTTAATCATTCAAATTTGGCGAGGTGGTTAATAACACGTTTCCATGGTGTGATAAACTCAGAACACACATTTATTGTTGCTTCACAAGATCCTTACGTGGAGTGCAGACAGAACAACAACAGACAACAGACATCAAATTAAATCTTTGTCAACAGATAATCAGACAGAAGCTGTAAAAAAACTACAGACATTTCCATTCCTAGAGCCATGCCACTGACATAGCTGATGATTATGGTTATAGTAAATTTTTACTCCAGTCAGACAATGTCATTAATCTTTTTGACCTCATAGGGGTCAAGTGTCAACATCTAGAATTTACAAAAGCATCACAATCTAAATATCAGTTACAACGATAAACAACTATACTTGATACATATATGTGCACTTTGATCATCATAAAAACATGCAGTGAAGGTGTAACAGTGGCACATGAATGCTAATGGAAACGGGAATACAACACTGATACACTGACAGCGAGCTACACCAACTGGGACACGTGCAAGAATCTCATTAAAAACTAATGGAGTCATTCCCAATGGACAATATGGTTAAAACAGGCTGATCAACTTAACATTATTTTTGAACCCAACAAATCCGTTGTTAGTAGCAGAACATACATAAACTTAACCCTTTGCTCCTTTTAAATATCCAGCCATGGTCCAAGATAACAGGTCCCTTCGGGAACAGAAACAGCGTTATGATATTAAAGGTGCAATAGGATAGCCGTCTTCATTTACATTTATTGTCCGTTTCCAGCTCAGCAGCCAGCGCCAAGTGATGCCCAATTTAACCCCGAGGCCAGTGAAGCACGCCTGCTATGATATAAGGAAATTGGCTGCTCCAAACATATTCATTGATTTGGAGCAATCACACAAACATATTCTGCAGCTGGGAGAGCTCTCCATCTCAACTGTCACACTAGAGTAATCAGTTTTCAATGCTTTCTGATTATGTTTGCTGAGAATGTGTTACCCAGCCAAAGTACATGAAGCTGTAAATCAAGAGAAAGAAAACATGAAAACATTTCTAGCCACTTTCAGAGGGATTTGCACACCGACTGCTGGCAAAGAAGAGGCTTTTTTCCACTCATGAGCAGGGAAAGATACACAGCTGCAGCCACTCATACTGATATGTAATGTCATGTTTCAGGTTTTGAAGATATTTGATTTTGACAGTAATTTGATGAAGATCACATACTTAAGTGTTTTGTATTCTTTCTTACTTAATTAAGATTATGAATGAATTATTTAACCCAAAAGGCAAAACAGTTTCACAAGTTTGCCAACACTAATTCTTCGTATTGGCAGGAGAAAAATTGGGAATTAGGAAGGAGTTTGTTTGTACACTTTAAAATCAGCAGGTATTTTTCTACCAGAAGCGAGTTGAACTGTTGGTGCTGATGGAGCTCATTGTGAGCATTACTTATCTGTAAGTTGCCATGACAACAGAATCAGCTTCTGTTGTCAAGGCAACTTACACAATTCTAATATGTTTACCAACCAACATTTTCCAGCAATTGTACTGGCCTCATGGAAATGTAAACATATGCAGGCAGGTTGTATATTGTATAATATAATGTAAGATCTCCAACATGAGATGTAAATAAATGCACACACAGCTGTGTACAAATGCAAATAATATAAACTAACATAACCAAAACAAAGCCACACATACGCACCAAGTGATTTCAGTTGACATATTAAAGTTTGTTATGACTGGCAAACCACAAGTAACAGGACTCATAATCAGTGACTGAGCAGCAGATTCCCTGTATGGAGGAGGTTAGAGTTGATAAATGGGTCAAACACACTCAGACGTTCACCCAGGGGACTGCTGATCATGTCCCATGTGAAACCAGAAATCAACCTTACTGTAGCTTATTTTAACTTACATACATATGTTAACTTATGTAACGTACTTAACCTATATCATGTACGTAACATAAATTGACTTGTGTTCATAACATAGTTAAAATAAAGATTTTAACCCAAACCAAGTCTTTCCCTAAAACTAATCATGTAGTTTTAGTGCCAAACAAATCTGCAACCATTTAACAATATTAACCATGTGACAACAAAGGCTTGGTACGACCAATTTACAGTGTGCCTGACACTGGTACTGTACAACAGTCTTATAATGTATGTAATTTTGTTAACTGTCATATTTGTTGTTTGGTCATTGGCAAATGACCTGTTCAGCCATTAAGGTATGAGGGCATGTTGAAATAACACACACTGGCTTAGGGCTCTATCTTCCACCCAGTGCAAAGTGGTGTCATTGCTATTTTCTGACGACACGGTTGTCATTTTCTCGCCCAGTACCTATTTGTGTAAGTGTGAAATGTACTTGCGCCCATGAGTGTGTTGGTGTGGTCAAGTGCATTGTTGGCGCATTGCTATCTTGAGGCATCAGAAAGTGACTGCGCCTCTGACCAACAAAAAACCTGGTCTAAAGTCAATAGTACAGTATTTTCCTGCTATTTAAAGGACACATTTCACAGAGAGTAAGATGCGCCTACATAGGCGGGTTCACAATGCGCATACGCACTGCTTCTAGGGCACCGCAGTTAATCCACGGGTCAGAACAATTAACATTATGATTAATTAAGGATCATTGCAAGTCGTTGAAATAGGATGAAGCGCCTCGCTGTGAGCATTTACGCACAGCGGCTGTAACTTCATTTTTAGTTTTTAGTTTAAATCCAAAAGTATCACTCAGGATCTAATTTTAATTCATGCCCTGTGTTCTTTTACACATCCAAAAGGTCTCACACACACAGTCAAAATTCATACAGTAAAACTGTTTGGAAGAAAGCAGCCATATGAATCCTGAGCTTAATCAGAGCTGCTAAAAATATTCATAAAATGTAATATTTTTCTTTCAATATCAGCCTGCTACCTAGTCTTGTATGAACAAAGTGCACACATGTGTCATCTATAATTAGTTAAAACTGTGATGGCAGGAAGTCGCTACCTTACTGTGAGTAATCTTATTAGTAGAAATAAACCTGCCTTCTGTGTGAACAGTCCATAACTGAATAGGACAGACCTACACTACTGTATTTCACATTGGTTCTAACGGAGAGCCTAATATTTTCTGAAGTGAAACATGATGTGAAAAGCTTGAGAAACACTGAGTAGCATATTTGTGCCTCTAGTTCCCTTATGTTGAAGTCAATATGTTTTTTGAATGAGTTTTTGGTTAGATGCCTGAAATAAGGTCTTTAATATGAGTTTAAGTTATTTTAACATTTTGTTCTACAAAATAAAATACATCGGCAAATGTAAATTGTAATGTAAATTATGGAGCTTTTACGTGTTTTAAAAAAGATGGTTGCAACTACATGGCTTAATAGCACTACAGAGGTACGGGGACAGCAAATGTCATAATGCCAAACACAAGTCATGTAGTGTGGGTGGAACTGAAGTGTGGGCATATTGTAGTTCATTTATAGCCTGACGTTAGCTTTTTACTTCTGCTGATTGCATTTGTGCTTAAAAACTCATAAAATCGTTGTTCATTTGTCAAGATTATCTTGCTGATCAAAATGTATCAGCATCAAACTTTTGTTTGCCACTGATCTTCTGCAATAATCCAAAATCCTATTGCCTTTTAGTTGAGGTAACCAGAGCGATGCAAACTACAAACATGTCATCTCTGCAGCACTAAGAGTGATTACTGCAACAGTGCTTCTAAGAGTTACTCAAAAGTTTTAAATTCATCTCAAGCAAAAAAAAAAACATAGCAAAGGAAGCTGCAAGATAATATGGTAGTCTATGAAAACTGGGATCCACTTGATGAAAATGGATTCAATGAACTCAAACCTCATATTGTCCGTCATTGAATGTGATTGTGAGCATCATTTCTTTTAATGTTCTTAAGGAAACAAACTGGAACGGCAAGATGATACTGCTTTTTTCAGCAAACACACTGGAGACGGACATCAAGCATTCAAGACATCCAGCCATGCTGGCCTGTTGCTGATCTTTATTATCATCTGTGAGTCTGTGAGTACTGTACGTACAAATAACAGCTGCACCACTGATCCATGAAGTGTGACAATAAACGGGGGAGCTAAAGGATTTCTTGCTCTTTGCTGTAACATAGACACAAGTAAAATACCTAGAACTGATTAAAAAAAAAGTACAGATTTCAGCAGTGTCTGACTCAGGCTGTCTGAGGCGCAGAGAGAAATAAATAAACAGGGCACCAACTGTATACAGTGGAGCACCAGCATCCTTAAGGTCATAATGCAAAAACTGCTTTATTATGTGACTTAAAGTACAAAAACTGCTACATCTCAGTAATAAAAACACACAGGAAACTATTAGGCACATAGGGCAGCCTATGGATGCCATATTTTGCCCATGGAAGGCCACCTAGAGAGCATTTTTTTAAAATAGTTTGCCCATTGGATTTGAACACTAGAGGGCACTTTTTTATGTTTTTCCCACCGAATTTGCATCTTAGAGGCCATTTTTTCACATTTATCCACTAGATTTGCAGCCAATTTAGTCCACTGGATTTCCACCTAGATTGTACTTTTTCATGTTTTTTCCACTTGATTTGCACTCTAGAGGGCACTTTTTCACATTTTGTCCACTGTAAGGATGTGGGCACTTTTGCAACGTTATTTTGAACACAGGGATGCCCAGTGGGGCAATGTCCACCATTGGATTTCAGTTTAGATTCTATTTGAACTGCCACTCATTCAGATACATTGCATTAATACTGACTTGTGATACAATAACAAAGAAACAAAAAACAGAGCTTTCTAAAATTAAATCAACACTTTTCAACAAATTATTTGACTTGCAAATGAAGCTACAGTAACAGACAGTTTGTCCACTTGAGTATTGAGAATATCGAGAGCTAAAATAAACTGTAAGTTCAATCTAAGTTCAGGTCATGAACGGACAAATGCCTCCAGCATGGGATCTATAATTTGTTAAGTCTCCATGTCTGAAAATGTATTTAATTTAATAAGAGCAGCAGAATGGAATTTATTCTGAGGGCATTGCTTATGCACGCAATTAAAATCAGTTCTTGTGGGAATTACACAGCATGCTGTACTTGCTTTTAAGTTTCATGTTTTACGTCAGATTTGGGAGAGGGAAAAGCAGATTAATAAAATGTGCGTGTGACTTTCTGCTGCTCATGAATCGGATGTGACTCAATGTATAAATCCTACATTACACAGAAATACTAAAAATAAAGGCTCGGGGCCACATTAAAGAATAGGATGCATGCAGACTTGTCTAATCTGGCCTCTTGTGTAATCATCACATGGCCTTTGGCAATTTGTGACCTGCTCCCTGCCTCCACTGTAGACCAAATATTACCTCTTTTAACAACATGCCCCGCAAAAAACTAGGAACTGAACTGATAGCAGCAGAAAGTTATAGCACTTACTGAAAGTTTTTTACAGAAAACTGTGATGAATTGTTCAATCAAGCACTATAAAGGCTACAGCAATATAATTTATTCATACTAGCATACATGTCTGGGAAGAACTTTGTAAGCTTTAAAGGTTATTTTCAGGCATGCAGGCTAGTTTCACAGCCTTGTTTCCCATACATAACTCTTCTGATATGTGACTGTAGCATGGCCTGGTTCCTTGATGTGGTAGACATCTGGTTTGTTGTACTGTCTGAGCTCAATAATGGATTCAGCCAGACAACACTTCACCACTATATAGGCTAAAGTGAAACTACACGTGAGTATAAAAGGGATAGTTCACATTATTTAAAGTGGTCAGAGTCAGAGGATGAACTACAGTAAATGACAGTCAGCATGCCCCCAGCTGGGAGAAGCAGCAGGAGAACTGGTGTAGGAAGCTAAGCAATGTACTGCTATGGACAGGGTCAGCAGCAAAATGTATTTTTAACCACCAAAAACAAGACGTATAAGTGTACACTATATATAGAATTCAGACAGATTCTGGTTAGTTTGGAGAGCAATATTTAGCTTATATAGCGATGGTTTGCCATTGGCTCTGTGATCACAAGTTAAAGAAAATGAAATGCTGACCCTGTACCTCATACAACCCCACTAAAAATAATTTGCACTTGATTTTTGTTAAATGGAATGTACCATTTTCTGTAGTGGTCCCAGTTTATTTGTTCCTAAAGTGTACTGAAGTAACATTTCACATAAGCTACGTTTGAATCAAAAAATGCTATAAATGCAGCTGCAAGAACAATTCTTTCCACTCATATCTTAAAATGTTTGATGTGAAGGAGATCTTATTCTCATAACTATTATAATTATCAGTGAACTCTCCCTGCTCTTTCACTAGTTTCTATCTGCAGATATCTTTGATTCAGTCTGTATTTAGTCTTTTGTCAGAGTGCACTGTAAAAATACACAATTTGTTTTAACTTTAAAGCTACTCCTGTTGGAGTTACCTTAATCCAGCGTTGACACAAAGACAATATGCGAAACTGATCCACATATGCAAAACTAACTAATACAAGTATTAAATATGTTTTCTTCATCTATACAATATCAAAATTATAAAAAAGAAGGATCTCAGTAATATGCTTAGAATTTTTCTTCAGAAACTTAATTTAATGAGTTGATTGAACTCTTCACAGCAATGTTTAATAAGTTTAGTTTAGTTTAATTAACTCGAATAAATACATTTCTGTTAGGTTAATCAGAAAAGATTAGTTGATATCACTAAATTCCTGTATGATTTTTTACAGTGTGATTGTTATTTGGGGCGCTTTGACTGTGTGCTCTCCTCCCTGCCTCTGGGCACAGAGCTGTTTTCTCTGGCTCTTTGTTGGAATGTTACAGCGTGTAACCATCATCTCCGCCTCTCACAGCAGGTTTCATGTTGTTTTCCAATTTCATTCCCTCATGTTGAATATCAGGTATTGTACAGTCTGTGCCATCTGGGCGCATATAATGTACTGTGATGCGCTATTGCTTCGCCTGGTTACAATCAATGCTGCCATGACCACTGGAATGTCTGGACGTGACACCCTTTATAAATGCATACAGTTGCCACCAAATCTCTGAAGACACAATGGTTTTCACTCTAAATGTGTGTGGCTATGAGTGCTGGTGTTTGTGAATTCAATTTTTGTGCAATGAGACTCATTTGCATAGAAAGGGACCAGTAAGGCACCAAATGTTAACATATGTGGTAGACATCTGGTTTGATGTTTAATTTAAGTATGTGCAAATAGCACCTTAATACTGAGATGCTATTTGCTTGGCAGCACTGTTAGGGGTACATTTCACCATTTGTGGGGGCTGTGAGAATTAGTCTCTTTTTGTCTTATTTGTGAAGATTTAGCAGCCACAAAAGCTGCACAATCCTTTTGTGGATTTGCCCCGCAGCTTGACTTTATTGGTGCATTACTACATTAGAGTTGCTGCCGCCAACTATCAATAACTTACATTTTTAAATCTGAAACAAGCCTAGTAGAGGCAAATTCTCAGTTCTTTTCTATTAAACCATAGAAAGCAACATCTTTAAAAGAACAAATGCTTTATACTAGTTATACCAAGACTGATTTGAGTGCACACACACACACGTACACAAAATATCACTTTAATCTCAAAGAAAACTGATTTCGAAACACTTCAGAAAGTAGACATAAGGTATTATATAACACATGCAGCTTTAGGTCCAAACAAAGTGCTTCATAAACACAAACACCAGATTGGCACTTTCCAAAACTGCACATGACAAGCAGAGACAGCTTTGTTAACTCATGTACTGTAGCTTATTAAACAAATGAATGAACAAATGACTCAATGGTTAATGACCTACTGTAGAGTGAGGGCTTTGATTGCTAATGATCATGTCTCATCACTCGCTGATTGCACAGTAGAGAATGACTTTAATGCGAGCCTCAGAGGCAGTGGTACAGTATTAGGAGGCGGGTTTAGTGTGCTGTAAGCAGGGCTGGAGAAAGGAATCTTCCTCAGGCTCGCCTGGCTGTCAGTTTGATGATTGGTTGCACCTGTCAGACCAGGCCAACTTTGAGAATACTCCTCATTTTCACCACCTATCTATTTTTCTCTTTAATCAAACACCTTCTGCTGGCACTGTCTGAGCTAATACTTTTTAATATACAGCCTTTTTGATGACCACAGCAGAAAGGAGTGGTTCTCTTTTGTACCGATCAGACAGGACTTTCTTGGGTACTTAAGCATCAAAATGTTTAAAAACTGGCTGTTCCACTGAATTGCCTCATCTACAGCTAAATACTGACAAAACAGAAGTTCTGATATCTTTTCCAGATGGCATCGTCCCAAAGGTGATGGAAAGTCTTGGCTTGGATTGTGCAGCCCATGTACTGAGGCTGTGAGTTCTCTGCAGCAGCCATGGGTTATACTCCCACCTGTGGCCCTTTGCTGCGTGACATCACCCCACTCTCTCCCCTTCTTTCCTGTCCTTGCAAATAAAGGTGTAAAAAAGCCTATAAATATTTAAAAGATAAAAACAAACTTCCTTCTAAACCTTTGTAACCTAGGTGCTTCTATGGGCCAGGCTTTGAGTCTTGACCAGCATGAAAATTGTTTGGTTCGCTGCTGTTTCTACCAGCTGAGAAAACATCACTAACCTCAAGCCCACTGAATATATAGCTGCAGTGGAGGTGATTATACATGTGTTAATTTAATTTTGTCTTTATTACTACAATTCCCTTTTCACCTGTCTTAGCAAGATCTCTAAACCACTAAAAGTCATCCAAGCTGCAACCAAGCTTCTGAAGTCCTCCAAAAGGCCTCCTGTGTCTTATCCAGACATTTTAAGACTGGCTTTCCATCAAATTTTGAACCCAAAATTCTTACATTAATGTTTAGAGCTTTGCATGGGCAGGCACCTGCCTACATTAAAGAGCTACTGCAGCCAAATCAGCCACAACTTTAAAACCACTGACTGGTAAAGTGAATAACATTGATCAAGGTACAGTGGCATCTACCAAGGGGTGGGATTTATTAGCCTGCAACTGAAAAGTCAGTTCTTCAAGTTGATGTGTTGGAAGCACGAAAAATAGGCAAGTGTATGGATCTGAGTGACTTTGGCAAGGGCCTGAATGAGAGGGCTAGACAACTGTGTCAGAGCATCTCCAAAACAGCAGGTCTTGTGCTGTGTTCCCAGTATGAAGTGGTAAGTACCTACCAAGAGTGGCCCAAGGAAGGACAACTGGTGAACCAGCGACAGGGTCATGAGCGCTCAAGACTTTGTGATATGTGTGGGGAGTAAAGGCTAACCCACATGGTCTGAGCCCACTGAGATCTGTGACTTGGCCTTCAAATTCCCCAGATCTCAATCAGATTGAGGATCCGTGGGATGTGCTGGAACAAAAGTCTAATCTATGGAAGCCCCACCTTGCAATTTACAGAATCTGCTGCTAATATCATTGTTTTTCTGAAGCACTTTGTGACATCTGCTCTTGAAAGGTACTATATAAATAACCTTATTATTAGTTCATCTAGATGGTCTCCCAGGAAAGATCCAAAGAATTTTACTCAGTAATTAAGACTGTGCATTTGCTTACTTGCTGCTCTTTTTAATGACATGAAAACCCTTGTATACTTTTAAATTGCAAGCACTTTTGGATCAAAATCAAGGTCTACAAGCTTTAAAAGTATTTATTTCATGCAATCACTTCTACAGAAATTCTCAGTACATTATTAATGATCTGGCTCTGGCCCACAAAAGCAGTCTCACTATACTAGGAATCATCAGTTTTGAGAATACTGACTATTGACCCCTTTTATAGTGGAGCTAATTCCTCTGGTCCTCTTGTCTTCCACCCACTGAAATTAATTGATTGATTCTGCCTATTTTTGGAAAAGCAATCAAAGATATTGAAGTTATCCAGATTCCTTTTCCCGTCTCTCAAGGAGACTCCCAAACATGTAACAAAGTCAGTTCTATATAATCGCGCACACACACACACAACACAGATAAAAATCCATACCTCTCCTGAACTGGCTGCTGTAATCTCTCCCAACATAAAATATGTCCTGTTCCCATGTGTGACAGGCAATCACACATATCAGCTCCTGCACCGATGAAACACTGTGTGTGTCCCTGTTTCGTCCGTCAGAAGCTGCAACACTGACCCTGTACGAGATTCACAATTACCGTGCGTAACAAAATGTTACAGTGCCCTCTTTCAATGCTCACCATTGTTCAAGGATGGTTTAAATGTCTAAAACAGATGATCATAAGTGAATTTGACCCTCCCCGCCCTCTTATTCTCTGTAAGCCTCTGCTGTTGCAATCTATCACAACAGAAAATGAGTTCTGTCTCCATTTGTGAGAAGCAATCAGGTCTGGCCAGCCTTATCCACACATTGCATCATGTCTTTGTTGTGGTCTGACATGCCTATAGTTGGCAGCCAGCAATGGATACACTGTTAGTATTAATATAAGATGATGGAGGGGGGAGTGTGTGTGTTTTTCATCCTTCATGACCGTTTGGATTTATACTTTATCTGAATGAACAGCAAATGTTCAAACTCATTTTAAAAAGTTTAATACTTCACTGCATGATGTCTTCCTGTTAATTTTTGTGTTATTAATTCTTTATTTCTAGATCTAATTAAATATTCTCAATGTATTTTTATGGCTTATTCTTCCTACGTAACTTTTTATGCCGTTACAAAAACCTCATTTTAATCACTGTGTGAAAGCAGTACAATTTATTTGCCTTGCTTAGAGCAATTATATCTGAGGTTATATCCAGGATAGAAATATATCTACCACAGCTACCACTGTATTACTAATGTAGATTAGACACAACATACAAGAGCTTCCACCATTAGGTGAGCAACAATCATGAACAAAAACCAGGACATGCCAAAAACGTGCTGCAGTTGGTAAACAGCATTAGAGGTGCAACTACAGCTAGTGTGTGATAGGCCACATGAATACCTACACACACACCAATGTCACTGCTACAAATACACAAAGCCCCAAAACATATGAAGTGATAGTAAAAGATGCAAGAGGAAGATTAGTTAAGAATGTGGGTCACACAATACTCTTCCAGCCATTGGTTTCATGTGATTGACACTTGGTGGCAGCATCAAATGCACCAGCAAATATAAGGATGAATACTAGAACTACTACAGCAGTGGCTCTCAACCTGGGGGTCACCAGATGTTTGTGGAGGATAAAATATAATAGTGTGACAGCGAGCAGGGAATGAGAAGATCCTGTTTCACACATGATCTTCTCATCCTATGTTTGACCCATCCATCATCCCCATCCATCTCCCCACATAGACTTTCACTCTTGATATTGAGTTCTTCCTTGGTTCTTCTACCAAGACAAGATTTTGGTTGAAAGTGTAAGCAGCATATTCTAACTGTTATGTATGTTTATTGTTAGCCAGTGCCCCCTAGTGGGAGATGTATAAGGAGTGAGAAAGTCATTTGGAAAAGGTGGGATGGTGGATGGTTGAAACAAACAAGAAAAGTCATTTAAGATTTTGAATAAGATTTTAAGTAAATTAAAATTTCGTTATGGACGTGCAGTCCATTGAAGTCCAATATTTTACCCAAACCATGATCTTTTCCTAAACCTAACCAAATTGTTTTATTGCCTAAACCTAACCAATTAGTTTTTGTGATTAAATGAGGCTTGCCACCTATCCTGTATAATACAGGTTCATCCTGTATTGAAAAAGAAAATGCACCATGCCTTCCTGAATCAATACAAGGACCTGTTTTGTCCTGTATTTTCACACACACACCTTTCCCCTAATGCATACATTGTGTTTTCACATGCTTGGAATGACATGAGAAACAATACAACCAAAAGAGTTTCACAAGACATAGGCTAGCAGAGATGTTTTGCAGAAGAGAATGACACATAGAATGACAGGTCTGTTGTTTGTCACTCAGTGCCATTATTGCTATTATGGATTCTTAGACACCTGGTGTTCCGCCAATTAAAAACAAGGCTGTCCAAATAGAGATCTGGCTGATTAGCTGTGTTGAATCGATCAGTCCTGTCAGTGGTAACAAGCTTTTTCTATGACCCATGGTGGACTGCTCGGTCTGAAGCAACATTCAGCACAGGATCGCCACATCCAAGCAGAACAAGGGCAGAGGACACAGAGCTGAGTTATTTTGACAGACCACGCATTTTGCCCTAGTGTATAATTTGATTTTTTAATCCTTAATGTAATTGATGGTACTGTGTTTTACTCTTATTGCCAATGGAACATAGAAGGGGACTAGGAAAATAGTGCATAAAAATTCATCAGGGTGCAGGAAATGAAGTGTGTGACACTCAAAAGCTCATGGGGGTCATCGCCCAGAGCCCCTGCTTGATTTGTGTTGCCCCTGGCATGGTATCCCTTATTTTTCCACAATGAAGGTGGCAAGTCTAGCCTAAACCTAACTAAACTGCAACCGTTTTACACAGTAAACCACATGAGTTATATCACGTGACTTACTGAATGTAGTCAGGGTCCAGTAAGCCTGTTGCTGCCGGTACTCTAAACCAGTAATACATGTTGTTTTGGGAGTCAATGACGATCAACCTATTCTGTCTTTTAGGTATGAGGATATGTTGTACAGTATGCTCCAGTGGATCAATGGATCTATTACAGACTTTGGCGTGACACTTGGCTGATGTAACATATACAACAGTGGGTAGTAGTATAGTAAGTGTGGGGACAAAGAATGTAAAAATTGCAAGGTGACCCTCTTCCTCATCACACCAAGATGCATAATCCTGTAGATGTTCATCACACCCTGTAGTGAGTTCAGATGCATGCCACTCTGTCTGTCTTTCCTGTCATCGCCCTCTTTGTTCCATCTAATGAAGCAGAAACACCATAAAAAATAATGTGTGAGAAAACTAAAGCAGTTCACCTTTATTTGTGTGGTGGTTTGGTTGTGGTGGTTGTTGTAAAAAAGCCACTTTAGGGTATGAGCCTGCATCCTTGGACCAAAGAGCGTCACAGAGATGAGAAATGACTTCTGGGAAATGGGCTATTGAGACAGTAACACAAAGATGTGTTCTCACTCTCACAAACATACACACACACACACACATTCATACATACACAATGACGCTCCACAGAAGTCTGAGACACACCCAGCGTGCCTGGAAATAAATCCTGAATTGACTCAGACACACATACTGTTGCTGGAAAGGCCTGCATCAATGCACAGATTTGGACGTTCTCTCTGTTCACACACACACACAATGCACATAAACTTTAAGGACATAAACACGCACAGACACACTCACTCAATTTGAGGTTCTATCAGGGGTGAAAGAGAATTTAATGGTGCTACTTCTGAAGTTGCCCTCAGTTGAAAATGACCAAAACTTTTGTCTGAGTTCAGATGAGGGACAGTGTCAGCTGAGAGTTATTAGAGATAGGTTTGTGACTGGAAGGTCAGCTTTTTGAAAGCTATGATTCAACAGTGACTCCCAAATGGTGAAGTGTGTATTTAGTATTCATTAAATGTGTGGTTGATTGAGGATGAGTCAGGCAATGGACACCTTTTTGTTTAGATGTTTCAGACAGTCCAGAGGCTTAAAACAAATCAGACAGTAAATACTGACAGTACTGACCATACCATAAGCACTTTCTTTTATATGGAAAAATACCGGTTGGGTTCCTGAGGTTGAAGTTGATGGAATGTCACCTGCCAATTTTGCAGGTATGTGGTCATAAAACAATGTATGGGACACAGTTAAATTCTGACCTGATGATAGTACTAGATAAAAAGTTATTACAACTAATTTTCTGGGGATCATGAATCATCAAATTTTTCACCAAAGTCATTAGAATGTCCTTCTAAAAGTGTTATTTACTCTGAACCATAAATGGCAACATCATAGAGGCACTACACAAAAATCAGAGGATTACCAAAGTCCAGCTCGTCTTCACTGAAAAAGTAGAAGTATAGGTTGTAGGCGTACAAGGAACCTATTAGGGCCCATATTTAGAGCCCTGCACCAGGTCAGGTAGCTGCAAAATGAAAATGACTGTGCAGCATTTTTAACATTTGTATCCACTAATACAGTAATCAAGGCCTTCACTGTTACTTTTATACAAGTAATGATACCCGAAAGGCAGGACAGATGCATGCTGTGTTTTACTCTGCAGTGTATGTCTGTGAAGAGTGACTGAAGCTGTCACAACGCCTCGAGTGAATTTCCAACCATGACTTTGGGCATTTTCACTGGTGTAATTAAGCTGTTGTCAGAGAACACGTCATAAGATTGTGATATTTAGTGAAACTCTGGCGATATCTGCTGTCTTAACTTCTGCAGCTCCTCTCTGCTCAGCGGTGCAGCTCTGTCTCTGCCTGTCCTTGACACAAGTGTGTCTGTGTTTATTGGCTATTACTTGTGACTTCTAACCAATCAGATAGTGCTGCGGGCGAGACATTAAGCCAGACTACAGAGTGTAGTAGTGTATTATACAGCTCAGTGTATAATTATCTATTATATGTACTAGTATAGTATATACATTGTACTGTATAGTATTATTATTGATATAGTGTAAATTTTATTATATATAATTATTACATATATTGTTTTTAATATTATTATCATTATTATTATATTAAATTATATTACTACGATGATAACTACAGACAGAGAGAGATCAAAGCTAAGTGCATTTTTAAAATAATTTAACCCGAATCCCACCTCCACTTTTCACTTCTTTTGTAAAGACGACATACTGCTGCACATAAGAGATGTGAAAGACAAATTGCAGGCTAACTTTGTTGAGCACTGATCTTAGTAAAGATAAATACTTATTCCAACTGTATAAATACACCAATTTCTCTCATTTTCCTCCACAGCTTGCAAGTCTTGGCAGAGACCATACAGTATCTATTGTGTTCAGCCATGGCAGCCATGTGAAAGATGTGTGTTTACCAGTCTCTCTTGTTCACCATGCTGTTGCTGCACATGGCATGTACTGTAGGTTTCTTGCTCGACAAGCCGTTCGGTGTGCTCTATCTTTTCGGGACTAACTGGCACTGTGTTTGTCAGGGTGTGAAGAAACTTGATCTAGAATCACACTTTTTTCCATCAGATCTGTTGTAACTGTCAAAACCTCTGGAAATGTGGCTTTAATGCATATATGATATCAAAATGTAGCTTCTGATTAAGCATCCCCAAAGATCTGAGTGCAAATAAACATTCAGTACTGTTAGAAACCCTGTTCAAAAAACAGCTCATTTTGCTGTTTAGATCTTTTCTCAAGACATTTTTTAGCCACTTAAACAAAGGACCATCTAAAGAAATCAATTTTGGTTTAAGTGTACGCTATATGTTCACCGCTTTATGTCAGACAGCGTCTTCAAACGGGGAACTTAAGCTGCCACCTGTGTTGTCTTCATAGCCACCAGGCTCCATGGACAGACACAGTCATTTTACCACTGCCTCAATTTGTTATTATATATTATTGTTATTATTGTATTATTTGTAATATTAGTATTTATTTGTTTTTTACTCCTTTGTGGATACTAAGTATGTCATGAAAGGTGGGGTGGGATGGGGAGGTGGATTGGGGATTATAAAGGACACGATTGATTGATTGATTGTAATGCCCCTTTTTTGTTGATGTCACTGTATCCCTATACTAATAAAAATCATAAAATAGATTATTTAAAAAACAAACAAACAAAACAATACAACAATACAATTGCCATTCTCTCCTCTTCTACTAACTGGGACTGCAATGACCACCATCTACTGAAGGTTTGCACTGACTATGCATAAGTAACTCATACAACCCCACAAAAAAGAAAGAAAAACTATTCCTTTAAAATAGTGCAACAATAACAGAACAGCCAGACACTGTGGTGAGGTAAATTTAAAGTGATTTTCCTATTTTTATGCGCCAATGCATCCAGAGGTTGTGTTTCCTGCAGATAGAATATCCTGATCACTGTTGTATACACTAAAGTAAGTCTGACTGCAACAAGCAGAGCACAAAAAATGTTTGCACTCACACAGAATTGAAGAGAGAAAAATAGTAGACCAAACAAGTGAGTTATGCTTCAGCATCCATATATGTAATACACTATATTTTTTGTATTCTTTGTCTGAATGAGCTACATCAAAATTTAATGGTGAAAAAATTCAACCAAATGGACACATTTCTCTTCAACTTCACAACAGTAGTTGCAATGAAGCTGTCAATCACACATCAAAGGTGACAGCAGGGAAGAAAAGTATTCCATATGTGGAAATGTGCCCCCTGTGTGATGAAACATTTTGCAACGTTTCAGTGGTTGAGCCAAAGAGGAAAAAAGAAAAGTGAAAAGAAGCACAGTAGCAACAGAGAGCGTGGAGAAGTTGTTGATGATATTTCAGTAACCAACAGCTGTTTAGCTAACTGTTTGGTCACATATTCATGATTTTTAGTTGCACTGTCGATCACCTGACCTAAATTAGCAAATTACATGTTTGTTAAATATCCTAAAGATGCCACTTAATCCTTCACACTGGTCCTTCAAAGTATGAAAAGTAGTCATTGTGCAATAGAATGATCAGTTTTTTACTCTTATGTGTGATGATTACTGCTGCATTAATGTGTGTGTTGCATTTTACTGCTGTGTATGTTTAAGGTTGAGTTTATTTAACTACTTTGTGTACTTTTGGCTAGTTCAGTTTACACTGTATCATATTCTATAAGATTATCATATGTTTGCAGCATCCCTATCCTCTAATATGTCGACTTCTCATGGTATCAGAAAAATGGGCCTGTTTTTTAGCCATGTGACATGCATTTTCCAGCTGATCCAAGAGGGTTTTAAAGAGTTTATTTAGCTTAAAAAGTAAGAGATCTAAAACAATATAAAAGACTGAAGTTGTACAGTTATTGTACTGCTGTATGTCACACGAAGTTTAACAGTTGAGTGAAAAAGAAATTTAAATTTCATCATCATTTCTTCTTTCTCTTTTTCCTCAAAATAAGAGCAGCATTTGGTGCATCAAAATCAACATTTCTGTTGTGATATAAAACCTCATAAAACTGTCATAGACCACATTAAATTTAACTTTCTCATAGATGTAGACAATGTTTAGACATTAATTTTATGGTTTAAAACAAATCAATAAAAAAAAAAACAACTGTTTTTGTTCCTTGAAAATCAGTTACTTCTTTTTATGTTGTGCAGATAGAACCATATAATTTCAAGCAGAAAATAACTTCTTAGGATTAGAAGGTTCGACATCTGCATTTGACCTGTTCCAAAAAACACTTTTTCAGATTTGGTAGGATTTTGATATGGTACATTTAGAAGACATTAAGGATCATTTTCATGTCTGAAAGAAACTTGGTGTACTTGTTTGCAATGCAAAAGCTCAATGTCTCAAAACCACACAAAATGCAGACAGAACCTTAAAATTCCCAGGGGACAAGCTGTAAAACAAATAGAGTGGAGTAAAAATATGTGCAAATATAAAGTTGGAAATATTCAAGTAAAGTACAAACACCCCAAATATGTACTTAAAACAGTATTTGAGTAAATATGCTTAATTACATTCCACCACTGTCTCCAACCCACCTTGGCAGCTCGAAGTTCGGAAATGTCAAGACACAAATTCCCTCATCAGAGTTCAACTTTCTGCCAAATTTGTCCTTGCAAGCAGATCTGCTGACTGAAGTGAACCAATACATTGAAATTTAGCTGTTTTAAAGAGTCATTTTTGGAGCTGTTATTTTGAAGTGTTAGCAATAGCAATTAAGTGCTGACTCAGCTTCCCCTGGCTGAATAATAGATCACAATAAAAAGTTTCGCGTTGGTCTTCCACCTGGCCTTGACAAATTACTCAGCATGTAAACAGCTCTAGCACTACAAATCAATCTCATTCTAAAATGCACAGACACAAGCACATCAAAACCCTGAAATATTTGATGCACCACAGTCAAACTTTTCAATTTGTAGTAAACAGACAGGCAAACATCTTCAGAAAGTATGATGAATGTCTTATCTGTCTGCTTCTATTTATCTGCCAACCTGTATATTTATGAGAGAACCAAGTGAACAAAGCAGGACAATCAGGTAGTTTGGAGGTTTGGGGCAACGTCAAGAGCACCAAAATACTGCATTTTATTCATAAGATGCAGAGGCTAACACATGTGTGTCTATGACTTTCTATAAATGCATTTGTGGATCTTTATCTGTTTGCTTATTTGCATCAAGTTCCCTGGAGCACCAAGTGAAAGAAATAAAGAAAGGCAGCGTTCCTTCCACCAAACCGAAAGACAAAAGCAGAGACAGAGAACGAAGGAGAAGACACTCTCCTTCCACACCACTGGGAGTGTCTGAGAGATGCTGACAGCTCATTTCCATGAACTGTCTGACTGTGGGCAATATATATACTGGAGCGAGTGAAAGGAAGTAGGAGGCAGAGAAATATGGAGGTCCGTGTCGAGGTGAAGCCGAGTCGGAGATGAATAGAGGGAGTATGAAGGCGAAGCGAAAACAGAGAGGAGTACATAAAAAGATAGCTGAATCTTAAGGGCCATGAAAGGACAAAGACAGACAGCGAAGACAGAAGGAAAACAGGAAAGGGGAGCTGGAGCAAAAATACCCAAATCTAAATAAAAAGAGCCTCTGTGACCGGCAAGAGGACAAACAACAAAAATATGTATGTGTGACATTCTTGCTCTTGTACTAAGGAACTGCTGTGCAGGAGATGTTGAATTGCTGCCTAGCGTTTTGACATTTCATATAACTGAAAGAATAAACTGAAAAAGTTGTTTTTCAGCTTGTATGGCCTTTTTCACCATTGTGTTCCAAGGTATAACCTGAATGCCACACCCATCCAGAGATGTTGCATGGATTACAACTGCACTGCATCGGATAGAAGTATAGCCAATCAACCAATAATCTTCCATTTTGCTCGACACTATATGAAAAAACTGAATGTAAAACAGAAGTTGGAGCTGGCTTATCTCACCTCCGTGAATTAACCCGATGCAGATTTACTGATTGGGGCAAACAATCCAGACATCCAGGAAATGTCTTGGTTGCACCAGTAGCCAAAGGAGAAGTGCATTTCTTTTCTCAGAAATGAGAAAAGCTAAATTCTGGATAGTGTGGCCGAGTGGTCTAAGTCGCTGGATTTAGGCTCCAAATCCCATCACTGCCATTTGACATTGGTAGCCATGTGATAATGTTATGGCTTAGGGTGATTCTAAGTGCATGCTCATCTTACTGTACTGTAGTAAAGTGTATGAGGTGTGGCAAATTGCATATTCATTGATTGATTAATTGTTTGTTTGAGTCATTGGCCATCAAAGGAAGCTAGGCTAACTGAGCTGTCAGTCTCTCTGGAGGTATGGGTTCAAACTTTTGACGTGGGGCTACCTAACCGAGTCGTCCGAAGTACTAGACACTTTTTGCAGCTGTAGCAGTTGACAATTTAATTTTTTTGCACAGATCAAGACCGACCCAGAGAAAATGCAGCACATTGAGGAGACTGAATCAGACAACACCTGTGCAAACCCCAAGAAGAGATATAGTGAGCAGAGGAGAGCAGCAGAAGTATGTTGCGCCCATAACCCAGAGATCAATGGGAGATCAAACCATCCTCCGTTAACTGTAAATGCACTAGTTGCACAGCAGACATTTTGGCTTGACAGAGCAGGACAGGTGGACTCAATAACAGCAATCACAGCTCAGTTCCAATAACAGTGACAGTGAACCAGCATGAACAACAGAAGAACCTCCCCTAACTGGAGTGCAACAATCATTAATACACTTGTGAGTTTTCTGGTATGACATGTCAAAATGTCTGCTGTACATCTAGTCCATTGTCTCATTTAATCACTTTGGCTTGTCCCTTTCAAACCAGCACCCACTGTGTGACCAGGTAAGCCAACCCTCTAGCCTTGCAGGTCAGCCAATAGGGAGATTGTCACTGCTGTCACAATGTTAAGACTGCTGTCTTCTCAGATGACTAAGCATCCATTGCCACAAAAGTCTAAACTGAATGTCTTCTCTATTTAGCACTAAAGAGCAAACCATATCGTGTTCTTAAGTAGGTGATTCAAATAATGCTGCTGTACAACCCATGACAACTCCAAGGATCCATCTTCTTTATTATCCATAATGACACTGCCATGCTCTCAGATAATAAGCAGTGTGCCTTTCTCATTTTCTGACTGTATCCAAAATTGCCCAAGATGTCAAAGAAAAATGTGCAAATTTGTGCTTGATCCTTCACGATTTTATAAGACATATTTTAATGCTCCCATAGAGAAATCTGTTCTGGACTCTGTCCGGCAATTCCACAGAAGATAAAATCATTCATAAATCATGCATAAAAGAAAGACGTCAGAATCTCAACAGGAAACATGACAGTTTGCAATAGTTTTCATATAAATCAGCACATAGCTTCCAAGTATATGCACATACACACCTTCTGACAATGGCAACCTATTGTGCAACAAAAAAATAAGTAAATATATAATGAGAAGGGCACACACATCCCTATACGTAATGGGATGGATGCCGGATCACAAAAAATACTTGAGTGGAGGGAAAGACCAATTGCGCAAACCCCATGGCCAGCATCCTATATTACCTTTTATTGTTGAGAAGCTTGATTGACAGTAATGAGTTGAGCCTGCTCTGGGGGACCCTGAATCTTCTACCAGAGTTAAGAGCTGGAACTCTGAGTGAAGAATATGAGTAGGTCAGACACTATTTTCTGTGCCTGACTGATAACAGACTGCTTACAGACTGTTTGGAAGGATGAGTCCATTTTTATCCCCCCATAATTATGTGATCATGCGATCACTGTCTGCTGAAGGAACTCTGTAATTCACAATTTTTGAAAAGCCTTTACAGCTGACTTCTCACTCTTCTCAACAGGGGCCACAAGTGATCAACAGCTGCTTCAGTTTGAGATCTTGTTTCAGCTTTGGGCAATGTATGTGGGGGTCATGTTAATGTTGACAGAACTTTGCAAATCTCTGCTGGTTGCATCTGGTAGTTGCTGTAGCATTGCAGTAGGTGCTTCACCATCCATTGCCTGGCAGGGATCTGCATTCTGCTGAGTGACCTCTTCTATGTTTAAGTGTGTTATAATCTTTAAATGCTGTATGCAAAAGTACAGATAAGTAAGGTACTTGTATTTCAGTATTTTTGGCAACACAGTTTGAAAGGAAACATAATCCCCAGTTCCTCCACTGGAGGCAGAAGATGACCTACAGTTACAGTTACAGGCTGTGGTTGTTTTTTTTGTGACTGTATGAGTAGGAAGCAGTGATATAAATTTCCTTGGCAAGTGAAGGTCACTCAAAATGGAATCTGTCTGCATTAACTGGTTGTGTTTTGTTGGTGTGAAAAGTAACATCATTTAGAGGACATACTTGTACACACAGCTACAAAACTTTCTTGTATCTGAATAAATCATTGGTTTGAGCTCTGCGGAAGGAGCCTTTTTCAGTTTTTAAGCTGTGCTAGGCAGGATTTTTATGAAGTACATACTTCTTGTCCACTTAAATCATAAAGCAGGCCATCATCCTCAAGACACCATCGATCCTCCTCCATGTGCTCAGATTTATATTATTATTTTTGGGTGCTGGATATGGCCTGTGGCTTAAAATTTTCTCTCAGTGCATGAACACTTGTCTAAAAAATGGACCCGCAAAAATGGTTGGAGTTATTTTACTCAAGTCAGGTTACAGGTCACTTACAATGTATTTTGATGTTATATTGTCTGACATGACATTTAACAACCTGAATGTGACCTGAAAACAAATCTAAAGTTTTGCGGTTTGCAGCAAGTCATTCTAAACCCCCCAGGCCAGCACCCAAATGACAAATTCCAGGCTCATTAGAATATAGTGCCACAAACTGCAGCTAATGTTGGGCCCTGTCTGTTTAAAAAAAGAATGAATTATTAATTTAAGCCAAGTTATGTCAAGACGGCAGTTGATTCATGAAACGACAGGTCACTCTCAGTGGCACACTGATCACAATCACTATGTCAATTAGTCAGTCATGCTGTCAGTTAAATTATCTTCACAGTGACTAATGTATCAATGTCTATGTATCGTTCTTTTCTGGTCTGTCTGCTTGCCTTAAATTGTGTCTGATGATAGATCACCAGCAGCCTCTGTCTCCTCAAGTTAGGAAATAACTGAAGTTTAGAGAAGGCGTTGCATCGATGCATACATATTGGCTGCAAATTGCTGCTGGGGATGGGGGCGATTTCCCCCATTTGTATTCCACCTGTTTTCATCTTTTTTTTTTCCTTCTTGGTGGGGGTACATGTTATCCCTGCTTCTGATCAAACTGAAGAAATTAAATGCAGTAGATGTTTCTCGCCAGTAGATAGTGCAAGCTGATAAGCCATAATGGCTATTTTAAAAAAAGATGAAATGGCTCCTTCTGAGCGGACTAAGGTGCAAGTAACTCTCATATGTTACAGTAGTGATGATGTCTGTGCCTCATGCTATGAATGAAATAATAAGTCCTTTTATTAAAAATCATAATAAAGTGCTGCAGGAATAAGAAACCCATAGTTTGTTTGCATATTAGCACTTCTGCTTCCCTCATCTCGAAGACAATGAGTTTTTTGAATGGGTTTTTGGTTAGATGCCTGAAATAAGGCTAAAGACATTTTCATGTTGTGTTCTACAACATTAAGATACGTCAGTAAATACCCCACTTAGAATATTGAAGCTTTGATGTGTCTTAAAATGGTGGTTGCTAACAAGTGGCTAAATGAGACTATAGAGGTGGTTGGAGATATTAAACGTCATCATGCTGAACACTGAACTACCTAGTCGTGGTGACACTGAGTTATGCAACCATGGTGTAGTTTTTGTATAGCCTAACTTTAGCTTTTAACTTCTGGCTATTGCATTTACGCTTCAAAAATGTATTTGTGAAGATTATCTTGCTGAACAAAACATTTACACTTCGTAATCTTTTGTTAGCCACAGAACTCATTTTCTGTACAAATCCAAAATCTAATGGAAAATTCCTGCTTTTTGTAGAGGGAACCAGAGCAATGCTAACTTCCGGGTTGGCTTAAAAATATGTCACCCCTGCAGCAACTCTGTGCCTAGATTATTGATAGATTGCTAGATATTTAAAGTGAATATTGGTATGAAACAGCAACAAAGCATTACAGCATCTTTTGTGCATCTATCTGTTTCTATTACATGATCATTTTGTGTTCTTCAAAAAAAAATCTTAGGTCCTGTATTAACCCGTTTAATCCCACCGGCAACAATTGTTGCTGCAACAATTGTTGCAGAGTATAAAACCTATATTTTCACTAACATAACCAACATGAAATGAAAAAATTCATACATAGTATGTGTTAGGGAGGTCTAAGGAGTGAAATGCATGCACTTATTTTGCAAGGAAAAATTTGGGATTAAACGGGTTAACATATATAATTTCAACATTTTACTGTTGAACAGTGGATAATGAGTACAAGTTTGGTCAAAGTCTTTGGAATGAAATACTGCTTTAATCCACAGTCAAACTGCATACTTTGAATTACTGAATGTAGTTTTAAAGAAGTTTGAATTTTTCAGGTGTATCTTAATATAATACTCAAATGCACTGAGCACTTTTGCTACAGGATTCTGTTGACTCACTTTGAAATGACATCTTTGTCAAATGCATTTCTATAGGCTTTCCCAGCAATCTAGTTTAAATTGTATATATATATATATTTACATACATACATATATTTTTTTTTTCTTTAACAACCTAGGATGTGAATTGTTGAAGATGACAGCTTCTTTTAAAAACTTTAAAGGTACACTCCTTGATTTTGTTAGTATCCAATAACTTTTTAGTCCACTGTTGATATTTTGAAACTAAACTGTGAAATGTGCTGAGTTCACAAGTAGTTTGTATTTTAAATCAACCATATTTGTGCAGCTTATGAATTCTTAGATGGTGGAAATGTGGGAGAGGCCTGTGAAAACATCTCTTTCCTCCTTCTATTCTAGCATCTTGCATTGGATGCTGTAGAGGATATTGTTGTTTTTAAAGGAGCCAGACTTAACTGGAATGACTTTGATGACAAGACGCCTGCTGCAGTGAGTCAGCAAATGCTTTGTATAAGGTTTTGAATATTTAGGCTTGTCAGTGTAACTTCTTTTCAAAATTCGATCGATCAGCTGCACAATGTGTCCCCGCTATACCTGTTTATTCCCAGGAAAGAACCCACTCACTACAGTAAATGTTCTTGAAGCTTTGACTTACAGCTACAAACAAAGCAATCTATTTGCATGAAACTTTATTCTTGACCTTGGAAATAATTTGACAAAACAACCCCACTCGAAGTTCCACTTACAACGTTTTTTTTTTGCTGGCCTCTTAACTGTGCCATATAGTCTTCATATGTGAACGGTGTTTGGCCAGTTGGCATGGAAACTGATCTGCTGACATACAAGCCAAGTTACGATTTCCTCCATAGGACCAGTGTCAAGACAAAGAGGCCTTGGGATTTCTGTCTCAGTGTCAAACACCACTATGACCTGAAAATGACCTGAAACATGGACGTTCCATCTAGCAGCTTTATTGGACATGTTTGGTATGTCTGAGCCACCAGAGCCAGTGGACAGTGACAGGATGTTTTTTTTTTTCTTCTGTGTCAGATTGATGAACTGAAGTGAGCTGAAGTGAACTGCTGGGCTGATTTAGACTGAGAGAGTCACTGATGGTTCTGTCATAACTGACCATTAGGGACGGTGAGGGGAGGGTGGCTGTGTCATTCGTATGTTGGTTCGTGGGGCTTATATAGTGTTGGAGAACCATGGGTCCGGCATGTCATCAAGCCGTGTTTCAGGTCCACCCAAAAAATGCTGACACAGAAATTGTGAACAACAGTTCTTGCTACATCATGCTTAGTCTTTTCAGCAACTACTTTCTAGCATGTAGAGTACAATGTGTTTAGAAGAAAAACTCAGAATTCCCTTTACACAGACTTAAAGTTTTTAATACAACTGTTTCCAGTGTGACTAACAAAAGGGACAGCCTTCCATCTAATACAAAAATGAGCTAAGAGAGCAACCATCGGCCTTACAGTGAATATATAAAATACATACAGTCAATTCAAATATACCTCTACACGCTAATAAATAAATATAAAACCAGGGAGAACTAGAGGTTGTGCCACAACCATTAAATCTCACTCAATCAAAAGCCAAGTGAGAGTCACTGCTGTCTGCAGCTACAGAACACTTTCTGAAAGCCTGCGGTGAGAAGTTGTTTTCTCTGTAGCTCATAAAGGCTGCAGGGAATACCTGGAGGGACTGTCACACAGACACACAGACACACAACCACACACACACAGAGTCTGATACAGATATACATAGACATGTAGATGCACATCCACCCTCACATATAGAATAAACAAATTCACATACACATACACAATAAGGATACATGAGTACACATAAGCAACAAAATCAAATATTCCCACAACAAACACACACGCAATAAAGTAGAGGAATTTAGTAAACATGTAAATGTTTGATTTTAATATCCCATCTGTAAATGTAACCAAGGTTTAATACTCAGCTCACACAGATTGCATATGAAGGAACAAAAAACAAGGCACGCGCATACATACATGCACACAGATGGAAAAATAAGCCTTCATAAATGAATGCAGAGTCACACAGTTACAAACGGACAAAAACGTGACTAACTCGTATCTGCTCGGTGACCTCACATGCTCCTCCTTGCTCCCTCAACCACAACACGTTGACTAACCTGACCTTTGTTAATGTCGTGTCTGCCCTCCCGGGCCACCTCTGATTGGCTAATATCCTCCCTGCTACGCTCCGATAGATTGAAATTTTAAAGATAATCTGACTGTGTCTTTCTGGAGATGAGGATAGAGATGTAAGGAGGTGGAAGACAGGAGAGACATGAGGTGATTGATTGATACATGGATGGTTCGATGATGAGAAGGTGAAAGAGGTGACTGTTTGGCAGTGTCAACACATACACATGTGGCACACACACACACACACACAGGTACACACAACAGCGCTGATGTTCACCCTCAAGGTGTTTGTGGACATTATGCACATAAACAAACGCTCTATGCATGCCGGAGTGATTGGTGTGTGTGTGTATGTCTTTGTGTGTGTAGCAGTGTTGATTTTGTGTTTCTGTGATTCATGAGCTACTATTGTGGAACAGCATCACAGCAGTATCCCTATTTGGTGCTAATCTCATCTATCCATCTCTCTTTCATGATCTCTTACACACACACACACACACGCACAGACACACACACACAGCACATACTGTACACAGATTTTCCATGTGTGTCAGTATCTGTCTTTCTTTTCTACCTTTCTCAACACTCATTCCAGATGAAAACTAAAACATGAATAGAACAAAAGCAGATGTTGGCCAATTACTTACTGAAATTGATATCAGTAAAACAGTAGCTTAAAGGTCTGCTTGAGAAACAAGGCAGATCCACGATCATGAAAACCTCTTTTTAACCACTGTTGGTAGGGTAATTTGTCCTTTTTATTTCCTTGCAGTCAGGCTTTCAACTGTTACTATTAACATGCTGCAACATTTCAAGATCCAAACACAACACCATGCTGACATTTGATTGCTAACATTCGTGTTGTAGAGAGCAGTTTGCTTGAGTAATGTCACCATGTCTCCATGTTGAAATCCTTCTGCATTACTGCCCACTGCAGAACAGTGCAGCGTTAAATTTACTGTAGAAAGGTGGCTCAGATCTGTTGGGTCTTCCTCACCACAGTTGCCTGAATATTTGCTCTTCGTGGGAACAACTGAGTTCATAAAGAGAACGTACATCTGAGATCTACATCTGATCTCTCTGAATAGAACTGAATTGAATCAAATCAAACTGCCCTGGTGTCCTCTCTGGGGTTTCTCAGTTTGGTGTCTCACCACTTTTGTATTTCTGATTTAGCTTAGCCCACACAAAGTGTATGAAGTGTGTCTTTAGTTTGTTTGATTGTGTGTATTTTAAATAAAGGACAAAGCCTCTGGGTCTGAAAAGTGAAGCCAAAGCGCAAGTGCCTTAAACATGCGTTATTTCTAATGGCCAGCAGGGGCATTTCCTGTGACTGCTTCACAATAAAAGCCACCCTGAGTTTTCCCTTAATATCATTTTTTTAGCTGATTCAAGTTGTTTCCATGGAATGACATTGTCCTTTCAAATGAAAAGGTCCATTGGTGACTGAAAAAAAGTCATGCTGTTGTTCCTGGTTCAGACTATTCCACTGACAGAGTTGGGTCTTTTTATCTGTAGTTTTCATCACATACTGCCACAAGAATAATGGAACAGTGTCCCTTTGGAACAATGTTAATGGAACAATGGTGCCCAATCCTTAAGGTGCTTTTATTTGTATGGGTTTTACATCAATGCTACTGAGGTGACTCAGGAAGTTCCAGAGTCTTCCAAAGTCACCCACAGTGCTACTATGGAGTCTCAGCTGGGAAATGCACACACCAGCCTTTCACAGCCTGCCAAAACACAAGGTACACTTTGCTGTAAGCCCTTGGATATAATCATACTCAAAGTCAAAGCCAACATCAACCAAGTACAGCCACGCAGCACATCTTTGCATTGCACATGAAATGTAGTGGAGGATTTACCCTATTAAATCCTTCAAATGATTCACAGACTTTTGAAGGAAGCACACAGCAATTTTTCAAACTCTTCTATGCAAAGAAAGCTGAATTCATCCTGTCGTCTGCTTCAAAAATGTACCCACCATTATTTCTCACACTCTGCAGTCGATGGAACGTTTCTTTTTCAGCACAATGAAGCCAGAATCTTTGGCTCAGCCTCAGTCCATCTGTCTATATTTCTAATTATCCATCTCAAACAGTATCTCACATGGGGCTGGTCAGACTTTCACAAACCTTGATGAAGCAGAATTTGTGCTTCTTTTTTTCTCTTGAAGCTTGAATACAAGCCTGACAGCCTTGTCGACTCTGAATTAGCTATGTTAGTGCATACCATTAGAGGGCATCATGTTCTGTCCACTGCGAGGGCATCCCAAAAGGCATTTTATTATGTTTTGTCTACTGAGAGGGTATCTCAGAGGACATTTATTATGTTTTGTCCATTAAAAAGGGCACTTTGGAGGGCACTTTACCACATTTTGTCCACGGCGCCCCCCTTACCAGTCCATCAGTGAACATAACCATTGCAGATACTGTAGACATTAGGCTTAGTAGCCCTCACATGGTTAATGTTATGAAACAGTTGCAGTTTAGTTAGGTTTAGGCACCAAAAGTACTTGATAGTATAAAACCCTTATTCTGATTTTCATACTATTTAGCTGAAGGCAATAAAGTGTTCAAGGGTATAGTTACAGACTGTTGCAGTGTAATAGCATAGACATCCTCTGTAAAAAGGAATCAAACTGTCACAAAATATCCAAAAACAATCCTGCAACATAAAGAACCTTTGCATCATCCATCCATATGCTCACCATGTTCCAACATATCTGTCAAAACATGGATAAATTCCAGCTTCCAACGCACTGCTCTTGCCCCATCCTGTGAAGCTTGTGTGCAGATGCGTGTCGGGGTCTGCACACATTAGAACACCCACCTTCTGCTTTTAGAATGGTCAAGACAGCTCTGTACTGGCTCACTCACTGAGTATCTTGACAAAATCATCTTGCTCTTGTGTATTCATATTGTTGATTTCTGATTGAGGCTTTCAGTTTTTGTTTTATAAAGATTTTTGTGTATTTATTTTTTTCTGGGACATGATAGCAAGCCATTAAAGGGAACATACCTCAAACCTAAATGACAGGACAGGTGGCCAATGACTTTCAAAACAACTGACCGTTTCAAGAGTACCAGCAAAAGGAGAACTGGACCCTCGTCATCACATGGTTAACGTTATGAAACAGTTGCAGTTTGGATAGGTTTAGGCACCAAAAGTACATGATAGTATATTTAAAACCTTTATTCTGATTTTCATACTATTTAGCTGAAGACAGTAAAAGTCATCCTCTGAGTTTTTTTCATTAGTAGTTAGCACCACTGCCAAATAGGCTGACGCCTAGAAAAATCCCGAGCACAGCAAAATATAAAAAAAAAAAACAAGAGAGAGGCAGAGGGCAGGGTCTCTGCAGACACAGCAATCACCACACACCTCTAGTGGGTCACAGAGGATTGAAAAAGACAGAAATTTCCACACCTTGACATTGTAAGGTTCTATCCGTGTTCTGAGCAGGTTTGAGACATTGATCTTCGAAGTTGTTGCATTCCAAATAGCAAAACTGATATGTCTTTTTCATACATGACAATGACAGACACCCTAAATATATTCTAAATGTACAATATTAAAATTTCTATCAAATTTGCAAATGGAACAGGTCATCTGCAAATGGAACCTTTGTAGAGCTGTAAACGTACACATTCTTATGAACGGCAACAGTACAATGCAATTTCAGCCTTTTAAAAATAATTTTAGATCTTGCTGAGGACTTTATCTTGATTATTAGCTGCAGTTGTCCTACACTAGCCAGCTAACACTAGCTTCCTAAAGTTTTAATGTGAACTGCTACCAGCCACTGGCAGATAAAGGTTCAAAGTCTCCAGTCATCCAATAGTAATGCTAATATTTATTTTGTGTCTGAAATGTAACTGAAATCTCTGCGATGGAAATTTCCCCTCGACCTCTTTCTCCTGTTGCAGTCATCAGTCCCCTTGCCGTGGTGAGACTCTTTTTAAAGCCATTTTCATATCAGACTATTTCATCTTCATTTCAGGGACAGTACAACTCTGATGACATGGCATTAACAGCACTTGTTCTTCCCATTTCTTGGCTTTAGGAGTACCCTTAATTCCAGAGCTGACACTGTTAAAATGGTAGATTTTCCTTGATAGTTCCCTGACAGCAAGACTTTAATCTCCAAACTCATCAAGTTCTTTTTACTCTTTGATGCCATTTTCATGAATTAACACTTCCTGACATATGGGGCAGGAGGCATAGCCTTATATAGTGTATTGGGGGGTTGGGTAAATTTACAAGTCTCATACACTTGCACCCAAATACGTACAGGTGGATCATTTACACAGTTATCTGAATTTATGAGCTTGTGCTGAAACTGATATGGCACACCACAGTCCATCGTACAAAAAAAGTAAGAAGAAGTTAAGACAACAATACAAAAATGTCTGTTTTCTCATGTCTTCTCTTCACCTTTTCAATGTCAAAAAAGGTTGATTATAGAGGAGCTTTTATTGATCAGCTTGCTTCCGGGTTTTTCCATAATCTTATTTAACATGAGAGACTATAGAGTTGGAATTCAAATAGTCAAAATGGAATTCTAGTGTTAAATTGAAAGTGTCTGTAGTTCTGACCAGTGCTTCACCGTGCATGAGTCTGTAATGATGCACCCAGTGGTGAGGTCAGCAGAGTCAGAGAGGTTAATGTGAGGTCAACCCCCATTAAAATCACCTGCGGATCTGTTTTGGACAAGATGGCACAAGGTCAGTATGTTTGCCTTCTGCAACGCCACCTTTACCATCAAACATTCTTCTCACTCTCCCTGCAAGTGAATGGCAACCAGTGAATTTTAGCTGAAAGCAGTGTTACCTGCCTCCTACAGAGCCTCTGGCTTTGCCACGAGGAGGAACGAGGGCATTAGGAAGATAAAAAGAAAGATGGAGGGAAAGAGGCAGAGGAGGGATTGATGGAAAGGGAAGAAGTTAGGTTATTAATTTTAAGCATGAACATACACACATGCACACAGTCGTCATCTACCAAAGTGTTTGTTATTAAGCCCATAACGTAAACGTGTGTGTGTTTGTATTATTTTGTGAGCAGTAAAGTGGCGTGTGTATGCATGTGTGTGTACAGGCATCCATTGTTTCGGTGCTCCACAGCAGTTCCCCCATCTCAGCCACAGTTCACCTATCCATCTCTCCCTCTCTTTAATCTCACCCATGCATCTCTTCCTCTCTTTCTCTCTCTCTCTGTTCTTTTCTCTCTCTCGTCCTCAGTCATCCATCCAGAGCTGAGGGTAGCCATTTCGGCTCAGGCTGATCACCACATTTCATCACAACACATGAGCTAGGAAGGAAATTACTATCACTCACAGTCTGTGTGTGTGAGTGAGTGTGAGAGAGGGGAAGAACTGCATGTGTGTGTCCATAGGTTGAAGTTACGTTGAGGCTGCCTGATGGCTTTAGTGATAATAAAGGATGATTAATGCTTGCAAAAGTTAAAAGTTATATTCTTATTTTTTAAACCAAAAATAACATTAATATATTTTAAATGTGGTATTTTGTATGTTGGTTCCATATAAAACATTATGGCAGGTGCTATTAGCACCCAGTGGGCAACAATGCTATTTGCACCCAGGGTGGAAGAGCCAATGTGGCTATTTACACCATAGCCCACAGCCCATAATAATGCTATGGTTGGTTGTCCATAACAATGCTATTTGCACCTGGGTGTAAATAGCCACACTGGCCATTTAGTCCCAAATGACAGACTAAAACCATGTTTTTTTTCCTAAACCTGACCAACTAGTTTTGTTTCCTAAAACTAATTCTGGTGTATGTGTGCATAGACTAGATGTTCAGACACATCTGTCGACAGCCTTGTCAAGTGTGGTTGCTGTGGAACAATATTAGCGGTCCCCTTTGTGAATTTTGGAAATGTTTGCCTAAATTTTCTCAGCCACCATCTTCTTTTCCATATCTCAACACGCACACTTGGATTACAACACTCTGTGAGGGACTTCATTCTCTGCTCAGGCAACCATTACTCCACTATACCTTTAGATGGCAAATAGTTGTTTGCTGACATCCAGTGAGGCTTAAGGTTATACGTGTCATATACGCCTTTATGTACACACCTTATCAAACATCTGATCTGTGCTTAACAATGCTGAGCCTTGCTGTACTTTCCTTTGATCTCATTTGGATTACTGTGTAGTCAGTGCTTTTTTAAAGAGTAGGAGCAACTAACTTTTCTCCGTCATCAAGTCAGAACTTGGGTCTTGTGTTTATGCATGAAGCAGGGGATTGCAGTTGGTTTATTTAAGTATCAGCTATTCATTTGGATCATTATTTTGTATAAACAAGTAATGGATCCTCCTGAATCTCATGTTTAATAACACTGTCTTTCTACCTGTATTCAATCCTGGACCAGTCGACTGCATTTAAGCAGAAAATCACTTGTGACTGTGAACATGGTAAAAGCTTGTCTTCAGTCCCTGAGATCTTTAGCAGCAGCACCAAGGCGTTAAATAGAGGAGTTACAGTAGCACCAGAAGCATTAACAGCGCGTCATTCTCTCTCCAGCCCTCCGTCCCTGCTGCAATCTCTTTCATTCAGCTCCTCCAACACGTTCCTCCTGTCAAAAGCGGACTCATGCCTCTTTTACTTGGTTATTGGAGAAGGTCCAGTGCCCTCCTCGAAGATTTCACATTTCTCTTTCCTTCTACATTTTCACCTATTGGAAGAGATCCAATGAACTCTGTGCTGATCTCGCTCTCACTCTTTTCCCCCTCCTCGCCCTCTCTCTCCCCCTCTCCCTCTCTCTGTCTGTCTGTCTTTGTGTGGTGCACCTCAGGTTTTTAAGATCGCAGGACTCGGAGGGTGATTTCATCCTTCACTGGGCCATGAAAGCTCTTTATAAGTACATCGCCACCGCCAGCGCATTAATCGCCTCGGCCATATTGATTTGACTGTTCTGTTGTGCAAGCCAGCATATGGAAGATAGGGGAGAGAGAGAAAGGAAGGGAGGAAAAGGGGAAGGAGACCAGGGGTGCTGGAGAGGGAGAAAGGTTGGGGAAGGAAACAGAGAGAGCATTAGGATCTAGTAATTAGACTTATTTAATGAGGTGACTTGAAATTCAGGGTGGAAGGAATTAATATATGCATGTGAGTTTGGTTTCCCGTAAGTCTGGAGTAAAGAAGGCCATGTGCAGCACAAATGCATTTATCAAAGAAGACCATTTCACTGCAGCAAGAGATGCAGTGCAGAAAGTGAAATGACATGCCGAGTTGTGTTGCAATGATAACATTTTATCAATGTCAGAAATCAGGAGATGCAAAGATAGCTGGCAACGTTATTAAGGTGTGTTCAAACAGAATGCTAAGCAGATTTGAGCAGCTGAGTGATTCCAGACAAAGTCAATGGAAAGAATTTGCTTTAGGCACCAAAAACTGAATTACTGAAGATTAGACTGGTCTTCATTAATAAATTTAGATATGAAATTAATAAATAAGTATTGTTATGTATTTTGTCAAAGAAGAAGAATGTGTGCAATAAAAAATATATATCTCTAGTTCTGCTACACTGATTTTTATACTTCATAAAAAAAAAAAAAGTCCAACAAGTTATACAAGTGCAATGTTTAATTGCTGGAGTACTTTTATAAGCACCACACACTATGATTTTCAATAGTCAACACCAACTGTGCTACATATATTCATTTTAAAATTTAGTACAACCGACCTTACCTACGCCCCACCCCTTTTTGCAATGTGCTCCAATAGCAGTTAAGCAGCTAACGCTTAGTGGATTGCACTAGCTAGTTGCCAAGGGGCCTTCACATGAAAGGAATCTGTCCCTGGCTCACCGTGAGGTAGGGCACGGACATGTACAAACGCAACGCTATACATCATGCCAGCCCAGTATACAAATGGCTAAGCTAACTTTAGCAGTGGATTTAGCTTAGCTCATAAACAATATGATTTACAAATAGTCTGATCTGACTGTTCATATTTCACCATTCATTATTTTTACTGGTGAGATCGTGAAATGCTTTTAATGTTGTGTTATAGAGTTTGGGGAACTCTGAAACACTTTTCTTCCATCACTCTTGGTCATGTCTAAAAGGGAACCCTTGATTTGTGAAAGTCTCACAAGATTTGTATGACTTGCTTCTTCATTGTGGTGTTGAACTAATGTTAAAATTATCATTCACACGGCAGCTCTCGCAAGTGTGGGTTTCCCTTCAAGACTCGCCCATCAGTCTTTCCCTCCTCCTCCTTTAGCTATCAGATGTAACTAGCTAGCCATGATTTATGTAGATTCCCTAGTTAGTTAGCTAGTATTTTGCTAACATTAGCCAACTTAACATGTGACCATATGTCACTTTTACAGGCCCCCAAACATTATTTAATCTTTCCAGCTGTTATGGCAACAGCAACAACAGGCTGTGCCCACATCTTAAAGAGACCTGCTCCACCTCAACATCCTCGATCAAGGTGTTGCACTTGATGGGTGGAATATGCATGAGCATGAAAATATGATATGATATGTAGTTTGATGTTGGAAGAGATTTTTGATAAAGGAAAGGAGGAAATGGAGCAGCAAAAGTGTAACTCCCTTTAATATATTGATAATAAGACTTTGCAGGTATATTGTTTTATTGTCTTTTAGCTGGTCAAAGTTCACAAGTAGCTCTTCCTGCAGAGATGACCCAAGTTCGTTACTCCTCTCTTCCTCTCATTTTGGGAAGAAAAGAAGTCCTTTTTCTTTCACTGATACAGAAAATGGGATTTTTCCAAAGTGGGGTTATGGCTAATGGGAAAGGGATTATGGTTAAGATGTCATTCGTTGCTGTGCTTGAGAAAGAAGGAGAAACGTTGGTTTGATTTCTAAGGGAGGCATAATCTTGGGATTGACCTTATTATTTAGTTTTATGCTTTGATCTAACTGGAATGGAAAAAAAGAGATTTTAGAGAGAGAGACAACATGATTAGATAATCATGGCTGTGAGAAAGGAGCTGATCTAGCTTGAGATTTCAGTCTTTTCTTTACAGAGGCCATTTCCACCCCCCCAACTCCCAAAACGTCACTAATTGACATTTGTGGAGTTTTACTAGTTGCCGGCCGCTGACCTTGCACACTGTAAAGGCTCTGTTAAATGTATGAGTCAGTAAAAGAGCAACGAGGACAAAGCTGTTACCCTGATATTTTAGGATACTTCAAGAGGATCACAGTTCAGATATTGATTTCGGAAAGGAAGCTCCTACAACACTGTCTCACACTCAAAATGTCCTTGGAATTTTCTCACATGACCTTAATCATCCAGAATAATAAAACTGATAAACTTTCCAGTCAGTGCAATATTTTGTGAGAACCATTTTCTGCTCTCAGTTTATGCTAATTGGCCTAAAACAGCTCACATGTGTACATCACTCAATAGAAGGGCAAATGAGCAAACTGGTCAATAGAAATGATAGAATCTTTGCAGCACATTATCAGAGGGAGATTCAGCAGAGCGGAAATAAGAGTTCACAGTGGATACTTGTTCACAAAGACCACAACTCTTGCTGTCAAACGTACTCAGCTTTAAAATGCATTATTGTTAATCTGCCACATCAATTCAACAGCAGCTGTCTGAAAATCCATATTTCATAGAGCAGAAGGCTCAGAGAGCGGGAGTCAGAGATTTAGCTCTATTTTGCTGCGGTGGCATTAAAAAATGCTGAACTGTTCACTTACAGGGGAATCAGACTGAATGTAAGTTTTGAAATATGGTATTCCTTTACCCTTTACATGGACATTAGAGCTTCAACGACTCAACAGACGGTGTTTCCAGTAGCCAGAGGGAAGAGTTTGTACCATCAGCCTCCAAATGAGGAACAATGAAGCTGGAGACATAATCATGATTGGCTGCAGCATCAGTAAAACTTAAATGCTTCATAAGCAAAAGTCAGTCTCAGTTTTGAATGTCATTCCTGACATTACTGCAGTAGTGTATTTCTGTGTATTTTAAAGACAGCACACCTCCTGTTAGGTATTATTTTTCAAATTTCAGGTTCATTATTTATCAGATATAGTCATGGAATTTAGTAGTGGTTTAGTTTGGGTGTTAATTTTGTTGTTTGCTCAGGAGAGCAACCTATTTCAAATTCCTGTGGCTGTCAAGGCACCGCCACCAGCTATTGTCGGTCCTGCTGCTCCAGAGCAGCCGAGAGAAGCCATACACATCCAGTCTACCACAAGACAGTACAGGATGAGTATAAACCACAAGGAAAACCAGTGCTCCTTCTTCTAATGCCCTAGCAGGTGTTCATCCAAATAAGCTGCATTCCACTGGTGACCATGCCCAGATGGATTATGGAGGAACTTTAATTGCTAACATTAATGATTGTAGAGAGAGATACATTTGACACCCTTTAAACCAGAGACCAATAAAAAACAGTAAAGATGTTTTCAGACCAAACAGTTCTGGGGACTCTTTAAAGAGGAACTACCCCCTTGAGTTCCCGGAGAGCAACACATTTTCAGGGACTTTTTTCTGTTTGCATTCACACCATCAATAGGAGCCTTAAGGTGACGTAAGCCGGTTGGTGGTTGGTAGAGTAATGTCACTTCTGCACGCAAAACAAATGTTATGTAATGTAACGACTACTAAACAAGATGGAGGACAATGTGGTCAGAGTTGTGTGTTGTGGGTGTTATGATTCTAATGTTTTAAAGGGGACGTGTGACTTTAGATTATGCAGTTAGATTCGCTTTGGTTGTTGTGGTCATTTATTTTCTTGTAATCCTGTTTCAGTTTCTTGATCTTCTCTCTGCACTGCTTCACTGTGGACAGATGCTTGATGTAAAAAGTTGACAGGAAATGCTACTGAAGATGTTTATATCCCACTTTGATGAGTCAAAATGGTGTTGTATTTCCTCCATCGCATACACACTCAATATCGCCTGTACTTCACTGTTGAGCTGTTACAAGCCGTTGTTTACCATGCTAATGTTTAAACGAAGGTCTAAAAATGGCGGTTGCTGGTGCAGCATTGGCTCACGTGCTGACCAATCAATGTACACTCATGTCTATACCAGTCACCATGCACTTAACCGTGCAGTCACGTCACTCAAAGTTCCCCCAATGCTTGAAGGTACGCACTCAGAGGCAGGAGCTAAAAAGGTTCCTCTAAACTGTGTTCTTAGAACTACAGCTGTTCATAGATTTCTGCAGTGTGGAATCAATGAAAAAGGTTTTAGAACTATGGAAAAACTATGGAACCATGAGTTGACAAACTGGCTCCTACAGATTCCTCTACCCACTCTCACTCCGTTTGCATGTGGAGGCTCCGCCACATTGTGTGTTGTCCCAAACCAGTCAGCCTTCAGGCCAAGAAGGTTGTAAAGCCTTCCAGCAGGTTGGATGCATACAAGTACATGCACCCCTCAGGTACACCAACTCTGTTCTGTCCAGCATGGAGGAAACAACATGAAAGTTAGATCCATGTGAGGTGCGATTATTTCCAAGGATCAATAATAAGTTACTTGCACACGACGGAATGATGTGACAGAAAAATGTTCAACAAAACAGAGGTGGCCAAAGAAGTGGCTGAGTGAGTTTGTATTTATTTGATTAATCAATTTCTCTTTCACAAGCTCACTATGTCACGGATGTAATGAGTGTCATGTCATTGCCACTTACATCTTTGTCAGTGCTGTTTGTAAGATTATCGTTTCCACCACAGAAAGGCGAGGCTTCCCAAAGCTTTTACACCATCCCCCTTTTTAAGTGACCCTCCAAATCCTTGGTGTGACTCCACACCAAGTCTCATAGCATATTCAGGTGGTGTTGGAATAATGGAAAAATGACTTCCAACCACTCAGAAAGTCTGAGAAAATGTTGTCACACAGGTTGCTGAGTTGTTATTTGTTGATGTAATATGTGCAGAAATATGTTGAAGGACAGTAAATGTTTGGTTGATAACTTATTGCATAACAATTTTCATTATATGTAATTTGTAATATAGTATTAAGTTCGTAAACATTAGTTTCTGTCCACATAGAGACCTAGATTAATTAGAAATGTTATTTATTAGCATTAACCCTTATCACAAGTCCCCCTGCTCTACACTAGTACCCTCTACTATTAGTAGCATCCATGTTGTTTCCACTTTACGACTTAAAAGCCCATGAACACACCAAAGTCAAAATAGCAACCTCGTATCTCAGAAACTGGGACTCTGAGGAGCACATGAGTGCACTAACACTCATCATGGAGTGGGAGCGTGTAAGGGCTAGCTTATGGGAAGTTTGTCCATCAAACTAATGTCTTATATCTCAATGATTTTGACTCATTATCTCCTCAACAGAAGAGAGGAGGTTAAAATCTTGTGGAGAATGTCGGCACTGATCCCATTACCTCTCACATGCTAAATGAGCATGCTCCCATTTGAGCTAATTCCCCTGGTACACACAGCTACAGTGGCTGTGTGAGCAGTGCATGTGCGACGTGGAACCTCTTGATTTTCATTTCAACACACATATTAACATGAGCAGCACAGGCTCACGTGTCATATGCTTCATATAGAGATTGAGCATCATGCCTATTCTTTTCTCATGGCGCACATGAGTAGTTCTCAGCAAAAATAGAAAGTGGAAATGATCTATTTATAGTCATATTGACATCATACTGGCAACATGACGCCTTTCACTACAGTTACAGAGACTTGGCCCGAGTGTAGGGTTGCCAACCTCAAGGTAGAAAAATAAGGGACAACTTGACAGTGGCCCCATGCCCAGGGGACACAAATCAAAGTCTGGGGGTCCTTTGCTGAGAGATTTTGAGTGTCAGGCACTTCATTTCCTGCATTTATTTCCTGAGTTTTTATGCACAGTTTCAAAGGTCTCTGCTTCTCTCAAGATGAATGTAAAGAAAATAAAGAGTCAATAAGAATGAAAGTAGCAGTTGAATCAGTTACATTAGGGATTCAAACATCAGATCATAGATATTTGCAAAATAATTGGCCTGTCAAAATGATTCCACTCTGCGTCCTGTTCCCATGCGCTGCTCAGATCTGGTAGTCCTGTTGCTCTCCTCTGCTTCAGGTCAGACAGTCCACTGTATGAGACAGAAAATACTCTTAAATAAAGTATGGCAAACTGTACACTTTGCTTTGTACTGTATTTGGAGAGTGTCTTCCTTTATGCAGGCAAAGTTGAGCTACGGTCTCTGTAACCAGGGCAACAATGCTATTGAGTGATGGACAACTTGCCTGTCAATTTAGGTGTTATTATGTGACAAGTCTGTGAATTCTGTCTTCACTTCTATTCTCTGTGCTTCTCAGCTATGTCTGTTAAAAATCTGTTGGGTTCGTTGTGTCAAACTAAGTATGTGAAAAACATGTTTGCATTAGAGAGTTGGGTGTGCGCAAAAATACTGGACAAATCGTGTCCTGTACTGATTCAGTATGGGACAGGGCATTTGGTCTTCAATACAGGACAATCATTTATTATATGGGATGGGTGGCAACCCTACCTGAGTGTCATACATCACATGGAGATAAAAATTGAGTTAAGTATCATAACACCCTGGGTTGTCACCTTGAAAACCACATACTAAAGACGAAGTGGCTGCGTGGTTAAGGAACTGCATTAGGTGACAGTAAACAGTAAGGCCCTGCACAACCATCGTACCCACACTTCCATTTTTTTAAAATATATTTTTATTTATCTTCCATCATTTTATCTGAGTATCGAAATTCTCAGCCTGAATTACAAGTTCATTATTCATCAGTTATAGTCATAAAATCTAGTAGTGGTTTAGTTTGGTGGTAATTTTCATTGTTTGCTCAGAACAGCCATAACAATAAAAGGGTATGTACTCATGTCATTTTCCCACGAGAACATGCCCCCTCAATTAGACTGAGTGGCAAAACATCCTGTAACAAGGCAGCTTTAAGATAGGATAAAATAAGATAATCCTTTAAGTCCCACAAAAAAATGCAAAACTGGGAGTAAAATAAACAATTAGCTGTTTAAATAAGAGCAGAAACTGAAAAGGTCATCCATGGACAGGAATCATGTTTTCTGACATTTATACCTTATTTTGACATTGAGGAAATAGGCACACAAAGTCCTGAACACTTGGTCAGAACATTATTTCAAGGTGGGACTTGTTGTATAACTCTGGTAATACGTGAACATGTCTCTTACAGATAATTTTATTTTATTATGATATTGGAAAGACATGTTGTTTGCAATTATGTCTGCAGTGAGGATGCGTAACACTATATATGATTAAAGCTGAGTTACATGGAATATAAATGAAAGATGCAAATATTTCATGTATTAGTCATATTAGTCAATACGTATATAACTTGAGGTATGATTTTACCCCAAAATCCAGCACACCTGATAAAAAATGGCAACTGCAAATCTGCATATTCCTGCTTGGATTCCAAATGTTTCTGTCAGTTGCAGCGATCCCTTTGCTTCTCTTTTTTAAGCTTTTGGCAATCTGCAAAAAGAAAGTGTTGATTTCTTGTTTACCCAATATAACACATCACAATTTGCCTCTGGGGGGCTTTACAATCTGTACAGAGGAATCACAGATCACAGAGGGGTGATCCTCCTCCAGGACGGACAGACACACAATAGATGTTGCATGAACACAACCACAAAATCACATTAAATACAGAATTTGATGACAAAATTTCTGATACTAAAATTAAAAAAATATATGTAAAGAATGTGGATCCAGGAGGCGCTTGAACAACCTCAGGTGTCATTTGTTGGACCTGAGCCCTACAAGCTCTCCACCTTGAAGAGATTTGCCTCCAATGAGGAGGTTATGTTATCAGTGCCATTTGTTTTTTTGTCAGCAGGATTACGGAGAAACTACTGGCCCAATTTTTATGAATCTTGGTGGACTGGTGTGGCATGTGCCAAGGAAGAACTCTTAATCACAGGGCAGACACACAAATTTATTTTTCAATTTTATTAACATTGCCAGGGAGACATTTGGGCCTTAGTGGAGGTCTAAACTCTCCAAGTGGCCTTCCAGTGTCTCACAGTTTTTCACTCATTATCTCCTCAACAGAAGAGAGGAAATCAACAGTGGAACTACCTCATATGCAGGTAATGCAGCTGCATTAGTGCCCACGACTGATCAAGGCCTGCATGCCCAAGTCTCTCTGTACCTCCCACCTGAGGGCTTTGATCTTTATGTGACTTGCCACTACAATTTCAAAAGAGCACTACATATCCTGGCACTGTATCAACAAGGCACATTACTTTATTTAGCATAGCTGCACAGCAGTTATTTATAGTGCTTAATCAGTCAAGCCAGTTACTTCATGGTGTCACAAACTAGATGTCATTCTCCAAATAAATAACACTACAATAACATTAAATAAGTTTACATATCAGCATATGTTATTGACTCACACAATCTATGTTACTTTTTCTGAAAAGTTTAAATAAGAATTAATGGGCGATTTGATGTGTTATGGTGTGCTGTCACCAGTTAGTTTTCATATGTGTGAAGTACACTGAATATGTTTTCATCTTTTATGGTGCTGCAACACCTGATTTTGTCATGTGGGTTAATCTATCACTATCTGGGCCTTGCTATTGCTGTGCTATAACTCATCTTCTATATCATGGCAGTCTGTTTTCTTAGTAATCATTTTATTTCAATGTCTGTGCAGTGCACTTTGCTGTTGCTGGTTGTTTTAAAGATGCATGCTTTCACTTGTTTAATTCACTACTGATATTATGTTATATTACGTCTGATTGTGATGGACTGGGCCTGGTTTGATGATCTTGTATCGGGCCCTAGCACTGACTTGTTATGCCGTTGGAGGAAAGTTTTGTGGTGAATGCAGGCATAATTCCCCACTACTGTGCACATGCTAAGCAAACACTCCATTTGAGCTAATCCCCCTGTGAACCCTTGCATGGCATTCCAACAGAAGTTAAGCTTAACTTTTTTGCTTTGTATGATAACACACACCATGATCGCCTAAAAAACCCTTGCAAGAGAGACGAGGTGGCCGAGTGGTTAAGGCGATGGACTGCTAATCCATTGTGCTCTGCACGCGTGGGTTCGAATCCCATCCTCGTCGTAATCTGTTTATCTTTAATATGTCAGTAAGCTATCATGTTCTCACTAACATTCAATAGTTACTCAAATAAGTCACTGGTTAGCTGTTGTCCATGAGTTAAGCACAATTATGGCCCTGTGGCAAAACTTGCTGGATTATGCCAAACAATCAGTGGTGTTGGCTGCCAGAAACCAGGCTCAACTCAATAAGGGGTGGTTTAGGTCACCCAGAAACAGGACTGAATTCAGTTTTGGGGTGGACAGTCTGAGAGAAGTGCCCTCGCCTCCTCAGTGGCCAGCTGCTGTGTGGTTGAATCAATCTTTGATAGATTTTGTGATGTCCATAGAAATCCAAAGAAGGCAGGAAAGACAACCACTTTCACAAAGTGGTCCCTGATCCTGCAAGACTACCACAGGATACGACAGCTACTTGTAAATAATGTCATAGTTATGAGGGACTGTTGCCTGTAGTTGGTGGAGGTAAATCAGATCATTCTTAAGCAGTGGCACAACGGCCGAGTAAAGAGGTTAGATGACAGCCTCGTATCACAGGTAGTCAACTTGTTCCGTCAGACTCCTGTGGCTGCCAAGGTCCCACCACCAGCTACTGTCCAGCCTGCTGCCCCAGAGCAGCTAAGAGAGCAACCTAAGTCACACAAGGCAGTTCAGGACTAGTATAAATCAAAAGGAAAGCCAGTGCTACTTTTGACTCCCTTCAGAAGAGAGAGGAAGTAAGTAAATAAGCAATCTTACTAATGGGTCACAAGGTGACACAGATAGCTGACAACACCATCTGAGTTGATACACTGCATGTCAAGTTTGACCATTAAACTAATTTCTTATATCTCACTGATTTTCACTCATTATCTCCACAACAGAGGGAAGGAAGCTAAACTCTTGTGGAGAACGCAGGTATCAATTGCACTACCTCTTGCATGCTAAGCAAGTGGTTTACTATTTGAGCTTCCCTCCCCTCTGAGTGGGTTACACTGGCTGTGTGAGCAGTGCATGTGCAGCGCAGAACCTCTGCATAAGCATCTCGTCTCATGCACGTCAAATGCTTCATAAATACATTCGGCGTCTCACCTATTTTTTCCACATGAGATGCATGGTTCTCTGCGAAAATAGACAGTGAAAATGATCTGTTGACAATCGCATTGACATCATACCAACATGTATTTTCTCCACACTGTGTTCAATGCACGTGTCAGAAGTCCCTCTCCATTTTTAAAGATATTTTTTCTTTACTCTCTGTATTTCTGTCAATTGTAAGGTGTGTAGATCAGCTTAGATTGCAGCATAGCATAACTGAAAGACTGCTTGTTTTGTTTGCTGCCACAGATAAGAAAAAAAAGTTACTATGGCGTCTTCCTGCAGTCTCCACAGCAGAGTTGGTCTGGACTGTGAAAAGTTAGCTAGTTAGTACCTAGATTGTCTCCCAATGATGGTTCAGAGTCATGGTGGTAACATTCAATTACATTAATCACTGAATCAGGCTTCACGGGTAAAGTAACACGGTCACAGACACTGGACATTATGTGATGTGGTCTACAGCTATATTTTTCAGATCTAATGTCATGTTTCAGCTTGACTCTACTCACTCTTTTTTGGTTTTCCATTATCAAAAGTTGTGGACAGAGCCAGGTACCTGGTATTGTTTTTTTGGTATCACCTGGTCTGCAAGCTGAGCTGAGCTGATATTAGAGCAAAAAGACAGTAGACCACTGATTGGTCAGAGACTCGTCACTAGAATCGTCACTTAAGTGACAAGGAGCAATGACTCATGTCAATATCTGTGCTGTCATGTAGGGTTTCCTAAATTCTCCTGTTTTTTTAGTAGTCTCTACATTTTCTAAAATCAGTTTGTCTTCTTGCTGTAACAGCCATCCATACGATATCCTCCATTACTCCTGTGTTTGTGTCATGTTGAAGATAATATCGTAACAGTTTCATCTGGCATCTTCATGACAATCAGCTAAGAATCCCGCCTACATTGAGGGGGTGCTATCTGTAGTGGAAAACAAAATCAAGAAAAGTACCTGGTACCAAAAGTGAGTTGAGTTAAGTAGAGCCTACCATGCAGTAGAAACAAAGCTTAAATGTCTGACTTGTTAGCATGCTATCTTCTTTTCTTTCTTAGTTGTAATTTGCTGTTTGCATGTTCAATCTACAGCCAAGGCAAGAGAGTTTGTGAATTTGTTCAACATCACAGTGTTTGTATGCATCAAAAAAGTGATCTAGCAAACAGAAAACATAAATGAAACACTGGTATATCAGACAAATCATTCTTTCTTTCTGTCATTTCTCAAGAGCAAAGCAGGGAGTATCTCCAAACACTGTCAATGTTTCACCATAATCCATCATACCCAGGGATACAATTAAGTTTTCATTGACAACAAATAGATTTCAGGTTTAGCTAGCTAATCTAAGATGTTCTATTTTATTGACGAGGCAGGAGATCAGGGGTCCGGAGGGGCCAGCTTTTAAACGTTTCTGCAAAGTCCTTCAGGACATTCCAGGAGAGTTACTGTAAGTATCACAGCTCACAGTGAATACTCTCTCAAAGACCACAACACTGCCGGCTGTGGAATTCAATAATGCTAACCTGTCACATCAATTCAGCATCAGCAAATCTATACTTTCCCACAACATCAGTTATGTCTGACAGAGCAGAGTGCGGCTGAGCCAGTAACTCCAAACCTGATGGAAAAGGGAGACTGTCGGAGCCTCACAGTGATGCTTCACTGGTTATATAGTCAGGATGAAAACAGAGAAAAATGCAAATTCTCAAACAATGAGAACTGAATTGAAGCAAAATACATTTTTCCTAGTAATATTTCTGGTAAATATCAGTGTCCTGGTGGGAAAAGATATACCGCTATGAGAAAATTGAAGGTTTCACCCACTGTTGCCTCACACTGCTGGTGGAAATGTGATGGTGTCACCCAAATCAGTACTTCCCTCCTCTTGTCAGCACAATAATAATAAAATGTGCACAGTAATTTCCGTGCCAATCTTGCCCGTCATTATCCAGATATACAAACAAATGATTGGAGGGAAACCATCTTGCTATGAGAGGTTCCAACATATGAGAACTCAGATTGCACTTTTGATTTCAACTACACACTTGTAGAGTTTCGTGACTGAAACTTGCACAGTTGTGACATTATCATGTTGACAAAAGTGTCCACAGACAGGCGAACACCTGGCAAAGCACTCAAAACACTCCCTGCTTCATACCCTTCTACACCCGGTGCCCTTGCTCGGAACATACCCATCTTTGAACTTGGCAGTTATTTTGATTTCAACAACACAAGCGTAAAGTTGGATGTTCCAACATATGAGAACTAAAGATTGCACCCATCTTCAAACTCAAACCTCAAAATACTTAAAACGGCTTCTGTGGTAGTTCCCGTGACAAAAGGTTTCTCAAGGACCACATTTTGCCTTGATGACAAACACAAAAATTCACAAAGTGAAAACATTTCTGCCCATGCTCTAGGGATTTAAAGTTTCCTTGGGTAATATTCAGCACCCCTTACTAGGCCCAAACCCTGACCTCCTTGTGAACAAACAGAATTTCACTAATTTGGCAACTAATATCACTTTATTACTACATTATTATTTAATACATATGAAAGGAAAACACTCAAATTTAAAAGTGTACTTACTGAGTGTATCTATAAATTATTTCCACACGAAAAGATTTTGCAGAACATTTTTTATGTGTTTTTTTCAAATTTCTCTGTTTCCATCAATCTTCTTAATGTAGTACTTCAAAATGCACATAAAAATCAATCATATCTTTCGTGGATGAACTCTCACACTCTCTTTTGTTACACTGACAAATACCGCTATATATCTATTGCAACTGTTTATCATGTTCAAAATGCATCCTCCAGAATATCAACTGCTATCACTGACAAAGTCTGAGTGTGATTTGCTTACAACTGAAACCTAATCTGGTTTTAACATACAAATTGTTATAGTAGATGGGTCCTCGGTAACCTTTGTATAAAATTCAGCTCTATCTCTATCTCTGATTGTCACCCTGCTAGCTTAAACACTATCCAGTTTGTGGGGAACACCGTCCCTTCCCCAACACAGCTAAGACAGCAATGATACCAACCTGATGGAGCCCAGTTAGGACTGACTCCTGGTTGCTGCACCTCCACACTGCATCTGCTGTCTGGACATTGGCTGGATGTGTGTGTAGGTGGTCGTCAGCATGGCTGTGTGTGTGTGTGGCTGTGTGTTTATCTTCTCTCTCTCAGACACTGAGCCAACACAGTGCCTAAACCTGGCAGTGGATGCAGGCTCTGCTCTTTCCTCTGTGGATGGTGCCACCACATCGTGTTTCTCTCTGTCTCATAAATTAATTTTTTCTAAGCTCAATGTCACTGTCCATGTTACCGTGCATTTTTCTTTTCACCCTGGAACATACTGCAGGATACATCATCAAGAGGGGTTTTCTGGATTCTGTCTGACTTGGCCTGCCCCGCTTTTAACATTTTTTTTTCTTCACTGAGTTTTTCATTTGAGTATAATGCCGTAAATGTGGGTCTCTGAGGTACTGGACTAACATTGCTAGGATACATAAGCCTTTTATGTCTCCATTATGCTTTACTTTTTCTTTCTTTGGTTTAGTTTTCCTGTAATTTAGGTTGTTGAATGCCGTATTACATTTTATTCTAATGTGATTTAACTGTGATTAATTGTCAGTGATCATTAGTTGGCAATTGAGACTGAAATGTTTCAGAGTAACAAACTGTTACCTTGAATAAATTGTGGATTTCTCTGTGTTTGAACATTGTTGGAAACATTTGGTACAATTTAAGTACACAGTTGAACAAATAATATGTCTAGCATCGTCACATTTTCACAGGCAAATTCACAGTGAGTGGTACATTAGCCAGCTAAAAAGATCGGGAGGAGATTCTTATTTCATAATTGTACTTTAGACATTATATTCAAAAATAAATTCAAAATCAGCAAAATATGACAGTACCTTGTGGTAGTTGCTTTTATACCGTTGCACCATTATGTGCATGTGACACCTGTCGTTACATGTGAGAAAAGCAGATGTGGTTTAATACAATAGGTCATAAAAATTTTGGGGCAGCAAAACAAACTATGGGGGTTTTAATAAAGGAGTCATTGGTCTTTTTCCAAAACTTTAACTTTAAAACTTCTTTGTCGTGTCTTGCTTTAACTATTGGCCACACTGCCCCCACAACTAATGGCAGTACTGCTTCATTTCATCTGCATTCAGAAAATCTGCAGAAATACAGACAAAATGAACACAGACAGCGGGCTTCAGTGTCAGTTGGATAAAAGACTATTCTTGTGTTAGAACCCTTCCTGGCAAAAGTCCATGTGACCTGATAAGAAAACCATCTCCATGCAGGGTTTTGACATTATGATTGCCTGCAGCTACTTTAAAGCTGCTTGCTGCCAAAATAGAAGCAAAGATTACTGTATGTTACTATAGAATTGAGAAAATTGTTGCGTGTGTTTGGGTTGAACTTGGACACTTGTTGCATCTCACATCCAATCAAAGCCTTGCTGAAATATCTGGAGATTGCAGGGAGGCGCACCTTCATTGCAGCAGTGAAATGAGTGCGGAGCAGTTTATAAGCTCACTATGTTACAATTCTATGAAAGTTGAAAGGGAATGAAAAGATTGGTGCGGTGAATACAAATGAGGCAGAGATCTGCTGGCTCGAGCTCAATGTGAGGTTATCTGGCTGGGCATGACCAAGCATGTTTTCTGGTGGAAATCACTTCTTGCTTTACATAACTGCTGGTCTAAAAGGCCAAACAGGAGCTGTGATAGTGAGGGCACTGTGTAAATGTCAGCCTACTCTACTGCATATCAATAACCTTTAACAATTGCATTTTGCAGTCTGCGTGTTAGTGCTACCTGGTTGGTAAAAAAAAAAAAGCAACAGATTTTCATATTCAATTTTGAATACTTTATGTGCACACAAATGTTTATTGGATCATTAACTCTTTAACTATTACTTAGATTGTTTGAGGTTTATGTGCTGATTTAGAAGGATCTAGTGGTACGCTTACCTTGCAAGGCAGCTGGATTTGCAGGATCATGAGACAATCCATCTTTCCAAGCTCCAAGCTATCTGTTTGTGTCTGCATCAGAGGTGGTGAGAGCCAGTCAGTATCCTCAAAGGGACTACTGGCAGCTGCGGGTGTGGTTTTAGGTGCACCTACAGTGAGAAACATCCATGGAAATGACTCATCTCAAACAGAAAATGGCGGCTTCTGAAGAGGTTAGCACAGATACTGTGACTGGGGAGTATTTCTTTACTGAAAGAAGAGCAAAGGAACGGCACTAAAGGCTTTAATCAAAGGAAAAGATATTTTCGCACTTCTTCCAGCTGGCTTTGGCTCTGGTATGGTGAGTTGATCTGATTGGTTAAAGCTGGCCCATGTTAGACATGACAGATGATTCATCCAATCACCTGTGTTCTTTTTGATGAAAGCGCTTGCCATTTTCCAAACAGTTTCTATGGACGTCTTCCCAGACGGTTCTGTGTAACAAACCATCAGTGTGTCAGGTTAACAGTATGCATCAAGTATCACAATATAAGCAGTGTTATGAGTCATTATGTCAAAAGCAAGAAATCAACAACTAATAAGGAATCAGATGACAAAGACTGAAGCTGACTGGATACAGCAGAAGTAAACTAAACAATTTCACTTCATCATACTGTAACACCTGCAGAGCAACAATCAGCACACACTGATGATATCTAACATAAAAAAGGATCTGAACGTGGATTTCTCCTTAAGATGCAGAACAAAAGCAGCAACACAGACAACTACTTGGCAGCCTCCTTCTGTCCATGACCCTGACTAGGTTAAAGAGAGGAGCAACAACAGTGAATCCACTGAACAAGCAGCCAAACTTCGTCTATTAGCAGCTCTGGTGTCTCCCGCCTTCCTGCACTGAAGCCAAATCGGAAATGTCTCTAGTTGCCTCTGCGTTCCTTAGCATAGTCATTAACCTTGCCACTGTGTCTACACACTCAAACACTCACAGGATGCTAACAACAAGGTCCTGTTGTTACTGACAGGCACTCACACACCTACCTGAGCATTTTATAGTCTGTGTAAAGGAAAAAAGGAGTTTTTCTTCTAAAAACTTTATACATGTTAGAAAACAATTGGTGAAAATGTGAAAAGATGGAGATCTATGTAGTACTGAATTGTGGAGTTGTGGAGTGGTACATTGTTGTTCACAATTTCTGTGTTCACGATTTTTTGGCCGGACATGAAATATGCCTCAGTTACATGCCAGACCAATGGTCCACCAAACACTACACATCTCCCCCTCCCTAACGGTCCGTTACTCTCTCAATCTAAATCAGCCCAGCAGTTCAATTCAGCTCACTTCAGTTACAACAACCCGACAAAGAAAAAGAAAAAAATACCACCCTGTCACTGTCCTCTGGCTCTGCTCAAACATGTCTGGACATAAAGCTGCTAGACAGACAAAAAGCTGCTAGACAGAGTTTCTATGTTTCAGGCCGTAGTGGTGTTTGACACTGGCTGCTTGATTCCACTAAGCACAGCACATCTGCATTTCAGCAGCGGAGCATTTTGCCCAACTGATTATGTTGACTTGCTCGGATTTTGTTGATTTGGTCCTCCCTCCTCCTTGATATACTCTTTGAGGTAAGTGCATTGCATGGTTAAATAGTTTATTTTGTGTCTGTTTTCATTATCATGAGTCTGGACGGGGTCTTTTATTTTGAAAACTGCCTGAATTCCGTCTACTTTTTCTGTGTCTGACTTCCTGCCCACTTGATCTGCTCTGTGCAGATTGATGCAGCATCCATCAAAAATAAACTTGGAGTGTATATGAAGTGGAGCAGAGAGCCGCTTCTGGGATGCACTAAGGTGCTGCTGGTGGAATCACAAGCGGTGTGTAAAATGGCAGCGATCAGTGCAGCAATCAGCACGGTGTAGCCGTACCTGGTGGAATCTAGCCGTGAGACAGTGGAGTGGACATGTCTCCAGTGTTTCAGAGCAGAGAGAAAAAGTTGTTTTTTTCTTGAATTTGACATCTCATTTTATATACCTTCAAATTTGGCTTGGCGGTTAATAAGATGTGTTCCTGTGGTGTAACAAACTCAGAACACACATTTATTGTTGCTTAACATCACACGGAGGCCTACTCACTCATGTGGAACATTCGCACACTTCGGAAGACCTTTGCTAGGTTCTTGGCCACTTTTCAATGCTCTTATTACCACAAACACACACACAGATGGCATTTGGTGAAAGAGATGTTGGCCTTTCCAACAACATATCTAATCCATGGAGACTGTCTAAACACAGAAAATACACTGCATTGTGCACACAAGCACACATTTATGTGTATTAACAATCACACAAATTTGCACACACGCAAACACATTATTATGCATTCACACAGTTTTGGACACAAAGACTGACGAAATGTCACTGGGTTTTGTAAGAAGAGTTTGTCCCATGACGAATGAAATATGCACATGCATGCACAAACTCACTCGTACTGTAAGGTCATTGAGTAATAGTGGAACAGACTTTTGGCCACAACCACATGCAGTAAGACCATGTGTGGCATTTTGCTAACATAGATTTTGGAGAATAATTGGACATACTTTATCTGTAGTCACGGCTAGTAGTACATGTCTGGCCTATATGTTTTTTATTCTCTGTAGGGAACATTAGTAGTTGCTCGAAATCTGTCTTTTTGATCACTAACCTTCTCCCCAGGCGCTTAAAAAAACCCTGCATGGACATTTTATGCTTCACGGCCTCGGTCGGCCTCCTCTGGCAGCATTTGTCGACTTTGTGTCATGTTTCACTGAGGGAACTTAAATAAAGTTCAGAACAGGGACAAGAGGCAAGAAAGAGAGGTGCCTCTTTGTGTTTTTTGCCTCATCAATGTGGAAAAGGCCACAGACTCACCTCACAGCAATATCCCTTTTGAGAGATGATATAGGATGAGCTGTTGTTTAAATTCAGAAAATTACAGCAACCTCCCCGCCCAACCATCCCCCATAAAATCAAGGTCACGATCAGTGCTGTCAGCCAGCTCATTTCAGATTTTATCAGCTGTATCATTTTGTGAGTTAGCCAAACTACAAAATGTAACTGTCTGCTATCACCTAGTAAATTGGCATTGCAAACCCAACTCAGCCAAGGATGTCAAAGAGTCAAAGAGACAAAATGCCTTTCTGTATTGTTTTGATATTTAAAAAGTTATTGAAGATTGCATATTTTTGCTGTTCAATAAGGCCAACAGTGACATGTCTGCTTGTCAGTAAACAATCCAGCTTTAGGCCTGGTTGGTTCCCAGAGGCCCCATTTTCACTTGTCATTTCAAGTGTCTCATATCCTGAGAAAATCCAGGTGAGATTTAGGACATGGCCCTCCCTCCAGTCCAGAGGGACGTGATGCAGTTTGGTGACTGCCAAAAACATCAGAAGAATAATAGCTTCTGCACTTTAGCAGTTTAGTTACAACATACGCAAGTGAATTGATTTATTAACTACAAGCAAAACAAAGTTTATATCATCCCTATGTGCTCTAACTCATGCTGCTCCATGTTCCATACAAATCATTAAGAGGTCGAACTGATCAGAGATCAGAAACATTTGTGTGCCTCATATTTTTGTGTAGAGATCTGTGCAGCTGTTGTTCCAGGAGGACAATGAGTAATTTTGGTGTAATTTTACTATAATTTTCATTACTGATGTAGTTACACTATGGGGAGAGGAAAGATTGCATATGAGTCTTAGGCTACATCCACACTACAATGTCTTTGTTTTAAAATGCATACGTTTTGCTTGGTTTTCACTTAGTGTCCACACTACTCCAGCATTTTAGGACACCTAAAACACAAATTTTGGGAAACGCTGCTGACACCATTTCATGGTGATTTTTTTTCCCCCATGTACTTTGGCCATATCCATTCTCATAATATTATTTACATTTTTTTAACTGCATCATTTGTTTTACCCTTTGGGTGGAGCAGTGACCCTCTAGAAAAGTACCAGTGGGTCCACTCAACCTCCTGTCTGGGCCAAACAATAGCTCAGAAAAGTTATTCACATTCATAAACATAGTTCTTGTCATACTACTCCTGATGGTGAGTGCACCAGCTGATGGCCCTATGGAATATTTAAACGTAACTTCCAAAAAGCAAAATAGCTCTCTGTAAATGAGGCATGCAAAAGCAGATGCTTCCACGCAGATGTGTTCTTGAAGATAATTACTATTTACATTTAGGCATTTGGCAGAAGCTTTTTCCCAGCGCGACCTACAGTAAGTGCAAAAGTGAAAGAGTGAAGATTCCTCAAGCATCAACTGTGTAAAGAGCCGAGTGCAATGAGCAGTGAGTGCTACATTAGTCAAGAAGGTTAAATAGGAACATCTATCCTGTCAGCAGTCTAAAAATATGGTGACAACAAGGACACAAGCCTTTGAAGCGTGTCTAGAGGGTGACGCAAGAAGTCAGGGTTGGGCAAAAGTCTTAAGGTCAGGGAGAAAGGTGGGATTAGAAGACATAGATTTTCAGTAAGTGGTGTAAAATAGACAGAGTGTACGGCCCTTATCAATGTAGGGAGAGCATTCCTCTGTGGTGCCAAGTGGGGTGAGAGCCATGACAGGGCACAGGGAGTAGAGGCTCAGTTGACTAGCAACACCCGAGTGCAGAAACCAGGCCAAAGTGCTGGGTTGAATCATGGCATTAAGATTGCCTTATAACTGCAGCAGTGTCTTGAAACATAGGCGAGCAGCCAGTGGAAAAAGCAATGAGAGGACATGACAGAATTATGGGAGGTTTAAGGCAAGCTTGGCTGCAGAATTCTGGATGAGCTGTAAGGGTCTAAAAATGGATGCAGGGAGGCCAACAAAGAGGAGGGAGTTACAAACTCAAGCTTGGAGAGAGGAGAGCTTTGGACCAGGAGCTGAGCAGACTTCTTGTTCAAGCAAGGTCTCCAATGTGTGCAGCGAAGAGTATAAAAAGAGGGCGGTGCAGTGGCAGAAATGTGGAGCTTGTTGTCACAGACAGTTTTTGGGTTGCAGTTTTGAGTAGCATTAAATGGAACAAACCTGTGGTGTCTTTCTAAGGAGAGCAGTTTCTCAGGACAGTAGTTGACTGAGACTAGCACCGGCACTGATGGGAGTTGTGCTGTCAAGGTAGCCCACACCACTTAGGCCTGTACTGGAGAAATATAATAATGAAGACATAGTGTTTCTGTTAGCTGCCATGTATGTGGCCTGTCCCTTTAGAACACTTAACAATGGCAAGGACCATTGTGCTGTTGAGTCTGTATTGCACTATTTGGAAAGTGTACACTCTTTGGCCTAGCTTGCGAATATTATGTGACACCCAGTTAAGCTGGATATATAGTACATACAGGTGAACTTGAGTAACAAAGCCAAATGATAATGTGGGTCAAAATGCCATACATGTAACAGGCTATTTTATTTAATGCACTGGAAGTATGCTATCAGTGAATAAACCAAAATAAATAAATGCCAAAACTACAAACAAAACAAACCCCCTTTTTAACCCAACACCAAACTACTACCAGTGCCACAGCAAACCTTAAATGATACCACCACAAACCAACAGGCGAACTCCAGTGCAGAGGCCAACACCAGCTTCAGCACTATAACAAGATAAAACTTTAGCTTAATCAAACTACAAAGAATCAACAAAGAGGGATTTAGTTTATACTAATCATCCCCTTAAGGAGATCAAGTGGACCCAGACATACAGGATCACTATAAGAGGTTTCCACTGTATATTTTTAGTGGATGGGAGCAGGACAGTAAAATTAAGTGAGGCCAGCGGAGAATACTGGCAACAGTAACCATTCAGTGTTACAATGTTTTAACTTTATAACATCCTCCACGATGAAGGGAGAGAACATGAACGACCTGAACAAGAAACTAATAATTCTGGTACAACATCTGGTGCAATGAGGGATGCACCAAGTTCAGTTTTCCTTTCACTATCCATGTTAGAAATGAATGAATGACCAGACATTTTAGAGGGAATTTAACATTAATTTTAAATTTGCGATGGAATATTAAGAGAAAGCTGCACTCACTACTAGAATAATTACATTATATAATATAAACACCAAATAATTTCATTTAATATACATATACATAACCATATAGTCATGAATTTCATTTTGCCATTCTGCTATTTTGTCAGACTGTATCGTAGTTTAGTTCATTTTTTGTTCGCCTGCTACCTTCTGCCTGAATCCATGTGAATGCAGCATTAGCTGTCTGTGTTTCATGGGTGGATGTGTGATGATGGCAGTCCGTCTACCTAACTGAAATCGCATCATGGAGTAATGTACTGAAGCACAGATTATCACAGGGAAGACTCAAATCACAGATATGATATTGGCCCTCTAGGTAGTCTACTGCCTGTGTGGCCATTGGAACTAGGGCTATAACAGTATGGGTTTTTCTTACTGTAGTTAAAATGTTTAAAATTCTCATCACACAGCAGTTTACCACAACTCGTTACATTATATTGGACACTGGTTAAGCAAAGGCAGAATGAGACTGAGAGTGATGGCACTGCTCATAGTGGAGCAGAAACTCAGTAAGTTGCCAATCAGTTAATAAATATTGCATAAATAAATATATCCATAATAAATAAATCCACAACGATAAATCCAACAGTGGATGTCAGTCATTTGTGAATATTTATCCAGAACATATTGAAAAAAGTTGGTAGCATGTTGTTAGCAAACAAACGAACAAACAAAACAGCAGGGATACTGATTTAGCCTTTTTTTTTTAAAAAAAGGTAACATTTCTCACTATGAGAACCTGGAGATGATCCTCATGTGGACTCTAGATTGTCCCTGAAACACAGTACAACAGTAAATGTATTCAAGCATAACTTGGTGCCAATAATTATAAAAAAAAAAAAAAAACCTGTTAAAAGTGTAGAAGCTGCAGCATCTGGTGTTACAAACATAAAGTCACAATGGAGACAAGCCAGCTCTGCTAAGCCACGGGTTAACAGTGTGTGTGAGTCCCTGGTTGACGCAGTCCCCCAGTAAATTATTTTACCATCTGGATGACTGGCTAAAATTACGGACAACCTTTTCATCCCTGGTGGTGACGCTGCTGATGTCCAGAGAGAGTTAGAGAATCATTCAGGCTAGAAAAGTCTGAAATGTTTGGGAATCTAAGAATATCTATCTGTCTAACCCACGTTATAAATAGATGAGAAAATTTGCAATCTAGCACATAATGCAAGAACAGCTTAAGTGTATGTGTTCACCAAGCTGTTAGTGATTATGTATCAGTGTTTTTCTTATTAGTAATTCCTTATTTATATTAATTTGAGCATTAATGCTGGTGTGTCCCATTAATGGACTGCTATTGTTAGATATGTTAAAGTTATCAGCCTACATTTTTTTATTTATCAAAAGTGCTACCAACACATACATAGATCTTTTTAACATAAAACATTGTAGATTAAAAAGTGTACAGCCACACTTGCAGCTCTTTAAGGCTATAATACTCATTGTAAAGAAATTGTACAATTGATATAAGCTGAGGTACAAATTTTGCTTTTGATCTTTGGCAGTCATTTTGACATAAAATGGTAAACACAAAGGTCTTTGGTAACACATCATTATTATATGTATTTTTTTACTTATTTAATGTTTACTGAGTTCATTCAAGAAGACAATAAGGGGATGCATTTTTATTGATGCTACAACATAAAACAAATAAATACACTCTCTGGCAGTTAACAGTTACAATGACAATGTCAATGACAGGAAATAAGTCTCTTTTCAATATTTATTGAGCACATATACATACAAACAAGGCACTTCTTCATTTCTCGTCAGACAAAAATCTAACTCCAGTTGAGATAGAACAAAACGACTGAAATTAAAAAAACAGCTTACATGTAAGAAAAGAAACAGGGCTTATCTCAAATTAACTTAATCATATCTAGTAATGAACTAATACACTTTACCAGTTTTTTTATCATTCACAAATGAGCCACATTGAAACCAAATTTATCTGATGATCTATTGATCAATAGAAAATGTATTTCAAAATAGAACATATTACACTTCATAACTGCTACATGTTCACGCCACAATTCCAGTTACCTTGTTTCCTGACACCTTTATTTTACCCTTGATTGACCAGGTGATTGGATGGAAATATTGTAGAATATGTTTTATGAGGTAAAATGTTGCTTTCACTCACAAAAAAATTGCTTTCATGTCAATTTGGAAAAATATGAAATAAAATGAATCCTTTTATTTAAATGAAGTGCTATGAGATCAATTGTAATTGATATTAGCCCACTGATATTTATTTTGGTGCAGCCAATGTCTGAGTTAAGTTGGCTAGTTGTTATATTGATTATTTTTTAACGTAAATTTGTTAACTGAGATTGTGTAATGAAATGATTTGAGTTGGAACATATAGTTTAACCTGCCAGGTTTGAGATAAAACACTAATATGGACCCCAAGCCGTAGGCTGCATAGAGATACCCATGTTAATGTGCTGATGCTATATATATCTGCACATTTTCAAAAACAGAAAAGAACAACACAAACTATGGAACACACTGGATGTAAGAAACCAAAGGAGAAGTAGCGTAAGAGTGTGTCGAGTAAAAAAATTAAAATAATTCTTCTGAAATGTAATGGAATTCAAGTATAGAGTAGAATATACTTTACTCAAGTTAAGTACAATTACTTTAAGAAACCATTCTCTCTTTCCTAAAGCAAAACCGTTCATCAGGGCATATGTGTTGTGCGCCGCCTCTACAAGGTTGAGCACTGGTGCTGGTGACAATGTGCACAAGCTTCTGGTTCTGTCAACGCTCTATAGGCTTAGACAGTCCTTAAATAGACGGGACATGCTTCAATGCTAACTAACTGTAGCCTGAGTCAGTAGAGGTGTTCTAAGCGAGATGAAGACCATAATAACTGGGGGATGGCAGGTCATCTGCCTTAAAGGTGTGAATAGAGGTGTCTTCTTCAGTCAGACCATAACCCATTCTATATGTGTGAGTGAATAGATTGAAAGGGACACTTGACTGGACAGGCAGAGGGGGATGTTCTCTCTCACCTTCTGTACTTTTTTCTCAACTGCCAGCTGAACAAAGTGGATTGGTGTGTTGTCACATTTTGTACTCATACTCAAGAACTCTGAGTCTGTGTTTCGTGCTCTTACGCTGCCAAACAAAAATCTTAAAAGCAAAGCCGCTCCTTTAAGAAAATATAGCTAGAGGTTTAGCAGAGATGTCAATACAGATGTTCTCTTTGTTTACAACCCTGAATCAACACACACACAAAAAAAACAGAAGTACACTGGCAGTAACTACTTCCAACACCACTGAGGGAGTATAACTGTTCAGTTACAGGCCTACTGCAGTAGCACCTGTGACAGACATATTCCCGGTCCCGGTACTGGCCTGGGATCGCCACAGGATCCCCCAAGAGGAGCTGAAATACCCCGAGTAACCTGCTGCTGCTGCCACCATGACCCGTCCCTGAACAAGTGGAGGAAAATGGATGGATGGATGAATAGATGGGTGCTTCCATCTATCAGATGAGCAAAAACATGTGACTCACTCACCTTTCAAACAGTCAAATTTTATACTGAGCTGATAAAAAGAGGAAAGATTGTACAAGGAAACTCTCAGAGATCCACTTTAAAATACAAGGATGTCGCTCCCAAAGGTTTTTAAATTACAGAACAAGACCGTTCACTGAGAAACAGCAGGTAATTTCGGGTGCAATTATTACTTGGTTGGGGGTGAGAAATCACCCACATCACACTCCGGACTGGATTAAAATCACTGACCAGTGCAGTTAATGTTTAAATCACCCCACCTCTCCTAGCGAAATAAATCCTGTCCCAATGAAGCGTATCACAAAAGCCCTGCAATAAATCCTACTTAATGGTTGTAATAGCCTACTGTTGATGATTTAAATTGGGTTGCAAAAATATCAGAAACACCTCTCACTGAAATGCAATACAATTCAACATCACCTTAAATTACACCCTCTGAAATGACCATACAGTCTGAATAAAACTGAACATTATTAATTATTTCCGGGCTGTTGAGTTTGACTGCATTAGTTTCAAATCAGTGCAGACTATAAGTTTTAAAAATCTCAGAATTCTTGTAGTGCTCACACCACAAGATACTGTTCCATTTATGAGTGGACAAACTGGGACTGCTATGATTGGTGAAACTTGTAGGAAGCTACAATGATGATGATTGGTCAAATTAGTAGAAAAGTTGTGGTGATTTGACAAAATTGCCAGGTCGTTCATGAGGGTTGGTTGAATTTGCGTTAATTGTTGCAATCACAACTTCCTGGAGGGATTGAATATAAAAATAAATCAGGTCTGCATAATACATACATTCCCCTTCATCCCTGAAAATAATGGACTAAGAAGCGCTTTCATCATTGTTAAAGTAACACCAGCAACTGTCCAAGCAGTGAGAATTTGGTCTGACAAGAGCAGTCAATTGACTAACTGACCAGAAAATGTCAGCCCTATTAAGTTTCATCCTCTTGAAACTATCAATGTCTGTACCACATTTTGTGCCAATCAAGCAGCATGTGACATGTTTCACTGGATTAAGTGAGAGCGGTAACTGGTAGTAAATTTAACTTTTAACTTGGGGCTGCCTGAGCCAAGTTTTAAAGAAATCAACTCCAGCGAAGAACCAACCAATCAACAAACTAAATGGCATTGCCATCCCGACAGCTACAGCATTGGTCTGGCTAAAAATAGTAATTTGCTGACACTCAAACCAGGCCAGTTAACATTTCACAGCATTTAGTGACTTATGGTAGCTTTCTGAGCAGCCATTAGACATTTTATTTGAAGAGAGCTAGCAACACTACCTCTAAAGTCGCTACAGCAAGCCTCTAAAATTTTGAAAATTCATAATAAATCAACCATATGTGCTACAGATTTACAACTTTCACCACAATGTAGCCCCGATACTGAAGAAACCTTTGTACATTTAAACCTATTGCAAATTATGAAGTCCATCACTGTTTTTTTCAAAAACTGTAAAACTTATTAAACCTATCTCCTCCCACAATTTTTGTTCAATTGACACCAAACTTGCTACAGAGCATCTTCAGACTGTCCTACACAAACGATCCACACAGATTTTTGATTTATTGAAAATTGGGCCTACAGTGCATCAAAATGTTTGACTGTAAACGGTATTATAAACATATACTTGCAAATTCTTGCTAAATACATTTTCAATGTTCATGAAAAAGAATGACAAAATTTTGGAGTCATGGTAGATGATGTTTGGAAAATATCAGAATTTTATCTCAAAAACTGAATTTTTTACAGCATTTTGAATTTCACTCTCATGCGAACAATTGGAGTCAATGCAAAAATGTCATTTTTAAACATCAGTTTTTCACTTTTGGAGCCAATAAATCATTGTTAAAAACTAATGACCAACATCTCCATGCTGTTTAGATGCAATTTGTGTATTTTGGGATTTTTGTCTCAATAACTGAATTTTTGACAGCCATTTGAAATCTGCCTTTACATGCTAACAGCTGCTGTCTTGCACACAGGTGACTGACTTAGTCAATTTGTGAAGCTACAAGTGGTGTTTCCATTTGCCAATTAGCTCAGTGAGATAGAGGATGGTTCTTGGTGTTGAAGGTTGTGAGTTCAAGCCTCGGCTTGTACAACATTTCCATATGAGAAATCTACCCAAACTTTTCACAAAGGTCCAGTCCCATGCCAGATGTCCTCAACTGGAAACACAAGACAATAGTCCTGATGGTGGCGCTACAGCAAGCCTCTAAATTTCAAAACTTTGAAAATTCACAACAAATCAACCATATGTGCTACAGCTTTGGAACTTTCACTTTGAAATGTTCTTTTCCATGGCATGGATGGCTGCTGCCTGGCACCCTGATCCTTGGCTTAGTCAATTTGTGAAGCCACACATGAACTGTCACTTGCCAATTAGTAATAATTAGCTCAGTGAGACAAAAGATGGACTTCAGTGTCAGAAGTCGTGATTTCGAGCCTCAGCTAAGGCAGGATGGACTTTCAAATGTGAAAGCCTTATGTTCAGGTATCATGCTATGTGGATTAGAGACTGCTAAGATTTAAATAATTATGATTCAGGGAGTTTTGGGAAGAGACAAATACTCTTTATCAACACGTTTCCCTGTTATCCCTTGTCTCTTTTCCCTGTTTATTTGGCTTAGCTATCAGTCAATATGCAGAGTCTCTTGTGCCAGAAATTGTGAGTTCAAGCTTCAACTGATGTAAAATGCACATTAGAATTCCACCTTTTTTTCATCTTCCTACACTCTGCTTGTTGCTCAGAATTGCCTAATTTTGCCTAAAATTGCCCGGCCCCTACCATTGCTGCGCAGCAGCTATAATTTTAGATTGAGATTGTGATCTAAGGCTTCCACAATCTCAAGCAAATTGTAGCGATTGCAGTATTTAATGTTCTCTTACTTCTGTTTCCAAGCTTCACATGACTTCATTGACTAGTGGGACCCCACTACCTGAACAAACAAGTAGGGTGATGTAGCAAAGTAAATGGCTATGCTGATTGGACAAATTACTTCACATGGCTCTTCCTTGCATATTGCAAATGAGTTGTGAGTACTTGAAAAGTATTATTTATGATTATGTTATCTTTTTGCTTCTGTTTGTGAAGTATCTTTAATGCAATATTTTATTAATAGTGCAAATGGAGAAATTTCAAGTCTGTCTAGTCTACAGGGCATTTCAAAATAGAGAAAAAAAGATCATAGATCACCCACCCATAGACTGCATGCTTTAAACTGACCTGGCTAATGAAAAGTTGGTTGAGCAGTGTACTGCAGCATGATGCTGGTGCTGTTACTATGCAGGGTGCAATGTCTTCCTTAACGTGCATTCTTTATATTTTTGCTTTTCAGAGATTTACAGTAAGCACAAGCCCAACGGGCATTCTGACATAGACGCAGAGTGAGAGATGATGACATGCTTTACAGGTGGAGAGTTCTTTTCTGCTCTTCACTTGCATCATTTGAACTGAGCCAAAGCACCGCAGAGGAAATGAAACAGAGAGAAAGAAGTGGTTGCAAGAGATGCGGCGAGCGAGAGAGAATAAGAGGGCAAAGAGATTAGTGAGGGAGGAAAATTGGAAAAGGGAGATATACACAACAAACACTGGAGAGAAAAAAGAGATGAGTCAGAACAAATTGGATGAGTGCTCAGAAGTGGGAAGACAGAAATTGAGGAAACAATGGAGATGTGAGAGATGCTTGAGGAAAAATGGAGGAGAGCGAAGAAAGAGAATGAAGGTCAAACAAGCGTGAGGGGAAGAAAAGACATCATTACCTTTTTGATTCGGAGTAACAAGCAGTCAGAGCAATCATCATTGGCTCTTGGAGTGACATCCCCTCCTGTACAACACACACACGCACGCACATACATACACATTAATCAGGCCTGTGCACTGTGATATTATGTATTCACAGTAGCAGGTCTGGTATAATGATACCCCTACTGATAGTGGGATAGTAGTTTAATATATCACTCTGTGAGTGTGTGTATGCCTCAATGAAGAGATTACCTCTCATTGTACACTGTATCAGTGGTACATTACAGAGATACTAAACACGCACACACACACACACACACGCACACACAACTGGCTTTCATACACTTTCTCTCAAGTGTTAGCAAATAAAACACAGATGGCGTTTCACCGATTTTCTCTAAAGGTGAATGTAAACAGGAGGAAGGATGTAGGAAATGATGGTTGGATCCATAGAATTACAATAAGGCAGCTGGGTTGGTGGGTAGGGGGCGTCGTTTTCACTTCACACCAGCTGGTGACATTTGTGCTTTTTCTTTTGTCTATTTCATCTTCATAAAATCTAGTCTTCAAATATTCTGTACTTCCAATTACAAGAAATAAATTACAGTATTCACTACCTGTAGAGCGGTCACCTGACATGAAAATCAATATCAAATCTGAGCTTTTACCAAGTGTAAAAGACACACTTCAGGTCTTTTCACCCTGCGCTTAGCCCCAGGCTAAAATTATTCTTGGAATATTTTTAGCCCCAGGTTAAGAGAGCTGTTAGCCCCAGGCTAAGAAAGCTTTCACACTCACACAATCTTGGCTAAGGTGGGCTAACCTTGACTTGCTGACCCTGCTCTGTAGCAGGGTCAGCCCTGAATTTGTTGGGCTATACCCCAAAAATCGACTAAACACAGGGCTCAAGAGTGTCAGTGTGAAACGGGGCTAAAGGCTGTCAAAGAGTAATCTGCTTTTCTCACCCAGGTCCCTGTGATGAAAGGTATGATTTATTATATATATATATATATTATATATATATATATACTGTTTTATACTGCTGTGCAGCATCTCTTGCATTGGCTGTTGAACACTTGCAAAATGCTTTTGTGGTTGTTCAGGATAAACTGCATGAGCTGAAACTTGTTTTAAATGCAGATAAGACGAAGCTTATGTTGTTTACTACCTCTAAAGCTAGTTTTCAAAACGTACCTGTGGTGGTCACTGTTGATGGAAAGGAGATTGAAGTTGTTAACTCTTACAAGTACCTGGGTATCTTGATTGATGACTCCCTTAATTTTAAACCTCATGTGCTGAACCTGGTGAAAAAATTGAGGCTAAAACTGGGTTTTTATTTTCGGAATAAGTTGTGTTTTTCTTTTAATGTAAAAAAAGCGTCTAGTTGCTGCAACTTTTTTACCTGTATTAGACTATGGTGATCTTTTGTATATGCATGCATCTGCTCAATGTCTCCATATGGTTGATACAGCCTACCATGCGTCCTTAAGGTTCATTACAAATTGTAAAGCACTGACTCATCACTGTGAGTTGTACTCACGGGTAGGATGGCCCCCCCTGGCGACCCGTAGGCTCATACATTGGTACACCTTTATTTACAAGGCAATTCTTGGTCTGCTTCCACATTACCTGTGTGTTTTCATCACGCAAAAATACACCGGGCAGTACTCACTGCGTTCTCAGGACCTCTTTATGCTTTCTGTTCCAAATGCTCGGACTGAAATTGGGAAAAGGGCTTTTGGGTATTCTGCACCCTCAGCTTGGAATTTGTTGCAGAATGATTTGAAACTGAAGGAGCTCGTGTCGTTAAATGTTTTTAAATCTAAACTGAAGGACTTGGAAGCAGTTTCTATGGGATGTCGATGTTTTTAACTTGCCTGTTTGTACAAATTACTCCCAGAAACTCTCATTTTTGATTTATAGATAGTTTTTTTTTTTATGTAAATTTTAGTGCTTGTAAATTTGTATTTTATTCTCCCTGTGTGTCTTTGTCTGCAACTTTGTGTTTTTGCTGCTGACCGTCTTGGCCAGGTCTCCCTTGAAAAAGAGATTTTTAATCTCAACGGGACTAACCTGGTTAAATAAAGGTTAAATAAAAAAAAATAAAAAAATTTACCATCAAATCCAACCTCATCTTTAACCTCTCTGAACTTTTTGGGAGGATAAACTGGGGGAGGGGTTTTCTGATGAGCTTTGGGAGGTTATTCTTTAACATGTACATACTTCATCTGTCTGCACCAGGCATGGGTAAATTCCATAGACTTACAGTATAACTAGACAGAGCCTTGATGCTCAGCCTTGAGGACAAAGGACCAGCACACTCCTGCATAAGAAGGGGAGAGTATAATTAGCAAACCAGCTGCAGCTGTGCTAATCAACTCACCTGACACTACTCTCATGAGCCATCCCCCACACCACTCTCTCTCTCCTGCAGCTGACTGTTAACCACACCCACCTCCACATCATTATAATACATCTATGGTTAATTCAGTGTAAACAATCATTGGACTAAACCACGTGCATATGTTCTGGTCGTGTACATCAATGCATAGCTATTGGACTGTGAATTTTGATACTTAGACAGAGATAACTGGGACATTCACAGAGCCTAATGGCATCACTGCTCTTTTTGGCATCTCTCAGTTGCCTGTCCCTAAGCTCCAAGCAGATCTAATAGCTTTTGTAACTTTATTGGCTAGACGCCTCACATTAATGAGGAGGAAATCACCAATACCGCCTTCCCACACTCTGTGGATAAAGGAAATTATTAATAATTTACAGCCTGAGCAAATCAGATATACATTGAAGGGGTCTTCCAAGACATTTATGCAGAGAACATTATCTTCCCAGTTATCCCTGAATAAGATCCCACTCTATCTTATTTATCTTTCCATTTATGTCTTTCTTTACTCCAACTTCAAGGATGAGGTTACCATTCTTACTCGAAAATGTTAAACATGACCAAGCTGACTTTTTTTTAGTTATAAGCTGTGTTGTTTTCTACTCTGCTGCTACCACATGACACTGTCACTTACATGTGATTTAACACTGTGGTCAATTTGTGTCTTAAACACCAAACAAAAATGCGTGATCCAACAGACATTTAACCCAGAGCTAGAATTGTATAGCCCTGGGCTTTGGTTAAACCTGAGATAACAATGTGTGTGTGAAAAGGTGTTGTCCCAGTCTTCTTTCATTTGAATTGAAAACATCCATAAGTAAAGAAATAAAAAAGTTTGCATCTTGATCATAGTGAAGCAAAAAAATCCAAACCAACGTGCAAGAATTGGGTTCAAAAGTTCAGCTGACAACATTTAGGACCAGATCAGATTAGCTGCAAAATGAATTGATTCATGCTGCACTGCATCACGCTGTCCTCCGATTCCAACCCCCTTTTCTATTACCATCAGTTAGTTTGTGGTTACGTGATTCTGATACATGAATGGTTTTGTATAAATGTATATTGCTGTTCTTTTATCCTGCGCTGCCCTGTGCACAGAAGTGGGCTTCATGAGTGAGGTTTTAGGCCTGTTCACACCAGCATTTAAAATTGCTAAATTAAAAACACTATTTAATTAAAGATAAAATTTCATTGCTTTGATTTGTGGATTGTCTTACAGGGAGAAGTAAATTTAAGTTGAACTCTGACCCACAAATTGCAAGCAGTCTTGTCATGCTTGTCCTGTTAGGGCACAGAGTGTGAGAATTCAAAATGGATGAAGATATCATACAGTACTATATTAAGTGTGTAGCACCATTCACTTTTATTGGAATCTCTACTGTCGGAGTATAAACTCCACAAAAGAGCAGAGATGGGATGGGAGTTGATGGTAGACTAAAATATGTCCCTAAAATAAACTGTGTGAACTGTTTCCTTTTAACGACCAAGCTAAGCTAATAAGTTATTGAGTTTGTGAACTGACCATTAGCAAGTACTGAAAGTTTTCTGGGGAGCTAACAGAAGAGACAACAGCAACAGACTCCACAAACTCCTAGTGCTAGCCTGGTTGGCTTTTGACTTAGCAGTTCACGCATCAGCTATAGCAGTTCATCAACTAGGCCTGTGAGCACAATGCTTACTTTACAAAGCTTCTAGCACCAAAGATTTAGGAAAGAATCACAGATTAATTTCACTGTACCACCTCTGGTGCTCAGCATTTCAATGGCAGCCCCAGTTTCGATCGTTACAGTTTAGTTTCTGAGAAATTATGTATTTTTCCATCAGTTTGGTGTGTCAAGTGTTTCTAAATACTGAGATAACTATGAGTCTTAGCTGACATTGTTAAGGAAAAGAAGGAGTCACAAGCAAAAATCTGAGCTGTAGCAATAAACTGAACACTTCATCATTGTTATTGTGAACAAAACTACTGAATTCATTCAAAATTCCAAAAATTGTAATTAGCTACATTTACTCAACTTTGAGGTACTTTACTTTTTGTTACTTTTGTTGAGAGTGAGAGTCAAACATTGTATTTTATACTCCACTATATTTATTTGATAACTTTAACTCTCTAAACGTAACTACTAAGTAGAGTAATAATACAAAATATGATCAACAAATACATTATTATGTACTATTTCAGATTAAGATAAAACTTCTCATTGGGGAACTTCACAAACTACCAGGCACAGTGGGAATGAAAGAGGAACCATTTACCCTTTTTACAAGTCAGTGTAGCATCCAAATGATTTTGAATCTGTTATTTTACAAAATGCTGCTTTAAGCAAATGATCTGAGCACTTCTTCCACCACTGTCTGCTACATGCACGGTTTGATGCAAATTAAGACTCATCTAAAATCAGTTCAAAACATTTTCCAAGGCTGTTTTAATGTGACTTTTTTAGAATGCCAGAATATCAACCAGTGTAATTTTCTTTTTTCCTTGCTTGGTTTGATATGTAACTTGGCCTCCACCTGCACATCACCATCTGTGAAATGCCTGCTCAGAGAGTGTGCAAAGTGTTTTAAAATTCAAATGAAAGCAAATGTCGAATACTCATGAAGTAAAGCGAAACAAAGACAATAAGCTACCACAAGACATTGTAGAAGGGGAAAATAGAGGGTAAACATAGTGATAAATATAATAGGATGGATGACCGCGCATTAACAACATGACGAAGCAACAAACTTTGTGCAAGTCATTTAAATGTTATTATGACATTATTATTTTTAGATAATTAGCCTACGCCCTCGATGCAGGTTGTACAAAGAAAAAAACAAACAAAGCAGAAGGTGCTTGTTTCTGACAAAGAACTTTGAAAGTGACTCTGCATGACCCACCTCCTGCCCCTCCTTTATGCAAGAAAAGTTTCATGAATTAGGAAACAACTTAAAACTTTAATGAAAAGCTGATTGTTCGCTGTAACTTTTGCAATTTACAGGGTCAAGCAGTTACACAAGGCTCCACACACAAGACACACAACAGAATACACTGTGTTAAAAAGATGAAGTGTCTCAATGCTAAATACGCTATCGAATCTTTCGGTCCAACAAAGCTGTGTTATAGAAATGTTTCTTTAAAGGGGTAGTTTGTATCATTTGAAGTAGTGTTGTATCAGGTACTTTTCCATAGTCAGTGTATTAGCTGCAGTAGATAGTGGTCGACATGTGACCAGTTTAGAGAAGCAGCCGGAGTACCGGTGTAGGAAGCTAATTGATGTACTGCTGTAGACAGGGTCAGCAGCAAAATTTATTTTAGACACCTAAAAAAATCTGTATATTTGTATCAGTGTACACTATATTAACAATATTTTCACCACTTTACCTTGCTGTCAGACAGCCTCTTTTGAAGGTAAAACCACTAAGCCAAATATCACTAGCTCAGAAACAATAAGACACCATTGGCGAAATCAGTCATTTTACCTTGCAGAACACAAGAGTTGCTGGTCTACCACTGCCTCAATCAATTAGTTTGTTTTCTGTTCTTTTGCGAAGGGTTAGTTTGGATTTACTAAAATCACACAGTGACACAAATAAACTAATAGATCAAGGCAGCAGTAAACCTGTAACATCTTTGTTCTGTGAGGTAAAATTACAGTTTGCCAGTGGGGTCTGGTTGCTTTTGAGAGGGCAATATTTGGATTATGCATAAATCGCCAAAAAAAGGAGCTCAAACTCTGAACTCTGAACTTGTTAAGTTATTTTTTTTTTAACTCTCTGGTGCTTATTTAAAGAATTAACCCTTCTGACACTAAGGCAGACGCAGCCTTTACAGGTGGATCGTTTACACAGTATCTGAAGTCAGAGCCTTACTAATCTGATGAGGCACACTTGTGCAAGCCCACCCAAGAAAGTTAAGATAAGAATACAAAAAAGTTATTGCATGAGGAAGTGTCACGAACTTTAGGATTTAGGGTTTTTAGAGTCTTATTAAAGGAGAAATATGTAATATATTTACCCTACTAAATCATAAAGTGACCATGATATAACGATTAAGGACACACGGCTAAATTGAAATACTAGCTTCTTGGACAACGCTACAGCCAGCATAATCCTTTGAAAATTCCATTCAGGTCCAAAAAGTCTGTTTTTGTTTGCTCGTTTCACCTTTATTAGGGCTGAAAATTAATACGAAATGTTTGTTGAATGAGTCAGTGTCTATGTATAAATTGCAAGAAATCATTAGTAGTAGTTTGAGGCGACATTAATAACGGTTAAATTCAGCAACACTGATGGGCAGTAACATGTTAGAACTAACGTGTTACTGTAATCCGATTACTTTTTTCAAGTAACGAGTAAAGTAAGGGATTACAATTGCAAAAACAGTAATTAGATTACTGTTACTTTCCCGCAAGCAGGCTGTGTTACTGCGTTACTAAACCATGATTTTGTTTTGTGAGACTGTCTCGTGACAATGACGTATAAGCGGCGCGACGTCAGTGGTAAACAACAGACACGTGTAGTGATCAACAAGAGACAACATGGAGTGCGGAGAGAGCAGGACCATGCAGCATTTAATGCTTGGAAGTACCGACATTACTTTGAGTTTGACTCGGTAAAAGGTGACAAAAACATTAGCGTCCGCTGTACACTCTGCGTGGGAAGAAAATTTATCTACAGCGAAAATTCCACCTCAAATCTGAGCAAGCACCTAGCAAGCCAGCACAGGAATGTGAAACTCACTGAGAAACCCCCGGATCCCCCACCGGGCGAACCTCCAAGAGCCCCTCTCCTGCTAAACAGGTGAAAATAGACTTAAGAGCAGTGTTGGTCAAGTTACTTGGAAATAGTAATTAGTTACTGATTACTTCTCCAAGAAAGTTATATGCTGGAATATGCAGAAATATAAGTTAACAGAAGAAAGACTTGCTTTATTTTATTAAAATATGGTGGAATGTGCAGAAAATAGGTTTAAATGTTCAACAATTTTCTTCAAGTCAGAGACTGTTGCATTTAATTTAATTTTATATGATGGAATATGCAGAAAGAATAGAATTAGGCTGAAAGGTCTACTGCTTTATAGTGTATTCAGGTTGTGCATCATGTTTTTGAAAAGTAAGTAAAGTAATAAAGTAACTAATTACGTTTGAAAATAAGTAATCAATAAAGTAACTGGATTACTTTCTTGTAGAAGTAATCAGTAACTAATTACTATTTCCAAGTAACTTGACCAACACTGTTCAGCAATATGTTAATGGAGTCTGGCGGGCAGGCAGTCACTCAACTCCAACTCCAAAGTGTGAATTTTCAGAGCAGTGGGCTTTTATTTTAGGGATAAAGGGCTTAGCTTTACATTGAAATACTACTGATAGTTATAAACAGCTGACCAACTTAGAGTGTAGGACTCGTCATAACTAGTCAGTGTCAGAATATATTGTCATGATCAACTTGCACTCATATAGGTTCAGTGGCGAGAAACAGCTTCTATCAACCATAGATTACATATTAAATTGGAACTAAACCAATTTAATATACAATGGCTCCAACTCAGCCCCAACAACCCCAACAACAGCCATTTAAAAAAAAGAAAAAAAAAAAAAAAAAGAAAAGAAAAACTACGTAAAGTTGTCAAATCAGAAACGATGGTGAACAACATTCTAATGAGTCGCTGGTTGGAAAAGTCTGAACCTGTCTCTTAACTTTTTGGGTATAATAGGAACAGCTTTAACCAGGTGTTTCTTAATATGAATGCTGAAAAAGTCAAAAATAATGTGAGGTAATTGTATGCTAATGTAGGCAAAGGTGCCTGGAGGGTAAACGACTACACAGGAGGAGTGTCAGGAGGTGAGTTTGGGAATCAGCTCCCATCTGCTGCAGCCGTGGACTTTAACACTGCGGACAAGAAAGGACAGGTGTGGGGGGTTAGAGATGGAGGGCATGGAGCATCTGTATTTGTGTCCAAAAAGAGTCATTTTATTTGCGTGTGCTGTATGTGTATGCGTCGGAGGGACAGATGCTGGTGTAGCAGGTGCACCGTCCCCTGACAGGTGACAACTCTAAGTGCTTTGAAAACCTTATGGCCAGCAGAGCAGGGTCACATTGTTAGTTAAATACTTTCTGATTCTCCGGGGGCGCTCACTTTAACCTGTCTGACATGCCGTGGGGACACTGTTAATTAGGTTCTTTAGGAAGTGTTGGCAGCGCTTGCATTACGGCCGTGATAAACAGCAGACATTTTGAGGTATCAGCCAGTTTTGCCTGTGAATTGTGTTCAAACAAACCCACTGTCTTAACATGAAAATATATGTGCTTGCTTTAAAGGGGTGAGAAACTCATAACCTCCACACAGAAAAGCTTTGTGGAGGCGACGCACTGAAGCCATATTTTGATGTTGAAAAAGCTTTATGTAAAAGCTAGGTATAAAGTTGTGGAGGTGGAGGGACTGACAGACAGACACTTTCTCAACCTTGATTTAACCTCAGTTTAAACTTGTTTTTTTACCTTTGTAAACAGAATGTACCGAGGGAAGGAGATGGAGCTTTTGTTCTTATTCTGAGTGGATACACTACTTTCACTTCAGACTGGTCAGAACGTTAGCTGAAAGCGATTTATGTGACTCTCTTACAACCTTTTTTGCAGACTTTCTAAGACCATTATGACAGCAATTTAAAGCCCATGTAAAGGAAAAGGAGTTTTTCTTCTAAACACATTATACTTGAAAATAGTTGCTGAAAACATGTGAAAACACTGAGAACTATGAAGTACTGAATCCTGCGTTTAGATCCGCAATGTTTCATGATTTCTGGGTTCAGAATTTTTTAAAGGCAGACCTGAACCAGGGCAGAACTGGAGCCATGGTCCCCCAGCTCTATACTATATACTGTCTCCCTCTTCAACCACCCTCAGTCAGTCACAAATGTACCTTCAGTGACTCTCTCATTAAAATCAGCCCAGCAGTTCACTGCAGCTCACTTAATTTCCAACAACCCAACACAGAGAAAAAAAAAAAAACATCCTGTCACCGTCCCCTGGCTCTGATTGCTCAAACATGTCCAGACATGTCCAATAAAGCTGCTAGACAGAGCGTCCATGTTTCAGGTCATTTTCAGGTTGTAGCAGAACTTTAATCACACACCCCCAGAGCAGTGAAAAATGTTCATTTTTTCATTATTTTGAGACCTAATTTTGTATACTTATACTAATTCGGCTGGGTAGTTAACAACACGTTTCTGTAGTGTCACGAACTAAAACACCTTTATTGTTGCTTTACAGTATCTTTAAGACCTATTTCATGGCTATACTGGGAAAAAAAGAAGAAAAGAGAAGAAAATCAGATTCCCAGAGTTATTTCAAATAAATGAAAATAAAAATAAATCAAATAAATGTATCAACATTCAACATGAACATTCAACTGAACATGACTACACAGAACCGTGTGTATTAAAGAATAGTGTGTGTGTGAACTAATACTCGAAGGTTTTAGTACTGTCACAATCACAATGTCACTATGTCTTCATTTCTTTCATACGATTGATGTTTACCTACTGTCTGTAAAGTCCAGAGCATCTCCGCTCAAAATGCTGCTGGAGTTGCAAGAGCTAACACTGATATTGCAGAGCTTGGTTGGACAAAACAATATTCGGTGACTAGGTGTTTCCTGGTGGCTTTTTACGGTATCTTCAGGTTTTTCTGACTTGCCAATGCGACTCTAATGCTTTTTTGACCAAGGTCCTAGTTTGAGCATTTGAAATACAATATGACACGTAAGTGGCACTTAAATAGTCCACAGCCTTTTTATTTGAAAAAGTTAACTTCATTAACTAATGAATTACTCAACATGAAAGTATCATACAGTCTCTTGCCTGTATGACAATGATAGTATGTTCAGACTACAAGTCATTTTCAGTGGAAACCGGTGACATGAACCCAGAAACTGACGTCCGACACTTGTCGATGCGTGATGGTCTTGACGCGCTACAAATCAAAGTTGAGATGGCCTCAACTTTTCTCAGTGCTCGGTGACAATGTAGCATTTCTTCATCACAGAGCTGGTTTAAGTTTTTTAATGCAGCGGTGTGTGTGTTGCTCAGCAGCTCTCATTCCTTACAGCTGATCGCTACACTCTGTTACTGTCTCTGGGCGATTGTTAAAAGTATTCACAATATACTTCACGTTCTTCTAACAAATGCAATTGTTCAGACACTACATTAAAACATGATTCCAACAGCTTCCTTTTGACAAGATGAAGTATAGCTCTCCCGGGTTGACAGCTGATAACTAGTGTGTGCGCACTACAAACTGTCTGGGTGTTGCATTGCCCTCATAGCTGAGTTCTGCCTTTTTTACTTCATCAGCATCATACTTAAAATTGAAAAAATGAGAAATTGAGAAAACATTTGTGAATTGATTCAGAAACCTCCAAGTCCACATCGAGATGCAGCTAAGAATCAAACATTTCCTGCACCCCTTGCAAGTATTCATGCTAAGGTAAGCTAACCTGTTGCTGGCTATAGCAGTTATATCTTCATATTTAATGGACAGAATGTGATATGAATCTTCTTATCTAAATCTTAGCCTAAAAACCTAATGACCACTTTCCTAAAAATGTCTGGCTTTGCTAAACTTATTGCAGAGAGAACTGAAAACATTTTACTTTAGCTCCAGTAATATGCTATGATCTGCAGCCTTCTGCATCTGTCTGTGTTCTGTCAAAGGAGCAGTGTGATTAATGATGATCACCTTAACTTGGGAGCAATGTTAGTACCCCTTTAGTCCTGGACAAGGATTAAAATAATGGGCCTGATTTAATAGGTAAGCAAATACCAGTTCCTGTAGTTGATCATTCACTATTAGCTGCTTTGGTCTCCTTTTGGCTCTGCAGCCTGTCTCAGCTGCACCCTGCCGACTGAATGAGCAAACATTATTGGTGCGCAAATGGCTGATTTGTGCCAGCCGGGGAATTGTCTTGCAGGAGTGCTAGACAAAATGGCACCCACTGGACCAGTTCCAAGACGACTTTGAATCCATTCTGCACTGATCGTCGGCCAAGGTGAAGGAAGAATTCACTTTCAAATTTTGGGCACTTATCCATTTATTCCGAGCAAACCTGGGGAGTGATGAAAGCATCTACACATCCTTGTCAACTATGCCCTTCAATTTGGCCTGAGGCCATGTGTTTTCAAGGACGGGGAATGAAGACTGACAAGTTGGATCGAAATCAAATGAAAGATGAAATGGTCTGTTGCTAACACCAACATTACCCTCACAAAAGAAGGATAAACCTGTCAGAAACAGAGTACTCATAAAATATGTTTAATGGTCACTAATTTTTTTAATACTCTACAATATTCTCAAGTCCTTACTCATCATTAACAGTATGTCTGTATTATCAATATTTTTTAATATCCTGTGCTGCCCTCCATTATTTTTCAATGCTCCCTGAGGAAAAGCAGTGATTATAGCTATCTGAAGATTCTTTTCCTCTTGTTCTCTGTGACTGTGTCTTTTCAAACTTCAAACACATCTGAGGACAAAGAAGAATAGAGAGAGGATGCTTTTTGAAAAGTTTTTGTACTGGATTAGACTTTTGCAGAGGAGCTTTTACAATTACCAACACTGGGAGATAAACACAAAAAAGCCTGCTTTTGACCGGATCGCAGGATGTGATGGTCATTGGATGGTTATTATTTGCATGTTTGTGTGGGTGTTTGAAGGAGCATCTGTGTATGAATCTTTGCCTGTTTCTATCTGTGTGTGTCCAAACTTTTTCACATGTTTCGGTGGCCCATCCGTGTGTGCATACTGTAAAAGCAGAAATGTGGTGCAGATATCAATATGTGTGTGGTCATGACAGCTAATCTGTGAGCAGGTGTGGTTTTTGAACACAGACGCACAGTAAATCACTTAAATCTTGCTGTCTGTGGATGATGCATGACGCCACTAGAGGCACATCACTCACGCTGTCATGACATGCATTTCAGCCAAATACGCTCACAGTGATTTCTCCTTTAAACTTTTTTCTTTCCCCCTACAGATGACATAAGACGTCTCTGAACTTGCTGAGAGTGTTTGTTGTCCAATTTTATGGTTCCAGAGGGACCAAAAGGGGATGAGAAAATATAATCTCGAGACAAATAATGCTAGATTTTTATTCTACAGAGTCAGTTATTTGTCACCTATAACACACACCGTTTCCAACATAGCAACTTGTTTAAGTGGTTATGTGCTACTTTATCTTTTTGCTCTCCTTACACAGCCACGTTGCTCGCCGTAAAAATGTCTGCATCATCATTGTCACTGCTATTAGTGGTCTCACTCCAGTATCCATCTGTTGGTTCTGAAGAGGGTTTCCCGCAAAATAGAGGTGTGCTACATTATCTTAAATAAAGTGGGGATGTGCCGATCCAATAATGACTGAATCATTTTGTGGTCGTAGAATTATAATGAGTGATATTCAGATAGAAAGAAACATCTGTTTCTACTGCATCATTTGGGCTTTCATATTATTTGTGAAAAAAGAAAAAATGATTGTTTTGGATAGGCATCAGCAGATAGTCCAGTTTGTGGTATCGGGCATGAAAAAGTGGTAATCACACCCTCCATAAATTATTTTATCTTTTCAAGAAAATGGAATGATGAGATTTAGAGTAAAACACAACATCAAGATTTAGGTAAGTATTATGGCTCATTTATGCTAAATATCAGATATGGATACAGACAGAGTCTTCTGTCCATACTTTGTGTTCAGTTCAGTCGTTTTTCTAGATGTTTTCTGAAAGCTTACAGATACAGACAAAACAGAGCAGTACCTCCCATAGTAATGGGGGCAGTGTAGTCAACAGTTCAAGAGAGACAGCATAAGAGACACATAATCCATAAGTACTGGAAATAACATTTGTCATTAATTGTGTGTTACATTGCATGAAGACATACAGTATTAGTAAATCAGCTTATTAGCTTGATCAATACATTACTCCCTTTAAGAAGTATGGCTATAACAATTCCTGATCTGTCTGCAAAAACACACTACTCTAGAAAGATAAAAGGTGTCATATGTCAACAGTCCGTGAAGATAAACTGTGTTTCTGTACATTACTGCCACACTCCAGGGCATTCATGCACCGTTTGGCCGTGGTATAGTTCCTGCCCTGAGACAGGGTATGGAAGTCAGAAATTATTGAGAGATTGACTAATGCACTGTTTCATCCTTTGATATGTTGATAATGAGAAAAATATAGAACTCGCCTCATCATATAATTTTCTTAAGAACTTACTAGTTGTTATCTTTATACAGAACAAAAAAAAAAAGCTTTCTGCTGCCTGAAACATGTATGTCTCCTGAACACAGCAGGGCATTTCCTAACATGAAGCATCATTTCAGCTCAGTGCTGGTTTTCTCTGTCTTCTGCGGTCTGTGTCTCCCTCCAATGTCTCGGAGTAAGGCAGTGGAGCTGTCAGTGTTAGACATGGTCTGTGGGTTATCAGTGCTGGAAGCTGCTATCCAGTGCAGGACAGGACAGTTAAGCAGACGGGCTGACAGGCTGACAGGTGTCAACTCTACGGGATTCAGGCTGATCCAGACCTCTCACTCGCCACAGTGCTCCAAGAACAGGTGGCTCACGCTGATATATCACACGCAGCCACATTCACGTTGAAACGCGCACACACAAACACACCGTTAGAAAAAACACACTCCCTCAAAGGCATGAATGCATGACGCACAAAGGCGCTGATCAGCAACTCTGCATATATTTTCATGCAGGCAATCAAACTGATGTATCACGTATGGTTATGTTAACCTGCAAAAATCACATAAGCAGAAATGTACACACAAACAATTGAATTACATATATATTGAACTGAAGACCATTATCAATCATACAAGGACATAACTTATAACATGCACTCACACTGACACAGTTATAATGTTTACAATGTTTTCCTCACCCATGGTTCAATGGATGCTGTCCAATACAACCTCAAACATCATACCTATTGAGGAGGAGAACAAGGGAGGAAAACAATAATGAGACTTAATAGAGCAAAAACATTCTTTTGGAAATGCAATAACCCCTTTGTTTTATTATTTAACTACATCTGTTTCATCCTTGTCGACCTCGCTGTGGACTTCTAAATCTTCCAGACTGGCTCTGTGTGACTATAGCATTTCCAAAAATGCTAACATGGGAGTTAAAATATAATTTTTATTCTAGCCTGCATTTTCACTCATGAAATATTCTGTAAATATGAGTTGCTTGTGGTAGGCTATTTTTCTCTCTCTGTATATTTTAACTAGGTTCATCTGTACCATATTAAATAGACAAAGTCCCAGTAGGTTATGTGAAAACCTAACACAGTAAGAAACATACTTATTATTCTGAACAAAACCTATACAGGCTAAATTACTTAATATGGCTAACCTAAAGGAGAAATCTGTAATATTTTTACTGTAATAAATAATAAAATGACCATCATTTTTCATTATAGATCAATGAAACATGTTAAGTTGAAATACTCACTTCTCTCACATCAATGCAGCAGTAGCGGTGTCCCCTACTGAGATTTCTATTGTTTTGTATGTATTGTTTGCCAGTTTCAAACTAGACTAGACTAGACCTATGTTACATGCTTTCAGTTGTGTTTTATCCCAAGTTTTTCCAACAATCTGTTATTTTATTCAAGGTAACAGTGCATTTCATTTTGTCTCCTGTCATTAAAGTTATGCCCTTGCTCATTGCTTGTAACCTCTAGGCAAACATGGGATACATGAGAGAGTGAGGAAGGAAATGTAAACCCATCTGTGTCAGGTGACGTAGTATCGATACTTAAGTACTTTTTCAATATAATGTTTTAATACAATATGATACTGAAATTCAATAGTATAGTAATAGTATAAATACTGAAGCTATAAAAAACTAGAAGAGGTCACTCAGTAGAGTGTAAATCCCTGCCGGGCAACAGATGGTGAAGCACCTTCTGCAAAGTCACCACAACTGCCAGATGCAACCAGTGGGTATTTGTAAAGTTCCACCAACTCTAGCATGACCCCACATACATTGTCTCTAGCTGCAACAAGATTTCAAACTGACGCAGCTGTTTAACACTTGTGGCCTCTGGCAGCCAGTTAAAAAGAGTGAGAAGTCAGCTTTCCATGGCTGTACCAAACAGAGCAGTCAAAAAATTGAATTTCTGCCTCACAGTTTTATGACTCTACTATGCTGTAAAGTTACAGTTTACATCCATGTCTGTCCAGACTCAAATAATGTATGGAGTGAAGACTTTGAAGGAATTTAACATGGAACTTTCCACCATATTGACCTGTAACTTTGAAGGAATTTAATAAAAATGTATTTTTGGCAAAATAGAAGTTCTCACTATACATGTGTGATTCCAGTGAATAATTTCCACTAAGAAACCTGGTTTTATGATGTTTCAATGAAGTTGACCTTTGAATATAAAATGCCATCATCACATCATTTTATCCTATTAGCTATCTGTGTGTACTTTTGTCATAATTAGTGGCTGAAATCTTGAGTTATATAGCCAAAATGTGTTTAGTGGTGTAAACAGTGACCTTTGACCTTTGACCACCAAACTCTAATCAGATCATATTTAAGTCCAAGCAAACATTTTAAGTTCAAGGTTTTTCAAGAATTCTGACTGTGCACAAAAAATATAAGCCTGAACGGTCTAGTAGTATTGGAGATTAGCTCCGGACAACACGCAGGTATCACGCCTGCGAGCATGTTCTCACTTGCATGGAAGCATGGAGGCATGATCCCCTCCTGGCTTACACCTGGCGTGGAAAATAAAAGATCTAAGTGCTCATTCATGAGTACAGTTAGGAGTAATCTTCATTTTCCTGCCTGAAATCTGGCAGTGTTCAGTGACTTTCTCGGTGCCAACACTGTGTGCAGGTTAAAAAAGAAAAGAAAAAAAAGTGATCCTGTGTTTGGTTTTTGTTTGTTTTGTTTTGTTTTGTTGTTTTTTTTCTTAAGTAACACTAGTATGATATTGAAGTTTAAAATTCTGGCATTGTGCTAACCCTAGAAGGTACACCAGTAAAATGCTGCCTATACATTCATACATCAGTAATAGTAATCCAATAATATAGTATAATTTTGAATGCAGACTTTTACAATATTGTATTTTTGCTTTTATTCAGTAAGATTTGAATACTTCTTCCCCCACAGTTATAATAATCAATACAAAAACAAAGAAACTCACTGCCTTGATCCATGATATTCCCCAGCGGGCTGTCACTTTCCAAATGAAGATGAGAAGTTGTCTCAGTCGTCTTCTCTTTTTGCCTGGCTTTCTCAGCTGCAGAAGAAAAAAACACACCATCAGTCTCATTTTGATTGACACAACTATGATCAGCTGAACTTTTGTTATCAAGTTTTAGCAATGAAAAATTCTTCAGGCACTTTTAAATACTCTACAGTAGAGCATGGTGAAGCTGAACTTTAGAAGCTGTTATCTAGTTTTGATAGACTTTTAAGAAATGTCAGTGGGTCATAAAACACATCCAGGCTCAAATCATCAAGTTACAGACCCCTGGGCTCGAGTGTTTGATGGGTCCCTAGCTAACTTGGTTTGGAGGTCAGCTTTTTCTGTTTAATAAATCAGACATGACAGGGCATGTATGGAACAGTTCAAGTATATTATGGAGAGCAGTGTGCCTTATTGGAAAAGTAACCATTGCAAGTACCATCTCCTATGTCCCATCTCTCCTCACCACTTGCTGAAGCTATGCCAGCAAGGAAAGAGTGCCCAGAGCTTTCCTCGTGATCATGCCTTCCAGTCAGAAAATTGTTCTTCTTTGTTGACAAAGGCAGGGAGAGTAAAAATATTCTCTGTGGAGAGTGAATATATAATCCAGTCTCATGGAACCTTTTTTGCCATTTGAGAGCTGAGCTCTGCTTTTGTGAAAACTCTCAAGGTAAGGTTTTTTTTTTTTTTTTTTTTTTTTTCCGAGATGGCATTGATCTTCAGGTCCTCCATAAGCCCCTTGACTTTGGGCATCTTTTTTGTGACACCAAGGCAAAAAACATGCATGTAGCCTAGCATAAACAGTGTGACCGTGCCCAAACTTAGTGTGTTGAGAGTCTAGAGGGATAGGCTTCATCAAGTTCTGCAAATGACTCATCTGTCCTCTGGATAGCATGTATTTTTAGGAGGTCTTTTTCTCCCCACATAGGATCCCCCTGGATGCAACGACCACATCCACGAAAGCCTCCATGCCCTTTAGTTTGTTGAATGAATGCCTTGAAGCATCACACTGAAGCAATTAAGGGACAATGAAGCATCGTTTCAGATACAGTGAGGTTGTCTTCCTAAGTGTTACCTTTATGCAGGTGTTCACCAAAGTTGCTATGCAGGCCTTATGACAGTTCATCTGTGTTCATTTGCACCAGGCCTGGAATGTCATCATTTTAGGAGCAAAGCCACTCAGCCTTTGGTGTTGTCAATTTTTTGAGGCACAAATGTCAAATGCCAGGGCAGCAAGACCATCAAATAAAACAATCATTTTAAGGGTTAGGGATGATTTTATTCTTATTCGGTTGATTTTTTTTCTTTATTTGTTAACACTAACTGCAGGGCAACTTTAAGTTAGTCCTCTGCTAGTGTACTGATGCGGTCTGGCAAGACACTGGCCATTTGAACAGGGGGGGCCTGGAGGTCTTCTCCAACCTTACAGCAATTATACTTAGGATACTGGTTGTCTTCCATAGCAATGCTGACTGCAAGAGGGTTTTCATTCTTGTTACCAAAAACAACACCCAGTACAGAGCCAGCCTGAGCACTGACATGATAAGCACCTTAGTGACAAGAAAGGTGAGTGTGGCTGCAAAGGAGACAAACAAAAGTCTGTCACATCAGTGAAGCTTAGAAACACCAAGTCAGCAAAGCAGTCTTTGAGGCAAAGCGGTCAGGACTAAGTGCCGCTGGAAATATAGATGATGAATGATGCAAAATGGCATCTCAAGTGTAGTAAAAAGATGGGAGAGCATCACGGTCACAGTGGACAAAACATAATGATAATACACACAGAACTGCATTCACAAGAATGGCAGTTTAGCAAAAACTATATACAATATGTATATAAAACTACATGTCAAATACATGTGCTTGAAAGGGGCATAACACACCTTTTGTGATTTTCTGTATACACTTGATGTCAGATGTTAAAAAATCTATGTAACAGTGCCTCTTACAAGTCAAAACCCAGGGGTTCAGTCTGATCAGTCTTTTCATTATAGGACCAGTGTGTAGGAATTAGTGGCATCTATCTGTAATCTATCTGTTCATCTTACATGATTATTTTCTATTATCTATTATTTTCTGGAAATTTCCATAAATTCTGACAAGGGGTGGGCAATTCAACCAAAATCTTCTATCATGATAGATGTAATTTTATATCACTGAAATGGTATAATATTTCAAATACATATGCTACAGTATATGTCTGCATTTACAATTTCACTCTCTGCCACCATGTTTTCTTGTCACTTCTCCTGCCAAAGTTGACAAAGCAGCAAAGAGGTGCATTACCACCACCAACTGCCGCTCTCACGTCACGTGAGAACTCAAGCAGTCCTGCCGCCCAAATACTGTTACCTTGCGAGGCAGCTCGGTTGATGAGATCAGATCAGGAGAGAATTACAAGGTAATGCAAGAATCTCGCCCTGATTTGCTACATAGCCAAGACACAGAGCTTCTGCAGTGTAAATGGTATTACCAAATCTCGTCCAGTGGATACAGTTCTACTGTCGCACAATATATGTGCATGTACTGTAGGTACTGAGTGTGCGTGGTTGTGACAGCTCTTGTGCATTCTTGGATCTTTTAACAGCAGATACTGTATGTATCCAAGACAAATTTCCTTTGGGACAATAAAGTCCAACTTATCTTATCTTATCTTATCTTATCTATCTATTGCAACCATATTTATGACATTTCAAAATCCCTCAATTAATTATTAGAGCGGCTGAAAAATGTTGAAACTTCTCTGGAAAAAAGTTCTTCTATTTAATTTTCAACAGGCCCTTTTTTTTTCTCACTCTCACTTTCCCACTTTTCTCTGTGCCACCTTGTTTTGCATTTCTCACATTAAGGCTACGCAGGGTGGATTCAGCCAAAATCAACATGAAATCAAGATACAGGTGAAAAGCAGAAAAGAGAAACTTAACATCGCCATGTTCCAGGATAAAATGAAGAGAACTGAGAGAGAGAGAGAAAGGTGTTTGTAAAAGAGAGAGGCACCTGTGAAATACTGATCCTCTGCTCTGCACGACGCTTTCCAGCTATTGTAAGTCCATGGTAACCCTTTCATCATGCGCGGAAACATAAGCAATAGATTAGAAACACAGTTTCAAAGTTGGTCTTTCTTCTAAGAGCTCTTTGTCAAAAACATCCTTTTCGGAAATGTCAAAGTAGAAAACTGACATGGACAGAAGAGTTCAACAACATTTGGGTCAAGTGTGGAGCAAATTCTGAAGAAGGCAATGAGAAGAGGTATTACTACAGCTGGGATTCTGCTGGCAAAGCATTTCAATCACATGCTGAGGAGGCACCATAGACTGTATAAAAACATGGACGTAGCACCCGTGACGTCACCCATTGGTTTCGGGGAGTCAGTTTTGTGACCAAATCATGGGCATTTGAGCTGCGCCATCTTGGATTTTAGTGGGAGTGTACTTTCCATATTTGGCCGAGAGGCGGTTACTCTACGGGTCAGCCGGCCGAGAACCCGCCCACTTAGCTCGGAGCAACCGAGCTAGCCTAAGGCTAATCAGCTAATCAGCTAGGCTAATAAGCTAAGCGGCAGCTACACGCAGCTACATCCACCACACGACAGTCCCCGAGTCCGACCCGACTAGCTCGACCCCGTGCGACCGCGACACACAGCGAGCGCTCGTACCCTATTATTTAACTGTGAAACAATCATTATTATTTCATATTAATAAAATATATTAAAACGTTAAAAAACATTATTATTATTGTCATTATTATTAATGATAACAACAAAAATAATGATAATAATAATAATATATTAAAATGTTTAATATTTAATATTTACCGGCTTTCACCGCTGCCTCCATCCACTATCCACTTACAGTCACAGCAGCACGCAAACAACAGCAGCCGCTTACTGACGGAGCTGCTCTGTCCATGCAATGTCGGACTTTTTAAACAGAAAAATAAACGCAATAAATGGACTCTGAGAGCACGGAACACACCACAACAGCGTTCCTACCATTAGCTGCTCCGGTCCTCTATCTGTATCAGCAGCGACCATAAATCGGCAATTAAGTTAAGTCATAAGCCAGCGGCAAAATATGATAATACATGCTGATTAGTGCAAAACATCCAGGTAAAATAGTGAGAAATTTACTTACCGAAAAAACTGCAACACAGACTCCTTCGACGGTCGGTTAGTACAGTCTACACTACAACAAGCCATATTGTCACAAAACCTATCCGAACATTGCCAAACAAACACGGACACTGCAGCCCCTGTCAACCGCTGGAGGTAGCTGGAGGCCTCTGGATGTAGCCGCCTAGCCCAGCCGATGCTTTAGCAAAGAGCTAACTGCCAGTGCCTGTCTATGGAGCTGTCACTCAACGTAACCACGCCCTAATTTATGCAAGAATTTTAAGCCTAAATAAGACTAAAACGGTTGTGGTACAAAAAAAATTCACCCCCCTCACAGTGTTCATGGAGGTGGAAACTATCAATAGAGACCAAAAACAAAAAATGTACCAGGCTGTAAATATGTTTTTTTAGGCTGTAAAGTTGGCTATTTTAACATGGGGGTCTATGGAGAATTGCTCACTTCTGGAGCCAGCCCCCAGTGGCAGCCGAGGAACTGCAGCTTTTTGAACGCGGAAGTGATCCTCACTGCTGAAACCTACAACTGCCCCCTTGGGAGGCACACAGAGATGAATTATAAAACAATTGCATGAGTTAGATCAGGGACTGACAGTAAATTTTAGCAATTATCACACTGGTTCTGTTCATTTTGAGTAGATGGCAGCTAACTTGGTCATATTTATTTTATGTCTTGAGGCTGCACTATGAATAATAACTAATAAACCATTTTTCCTCAAGTGAGTTCCAGGTGCCTGAAAGCTGACATGATAAATTTGTACAACACACATAAATGCTAATAGATAAAAAGTAGAACTGGCAATCCCACATGGTTTTAAAGCCAACTGGCTTTTCAAGCTGCAGAGGTTGACAACAATCATGCTGAAAAATCATTTCCCCGTAGACCACTGAAGTTGCCAAAAGGAGCATTTCACTTTGACTTTTGAAGCAGGTGGTTAGATTAATGCTCACTCTTATTGTTTTTATGGTTCTTAGTCACATTTACTTCTACACATTTGTAGGACTCATGGTTAACGCAGAAATCATCATTTTGCCCCACGTGCTTCACAAGGATCCCAGAGAACTCTTTGTGATTGATGAGGTATGTTGATTTCAAGTTAGTAATGAGCCGATCTATCAGCTGACCAGTGAATGAAGCAATATAATTCGGAGGTTTTGTGCGTTGTTTCACTTAGCATAGCAGAAAAACATTCTATCTTTACCTAGGAGCCCCCAGGATGTTTTTGCAACCTTTGTTTTTCACTAATCTCTCCTTTTAGAGATTAATGAAGCTGAGCGTCAGTTCAATCAGTAAGACTATCTTATGCCTCATTCATCACTAACTGTATTTCTTTCCCCACTCTCTCTTTACCCACTTATTCTCAATCAGCTATCCATGGGCGTTCACTCTTGAAGTTAACCAACCATATTTAGCCACAGTCTCCATCAGCCAATCACGTCATTGTGCCAGAACTTTAAATCTGTTCTCCTCTCTGCCACTTTCAGTTGTCATTTCTGCACGGAATTGGTTTTGACCCTCCTCCACCCCATTCTCCTCCAGTTCTTCTAATCCAGTTGCCCAGATTGAGCTCATCAGAAGTCCAGTCCTCATCTCATCCAGATCATCAGCCGTCCCTTCACCACCACCACCACCAGTGTCCAGACTCCACCAGGGGTTTCCTTTACTAATCACGGCCTCACTACCCCCTTTATCATGATGATGTCATGATGGAGTCTAACCTCCAACGACTATTCCCATTTCTCTCTAGATCGTGCACATGTCAAATAAATATATTTGTACACTCAGAACGAGTCTCTCCTGATTGAAATACCGTAGGCCACCACAAGGAGCATCCCCAAACATGTAATACATGCACAACACCTTATGTGAAGGTCTACACAAAGTAGCGGTTTGCAGTTGTCTGTGTTGCCCGACAACAATTCAGTCGCTTGAATGTTGATGGAACTACTTTTACTGGCAGACAAAATGTTTTCTTTGTGGATTTTCTCAGTAGTTTCTTAAGACAGTCAAGAACAGCTTTAGTTATGGTTATTTTTCAGTGCCATTATCTGAAAATCAAATCTTGATATCTCATAACAAAGCTCAGTTTCTCATGATAAAAGGTTAACTGTCTCATTATCTTGAGAGAACCAAAAGCTTATTTCTTTAAATTATTGCCATCTATTAGTTACTGTCTGAAAGTCTTGAGTGTAAAAAGCAATCTAAATGGATTTTCTGCAGGTACTGGGGCACTGATGTTGCATTTCTTGATTTTTTGTTGTTTGTTTCTTCTCATCAGGATCCTCTAGAGCTTTTGTGGTTTTGGATTATGGATTTTGACGATTTTTTGTTGATGAACTGATCCATAATTGTGTCTGTAAAATGTAAAAATGCTATATAAACAGCTATATAAATCTGAAAAAGCAAGTAATTCTCAGAATTTGTGAATCTGAAAAAATCAAATGTATTTTTACTTGATGAAGAAATTAAATTAATACTCCACTGTCAAAACTGTAAACATGGATTTCTGTTACAGTAAGTAATCAAGCTTTTGAAATTCTAAGTAATTCTAACATTCTGGATTTTGTCATGTTATTTCCTGTTTTATTTTGTAATGCTACCTTTTGTGTCATTTCAGTTTCCTGTGTTTTCCCGCCTCTCATCAACCACACCTGAGGCCACTTACTCACCTGCCCCTGATTATCCTCCTTACCATCCCTGTGTATATATACACCCACCAGCTCCACATGTCTTTGCCAGATTGTCTTTGCTCCCTGTGACTTTACTTCCAGCTTTTGCCGTGTTGGGCTCCCTGGATTGTTTTTGGACTTTGCCTGTTTATTGGATTGTTAGATTTTGCTTATTCCCTGTCTGTTTTGTTTGCCTTTTTTGGAATCCTTGTGTTTTGCCGTTTTTGGACTCTAGTAAAGACAGTGATTTTTATTTGAACCTCACTCTGTCTACTGTGTGTTTCTCTGCACCTGAGTCTGAGCTTTACCAGAGCCGTCACAGTAATTTCCCTACTGCTTTTGTAAATTCTGTAATTCTGTTTATGTTTGTCTTCATCTATTGCTTTGTATTTTATGCAGGATAATTTGTTACTTATTTATTTACTGTTTTATATAATGCTTATTATGTATTTTATGTAGGATCATTTATTAATTATCTATTTTTTATATTGCTTATTATTAATCTCATTATTGTTTTCTTTACATTTACAGGAAAAAAAAAGAATAACCCTCAATTAAATCTGGTGTTTTAATGTTTTGGTTTAATAGTAGTGCTAGTATGTAGGTAATGTCTTCTTCTATCCACCATGATTCTGTGTTTACATCAGAGGAAAGCATTAAATAGAGGTATGTTGAAATAGGCCAAAAATTGCTATTGCGTAATAAAAATTGCCAAAGTACAGAAACAAAAAACAGAAGATATTGCTTCACTTGCCTCCACAGGTAAGATTTCATGACTTCCTGTAAACGACTGAGAATGGTGGTTGAGATCTAAAGTTGAGATGTACAATCTAGTCTGGAGCCAGCATCTCTCGAGAACGATAGATAAAGTAGAGTGAGGCATAGAAGAGTTGTGCAGAAGGTAATGAAAGAGTTATTAAGAAAAAAGAAATTCAGAGGATGTATTACAATAGAGAAAGTATAATGTAGAAATAAAGATTGTATGCCTCCAGTCTTGGTAGTGAGATAAGCACACTATGCTCCATGCTTTGCTGTACTAATGGGACCCATTCTTCTTCCAAATACAATATGGCACATTTCTCCCTCTAATAAAACACCAATTAGAGCCACTTTATTGAAAAGCCTGCGAGAAGTCTTAGAGAGATACAGATAACCGTGAAGCAAAATATATGGATAAAACAGCACTTTTTCGAAGGGCACATACTGTTAGAGAATGATTGATAGCTATATATTAAGCTCTCCCTTTTTTTTCTTTTTTCTAGCCTTTTTTCTCCCAAAATGGCTTATCAGTGCAACAGGAGAATAAGCTGTAATTTGAAGCTCACCAAGAGCTGACCACTAATCAAAAAGTGGGAACACAATGATTGAAAGCCTCCAGGGAGATTCCAATTGCCCTTGCACCGACTCAAGGGCCACTCAAGTAAGAGAGTAAAAAGGGAAATGAAGACAGAGGTTGAGGGCTTTTTTAAATCTAAAGGTGGTCCACCCCACTTGTATATTCAACACACCATCTATTGGATGCATTGCCATGAAATTGTGCACAGACATTCATTGTCCCTCTTTCTTACCTCCACACCAAAAATGGCCAATTGAGGTGTCAAGGTTGGATCGTCACTTTCAGGAAGTTACAGAAATGGTCAGACACAGCCCCCCCCCCGATCTGACACCAGAAAGTTGGAGGAAGAGTACATACGTGACTTTTGTCACTTCAGTCACATCATATGGGTAACGATACATATTTTAATCCAAACCACCATCTTTTCATTAACATAAAGTATTGTTAGACCTCTGCCATGTCACAACGTTAACCCTCTGAGGTCGATGATGTCGTATACAACATCCAGAGACTCTATTTACTAAGGAGATTGTATCTCTGCAGTGGTGTGTGATAGAGACTTGCAGCAAAAAGCTACGGAAACGTGATGATCGTGCCATTTCAAATAGGGGTCTGACATGATCGTAGCCCTTTCAGATGCTTTATAATCTAGCATGGAAGTTCAGTGACTTTTTAAAGTCTTGGGCTTTAAATCCCTCATGATACTGAATGTTTTTTATGATTATTTATCCATTTTTTGTGCTGAAAACAGGCATTGTTGTCCTTAGCGTCTCTGTTAGCTCCATCCCCACAATGCTCTGTGTCTGTTGACCAATCAGATTGGCCATACACGTCACGTGACTTGTCTGTCACAGGAAACTCTAGATCTCCAAGCACTGCGCATAATGCAGTCAAATCAGGCTCATCATCATTGCATTTGTATATACACAATACACCTCCCTACTGAAGCATCCAGAATAATCCAGAATAATAATAATCGCAAGTAAACAGTGTGTGAATTCGCTTTTACGCATTTGGATAGGCGTGCACCCAGGACGCATGATGCACGGCATTTCATGGATATATAGGTGATATAGAGGTGTTTTGTTTACATGTTTACACATTGTATTTGCCTTTGTGGACCGGAAGTGACGTAATGTAAAGGTCCGCAGGGCTGACCTACTTCTCAGAGCGTCAGCGCATCTCCGTTATTTCATCCCAGACAGTGGAAGAGTGCGCACCTATTGACATGGCTTCTTCAACTCAGAAATTTTCGACTAAAAAGGCTCTAGAAATGATGTGATGATGAGGGAGAATCAGGGGCAGAGAGTTTTGTTTTACTGATGAAGAGCTGACTTATCAGAGCGACTGGATCCAGTTGAAGAGTAAGTATTTATTTTCAGCATATGAGAAATAAATGAAGTGAATAAGAATAAGAGAAAATGTGCATGGGTAGTTTTCTTATTTCTTATTTTATTTCTTATTTACTTCGTACATATTTGTATATTTGGTGCTTGTTTGTGGAGATATCCAAAAGAAAAAAACAGGTACACACACAAACCTACACAGGTGTTTTTCACACTTTACCTGGGGGTGGGGGATGGTGGGATGGTGGGCTGTTGTTTTTCAGGTAAAGTACCTACTTTACCTGAAAACAACAGCCCACCACCCCCCACCCCACAAAACATCCTGTGTTCATGCATTTACCTGAAAACAACAGCCCACCATTCAGCATACAAAGCGTACAAAATAGATAGGTTTTGCAGGTTTCAGTGATGAGTTGTGAATAACAAAAACACTTTACTGGTCTGATATATGTAATCTCATATGTTTATATTTATTTTATTTTGTTTTACAGTGGTGAAGAGCCCAGCACATCTGGGGCACAACAAGCCAGTTCTCCTGAAAAGGCTGACTCTTCAGAGGAATCTTCAGGGGAGGGTCCATCTACACGTGTCAGAGGTCCCAGCAGCAGAGACAGCGATCTCACTCTCTTCCACACTCCAGAACACCATCATCACGTGGTTCATCGAGAAGAGGCCGTGGCAGAGCGAGGTCGAGATCTCCACTTCGGCCACAGGTGCAGCCAGCTGCCCCAACTACTTCATGGAAGACAGAGAGGGATCTGGACATTTGTCCTGTGCCCAAAAGATTCCTCCCGGCAAGACCCCCTGGACACCAGCTGAATTCAGGCAGCTCCTATAAACCATTGGACCTGTTCAAATTGCCCAGAGGAAAAAAAATACTCATGGACTGATCTGAACACACAGGAGGTGTACAAATTTTTAGGACTGACTTTTTTTTTTCCCTGGTCAAACTGAGTGGTGACATCAAAGATTACTGGAAAAAGAACACAATTTTCAGTGTACCATTTCCAGCTACCATCATGGCACGAGACAGGTACAGGGTGATCTCTTGGAATGTCCACATGAGCGATCAGATAAGGATGTTGAGAACGACAGGAAGAAGGGGACACCTGGCCACGACCGCCTGTTTCGCCTGAAGCGAACAGCGGTCACCATCAAGAGTGCTTGTAAAGCATTTTATCATCCAAGGCAGAACCTCTCAATCGATGAGAGGATGGTGGCAACAATGTCTCATACTGGCATGACCCAGTACATGAAAGCAAAGCCGACCAAGTGGGGGTTCAAACTTTTTGTGTTGGCTGACAGCAGCAACGGCTACACTGTAGACTTTTCAGTGTACACCGGGAAATCACAGTTTGCCTCTGGTGTTGGGCTTGCATATGACTCTGTCATGTCCCTGATAAATACATCATTCCTGGGCAAAGGCTTTCATCTGTTTCTGGACAATTTTTACACCAGTCCAAAACTCTTCAGGGACCTTTTCAACACGAGCATTGGGGCATGTGGAACCTACAGAGAAAACAGAAAAGACTGCCCCCGCACAGAGTCAAATGCACTGAAGAAAAGGGCCCCCAGAGGTTCCATCAGGTGGATCCGTGATGACCCTATTGTGTTTGTGAAGTGGATGGACACACGTGAGGTTGCTGTCTGTTCAACAATCCACCAGGCGTTCTCCAGGAGCACTGTGAACAGAAGAGTCAAGAATCAGGATGGCAGCTGGATCACCAAGACTATTCCATGCCCAACACCAGTCATTGAATACAACAAACATATGGGGGGTGTTGATCTGAGTGATCAACTCATTCAGTACTACTCTGTTCATCACAAGACCATGAGATGCTACCGGACATTGGTCTTCCACTTTATGGACATTGCAGCTACAAACAGTTTCCTCCTGCACAAAGGACTGTGCCGTGAAAAGCAGGAGGAACCCATGACCCACAGGGCCTTTGTCATGGAACTAACTGCCCAGTTGTGTGGTGTTACAGTTGCAGTTCCACCAAACAGAGTAACCTCTGAACATGTGCCCATGCCAATCACTCCCCAGCGGCTTCCACAGGCAAGGCGAGCCTCGTATGGGCGCAGGACTGCGAATACTGCAGGCAGACAAGGCAAAATCTCCAGTCCACCCCTGGAAGTGCAAGGATGTGTTGTGTCCCTCCTGCCTTGTTTCCCAGATAGAACTGTTTTTGGAAGAATGGCATATGTGAAATTTTCATAGCACAGAAACGAGGCCACTTGTTTTGTATATATGTGAATAGTTTTGCCTGTTGGTGTTCTAGGGTGTTGTGGGTTTTTTTCCTTGGATGCCCAAGACCTGAAAGAGTGTAATTCAAGAGCCAAAAACCTACACCAGTTGTTTTAACTGTGTGCTTCAATAAAGATCTGTGTGTTAAATTTTCGCCTGTTTTTTTTGTGTTGTTGTTGTTGGTTGTCCTCTATAGCCATTATAACTATTTGTGCATTCATGTGTCATCATTCCAGCTTAATATTCGATAGCCCAGTTTTGTCCTTAAAAAAAAGGGTGCAAAAATTCTTTATTGTGCATTAAAAGGTTGAGATTTTACAACATCCTTTTAAAACAAGGAGACCAGACGGACCAAAAATCTCAAAAAAATGGCTTAGAGTGTTAAAATCATGTGATTTATACCTCAGATTCATGACTCACAATCCCAATCCATGTGAAACAAAACTGTCAACACTGACTTATTTTAACTGTCACATTATGTTCCAACATGACTTTGTCATTCCATTGCATCACATATGTAAACATACTTATTTTTAACCAAACCATTATCTTTTCAAAATGAACCAAAGTTAATTTGGTGCCAAAAACTAGCCAAACTTAAGATAATATTACAAAGTTAACTATGTGTTTAACGTCACAGGATTTACATACATGAACTTACATAACGCATCAAACAGGAATTTCCTGAGGAGACAGGTTCACTCCCATGAAACCATAGGTCAACATTGACTTTTTTATAAAAGCTTACTTTACGCACATGACCCCATCACATCACATACGCACAACTTATTTTAAGCCAAACTATGATCTTTTCCAAAACTAATTAAACTTCTTCCATTTCACAATGTTAACAACGTGTTTAATGTCATGTGAGTTACACCACGTGACTTACATAACGTACTCAAGATCAGGTACGCCTGTCGCTGGTACTGTCCACCTATATGTCATTGGAATTGTTGGATTTGTTGGAATTGAAAACACAATTAACTTGTAACAAACCATTATGTTAATAGTACAATCAATTTTGTCAACATGCTAAGAAATAGCTAATCAGTGTTTCTCTTGAAATTGTCTTAATCATTGCATCATTTATTACACTGTACAGTTTGAGACTGTTTTTCTCAAACAGAGAGAAACAGACAGAAGACAGATTTGTGAGGTGACAGTGGGAGGAGGAGGCTGACAGGGAAAAAAAAAGGATACGGAGAGTTTTGTCGCTTCATGAGAATAAATGGATACTGTTCCTTGGATCATTTTAACGCATCATAAACTCTCCCCCTCTCCTGCGTTCCCTCCTGCCTTTCCTTTTCTTTCAGCAACTCTCTCTTTGGTTTCATTTGAAAGGTGCATGCCTCAGACGTTTGAGTAATATTCCCAACTGGCTGTCAGATTTCATATGCAGGCAGCTTTTTCCCCTCGCTAACGCAGCATCCGACCATTGGCCTTTGTTAAAGGGAAGAGTGGCACCTCAAAGAGATGCAGTATTAAAGAGGAAATCATTTTTTGGACTGCAGAGACAGAAGAGACAAAAGAATGGCGGTAAATACAAAGTGGGAGAATGAAGTACGATGACTGTTGACTGTTTGTAACTGTTGTCTTCTCCTTTGAGTTTGCTGATCAGTGAGTTTAACTTACAGACAGCAAGTTAAACTTCTGTCTTGGAAAGTGTATCTCCTGCTCATTTTATGTCACCGGAGGCACATTAAAATCTCACACAGTTTCACCAAAGGAAACCTTGTTGATTTGCCTTCTGTCGTACACACCCACGTATGTCAGATTTTAGACATTATCGAGTCAGTATCTACATTTTCATTTGGTGCCGGGAACATCAAACACTTGATAATGCCAAGAGTCAGAGTCAACTGTCACATATAGTAGCTCCAAAAATATACTGTACATTTCAAGAAGTACAAAATATGTCATATTTTCAGATTGCAATCCAATGATTCTTTATTCAACACTGTTTTGAAAAGGATTATTTAGACCCCATGTTTACACAGTCCTTCAGGCAAAACAGATTAAAGTAGACAATGTTTGTTCATGTCATGATAAAAATAAAATATCTAAGAGGAACAAAGAAAACAAATTGAAGCCTGACAAAGCTTAAGGATGAAAAGCAGAAGTTCAACTCTAAATATCCAATATTGATATGAAGGTCATGAAATAGGTCTGACATTGTGTTGTTTTCAGACAGTTGTTATGTCTGTCTCGAAAAGACAGACCCATTAGAAATTTTCATGCAGAAATTTTATTTTATAAATAAGTTTTATTCAAATTTGTCACATTACAATAATTAGAAACTAACTAATCCGCTGTATTATTTTTTGTTCCATTAATAATGGACAAAAACAAGTACAAGTACAAGTAACTGGTTAGTGCCTGATAGAACATGGGAAGCAACTGTGACAACAAACAGCAGTAACCAGTTCAGCATATAATTTTCCCACTACAACTTTTAGGTCATTATTTTGGTTTTACAGTATGAAACCCTGAACACTTTTGTGTTCACGCTTACCACTCTCCAACAGCAGCAGGCAGCTTTTTTTTTAAACAATGCTCTAAAATCTCACTGTATTGATTCTCATAGACTTATTATCTACATGTCTGTGTAGAGCAAAAAGTGAGTTTTTCTTCTAAACACATTGAACATGTTAGAAAATAGTTGCTGAAAACGTGAAAGCACTCAACTGAGTGCACACTTAAGCTTAGCAATGTTTTTTGTTAGTTTTTGGTATTGTGCACCTGGAAAGCTTTAAGGTCAGAAGTTGGAAATTTCAACCGAGAAATTATGACCTCTCATGTCATCTCGAACGCAGCACAAGTCCAACTCTTTTTCATGTACTCAGAGCATGGGCTGAGACAGTCACTGAACGGAGCCTGTACCATTATGTTCTGCAAAGCCACGCCTTTAGGGAGTCTCATTTTTCGGTTCTCTCCAAAACTCTTGAACGTAGGTCCAGAAAAGAGTCCAGAATTTCATTGAAAACATATGTATGAATTATGTAATGTGTCTGGGTTAGGGTTAGGGAACAATTTCTGGCATTAATATATTAGGAAACTGTAGCTCCAGAATTAACACAGAGATGGAGAAACACACAAGTAAAAAATATAGACATTGAGTCTATAATAGTCTTTTGCTCTCATCGTTCAGTCAGTTCGATTGCATATGTTACAGGTACCGGGCTGTGGCACAATGAACAGCTGAAACACAGGGAATAATGGTGAGGCAAGGAGACGTGGCTCAGCTCTACTAGATCCTCTGTTGTTATGAGGGGAAACCAGCCGAGCAACGGTCATGGCCATAGAATCTGGTATTAACAACAATCTCACACTGCCACCTACTGTCATAAAGTTGCCACTGCAAGTTATTTACTCTGACTTAAAATCAGGTTACTTTTTCACAAAAATATAGTATTTTCCCAACAAAATAAAACGCAGGCCCAATTTCCAAATACAATAAATAATATACAATAAAACAAAATTAATTACATCCACACAAATGTATTGAGTGGACATCACACATACACACAAGAAACCAGTTTACTTAGAGAAATCAGGTTTCGCAAATAGCCAATCAAACAATGAATTTAGCCTACATACACATAGCAGGTCAGTAATTGCATGTCTCACCTACCCCCAACCTTATTTTGGACTTCATTTTTTTTATTTTAAATGTAGACTTGTGCGATGGCCACAGCCCCACTGTGTAACAGCCAGGAACTAATCATTTTATTTGCAGTCAACAACACATCAGACAATTCATTTCCACATCACAGTCCACAACACACAGTTTATTTGATTTGTAAGCAGTTTATTTGCTGTTCTGTGTGTCATTCTTAATTCAGAGTTGATTTCCATACACATACACAATGTTACAAAAATAGCTTTTTAATCGTCTAAGAAAGAAGAGCTCGACCCTACTCTCCACTGGAAAATGCCAAAAAATCGTCTCATGCTTTTGTGCTTTCTGGCCTGGACTATTGTAATGCACTTCATTCAGGATTACAGAAAAAACGCATTGATAAACATTCAAAATTCAGCAACCAGGGTTTTAACAAGTACCAGGAAAAGAGATCACATTACACCAGTTCTAGCATCTTTGCACTGGCTGCCTGTGTCACTGAGGATTGATTTTAAAATTCATTTACTTGTTTTTGAGGCTGTTAATGGCTCTGCACCTTCATACATTTATGATATCGTATCCAAGTGTGTTCCAAACTGCTCTCTTAGGTCATGTGGGGCAGGCTTGCTAAATATTCTTAAAAAGGAGCCCTCTGTATTGTTCAACTTGTTTTATGTTTTTATCTGACAATTATTTTTACTGTTCACACTGTAGGATTAAACAACCAACTTTCTGTTATTAATTGTTTCCTTGTCTTTTGAGTTAACGTGGTTGTGGGGCAGTCTCTTCCCGAAGAAGCAAAGGTGTGGCCCAGGGCAGAGGACTTTTATAGGCCTAGTTATTAAGTTCTTTGTTTATATCGTTAAGCATCTTTTTAGCACATAAAAACCTATTTTTCCAACTAAACTCCTGTTATCCTCATTGCCTCACTCTGTCCCAGACAAAGTGATACAAAATGCTGCCTCCTGATGTTTTTTTTAAAACTACGTGTATGAGGGCTGACAGTGCTATGAGAGGACAGGCTTTGTAGTGAGAACACACAGCTTTTCACAACACTGCAAATTTGTCTTAATTTTACAAATAGTTTTAGTTTTATTTAGACTTTTAGGGGCTGCTTTGTGTTAGTTTCACTTTTTGGTCAGACTCTGGATAGAGTTAATTTGAAACCAGGACGCACCGCTGCATGTAACCAGCTCTCCTTTCATCTGGCTCTGCTGTCACAGCAGTACTCTCCCTCTGAAGTCTTTCGTCCACATGCTTCATGTAAAAAGCAATATCAGGAATCTGGTAACATGTATGGTGAGGAAATACACTCTAATCGCCTACCCCTATTCCAGAAACCTTTAAAGAACTATCACAACTCAACTAATCCAACTATCACATTCATAAAATCAGGGAAATCCAGATCAGCGTTCTCTGTGGTTTTTGTGTTGCTCTCATGTTGGATCAACATGTTCTCACTTTGAATTCATCAATGAAAATGAGATCATCATACACTGTGTGACTGTGTGAATACTAAACAACTGTTGCAGTAGACTTGGGCGGTATCTATTTTTTCATACCTTCATAACTTCCTTACATTTCGCCAGGGTATACGGAATATGACCGGATTTGTGTGAAAAAACAAATCATCAAAAACTAGTGGTAGACGTCATTGCAGCATATATGGCATTGTTTAGCTTACAATGCTTTGCCTGACTCGCACAACATGTTAAAACACAACATTAGAGGGGCACCTTCAGAATGAAGAGCATTTATACATTTTGTGCCTCACAGTAATAAAATGTAAAACAAAATGTGGTCTCATCCACCAATCAAGAAATTATATTCTAGATAATATCACCAGACCCTTGTTACATGTACTGCATGTGTGCTTCTGATAAAGTATAGCAGAGTAAATCCAACTGTTGGGTTCCATTTAGACAGGCTATTAATATACTGTAGGTACATTTGTCAGTTCACACTATCTGCTGAAGGTGTCAGTGCTGTAGCAGCTGTTTGCCATATGTCAGATATGCATTAGCCCCTTATACTCTAGCCATCCATTCTTTTAAAAATGAGGGACACAGCAAAAAAATCTAAAAGACCGTTTGGGAGGATACGATGCTTTAGTGCCTAACAGAGGGAGAAAAGGAAACAGAGACAGACTGAGAGCCTGCAGTCCAGCAGCCAGCCAGCCAGCCAGCCACTAGTCAGTAATTTGGACTAAAAAGGTCAGAGCAGCTGATGGCTCCATCCATCTAAAATGGCAGCTGACCTGTGAGAGTGGGTTTGGGGTCGGGGTGGATTAGAGAGAGGCACAGACACACAACAGTTTCACAAACAACAGACGTCTACTGTTGTAGCTCTGATGCAGACTAGCAATATGAGCATAACTAGTGTTTGCTGCTGTGATAAGAGACAAAGTGCACTGCAAAAAAAGGAATTTCAGTAAAGTTTTTTATTTTGTATTTTTTATTGTGTTTCTGGGAAACAAGTCTAATTATTTATCTAAAAAAAAAATAATCTTATCAAGCCAGTTCAGCATTAGAAAAGTAATCTCATTTTAATAAAATATATCTAATTTTGGGCCCTATCTTACACCCGGCGCAAGGCGCAAGCCGCCGGCGCAATGGATTTAATATATTCAAGGAGTGTCCAAATCCTCTTTTGCTGTCTCCCCCCGGAGATGCAAGTGATATTTTGTCCTGCCCCGCCCACTGCGCCACCGGCGCAAAGCAGCATACGCCTATCAGGTGTGCCCAAGTGCCCTCATTAATTCACCGGCAAGTTTAGGCTGAACATGCAATAAACCAATCAGAAAGCCAGCTCTCATCACGTGTAAGAGGTAGGCGCACCAGCGGCGCAAGCACTGCAAGCATGACGGCGGATTTACAAGGAGGAAATAAAGAGAAAAGATTGACAAAGCGAGGAGACAGATCTCCTGGTTCGAGAAGTGAAAGCGTGAGAGCGCGCAATATATGGAGACACGTCTCCAAAGCAGCTTCATTTGTACATAGTTTATTTTACACCTGCAAAACTATTACAATAAATGAACCACAAATGTCATGCAAATATGTAACTGGTTAGTTTTACACTAAAGCACCTTGAAATTGTGTTGTATTTTATAATTAGACAAAAAATTAGACACTAATATATGATCGTGAATTGTACATTTTGTATGTTACAGATCATAATTGTTTAATCCTTGTTTTTCTGGATCACAACAAACATGCAGACAAACAGCTGTCATGCTGACTCATCTGATAAAGCCGATCTGACAGCCGTGATCACCTCCCGTGCGCACTTAACAGGTCTGTTTAGATTTATTAGGCTTTATACTCATAAATTACTTTGTTTTTCCTTATTAGTTAGTTTAGCTTTAAAGAAACACACGCGCGCGCATGGCTATTTAACATTAATGAAAGGTGTTCTGTGATTCTGGAGACGTGTGTGCGCCTCAGCCAAACGCGAGACACACGCGCACGCTGTTAACATTAATATTTACACTTTATTGCTGATGGATAATATGTTCAAAGGACACCTTAACAATCGACACTCCTGTGTAAAAAAGACTGAACGTTAATCAAGGTGTTTTGTGATTGTGGAGCCGTTGCGCAGGTGACTTACACCCAGCGTAAGTGCCGTTTTTGCCATGTCTGCAAGATAGCAAACTCACTTGCGCCGGGTCTGATCCGCCGTGGGCGGGAGGTGTAAACATGAAGGCAAAACGAAGGCGTGGCCCGGCGCGTTTGCTATCTTGTGCTCGGCGCATTGGAATAATTGCGCATTGCGCTTTAGACCAGCTAATATGACCCATCTGAAAAATGCGTGACAGAGAGCAGAACTCAGAGTAGTTTCTAAGGACATTTTCAGATTTAAATACAAACTGAGTCACAGTGCAGCGATGCATTTGGTTGAGTGACGCAGACAGATCCTGCAAGCATCATCATTATCGGATATAAAAATATGTAAGACTGGTGTTATTTCCAGAAAACTATAGTCCAGCAACTATACGGCACCAAGTTTCAGTTTGAGTTGCTCACACAGTCACTCTCCACTCCACACTCACATTCACTAGTTTTTAACTAGTTATTAATTTCAGTTTAAGAAATAGATTTGTATTGTCAACTCAATCAAGAAACCAAAATATTTCAGTTTCAAGAAAATGCCTAGCTTTTTTTTGCTAACTGTAAATCTACAATTAAGATATAAATTCTTAAAGGCCCCCAGTTTTAAGGCCCATTACAGTATTGAGTGGCTAGATTTATAGGTTTTAAGAATTCTTGTGTAGTTGGGGGAAAAAAAAAACTCTTTTAGAAAAATCTTGAAAAACACATGGAATCTAACTTGATTCAAGACAATTTTATTATATTTAGGAATATTTCTAGGGCTGTTTTTGCAGTGTGACTGTGTACAGACTTCTTCCACACAGGCTCGTCTGCCGGAAATGTTTACATTTCATTAAGTCAATGATGTGCCCTAATACCTCTCCTTCATCTCCTCTCCAGTGAGGAATCACAACAGGCTGTCTGATGGCTCAATCTGTCTAACATGGCGGCTGACCCCTGTGAGTGTTCAAAATGAAGAAACAAAGAAACACCGACGCAGACCACAGGTCAAAAGGAGGAGAGAGAAAAAAAAAGATTTGTGGTTTTACAGAAGAAAACTGCAGGGTGGAACTATGACCACAACAAAGATCAGCCAGATGAAAGAGAAAACTAAAGCTTCTATTTCAGACTGAGATGTGGATTCTGAGTTTTGTTTGAATCTCTATTCTCCGTCCCGTACCTCCATCATATCTAACAGCCCTCTCCACCACAGGCTGTCTGCTGATGGCTTCATCCATCTAACATGACAACCAACCTCTGAGAATTGCTTTCGGGTCACGATGGGTCAAAGCCAGAAAAAGAAAGACAGAAATACAAAGAGACAGAGAACGAGAGCAGCGAGTGATTCACTTCATTACTCCTCAATACAGCATTGGTGATGAACGATCTAATCAAGAATAAGTATTGACATGCTGGGGATCTGTAATACCTAGCCATAGTTAAAAAATTTCTTACCTTTAAAAGAAGCCATACTGTCTATTTTGTAAATTGCATGGGCAACTTGTAAAATGCTTGAGGCCCTGCTTTAATTTTTAATGCCAACCTTAACCTTTCCCTAAACTTGAATACTAAGCTCTCGTGAGGTGCTCATTATGTCTGCTTCTGACTTCATGCTGATACTTTTCCATTGCCATTCCAATCTAATCATGGTCAGCCAAGGTCATGGAAAGAATTATTCATAAGAAGATTGAAGAGAACATATCAACCCATGATATTTTCAATGAATTACAGTCAGGTTTTAGACCGTCCCAATCCACTGAATCCTGTATTTTGTGTCTAACCACCACATCAAGGATGGAGATTGATACAGGTGAGCTCTGGGGCATGGACATGTTCGATCATAACGTATCATATTTTGAATCATCATGGTATTTTGCTGCAAAAATGAAAAAAAACATTGGTTGCTGTGAAGAGGCCATCAAATAGGTTTGGTCCAATTAGAGCTGCAAAGATTAATTACTTCATCAATTAATGATGGATTATTAAATTAATAGCCAACAATTCTGATAATCGTTTATTCAGTTTGAATAATTTGTTTAGAAAAAGTCAAAATTCTCTGATATTTGTTTCTTAAATATAAATATTTTCTGGTTTATTTCCTCCACTATGACAGTACACTGAATATATTTGGGTTTTGAATAAAACAAGACATTTGTGGATGTTATCTTAGGTTTTGGAAAAACATTCATCACCATTTTTCACCATTTTCTGACATTAAAAAAACAACAACTGTTAATTGAATAATAATCCATCAATGAAAATAATTGTAAGTTTCAGCCCTAGATCCTATCTAACAGGTAGATTTTAAAAACAGACAACTTCCTGTTCTAAGTCTATAACTTATGGGGACTGTGTCCTCAGGCCATTCTTCTTTTCATTTTATATTGATATGAATGGTATGGATAGGGATGATAGCGATTAATTAGTGATTGATTAATCAGTTATGAATTTGAATCAGTTAAGTAAAATGTAATCAGTCTCTTTTCAAGTAAAGATCTAAAATATATCAGATTATTTTTATGAGCAGACTCCGCATGTTATCTTATGTTCAAGTATATGTGTTTACGTCAGCCTTTACATCTTTATATGTTTCAGTGGCTATGTATTGCTGTTGGAGAATATGCAATATGTCACCAATGATCAATTAAGGAAAGTGCTTACAATTTGCAACCCTATTTTATGTTAATATTTTTTAATCTTGCTGCACATGCAATCTCTTTCTTTATGCAGATGATGTTGTATTGTTCACTACCTGTAAAGAGAAAACTGAAATAGCAATTACTGTCAAAACAAGTAACCCTGATTCCTAGTTCATGCAAATTCAAAACTATGTTGTGTTGTGCTGTTGTCTTGATAAATCCTGTGTAATTTCTATACCACTATACAGTAGGTAGGGTTAGAGTTAGGGTCATTGGTTTGATAAGAACAATCAATGAGAAATGTTCAGTGTCACTGACAAAAAAAAAAAAAAAAAAAGGAATTAATAGGGGGATGAAACTGACATCTCTGTTAACACAAAAATCACAGCAGCAGAGTGGTGAGTATAACCTTAATTTGCCCTGCCCTTAATTTGCAAGTGACCTTTATCAGTTTGTGCATTTATATTTATATTGGATTTCGTAGGAGATCTGCAGAATATTTCAGTGTGGCTGTGATAATGAACATTGTTAGGCTGGCACTGAAAGACTAATTCAGTTCATTTTCAATTTCTAAGGCCAAAATGCCTTCAGATGTGTTTGGATAGACCTACAACCAATTAGCAAAGAAACCTGTCCTATAACCAATCAGAGTACAGAAATGTGTGACATAGTGGTGGTTGGTCCGTTTCCAAGCAGGTCACAGAATGGTGATCACTTGGTTGAATCTCTCTTGTGTTAGAACTGAACAGTATACTATGTTTCTGAAGCTATTCGAGCTGAGAAATTGACAGACCTGCTGACTGGACAGAATTGAATAGACCTATAACCAATTAGATCAGTGAAATGTGTAACATGTGACTTTTAAAATCTGGACCACTGATGTGAATCATTGCATGAAACCCTCCCAATATTAAATAAATGCTTATGATAAGCCCAACCACATCCAAAGCTGGTGGAATTCTGTGCGGGAATGGCGATGAAGATTCGCTCTGATTCCCAGGCTGAATCATTGCCCTTATGTTCAGACAACTGACACCATTCTTTTCAGAATTAGTTTAGTTTAGGGTTAGGGTTAGTTTAGACAGAAACTAAAGCAAAAAAAGGAATTTAATGTTAAGGCTGTATCTTTCAGACCATGGCTCTGTAAGTACTTTAAAATTAGTCAGAAAATATAAAAATTGCCCAGAAAGCAGCCCTGAGCAACATTAAAAACGAGTGGGGCCAAAAGACATTTTTTGAAAATGCTCGCTTACAAAATTGTAATAAATGCAATTCATTGTTACTCAGCAAACTATTTTGGTTTTATGAAAGACTGAAATTATTATGGAATGAGAGGGAGAGCAACTAATGTTATCCTTTTCAGAATTAGGAGCCTCACAGTAACATAGAAATATTTCTTATTCACAGCAATTGAACACTGTTACACTCATTGTGTGGCAGCACAATTTAACAGCAAGCTGAACTCCAATAAATAAATACATAGGCGTCAGGAATCATCTTAGTTGTGCCATTGTAGATGTATTCATACAACAAGACTGAAACTGTAGAAAAATATAAGCAATTCAAGAATGTTAGAGCTGGTGCAATGAGAAGCTATGGTTTACTTCTACATACAACATGAATTTGATATAAAACAAACACTTTACATATATTGTAACATAATTCTCACGACAGCCCACACTCTGTTTCAGTGTCAGTGTCTCAGTATCAGCTCCATACCTGGCAAGCACAGCAAACATCTTACAAAGTTAACAAAAGCATTGTCTTTACAAATACAACTGGATTATGATATTACATAACAACTTACCAATGATGCTTTTACAAGCTTAAACAAAAGGATAAGAGGATAAAATGCATGTCTGCTCCTTGGTCTGCTTGAGGGGAAAATGGCTGCTTTTGTGATAATTACGTCCTGTTCAAACAAAGCCACCACTAGGACGTGCTACAACGCCACTAAAAAAGCTGAAAATCTTGGGGCGGGACAAATTGTTTCGATACAGGAGTATCTTCATTAAGAGCAGACAGAGAGGGGTTTTAAACTTTTTGAATGAAAGTAATTAAAGTGTTGTTAAATAATCACTCTCAAGTCTGTTTTATATGTTTGTATACCAGTGGTGGGTCCTAACTTGTCTATATCTATGTGGTTAAATTATTTATAACAAGAAAGTAAGTAACCACCCTGCCAACCAACTACCAGTTTAATTGTGTTGTGTTTTGTTTCCTGGTGCTGCACAGCAGCTGCTCACTGCTCCTAATATGTGGTCGGTTACACTGTGACCTTGAATAAGTTACTGATAAGCAAGCAAGCACATTTATTTGTATCGCAGATTTCATGCACAGGAGCATTTTAGTGTGCCTCACACAGATAAAAAGTTCGTCCATAAGATAAATACAATTTAAAAGAAGAAGAAAATAGTAATTAAAAGGGGATCATTAAAAATAAATAATATGAAAGAGATATAAATTAGATATAATAAAATACCTTGGACCAGAAACCTGCCAGTAGAGCTCAGCTGTGACGAGAGTTCTCTACCTTTAAGTAACATGGACTTCAAGCATTTCTGCATGTACAGTACAAGAGCTGACTTGGTTATATTCCTCAGAGGCTAATTTTATCCAATTCATTTCAGGCCTCTTTCACCACATCTGACATTTTAATTATTCAGGACTTAAATATTAATCTAAATAATGCATTTGACCTGCTCATGAAGGCTACAACAGCAGTTATCAACACATTTGTCTTCAATCAGTTTGTACATGAAAAGCCCCTGTAACACCTTTGATCTGGCCGCGGCTCGCTCTAATACAGTTTCTGATCTAACAGTTTTGTCATATCCTTCAGCTCTGTCTGATCGTGTCATCATTAATTTTTTATTTGAACCAGTCTATCAACCACCTTACCTGTTTGACACCACAACTGCTCATCCACTTAAGGACAGACACATTCATTATAGGGTTTTAAGGATTTCATATTATGCTATAGCTCACAGTAGTTTTTACCATCAAAATACTATTTTCCCAAGCCCCTCAAAAACTGTTTTCCCATGAAACCTGACATATGATGATGTTGCTAGATATAAACCCCCAAGGTTCAGGGAGTGGAGGGGAAGGCTTCAGCATCCGCTTTGAGTTGGGGTTTCCATTTGAAAAACCCGGAAACTAGCATGCTAGCGTCCTGTGAGGCTGAGCTGCTTTGCGCTGATAGCTAATGTTAGCATGATAACATACTTATAATAGGGGCAAACTCACAACCCTTACAGTGGATCACAGTGGAACCTAACTAAGGATGGTAGTCTACAGTGAGACAAATAATGTTTTGATCCTGTCTGAATTGTGCCATGAATCATTCATGATGTTTGTCAAATTAAAAGATCATTTTACAAGTCAAGAAAGTCACAGTTTGTCGTAAAACTTCAGACAGATCTTGTTTGTTCTTTCATTTCCTCGGCTGATAAAAGGGTCAGGAGTTGCTGAATGGAACACTTCAGGAGATAACAAGAAGTAGAAGGAAGATAACGTTACAAGGGGCAGCAAGATTGGTGTTGATGACATATTGTGCGAGTTGAGAGATGTAGTTACTCTGAAATATCAAATACCGGAGAACATCTACAAAAGGACTTTTTGTCATTGTTGGGCCACATACTGGTGTAAAGCTGATGAATAGCAAGTGGTAAAAAGACTTTAAAAATCGATTTTGACTTCATGGGAACTTTGTCAAAGGGTACCTTGTGCATCAGCATGAGATGTGACAAAGATGTTGGTATTTGACCACCTGGGATGAGAACAGGTTGGATGTTCGCCCTTGTTTGCAAACTAACTTTCTGGGAGTTTGTCCTTGACTGATTACAGGAGGCCTAGTTTCTATTCATATGACACATAGTACACAAGAACTGACAGAAGAAAAAAGCCAAGGAAATAAATAATACTTGTTGAACAAAGCCAAAGATATTAAAAAAAAAAAAAAAAAAAAAAAACTTGATTCAGGTTTTAGCTTTAATCTTAGCTATAACGGGGGCAGGTTGAAATCAATATATATATTGATCAATATCTGAATATGGAAATATAATATACAGAATATTTACAATTTCAAGTTTAAGGAGGAGTTCAACTCAATTTAAAACAACCTCAAACTAATGAACTTTTTTCAAATGGCTTGCTTCCATAAGACGCCATATTCATAGACACAGCTAATTATCATTGCCTGTGAAATATCCCATGAAGCCTTGTATGATCATGTAACAGCAGTGGAAAAGAGGTCAAAAAAATTATAGAAAGAGAAAATATGATCAAAGGAATATTTCTTGTTACCCTGGCTGTGTAGCATTAAGCAGAGGCAAAGAAAATACTCTGGAGGCTCATAAACCCCATCCTTTCAAAATTGTCTGATAGTCTGAGGTAAACATGAAAGTAGTTAGGGTTAGTTTGAAACAGGTGTCAGTATCTTGAAGTTCAGCTTAAAGGACCATACATATTTTATGTTGGAGTGATATGATGACTACAAAAGTCGTCTAAATTAATATTGTTGAGTACCTTGGATTTCACTGTCTCTTTATTTAAAGGCATTACGGGCCCTGTCTCACAGTGATCTACAGCGCTTGGTTCAAAGTGCAAGAGTTTTACTTATGCCATCTTGCTCCCATGGTGCACAGTGGGATACACCTCATCAGCTGCACATCAGTGCCTTAATTAATTCATGGGTGTGTTTTCATTCAGAAAGTTCACTCTCATCACCTTTAAGAAGCAGGTGCATCAGGAGTGTGAGCGGCGGCAGCATGGCGACAGAATTACGGAGAGGAAATACTATATAATACTGGAGTAAACAGAATCAGAAATTGTTTCTGAAGTTTGATAACCTGTGTGCAAAATTATGCACAGGTTGTCCAACATGTATATCCAACCAGCATCAGTCTCTGACAGAAGTGCACACACCTTTCTCTCTCCTGATGGGGCCAATCTCGTGGTCATAATTGTTTAATCCCAATAATGATGCAAACACAAACACTACAGTTGCTCCATGCTGACTGTCATGCTGACTGATCTGTTGAAGATGATCTGACAGCTGTGATCTCATCCTGTGTGCACTTTACAGGTCTGTTGAGATTTATTAGGCGTTATAATTCTAGTAATTATTCCTTATTAGTGAGAATAATTATAGACACACACATGCAAGCTGTTTATTTCAATAATTACACTTTATTGCTGGTAGAAAAATATGTTCAAAAGACACTTTACTAATCCACACTCCTGTGTGAAGAAAAAACATAAATGAAGGTGTTTTGTGATTGTGGAGACGTGCACGCACCTCAGCCAAATGTGCCATTTGCTATCTTCTGCAGACGGCCCTGCTGCACCACAGACTTTACACTTCGACCAGGTTTTAGCAGGTCTGTGGATGTGGTGTTTTTGACTACAGTGAGTTGTGCACTAGATATCAGTCGTGGCTGGCCACACCATCACTTTTAGACCTCCCACCCATGGGCGCACTAACAGACGCAAGTTCATTTGCTATCTTGGCAAACATGGGGAAAATGACAACTCAGCTACTGCAAAGATAGCAATGCCACCTGTGTCACTGGCGCATCTGCTGTGCGTGACCCATGTGGTAGTAACAGAAATTGAGGTGTGTCAGTGCGTGACTTTGATACACACCTGACAGCCAGTTACAACAACAGATTTTCAGTGGCTTAAACCATAACTTAAATTAGTATCATTGATAACAACTGTGTTTACCCCACTGTTACATGTGGCTGCTGTGAAAAGGGTCTATTGTATTATGTTATAAATAATGTTTACTGGTGAATTCTCCATGGGACAAATAAGACAACTCATCAAACAAACTCCTGATTGAATCAGGGCCATATGCATGTACTTCCACAAATTTGCCCAAGGCATAAAGACGATCTGTGCTTGTTTAACTAGGAAGAACCCTTTCTATCTAGTCTAATTTTGCAGCATACTGCAGTCACCCTTGGGCAATCTGACAAAATGTGTGGTGTAAGTTACTGTTGACATCACCATATGCCTGGGAGCCACACAGAGAGAGGATCAGGGAGGGAACAAAGACAGGAGGGGAGGAAACATGGAGAAAGCAACAATAGAGCTCCTGTTTAAAGTGGAGATGAAGGGTGTAGGGAATCGAGGAGCACAAGTGCAATGGAGGGAAGGATGAAAATTAAAAGTAGATAAATAAAAGTAAATTCTTCCCCGGACTGGTTGGAAGCAGAAGAGCATATGTGTTTTGTGGCCACCGTAAATTCTCTCACACGCTTGGAAAGGGAGAGTGAGATGAGGTGATTGCAATCTGCAAGCTCACTGTTCTGTGCCAATAAATCCTACAAACTGGTTCTTTAAGTGATGGATGAAAGAAAATCAACTCAGTCCCATGAATAATTGTAAGACAAGCATAAACCTCAAAATGTGAGTGTGAATGCAATTCGTCTACATTTAGAATTATGCCCAGTAATCTAATCTCACACCTCATCTTTACCCATTTACAATATGAACACGACAGGTAGACAAGTGTGACATTCACACATCCAGGGGGGTCCCAAATAAAACAGAGTGTTGCTGAAAGTTGCTTAGTGTAAAATCTTCATTATGCCAGGAAAGAAACCTGTCTGTTAGCAGAGAGAGCAGAATTAGCTATTATTATCGAATAATTAGGTCAGAGCCCTGGATTTTATATAAAGCACTGTGTTTGTAGCCAGTTGATAGTTTGAGACAGTTACAGTTCCTTTCTCGCTACCAGTAGAGCTGATTTGTGTAGTCTGGATTATCTTTATTAATGCTGCTACCTTTTTTCACTGATATATGTCATGATACATCTGATATATATCATGTTAACCAGAGCCAAGAGATGACTATGAGAGTGTGATAGGTGGTTAAACAACAACAACAACAACAACAAAAACAATTTTGGAAATGCGAGGATGAGTGCTGCATAAAATTTACCTAATGTCCACCAATTTGCTTAATTTATAAATACTGAAAGTCCTTTCAACTACCATGATATTGCAGTAACATGTCTTTTTTTTTGTAAATAAGAAATGTGTCTATAAACCTGAGAGCCCCAGTGTTCAACCCTAATTATGAGGATTTAATTTTGACATTTCCATGAAACACTTCAAAATGAGCATAAAAATTATATTGTGTACCAAAAGAAAAGACAAACAGGAAGCTGTTGGAAGTATTGGGTGGTAGGTGTTTTTACTGTCTAGAACTAGACTCGCAGTTTCCCTCTGCTTTCAGCCATTATACTGTCTGTGTACAATGTCAGACTTTTCTTTCAGTTTCATCTCTTTTTTTTTTCTTCAATGTTAAGGTCATAATCAGCATAAATTCACTGTACATATTCACAAATTGACACTGATGTCCCTGGCGTTTCACTGTACTACTCTGACAACTGCCTGTTTCTACCTCCATCTAATTCTTTTGTTGTGGCAAAATGTATTTTCCTCACTCTTCACACACGGAACACGTTTGGATTGAAGGAGTCAGGAGAATATCAGGAGGTACAGTACAGTAGAGCGGGGGAAGAAAAACAAAAGGGAAAGCAGGACGGTTACTGGCTGTCCCAGGAGAGCGCGGTGGCTGGGAGGAAATGACAGACATCTTGGAGGAGCGTTTTCAGTCCGTATGTTGCCTGTCAGGCGACAAAGCTTCGCCCTGTTGCACACACACCCAGGAGAGCAGAGATTTACAACGGAGCTGTTCTGAACGTGGAGAGCTCATATACACACACACATACACACACTCATATTGACAGACTCGCACGCCCTCATTCATGCATGGAAAAGCACACACACACACAGGAGAGGAGGGATTTACAACTGAAATATTGTTAACATGGGGCCTCTTGTGTGCATGGCTGATTTGAAATCCAGACTGCTGTACAACACCAAAGCCATTTAAAACCTACTGTTCCTACACTTTTACAAATAAGGGTTTCCACAGGGTTCTTCCTTAAAGGCTAAGGGTCTACCCGGAAGCATTTGCTTCTAAAGAACCCTTTTTTGAAGAAAGGATTCTTCAAGGGTTCTTTGTACCATAATAAACTTGTTTAAAAAAGTTGGATCTCTGTTGTCACTGTATTATTCTCATTGTATCTTATATCATTGGAAAACCTGTTCATGTACCTTTACAATGATGTCTAATTTGTAAGCTCCTGGATTTGTAGGATGAGTAGCACAGCTAATTATGTGGGTGGAGTTCCAAATGTGCCAAATTTACCTGCAAAAGTCAAACAGAGTATCCTCCTGTTGGTGACGACTCTTTTGTTTTGAGTTGTTTGGGAGATTGGCTGATTGGACTCTATCAGTAACAAGGAACAAACAAGACATATTGCTGATTTAACACTTAATTCATTGAACAAACAGTTGGGAGCATCAGTAGAAGGTGGAAGAACCACACACAGCCACAACAGCCTGGCATCTCCTCCTCATGCTGGTCACTGGTCGCTGTGGGATGGCGTTCCATCTCTCAACCAGGATTTGCCACAGGTCAGCGCTAGCATGTACTACACGGCCAAGCTGATCCCACGAGCGTTCAGTTGGGATGATGTCTGAGCTGTTGGCAGGCCATTCGATTCTCTCTACACCCACATTCTGGAGGTAGTCTGTGATAACCCTGGCTCTGTGGGGGAGAGCATTGTCATCTTGGAGGATGGGGTCGGGTCCCAGATTGTGGAGATATGGGTTTGTCACTGGCTGCAGAATCTTACAGCATCTTATAGCCTTCAGTGGTGACAAGCCTTGTTTTGTGAGTGATGGGAATGCCGGTCCGCACCACAATACTGCCTCAAAAGTTGTTACTCGAACGATTCAAAAATCAGCATAGCGGTTTTCCTGTCGTCTCCGTGCTGTATGTGCTAGAGTTGTGCAATCACATTGGCTGTTTATGGTTTTCCCACTCACTACTGAGGCTGCTGACTGTTCAATGAATAAAGTGTAAAATTACCAATATGTCATTTGTTCCTTGTTACTGATAGAGAGTTCAATCAGCCAATCCTCCAAACAAAACAAAAAAGTTAACACCAACTGGAGAATACACTGGCAGGGAAATCTGGCACCTTTCACTTGGGTCCCGCCCACATATTCAACTGTGCTGCTCATCAATGCAGGATCCTAACGAACTGGACATCATTGTAAAGGGAAATGAACAGGCTTTCCAATGACATAAGATACAATGCTAAAAAAAAAAACGTGACAATAGAGATATGATTGACCAAACACAAATTTCCAAACATTTTTTGATGAGTCAGGAGAATGCCTTGGGTGGGTTCTTGATAAAACTCTTCTAATACAGAAGGGTTCCTGGTAGAACCTTCTGGGTGGGTTCTAGATGGATGGAATATAAAATGGCTCTCGGTAGAAGTCTGGGTGGGTTCTTGTTAACACCCTGAGAAGGTGGAAAGATTCTGGACAGATCCCCAGAGACGGATGTTTAATTTCTTGAAGGACTCTTTAGTCAAGGGTTCTTTGTACCATAATATAAAAGGGTTCCCAACAGAACCCTCATGGGTATAAAACGCTTAAAATATAGGGTTCTTGGTAGAATTCTCTTGGAATATAAAATCCTTGTTATATAAAAGGGCTCTTGGTAGAACCTCCTGGGTGGGTTCTTTTTGCACCCTTTGGAGGTTGAAAGATTCTGGATAGAACCCCCAGAGAGGGTTTCTCCTATAGAAGTCTCAGACAGTAGATGGTTCTAGATATGACGGTTTATGTTGGGTTCTATTTAGAACCCTCTGAAAGGGTTTTCCTATGAGGACAAGCCAAAGAACCCTCAATGGTTCTAGTTAGCACCTTTATTCCTCAGGATGTGCTGTATGTATAAAATCCATAACTTTCTATAACAAGAGTGATTTCAGCAGTACAGTAGCATGACGTCATGTGATTCATCCAGAGAATACAGGATGAAATGAGGAGGCTGTTCAGTCATGACAGCATCATGCACACCTCAGAGATATCCTTAATTGGAACATATGTCCCATTATACTGTGCTAGAATCCATCTCCCTTTTCTTTTTTTCAGATGTTTTTGTATATTAAGGAGCATTTATGCAACACTTTAAACCTCACTGTTAACACATGAAAAATACCAAACGTAAAAAAGCAAGCAGGATTGTAGGATTAAAATATCAAATGTACAGAATGTCACGGATGAATAACTGTGACTGGAAAGCAATGAGGTGAAAAGTAAATAATTTGACAGAATAATAAATCATGAATTGATCTGATAAAGTCAAACAAGACTTAATATTTTCTACATTGCCCTGCGGAAATGATAAAAACAATAGCAATCTTCTGCAAAAATGCTAAAAAATAAAATGATTGATGCTAAAAATGCAGATGTTGTTTTTGCTTCCACTTGATGATTTGTGTCTCTTGGTTTTTGATATGACTGAATGATTTATCTTTTTCAAAGTTAGGATTTTGAAGACTGCAAAACTTTAAAATACTAGTGATGCCATTTATTCTTACAGTACCTAACAACCAGTTAACCAGTGGTAATAGGTGAAAGTTTGTTGATTTTAAAGGTATGGTGACAATTAAACCTAAATGTAACACTGTGGTCTGTCAGAAAGTCTTGGCTGTTAATATGATCTCTGCATGTCAGTGTCTGTACTTTTAGCATAGCTTCTTTTCTTTAAAGGTGATATACCATAATAATTTAAAAAAAAAAACTTAGATGGTTGAAGAAAATGGGCAGTATGCTCTATTTTCTGTAGCTAAAAAACACTAGAGAGTGGTGGGTCTAGAAAAATAATCCATCTATTTGTCTTCCATCAGTTTCAAAGAGGTAGCAGCCAAGCTTCACCCCCAGTGCTGAAAAAATTACGCCAAAAACTGCAATTCTGCAAATGCCCACTTGAGGCTGGCTCCAAAAGCAAGACAATCCCCATAGACTTCCATATTAAAGTACTCAACTTAAAGGCAGAAATAAACACATTTATGACAACTGTACGGGGGTTGAATTTTTATATAACTCACTTAAGGCTTAAAGCTATACATAATTAAAGGTGTGGCTGCTCAGCTCCACCCATGCGCCACCTCTTTGCCCATTAGGTGAAATGATACAGTCTATGCTTTTAGGAAGCCAAATATTTAACCAATCTTCTCAACAATTTAAAGGGATAGTTCAATATTTTTGGGACAAAATACTAATTTGCTTTCTTGCTAAGTTAGATGAGAAAGTATCACAGTTAAATACAAGTTAGAGACAGGAAGCAGTTAGCTTAGCTTAGCATGAAGACACAGAGGGAAACAGTTCACCTGAAATCGAATTCTGAAGCTCACTAATTAACATGTGGTACCTCTTGTGGTCATTTTGGAAGTCACTGTACCTGACTTCATTTTACCAAGGCACAGTTACAATTGTGCTGTAGTCTTTATGCTAAGCTAAACTAATTGTTTCCCTGCACCACCTGAAACTCTAAATTAGGACCTCTGAGTTTCAGAGCTGTGACGCAGTCTGTGTCTGTGAATGTTCTCATTCGTCCAGGTCATTGTAATCTCAGGAAAAGATCAAATCGAAAGCAACTGGACTTGTTTAAAAGACTTTTAAACAAGTCCAGTTGCTTTCGATTTAATCTTTTCCTGAGACGCAGTCTGTGAATCGATCTTTAAATTTGTCAGTGTTCTCATTGAAAGTTAGCCAAGTTTAGTTAGAAGATTTTTGTCTTAGTTTCAGTCCTGGTAAGACCTAATTAACCAACCATATTGTAGACTACCACTACAGGCCTTAAGTTGAATTTATGGAAATAATTTAATTGAATTGCAATCTCAATATTGATCAGAGACATACTTTGCTGAAAACTGTTAAGCCTGATTATTCAGATCTTTAATAGCTTTTATAACAAACAAAATGTAAATAGCAGATTACTTCAGTTATGTTTTCAGTATTGTAACTGCAAATCTTTTAACCACACTTAGCTCTTTTCTTGCATTAATTTGGAAGTTTGCATGGTGATTAAAGTGTTGAGTGAAATTCTTACTCCCTCCGGGTGCCTGAATCCTGTTAAAAACCCTTAAATCCTAAAAAACAGGGAACATGAGCATCAATGAGCTGTCAAAGCTTACTTTTTATCCTTCAACTGTGGATCATGTAACACAGCCATAGGCTTTAGGTTTGGTGCAATAAAATTAAATGGTTGCACTAATTAGACTACTTATACTAATAATAATGTGTAATATTACATGAACAGGGTCATAAATTTAATTACACTAGCCTTCACTGAAGAACTGAGCCTTCAGACATAAATCCTATTAAACATGAAATATCTCTTAAATCGCCTGGGAACCTTCAGCCTCCTTTCATTAAACCATGAAGAATACTGTTGCAATGCACAGTAAGTGTCAACTCAACTAGAGGCCATTAAGCTGCAAATAAAACCAACAAAGCCTGAATTTAAAATAGAGTGTAAAGGTAGAATGTGTGGTCAAGAAAACAGAAAGTGATCAAGTTAAAATCCACCCAAAAAGCCTGAATGCTATATTCTTAGCACACAGCCTTAAGAGAGTAAAATCACACACACACACACACACACACACACACACACACACAGCAAAGGCCTAATATGGGGATTATTAATTGACAAAATGAGTTTGACGCTGCTTTGATAGATGTGCAGAACAGAGCAGAAGGCAGACCTAATCACTCCGGCCCTAAATGGATTCATTATGACGAGCAGCCTGACATGCTGCTGCTGCTGCAATGCAGAAAGAAAGGCTGAGGCTGAGGGGGGAGTCGACTGGAAGCCTAATATAGTACAATGACAGCAATAAAATCAGCTTTTGCTTTACGACAGGACATTACACTGAGCTGAGAGTGGTGTACAGTGAGGGAAAGACAGTAAGTGCAGGTTTTATACGGCCACTGAGGCGTTTAATGCTGATGGCATATAGACCTAATTAATTAACAGTTTATCTGTATGTGATTTCAGCTATCTGGTCCCTAATTTATCAAGTACAGTACATGTGGCCCAGGACAAAAAAAAAGATCATGATCATGGTTTGATTTAAGTAAGTGTGTTAGTTAAGTGAGTTAATGTACATAACAGAACACACAGCGACTATTGGTTTCACTCGGGACACAAACAACAATCCTGGATGAAAGGCATAAAAAACATCCTGGTTAGGTTTAGGAAAAGATCATGGTTTGAATTAACGAAAGTCAAAGCAGACATTCTCAGTCAGTGAGCCGGGGCACAAGTTGGGCCTCAGAGCGCCATCTAATGGGCCACAGAGGCAGTGGTTCTGCCATGTGGTTACATTAAAATATATATTTATTTATTTATCTATTGTTTATTGTTCAGGTTTCCTTCTATATGCTTATATATACTTCTATGTATCTGTAACAACCAGGTCTCCCCTCTGGAATCAGTAAAATATTTGTGATTCTAATTCTGGTTCCTGATTCTGATTCTGAAAGGCACAAGAAGTCTGTGAAGGTTCTCAGTCATCCAGGTCATGGTATTCATAGCAAAGTTTGTCGTAGGCAACTGGACTTGATAGAGTTCTTGAAGACGTTTCGCCTCTCATCCAAGAGGCTTCTTCAGGTCTGACTGACTGGTTTGGGAGTTCAGGTATTTAAACCACTGTGTGGTCGTTAACACCTAGAGGGGGCATGTGTCTCAAGTGCCCACCCTTCCATTGTGTGTTTTCACCTAAAACTTGTGAAACCCAAGGTCCACACGATTTTTTTGACCTATAATCTTTACTTGAGATAATTTACTTTTCTTCTTTAGATAAACTTGTTTGATAAACACAGTGAGCTGTGAACCTGATTTGTTTTTTTAGTGCCTAAAAAATTAAATAGTTTTAATTGGAAATATAAAAATTCTAACATTTACTTTTACTTCAATGAATTTACCCAATATTTTTCTTTAAATACAATGTTTTCAGTTTCTAAAATTCAAAGTTTTAAGTTCATCTAAAGGAGAAAAGTAAATTATTTCCACAAACGATCAGTAGTTGGTAACACTTTTTCAAAACTTAAGAATCTGAGCTGGGCTCAAAACTTTAAAACTACTGCAGTCCATTACCTTGAAATTTTGAGCTTTCTCAACTTTTTAGTTTTTACAGTGTGGGTGGCTTAGGAAAAAAAAAATGTGGTATGGGTTAAAATGATTATGGTAGTTACACGTAACTTACATACGTCAGGCCCTATATAAGTTATATAGCCTATGTTACGTAAGTTAAAGACTAAGAAGTAAATGTTTTGGCCCCCTGGTAACTTAGATGGTTGAGCATTCGCTGCATGTTCTGAGGCTGAGGCCCAAAAATAAATATTAAGAAAATGAAATCAGTATTGACTGTTGGTTTCACATGGGGCAACTTACCTCAACAGGACATTAAAATGCATCAGTGGCGCGGCTCCTGAAATGATGCTGGAGGTATACCCACGGGCAGTGGTTAAAGTGGAATTTGACAGGTGGGGGAGCCCTAAAATTCAGTGCTGAGGCGCAGTAGGGAAAATGACGTAAATGATTGCAAAAAACTATATTGGCTTTATTCTCAACTAGACTTGCACCGATTACAATTTTTTGGGCCGATCCCGATTTCCGATTTGCGGAGTGCTTGGATGGCTGATACTGATTTCGGCCGATTCCGATTTCATTTTTTCCAAACCACTTTACAGCACACAAGATATTGCAAAATTTTCTAACTTTCCTTTATTAGAACATTTTAACCAAGATACAACCAGCTTTTCAATAATCATGTCTTTGCTAAAACACACTCTACATTAATAAATAATATATAACTTTTTGTCTATAACATCATCATATCATAGCATGTGCTATATTATTCTTAAGATTTTATTTTCATTCGGGGTAGTGTGTGTTTTCTGGCTCCTATTTGCTACCAGCTGAGTACACAGGGTGCTTTTATTAACTGGTTAACGATCACAAATCGCCATGAATTCAAGCATGTCTGATTATGAATGCACTTAATACAATAACTTTTGTCTCTACCATCTTAATGAGACACATGACACGCTGTGTGCCACCAGCTTTGTGTGGAAATACTTCAAAATATTAAACAATGAAGAAGCAAACTGTTGCTGCAACTTTTAGAATCTCAGATAAAATTCCCGGTGAAGCTCGAAGCTTCAAGATCACTGGATTTATAATTTATCCAAAACACGTCGGGGTGAAATACTGCATGTGATGGAATTACCATCAGCAGCTGGCTGTGGCAAAAAGCACCCCTCACTGAAGAAAGACACCAACATCTCCAGGAAATGCATACAAAGCCCTCGACCAAGTGAGTGAGAGGTTTTTTTTTTTTTTGTTTTTTTTTTTAGAGTTTTGCTTTTTAACTTTCAGTGATAATTAACTTTATTAAGTCTACGATGTTGAACATCGCAGTGTGCGCGGTGCGAGCCGTCTGCTCCGCTCAGCAGCAGCCTGTGAATGCGAACGAAGTCTAGAACCTGTTTCAGCTCAATATCATGACTTTGAAAACACCAACTGACTTTTTAAAATGAATTTTGTTAGATTAAAATATGTAGAACTGTAAAATATCACTTCCATGAGGTTGTTCAGTCAGACAGTAACAGATCACAGGCTGAACTTGGCATTTCATCCTCCTGTGCAGCTGCAGCAAACGTCAAGTTGCACGCAGCCTGCAGTTTATAATGTTGATTAATATTGAAATGGCGGTCTTCTTCCTCAATAATAATTATTGATATCAGCAGAAAATACACTAAAGTGGTCAGGTTGGGAACCTACATACATCGGGATATATAGCGCCTCTGTTTCCAGGATAGAAAATGTAATTTTCGGGAAAATATTCATCCCGACGCCCCCAAAAGGCTTTTCAAACTACGAAGTACGAAATTGTGCAAAAACAACTACAGAGAATAACAGTAAAACAGTACCGAGCAAACAAATAAATCAACAAAGTCAGGATCAGCACCTTGGAAAGCGCCGCGGCATCCGCGCCTCGTGAGAGCGCACCGGTACCAAACACCTGGGCAAAGCATGTTATAGCATGCTATAACATAATGTGTTTGGCTTTTGTTTTTTTGTTTCTTTTGCTGCCGCAGCGCGATGGGAATTTGACCGGCGCTTTAGACCGTCAAATTTAGACTGACCGGCCGGTCGCAGGTCATGGATGACCATGTGAAAACCTGCCCGAATCCGAGCACTGCCGATAAATCCGTGCAAGTCTATTCTCAACAGAAAAATACAGGCCGGATTAACAGGTAAAACACACACATAGCAATCTAACATGGCTAACAAACAGAGAAACACAGCAAACTAACAGCTACTGGCTACTGCCAGTTTGAATTGAAAAATGTATTTATTTGAATAAGGTGGCGGAGCTCAGCTCTGAGGTGGCAGAGCTCAGCTCTGGAGGGCTCCGGCCCACTTTAACCCCTGCCCACGGGGCAATGACCAAGCTGCATTTGATGCCTTGGGAGTGAAAACAGGCTGCTTTGTTCAAACGTCATTATGGGAAATTTGAATCATTAACACAGGATGAAACCAGCTGATTACTGGTGTTATGCAGCACTGCATTTTAACAGTCTGTTCTTGCATTAATGCACTACTGTAATTGCATTTGATATTTGGCTCCCAGCTTTACCCACTTGTTTCTAGTTTCTACTAAACATCAAGCTACATCAAGGTAGCTAGACAGGAGGAGTATGAACCGGCAGCAGGAAGAATCAACCTGAAAAAAAACACAGATAGCATGTGTGTTCAGAGTGGCAATAGAAGACCATCACCAGCCTAAGCTGCCAGGACCCTATTGACCCTATTGTAATCCTGCATGTTCTTCTTTCTTCTTTCTTCTTCTTTCTTCTTTCTTTCTTTCTTTCTTCTTCCGAGGAAATCCTACTTCCCATGCACGAAAAATGACCAAACTTTGCACAAAGGTCCAGTCCCATGTCAGATTGCCTCAGCTGCAAAAACAGGCCAATAGTCCTGATGGTGGCGCTACAGCAAGCCTCTAAAGTTCAGAATTTTGAAAATTCATAACAAATCAACCATATGTGCTACAGATTTACAACTTTCACCACAATGTAGCCCCATACTGAAGAAACTTTTGTACATTTAAACCTATTGCAAATTATGAAGTCCATCACTCTGTTTTTTTCAAAAACTGTAAAACTTATTAAACCTATCTCCTCCCACAATTTTTGCTCAATTGGCACCAAACTTGCTACAGAGCATCTTCAGACTGTCCTACACAAACGATCCACACAGATTTTTGATTTATCAAAAATTGAGCCTACAGTGCATCAAAATGTTTGACTGTAAACGGTATTATAAACATATACTTGCAAATTCTTGCTAAATACATTTTCAATGTTCATGAAAAAAAATGACAAAATTTTGGAGTCATGGTAGATGATGTTTGGAAAATATCAGAATTTTATCTCAAAAACTGAATTTTTTACAGCATTTTGAATTTCACTCTCATGCGAACAATTGGAGTCAATGCAAAAATGTCATTTTTAAACATCAGTTTTTCACTTTTGGAGCCAATAAATCATTGTTAAAAACTAATGACCAACATCTCCATGCTGTCTAGATGCAATTTGTGTATTTTGGGATTTTTGTCTCAATAACTGAATTTTTGACAGCCATTTGAAATCTGCCTTTATATGCTAACAGCTGCTGTCTTGCACACAGGTGACTGGCTTGGTCAATTTGTGAAGCTACAAGTAGTGTTTTCCATTTGCCAATTAGCTCAGTGAGATAGGGGATGGTTCTTGGTGTTGAAGGTTGTGAGTTCAAGCCTCAGCTTGTACAACATTTCCACATGAGAAATCTACCCAAACTTTTCACAAAGGTCCAGTCCCATGCCAGATGTCCTCAACTGGAAACACAAGACAATAGTCCTGATGGTGGCGCTACAGCAAACCTCTAAATTTCAAAACTTTGAAAATTCACAACAAATCAACCATATATGCTACAGCTTTGGAACTTTCACTTTGAAATGTTCTTTTCCATGGCATGGATGGCTGCTGTCTGGCACCCTGATCCTTGGCTTAGTCAATTTGTGAAACCACACATGAACTGTCAGTTGCCAATTAGCTCAGTGAGATAAAAGGCGGACTTCAGTGTCAGAAGTCGTGAGTTCGAGCCTCAGCTAAGGCAGGATGGACTTTCAAATGTGAAAGCCTTATGTTCAAGTATCATGCTATGTGGATTAGAGACTGCTAAGATTTAAATAATTATGATTCAGGGAGTTTTGGGAAGAGACATATACTCTTTATCAACACGTTTCCCTGTTATCCATTGTCTCTTTTCCCTGTTTATTTGGCTTAGCTATCAGTCAATATGCAGAGTCTCTTGTGCCAGAAATTGTGAGTTCAAGCCTCAACTGATGTAAAATGCACATTAGAATGCCACCTTTTTTTCATCTTCCTACACTCTGCTTGTTGCTCAGAATTGCCTAATTTTGCCTAAAATTGCCCGGCCCCGACCACTGCTGCACAGCAGCTATAATTTTGAATAATGTGCTTTGGCAATACTGTATTTTATTATGGTCATGCCAATAAAGCCACTTTGAACTGAATTGAATTGAACTGTACTTATCTGTAACTCCTAACAGCTCCCCATTCTTCTTCCATACTTGACCCTTTTTGAAAGGGGTGCAGTGGGTCATATAAGATTTGCTGCTTCTCAACCTCATAAAAGAATCTCTTGTCGCCTGTGTTGACTGTTGACTGGAAGGTGAACAGAAACGTCAAACACATCAGCATCCATTTTAATGAAAATAGCTTAGAAGTAAAGAAGTGCAGAAAACTTAGAACCATGGCACTGTTTGTTGTTTCAAACAAGCAGCACATTTCTTAGCCTGTTTCCTGGTTAGCATAAACATTAATATAAAGACTTGGCAGGTTAAGATATCTTCATTAGGAAAAATAATCCAATGATTGCTCACTTCTTGTTAGGAAACAGTGTGATGCTAATTACATTTCGCTTTTCAAAGATCCAGTGTGATTTAGAGATATTTATTGGCAGAATATGGTAGAAACAGAATATAAAATTCATTAGTGTGTTTTTTTTATTGTAGTGTATAATCACCTGAAAATAAGAATCAAGTTCTCATTACCTTAGAAGGAGCTGTCTATATCTACAGAGGAAGTGTTATTGTTTGAAGAAAGTTTCTCATTATTTTGGAACAGAAACTCATTATTTTGAGATTATAAGTTGTTATTTTATGAAAGTTTCTCATTATAATGACTTACATGATCTTCTTTTTTCATCACATTGGTAGGAATGTGCTTCCAGAAGCACAATGAAACACATTTCATAGAGGAGACGAGTGTTTAAAGCAGGTCTAGCCATTTGTCAGTGTTCACAGAGACTCCAGTCTGTAGTGTAAACCACAGAATCGTAGAATAACAGTAGAGTTTGTGACCAAAGAAAGTCTGTATCATGTCAGCACGTCTGTCCACATTCACACACTCTCTTTCTTGCACTGATGCTGAGTGCTCTCTCTCTGCTGAGAGTCTCCAGTAGTTCATACCAGACTTGAAATCTAACCTATCACTGGTTCTGTGCAGTGTTTCACATGATGTGGCCCAATCAGAATCTCAACAAAAGACACTGGTGTTTAAAAAAACACACTGACAGGAAAGAGGCAGAGGAGAAAACAGTAAAATCAGCTGGGGCAACAAGGGCATATCAAGGCCACTGTGGCTGCAGGGCATATCATTTTTCTGAGGGGCATAAGGCCTAATTGCCCTGAATAATGCCTATATCAAAGAATTTGCATTGATAAGTGGTTTTGGGAGATTACACACAGCTGAGGTGCAACATTTCTGTCATGAAAAAAGCATTTTTCTCTTTACTTGAAGTGGTTTCTGACAAAGCGATGAGATTTCTGGCACATTATTTGCATAACCTGTCCGAGTCATTTTTTGCACCGTCAAACACACACAAAGAGAAAAAAAAAACAAAAAAAAAAAAAACAGAAAGATTTCAATCCAACTTGATAAAACCTCAGGAAAGTATGATACCCATTTGTGAGGAGTGGGACAAATCGTGCCCTAAAAATAATCAATATCAACATAATTCCAATTGTTTGGAGAAGTTTTACTTTTTAAGGATTGATAAATGTATGAAATATGTGGAATTTATGAAATGTTTTGGTTTGTTTTTAATGTCTAAACTTGCTCTGTACCTGAAAACACCCTTGTCCGAGGCAAGAATCCACCACTTCAGACAATTTAAAATGTGTTACTGGCCTACAAAATCTAAAACTAACAATACCTACTGATAACATAGGTATACAGATGTGCTATTATAATAATCTTTTCTCCCAATTTTTTTTTTTTTTTTTTTTACAAAAATACTGGCCCTTTAAAGTTGTGTCCCAGTCATATTTTTACAAAAACATGACTTTGTTTTTTAGCTTTGGGTATCCAAAGTCCCCCTGTCTCACTTCCTGGTTTAAAAAAAGGTGGGAATACAGCTCAAGCACTGGTAAACATAATAATATTGTTGTCAGATGTGTCTCAACCATAACATGCCAACATAGCCTTTCAAAGCTATAAGATTTTGAAATAAATAAATAAATAAATAAATAAATAAATAAATAAATAAATAAATAAATAAATTGTATTTTGATTAGCGTTAAGAGGACTCTAAGGAACTTTTAAAAAAGCTAAAACGTCTTAATAACAACACCAATCTGACCAACCGCATACTCAGGTGAAGGGTCACAGATCTGGCTGAGGTTGCTCTCAAACATCAATGTGTCAAACATCAGTGTAAAGAGAGTCCAGCAGAGACTCTGGCACAGAGTAAGAGGACAGCGAAGCATGAAACAGAGAAAAAGAGGGAGATAAAAGGACGGGGAGTGAGGCGGAGGCAGTGGGTGTTCATCACTGCGTCAGTTTACAGCAGAACAAAGAGAGGGCTTGTTTTTGGAGCATCAGCTCTGGGACCAGCTTCTTACACTCAGACAGAGTGTGTGTGTTGTGTGTGTGTGTGTGTGTGTGTGTGTGTGTTTGATGTGTTGGTGATGTTTGTGTGTGTGCATGTTAAAACTGTAAATTCCACATTCAGTAAAGGCACTATCTGTCAGCAATGACAGGACAGGTTCCAATCCGTTGACCTGAGTTTGACCCTCTCCACTCTGACTGTTTCAGTAGTTCTACAGTAGCAGACAGATCACACTTGCAGTGTGCTGGATGTGCTGTGGTGCATTTGAGCCTATAAAGCTGTTCTTCAGCGGAGAAAACAAATAACATTTGAAGTAGGCGTAATCTGGTTGCGCAGATTGTGTGCATGTTTGCTTGTTTGTCTTGCAGTATGATATCTGTCTCAGCGTCTGACAGTATGACCCCAAAAGTTGAGTTAGACAAAAATATAACGAATCTAATCCCAAAATGTAATTAGTGTGTTTTGCTTGGGAGAATAGTAGTTATACAGGGGATTAAGAGCAAGAACAAATTAGGAAAAAACAACTTTCTCAGCAATAAAGTTCACTATGAGCAGGAGGTCCTTCATGTCTTGATCTTTGTTGTTTAAAGGAAATAGGTCGGTGTTTAAAGGAATAGTTCACCCAAAAATGAAAATTCAGTCATTATCTACTCATCCTCATGCTGACTGAAGGCCAGGTTTAGTTTTTTAGTCCCCTAAACACTGATTGAAGTTCACAGGAAAACAGAATTGCAGAATCTCCCAAACAACTAAAGTGAATGGTGACCAGTTTTCAAAAGGAAAAATAAACAAAGAAACATAAAATGCCTCCATACTGCTTGTCTGGTGTAATCCAAGAATTCTAAAGCCCCCAGCATGCTGTTCACTTGTACGGACACACCGTCACACCACACACACCCAGTTCAGATGATGTGCACTTCACATGTGAACATGGCTCCAAGCTAAGGATGTACAGTGAAGATTTTGGCTAAAAACATGGTGTAAATGACATATTTAAGGACAATTTCGCATGTCAGGGCTTTAGGAGACTTGGGTCACACCAGATAAGCAGTATGGAGGCACTTTATGTTTTTCATTTTTGGGTGAAATATCCCTTTAAATTCTCATTTTAATTTTTTCTTTGAAAGGAAACTTGTACACCTCAGTTCAACTTTTGTCCTCAGCTACCAGTTGCATTTTGTTCAGTTGTTCTTGATGTGTGTGTACTTATAGTGGACATGTGAGTACAATCACCCTGGTGATTTTATAACCCAATATCAATATACATGCTGATTTAGTACATTTTCTAGAAAATGAATTCAGAAACTGATGGGAGCTGTTTGTGGCTAATCAGCGTACTTCATCATTTTGATGCCAAAATCATTAAACAGTGATTTGCTTTTGCGTAATCCCCATCTTAGTTTTAAATCCCATTTTATTATTCCAGCAATCTTTATCGGTGCTTTTTAACCTTTAAAGCGTGTGACCCACTAAAACTAAGCAAAGTGAGATGCCTCAGCACTGGTTGCATAGGTCTGTCAGATGTGAGAAGTTTAATAGTGATATTGATATTTTTCGTTGTATTAATTGAAAAGGTTTTAGAGGTGTGAGGGGCCAAAATATATGAATAATTGACAAGGAAGAAATTAATAGAATAGAGTATTTATTTATTTAAATAAATATGCACTCATCCTGAATTTGATACCTGCAACATGCTCCAAAAAAGTTGGGACAGGAGCATGTTTCCCACTATGTTACATCACCTTTCAAATTCTTTCATTTTTTTGACAACAGAGGGATAACATAGTGACATAGTGAGCCCCCCCCACCCCCCACCCCCCCCCCGAAAAAAAAAAAAAAAAACACAACAAAAAAAAAACATGTCCTTGATGATCCCTGACCCGCCTCCCCATCCCACCCTTCCTTGCGAGACAGCACATAGAGTTTGATGTGAAGCATTACATCTTTCACCCACCTGACATCATCTTTTCTTTTAACAACACTCAGTAAGCATTTGGAACTGAGGACACTAACTGTTGAAGTTTTGCAGGTGAAACTCTTTCCTATTCTTACTTGATATACAACTTAAGGTGTTCAACAGTCCAGAGTCTCTGTTGTCATATTTTTTGCATTTTTTCATGTAGCATCCTTTATACAATTATGAAGGTTTTTAATGGAGTTTTTAATGCAGTGCTGCCTAAGGGGTCAAAGGTCATGTGCATTCAGTGTTGGTTTTTGGCTTTGCCCCTTACATGGAGAGATACTCTGGATTCTCTGAATCTTTTAATGATATTATTGAAACTGTTGGACTATTTGCTCACAAAGTGGTGAACCTCACCTCATCCATGTTTGTGAACGACAGCCTTGTTTTGCCCATATTCAGACAACGCTGCATCATTAGCAGCCGTCTGTATTTCACAATCCAGCACTCAAGGGTGTGGCCCTTGAATCGGGACACAGTTGGGGACATAAGCAGCTGCTTAAGGCCTGAATGTTTGTTTCAGCTGTCTGAGTGCCAGTTTAATGTCATCTTTATTGTGACATTTCAGAAGAGGGAACTGCATGTGGCCTGAGAGATAATCTTTCCAGAGAGGTCCTTCCCCAAAGCGATCGCTCCAATTCACTCCACATGAAGTCACACTCGCAGCTGTGGAGGGCACTCCATGTGAAGAGGGTGGGTGTGAATAAATTGATGCTTACAATAGAGAGTGCAAGTATGTCCTGCTGTTTACCAAACATTTGTCACCATGGATACTGATAGATGCCTCACTTGCAAAGCTGCTGTGACATATTTCTCCATTCCTCTGCAGTAGTACAAGCACAGTTTATGTGAAATATGCTAAAAATCAATTAAAGATATAATCCTTAAGATTTGCATGCAATCAAATTCTGTTTTTAATTTTTTTCTTGCATTTTGATGATGTATTGTCTGTTCTTTCCAGCCCCTATTTGCATTCTGTATACACTTCTCTGTAAGTAATTGTCACTGTAAGTGGCGGGGTCCGCCAGTTCCATGACGGATTCCAGTTTATGCATGTCGAATTCGCACGAAACAATGACGGTCCTTTTGTTCCAGTTGTTTTTTACATTTGAAAACTGATCACCATTCACTTACATTGTTTGGGAGCTTCTGCAACGCTGTTTTCGTGTAAAACTCCAGCAGTCTTTTGCGGACTAACAAAATAAACATGATGGTGAATACATAATGACTGAATTTTCATTTTTGGGTGAACTATCCCTTTAATGCAATTGAGCAAACAGAGGCAGAGTGGATAAAGCTAGGTTGCCTGAGCCACAGTCCAACTGTGATTAGAAGCAGCCCACTTTGGCAGAAAACCACTCAATCTAGTAACACAGCCTGGCCTCCTTTGTTACATATGTTTGCTTTCTCCTGTTTATTATATCAATGTTGATTCTCACCTAATGAAATGTGAATTAATTTAGTATTTGTAATGGCAACAGAAATGATCCATTTCAATCACAAATATAACATTGATTGCAATCAAATGGACTGTTTGTTCAAACTGACCAGTTGAGCGAAAAATGAAATATGTGCAATGAACAAATAACATGCTATCAACATGTTAATTATTATCATTCTCTCCACAGCAATTACACAGTATCATACTCATCAGTTTATTAGTATCGTGTGCGTTTGGCTCACTGGGTAACAATCGGGAGGCTGCACCTTTTGTGCTGTGTTCCTAGACATTTCATCGCTATCTGTGGATCAAAGCCCTCTATTTTCCAAAGGCTAATAACCACTTGGCCGTGTACCAATTGAAGCGATGTGGCAGCTTTTTATGGGTGTTTATACATTTATCTAACAAGGTGCTTTTACCATTCTGTGCAACTCTTTTATCTCCAAAGATTTCTCAGCTGGTTTCCCCCTTGGTGGCAGTGTGTTACATGCAGTATTACTGATTTAGCCTGGTCCCAGAGTCATGGAAGATAATGTCAGCAACTAATTAGGAAAAAGAACACCAATAATAACTTTTTTTTAAAATTTACACAGCATTTTTCAAAAGTTAGAGTTACCAAGAATTTTAAATGGATATAAACCTAAGCTAATAAAAAACAGGGAAATAACAACAGAAAGAAACAATTAAGCCAACACTGAGTCAATAGAAGTCTCTGTAATTTAACCAGTGTAGAGTAAAATCAATGCAGAGCAGAAAAAAATGGCAGAAGAGGAAAAAAATAAGACTTTTAAAGTTTGTGTAAAGCAATAATAAATGTGTGTTTTGAGTTTGTCACACCGCATAAACATGTTATTAACCATCCAGCCAACTCTGAATGATATGATTAGGTCTCCAAATCATGAAAAAATAAGCAGTTTTCTCTGCTCTGAAACACCGGGGGCATGTCCACTCTGCTGTCTCATTGTCAAACACCACTGTGACCTGAAACATGGACACTCCGTCTAGCAACTCTGTTGGACATGTCAAGACATGTTTGAGCCACCAAGAGCCAGAGGATGGTGTCAGGATTGTGGGTTTTTTTTTTCTTCTGTGTTGGGTTTTTGGAACTGAAGTGAGCTGAAGTGAACTGCCGGGCTGATTTGGACTGAGAGAGTCGCTGAAGGTATGTTCATAATTGACTGTTTGATTGTTTGGTGAGGAGATGTGTATATTTTGTGAGCTGGTTTGTGGGGATTACATGTTGGGGGACCATTTCTCTGGGACGATAATAAGCCATGTTTCAGGTCCACCTAAAAAATCCTCAACAACAATTTAGTTAGCCTAACTCCATAATTAGTTCTCAATCTTTTCACATTTTCAGCAATTATGTTCCAACATGCACAATGTCATAAGAAGAAAACCTCTGGATTCCCTTTGCACAGATTTTAGGCAGTTTTTTTGTATCAGATGTAAAGCTGATTCAGTGACTCAGTGTATATGAGTGCTGGCTCTGTCTGTATGTCAGTCTGCTCCTGTCTTGCAGGTAGTCAGGCAGCTAATTGCAGATGAGTGGCAGCTGTCAGGTCCAGCTCCACAGCAGTATCTCCTCCTACAAAATACTTTTTATGCACACAATCTCACTATGTCTCAGACATCAGTTGTCCCATCTGTTCTTTCTTCTCTTTATGTTAAATACACATTTCTTTAGCTACAACTGATTTTATCTTTTTGAGTTTTGTGGCACTTTGGAGGGGTAGTTTGGGGTTTTTGAAGTGGGGCTGTATGAGGTAATTATCCATAGTCAATGATGTAGTGAAGATTTTCTAACTATAGCGTACATTTAGACTGATATAGAATTTTTTGGTGGGGCTTTTTTAGGTGGCTAAAATACCTGACCATGGATAATTACCTCAAACAAACCCACTTCAAAAAATCTGAACTATCCCATAATGTGTCAGTGTGGAACACTGCACCAGAGATACTACAGGGAATTAATCTGCTGCAGCTGCAAGTTGTCAGACACGTGTTCAGTGACCATTCTGCTATTGACCTCACAATATCAGAAATATAAAACATTATCAGGTAAGATGCATAAACTAGAGTAAAAACTAAATTCACATCAGTGAACAGCAGTTTTACTTGCAAAATAGCTGTATAGAGATTTTATCAGCCTCTAACACAGCCATGGTCCACCCACACAGGTGTTTCCTCTTATTCAGCTGATTAGACCTCTCCTCAGACTGTGTAGACGAGCACATGACATCTGCCTCACTCTCCTTCACAGCCACCATGTTGATGTGAATAAACACAGGTGTTACCAATGATACTGATTACGTTTCTGTTGTATTCAGGTCAAACAGAGGCAGTGAAAATCCCCTAAAAATAGGCAATTTGCTCTTTTTCCATTGCCGGTAAATGAGTTTGCCTTTCTGTTCTGTTTTTCTGATGTGTCACACTCGACATCAGGAACGCACAGGAGAACAGAGGGAGTGGTACAAAGCAGCATGAAGGCCAGTGCTTTTTTTTCATCCTTTACTTCAGTCTCTCTCCGCCTTTCCCAAACTCAATATCAAACCATTTGGAACGATGTTTGAACAGTGGTTTGACAGAGACAGATGGACTTTGTGTGAGACAGGTGGAATTTGTGGGATGACAAAGTCACAGAAGTTATTGATGGTGGTGACTACAGCTGCAACTAATGATTTTTTTAATTATTTTTTTTTATTGATTAATCTGTTGGTTGATTGATTTTTTTGGTCCATAAAGTGTCAGAAAACGGTGAAGAGTGAAATGCTGATCAGACCAAGGTGACATCCTCAAATTTCTTGTTTTGTCCACAACCCAAAAATAATTATATCATATATATATATATATATATATATATATATATATATATATATATATATATATATATATATATTATCATCACAGAGGAGTAAAGAAAGCACAAAATATTCACATTTTACAAGCTGAAATCAGAAATTGGACACTTTTTTTAATTAAAAAAAGGCTCAAAACAATAAGTCAATTATCAAAATAGTTGTGTACTTTACTTTAATAGTTGATTGATTAATTGTTACAGCTCTTCATTATCTGTGCCAGAAATACTTCTGATTGTACCCCCTCCCATGAAAGACAAAAATCAGACGTTAGTGGGTTTTAGTGGTTTATGAATTGTAAAACAACTTCTCCCTTTTCATCTACTGTATGTATATTTAATGTAAAACCATGACAGTTTGTACTCTGATACTGCACTCCAGCATGGCACAGATCCCAAATTACCCTGATCAGCTAAAACCAACTGCTACTGTAGATTATATATCAGATAATATTAGATTATTGGATTGGAAATTTAGTGAAGTAGCAGTTAAATTGGATAAAAAAAACATTAAGTATAAAAAAACTAAATTAAGTCACATTCTTGCCAAGAGGAAGATGACAATCTATTTTTAATACAAATAATTAATTCTGTCTCCTAGATCTGGAACCGTGCGTATGCGTGTGCACAGCAAAATCCTGAATATTAGGCTGTGGTGAGTTTCTTTCTCTCTCTCTCTCTCTCTCTCTCTCTCTCCCTCTCTCACACACACACACACACACACACACACACACACACACACACACACACACACACAAAGATGTACACTGCATATCAAGACATCACTAGTCACATCACAAAGACAGACTGATAGCAGAGGAAGAAACAGCAGTCCACATACAGTATCTCTCTGTCAGACAATTACAATAAACTTCATATCTCATCTTGCCTCCCACTACAAAAAAATCACCCCAATTTAACAAGAAACACAGATTCTGTAGCTTGTGGTGCCCGGTTATCAGCATGCGTGATTTGATTTGTCAACACATTTTCAGCCATCTCCATTAAAGCTCATGTAGCCGCGCTAATGACTTACGGGGCCCTCGCAGTGGAGCAGAGCCATTTCTCTGGTGAAATGCACCGATAAAATTTACAAAGTGAGCAATAATGGATGAGTAGTTTTTACTGGGTGATTAGGCTAATGTGCTTTTAATTGGCAGGAGGGAGCTTCTTTTGTTAAGGTATGCAGAATTAGTGGTGTAGAGTAGACAGAGCTGTTGAGCACCATGTTTTTCAAACAAATAATGAAAAGATGACATGCACAAGCTGCAGGTACACTCATCATTTCAATGTGATTTTGGAAAGCCATTATTTTTTTTAATGGTTCTTTTATCAGAAAGTCTCTCGCAGCATCCCACCTGAAAATGTCCATCACACCTGTGTCATTAACGCATGTGCGCCTTTTCCACTCCTCTTCAGATTCCATCTTGACTCCATCTAGTTTAATGTGAGCAGCACCAGTTTAAAATCCACTTTACCGAATCAGATAGCCTAATTTGAATTAGGAGATGAAGAGGTATTTACCTGATTATATCAGGTTACAAGACTGTTGATCAAGCAAACACGCCAGGAAAAAATGCTTCAGACATGATCAGCTAAATAATAGCCAAAATTCTGGTGCCACTCACCACCCCACAGGAACTAAAGTGACTTTATCATGATAAATTTGGTTGAGTTGGGGGACAGATCAGAGACTACTAGAAAAAAGGTTTAAAATTAAGTAACAGAGGCTGATATATCCTAACTTGTAGTCCTTAAGCATGCTGCAAAAACACTGGATCTTACTATTCCCCTGCAACTGATGCTATTAAGACACTGTTCATACCTGGTATTAACATCCATCTTGACTGCAGTCGCAAGTAGACAGTACAGGTCTGAATGCACTAAGGAAACATTTGAGATCCAGTCACCACACGTGACCACACTGAAATAGCAGCCTACTCAACTAATGTCCTTTAAGTCCATCAGTTGTTTCATTTTAATGCAAATTACGCTTGGGCTCTCTTACCTGCAGCGGACGTGTGAGAGAACACAAATAACACCAGACTCTATGTAAAAATCACACTATTTTGAGAGTTGTTGAGTGAGAAGGACTTTATAAACTTTACCAAATGCTTTTTATGACAAATTCTTAAGTATCTAGACCTATGGAATTCGGTAAGTGTTAGACATTCATTTATTTCTTTCCATGTGGGAAAAAAAAAACCTTGTGTCCATTTTGGGTGAGAGCTTCATAAAGTAAAGGGCAACAAGACACTGAGCTGGCACTCTTACTGTTGGAGTAGTCAGTAATATCAGCTGGCTTGAAAGGCCTCACAGGGCCAGAAACAGTTATTCATCCTGAATAGAAAACTAAGGCAATATAAAAAATGACCAAAACTGTCTGTTGTAAACATCCATCACAGTTTACTGGCCAGCTTTAACTTTGACTTCCCGTGCTTGTCGTAGTTCTGCCTGCACAGTTCTTCTGTGCAATGAAGGATTATTAGCCACCTTTCAAGAGCACCAGCTTTCTGTTTGACCTCCAACTAAAGTGGTTTAGATAATCTGCTTTAACTGTCGGCTTGTTTACGACTATCTGATCGTCTGATTGATCATGTCTCTTGCCCCCGCCAATATCTTTTTAGCACTACCAGAGAGCTCCTAGATCTCCATAATCATTTTTGTGAGCATAATTTTATCATAACTGATATAAATGATGGGAAACACTGCAGAAATGACACCTATGTTGTAAGAAGCAGGGCTTATCCTTCAGGAAATACAAATTACAGACTCTGAGGTTGTGAAGATGGGTAATGTCTTCTTTTTCAGAGATTTTGAGTCATAATTAGTGAGAGAGGATCACGTGAAAAGTGTCGTGAGCTGGATTCACAACTCATCCACCACTGAATATGTGATGTGGTTTATGCCTTAATCCACTGAGCTGCCTGGATGTCCCTGTGCTAATCAAATGCCCAAACTAAGCAAGAATGGATGAGCAGTTTTTACTGGGTGATTAAGCTAATGCAACTTTAATTGGCAGAGGTGAGCTGCGACTGTTAAGGTTTGCAGATTTGAAAGGTAGAGTAGGAAATCTCTACAGAATTACCACATAGACACCAATCTTTCTAGGCAAGGCATAAATTAGATGGGATGTGGCCCCGATACAGGGGAGAGACATCAAACTCTACATGCTTGTGACATCACATTGAAGAACCTGGCAGGGTTGGCATGGACAAAGGGAGGATAGGGCCCTATTCACAATTAGCAGAGGATGGTTTCGATCCATCGACCTCTGGGTTATGGGCCCAGCACGCTTCCGCTGCGCCACTCTGCTTTATATGCCTGTGCCTCTGGCTTGCCCAACTACCTTGGGCTGGCACTGCTGTCTTGTACAGTATTATATAGTATCACAACAACAAAGACACCAGAAATATTGTATAGGACCTTAGAATTTTTTTCAGATACTCATCATCATTTCACTCAACAGTCGTCGGAAGGCCGGTTTGTGTTGCCCCGATGTAGAACTAATTTTAAACAGAAAACAATGCATTACAGAGCAATGCTGGCATGGAATGATTTGCCTTTTTCTCTGGTCTCAGAGAGTAATGTTATGAGTTTTAAGAAAAAGCTGAAATTGTTTTTATTTACCCAACAAGTATGATTATTATTATTTATTTTTTTTACCGCTTACATGTTGTGCTTTATACATCTGGTTGGAGATGTAAAACTGAGCTATTTGCTTTCTTTTACTATTATGGTAACTTAGAAAATATATTGTCAAGTGATCCTTAAGAGTGATTTTGAAATGAATTGTCAGTATGTAGAGCAACAGTATTATTTGATTTAAGTGTTGAGCTGGTGTCTGCGTCATATGTATTTGTGAGTATGAATGTGAAATAATGTAAATGTATTTAATGTTTGCTGCTTTTTCAGTTGTTGAAATTGGTGAGACCCCAGGAAGAGTAGCTGCTGTTAAGTTCAGCAGCTAATGGGGATCTAATAAATAAATAAATAAATACTCGTTTAAGCAGTCAGTCAGCGAGAGAAGGAAGCAAATAGGCAGGTTAACTTGTGACGTTTCAACGAAAACAAGAGTCACCGTTCCAAGGAATAAATTAGATGGGATGTGGCCCCAACACAGCGGAGAGACATCAAACTCTCCATGCTTGTGACATCACATCAGAGAACCGGGCAGGGTTGGTTTGGATGGCATGGACAATGGGAGGATAGGATCTGCTGATCCAGACTGTTCACAATTAGCAGAGGAATGGTTTTCGATTCGTTTCAACGAAAACGAGAGTCATCGTTCCAAGGAATAAATTACATTAGATGTGGCCCTAACAGAGGGGAGAGACATCAATTGCTACATGCTTGTGGCATCACATTGGAGAACCGGGCAGGGTTGGCTTGGACAGCACGGACAATGGGAGGATAGGACCCTGCTGATCCAGACTGTTCACAAATAGCAGAGGATGGTTTCGATCCATCGACCTCTGGGTTATGGGCCCAGCACGCTTCCGCTGCGCCACTCTGCTCGCCATGTTAGGTTCTGTGGGTTGCTCAAGAGTGGTCTAATTCAGGTAACCCCCAACTCTCCATGTTTTGCTTGTGCTGGCCTTGCTGTCTTGTAGAGTATAACTTGTTTACGTAGTCAGTCAGTGAGAGAGGGAAGCAAATAGGCAGGTTAACTTGTGACGTTTCAACGAAAACGAGAGTCATCGTTCCAAGGAATAAATTACATTAGATGTGGCCCTAACAGAGGGGAGAGACATCAATTGCTACATGCTTGTGGCATCACATTGGAGAACCTGGCAGGGTTGGCTTGGACAAAGTGAGGATACAACACTGCTGATACAGACTGTTCACAATTAGCAGAGGATGGTTTCGATCCATCGACCTCTGGGTTATGGGCCCAGCACGCTTCCGCTGCGCCACTCTGCTCACCACGTTAGGTTTTGTGGGTTGCTCAAGAGTGGTCTAATTCAGGTAACCCCCAACTATCCATGTTTTGCTTGTGCTGGCCTTGCTGTCTTGTAGAGTATAACTTGTTTACGCAGTCAGTCAGTGAGAGAGGGAAGCAAATAGGCAGGTTAACTTGTGACGTTTCAACGAAAACGAGAGTCATCGTTCCAAGGAATAGATTATATGAGATGTGGCCCCAACAGAGGGGAGAGACATCAAACGTTACATGCTTGAGGCATCACATTGGAGAACCGGGCAGGGTTGGCTTGGACAGCACGGACAATGGGAGGATAGGACCCTGCTGATCCAGACTGTTCACAAATAGCAGAGGATGGTTTCGATCCATCGACCTCTGGGTTATGGGCCCAGCACGCTTCCGCTGCGCCACTCTGCTCTCCACGTTAGGTTTTGTGGGTTGCTCAAGAGTGGTCTAATTCAGGTAACCCCAACTATCCATGTTTTGCTTGTGCTGGCCTTGCTGTCTTGTAGAGTATAACTTGTTTACGCAGTCAGTCAGTGAGAGAGGGAAGCAAATAGGCAGGTTAACTTGTAACGTTTCAACGAAAACGAGAGTCATCGTTCCAAGGAATAGATTACATGAGATGTGGCCCCAACAGAGGGGAGAGACATCAACGTTACATGCTTGAGGCATCACATTGGAGAACCGGGCAGGGTTGGCTTGGACAAAGTGAGGATACAACACTGCTGATACAGACTGTTCACAATTAGCAGAGGAATGGTTTCGATCCATCGACCTCTGGGTTATGGGCCCAGCACGCTTCCGCTGCGCCACTCTGCTCCCCACGTTAGGTTTTGTGGGTTGCTCAAGAGTGGTCTAATTCAGGTAACCCCCAACTATCCATGTTTTGCTTGTGCTGGCCTTGCTGTCTTGTAGAGTATAACTTGTTTACGCAGTCAGTCAGTGAGAGAGGGAAGCAAATAGGCAGGTTAACTTGTAACGTTTCAACGAAAACGAGAGTCATCGTTCCAAGGAATAGATTACATGAGATGTGGCCCCAACAGAGGGGAGAGACATCAAATGTTACATGCTTGAGGCATCACATTGGAGAACCGGGCAGGGTTGGCTTGGACAAATTGAGGATACAACACTGCTGATACAGACTGTTCACAAATAGCAGAGGATGGTTTCGATCCATCGACCTCTGGGTTATGGGCCCAGCACGCTTCCGCTGCGCCACTCTGCTCGCCATGTTAGGTTCTGTGGGTTGCTCAAGAGTGGTCTAATTCAGGTAACCCCCAACTATCCATGTTTTGCTTGTGCTGGCCTTGCTGTCTTGTAGAGTATAACTTGTTTACGCAGTCAGTCAGTGAGAGAGGGAAGCAAATAGGCAGGTTAACTTGTGACGTTTCAACGAAAACGAGAGTCATCGTTCCAAGGAATAGATTATATGAGATGTGGCCCCAACAGAGGGGAGAGACATCAAACGTTACATGCTTGAGGCATCAACATTGGAGAACCGGGCAGGGTTGGCTTGGACAGCACGGACAATGGGAGGATAGGACCCTGCTGATCCAGACTGTTCACAAATAGCAGATGATGGTTTCGATCCATCGACCTCTGGGTTATGGGCCCAGCACGCTTCCGCTGCGCCACTCTGCTCGCCATGTTAGGTTCTGTGGGTTGCTCAAGAGTGGTCTAATTCAGGTAACCCCCAACTCTCCATGTTTTGCTTGTGCTGGCCTTGCTGTCTTGTAGAGTATAACTTGTTTACGCAGTCAGTCAGTGAGAGAGGGAAGCAAATAGGCAGGTTAACTTGTGACGTTTCAACGAAAACGAGAGTCATCGTTCCAAGGAATAAATTACATTAGATGTGGCCCTAACAGAGGGGAGAGACATCAATTGCTACATGCTTGTGGCATCACATTGGAGAACCTGGCAGGGTTGGCTTGGACAAAGTGGGGGATACAACACTGCTGATACAGACTGTTCACAATTAGCAGAGAATGGTTTCGATCCATCGACCTCTGGGTTATGGGCCCAGCACTCTTCCGCTGCGCCACTCTGCTCACCACGTTAGGTTTTGTGGGTTGCTCAAGAGTGGTCTAATTCAGGTAACCCCCAACTATCCATGTTTTGCTTGTGCTGGCCTTGCTGTCTTGTAGAGTATAACTTGTTTACGCAGTCAGTCAGTGAGAGAGGGAAGCAAATAGGCAGGTTAACTTGTGACGTTTCAACGAAAACGAGAGTCATCGTTCCAAGGAATAGATTATATGAGAAAGTGGCCCCAACAGAGGGGAGAGACATCAAACGTTACATGCTTGAGGCATCACATTGGAGAACCGGGCAGGGTTGGCTTGGACAGCACGGACAATGGAGGATAGGACCCTGCTGATCCAGACTGTTCACAAATAGCAGAGGATGGTTTCGATCCATCGACCTCTGGGTTATGGGCCCAGCACGCTTCCGCTGCGCCACTCTGCTCTCCACGTTAGGTTTTGTGGGTTGCTCAAGAGTGGTCTAATTCAGGTAACCCCCAACTATCCATGTTTTGCTTGTGCTGGCCTTGCTGTCTTGTAGAGTATAACTTGTTTACGCAGTCAGTCAGTGAGAGAGGGAAGCAAATAGGCAGGTTAACTTGTAACGTTTCAACGAAAACGAGAGTCATCGTTCCAAGGAATAGATTACATGAGATGTGGCCCCAACAGAGGGGAGAGACATCAAATGTTACATGCTTGAGGCATCACATTGGAGAACCGGGCAGGGTTGGCTTGGACAAAGTGAGGATACAACACTGCTGATACAGACTGTTCACAATTAGCAGAGAATGGTTTCGATCCATCGACCTCTGGGTTATGGGCCCAGCACGCTTCCGCTGCGCCACTCTGCTCCCCACGTTAGGTTTTGTGGGTTGCTCAAGAGTGGTCTAATTCAGGTAACCCCCAACTATCCATGTTTTGCTTGTGTGGCCTTGCTGTCTTGTAGAGTATAACTTGTTTACGCAGTCAGTCAGTGAGAGAGGGAAGCAAATAGGCAGGTTAACTTGTAACGTTTCAACGAAAACGAGAGTCATCGTTCCAAGGAATAGATTACATGAGATGTGGCCCCAAGAGAGGGGAGAGACATCAAATGTTACATGCTTGAGGCATCACATTGGAGAACGGGCAGGGTTGGCTTGGACAAATTGAGGATACAACACTGCTGATACAGACTGTTCCAATAGCAGAGGATGGTTTCGATCCATCGACCTCTGGGTTATGGGCCCAGCACGCTTCCGCTGCGCCACTCTGCTCGCCATGTTTAGGTTCTGTGGGTTGCTCAAGAGTGGTCTAATTCAGGTAACCCCCAACTCCCATGTTTTGCTTGTGCTGGCCTTGCTGTCTTGTAGAGTATAAACTTGTTTACGCAGTCCAGTCAGTGAGAGAGGGAAGCAAATAGGCAGGTTAACTTGTGACGTTTCAACGAAAACGAAGTCATCGTTCCAAGGAATAAATTACATTAGATGTGGCCCTACAGAGGGGAGAGACATCAATTGCTACATGCTGTGGCATCACTATGGAGAACCTGGCAGGGTTGGCTTGGACAAAGTGAGGATACAACGCTGCTGATACAGACTGTTCACAATTAGCAGAGAATGGTTTCGATCCATCGACCTCTGGGTTATGGGCCCAGCACTCTTCCGCTGCGCCACTCTGCTCACCACGTTAGGGTTTGTGGGTTGCTCAAGAGTGGTCTAATTCAGGTAAACCCCAACTATCCATGTTTGCTTGTGCTGGCCTTGCTGTTTGTAGAGTATAAATTGTTTACGCAGTCAGTCAGTGAGAGGGGAAGCAAATAGGCAGGTTAATCTTGTGACGTTTCAACGAAAACGAGAGTCATCGTTCCAAGGAATAGATTATATGAGATGTGGCTCCAACAGAGGGGAGAGACATCAAACGTTACATGCTTGAGGCATCACATTGGAGAACCGGCAGGGTTGGCTTGGACAGCACGGACAATGGAGGATAGGACCCTGCTGATCCAGACTGTTCACAAATAGCAGAGGATGGTTTCGATCCATCGACCTTGGGTTATGGGCCCAGCACGCTTCCGCTGCGCCACTCTGCTCGCCATGTTAGGTTCTGTGGGTTGCTCAAGAGTGGTCTAATTCAGGTAACCCCCAAACTCTCCATGTTTTGCTTGTGCTGGCCTTGCTGTCTTGTAGAGTATAACTTGTTTACGCAGTCAGTCAGTGAGAGAGGGAAGCAAATAGGCAGGTTAACTTGTGACGTTTCAACGAAAACGAGAGTCATCGTTCCAAGGAATAAATTACATTAGATGTGGCCCTAACAGAGGGGAGAGACATCAATTGCTACATGCTTGTGGCATCACATTGGAGAACCTGGCAGGGTTGGCTTGGACAATGCGAGGATACAACGCTGCTGATACAGACTGTTCACAATTAGCAGAGGATGGTTTCGATCCATCGACCTCTGGGTTATGGGCCCAGCACACTTCCGCTGCGCCACTCTGCTCACCATGTTAGGTTAGGTTTTGTGGGTTGCTCAAGAGTGGTCAAATTTACAGTAGGTACCCCCCAACTGCCCATGTTTTGCTTGGGGTGGACATGCTCTGTTGTACAACATAAACTCGTTTACGCAGTCAGTCAGCGAGAGAGGGAAGCAAACAGGCAGGTTAACGCTGACATTTCAATAAAAACAAGAGTCATCATTCCAAGGAACAAATTACATGGGATGTGGCCCCAACAGAGGGGAGAGACATTGAACTCTACCTCTACATGCTTGTGGCGTCACCTGCACACCTGCAGCCTATTCGCAAGTAGCAGAGGAAGGTTTTGATCCAGTGACCTCTGGGTTATGGGCCCAGCATGCTTCCACTGCAGAATACTGAGGAGCTTTTGGCTGGGGACTAAAATTTGGGCATCTTTCATCTTGCAAGTTTCAAACCTAAGCGAGTGGTGGATTTTGCATTGCCCTTCATTCACCTGACTTTTCATCATTCAAAGAAGGTGGAGGAGAAATCTAATTTTACATGCTTCTGGCACTGAGTTCTCGTTTTTAAGAAAATATTAAGATGACAAGCCAATGACTGAGGTGTAATTATACTAAAGTACTAAAACTCAGTAAATGGCACACTTTTAACCTGAAAGCTTTCATCAACACTGTAGTTCTGTCATTTTAAATTTCAGGCATTTGCATTGAACTTCAGGTGCTGGATTAAGGCTCCAGACTCCTGTCTCTCCACATCTGTTAATGTGACGGCCTGGAATGATTCTGAGCTGCACGCACATCATAACTGATGTCACATAAAATGTATGAGGACTGGGTAATGGTTAATACAGCAACCTGCATTGCCAATAAAGGTGACAGAGAAACATTGTTAACCCACACCTAATTGAATGGCAGTTAGATTGTAAATAACCATCCAACTCTCGTTTAGAGAGCCACAGAGAGCTAACAAGAAAACACAAAACAAACTGATGCCTTATCTAGTAACAAGGCTGAGATGAAGAAGAATATTACCAGGAGTACTGCAACATCACATCTAGGGCCAGCCTTGGGCCAGGAGATGGACACAGAGCCTCACATCCTCTGACAGAAAACGGCTTTCAAGCTGGGTTGAACAGGAGATGTGGTTCTGTCTTGAAGGAAGCATTTACTTTGTGGATTTTGTCCGTGCGGTGTCTGGTTCAGATGCTGCGTAAGTTGACATGATTGAGATCAAGATCCCAGATGTTTTCTGTGAAGCAATTCTCACCACTCTGCTGCACAGATAAAGAATGTGCCAAAGGTAGCTGATACTGCTGAAAACCAGGTCAGGAAAGGCTTGACACAAGTTGTACAAGCTTTGTCGTGGATGCAGAGTTCACAGAGTGCGACTTCTTGAAGTTAAGCTCCTTTCTGGTGAAACCACAGATCACCTGACAAGGAAAGCCGTGTGCACCTATGAACTCTAACAGACACACTGTGCCTGTTTGTGTCATTGTGGAAGGTGAACAGTAAACTGAGGCTGTGATCCAATTTCATCCCAAAACCAGTGTATCTGTGTTTCATGGTGTTCACAGTTTGTTAGCAATTTGTAAGTGGGCCTCAGCTTCATGATGTTTTAGTTCATACTCAGATTTTTGGGTGCGTGTTGGTTACATGTAATCATAAGATTATGTTTACAACTATTACAACTTATTATAATAAGTACATGTTAAAGCTGCAGTAGGTAGGTAGGTAGAAAACCTGAAAACTGTCAATTTTTGAGTCTCATTTGAGTTAGGTTTCATTTTCTGTGTCCTGAGCCCCATTAGACGAGCAGCACGCCCTTCATGAGTGCAAGCAACAGTTTACAGAAGAACTGAGAGCTGAACATAAAGAGACTTAAAAACATCTTTCTCTCTGCTCTCCTGCACACATGAGCTCAGTATCACAACACTCACTTGCTGGAGTGGGACAGAAAGGAGGCTCAGCACTGTTCAGTGCAATGTGACTGCAGCCCGCTTGGAGGCAAGTCAGGCTCGCAGTTCATGTCGGGCGCAGCTCACCGCGATATAACTGGTCATGAAAATGCAACTCAGTGGCAACACGGTTTGATTTGCGTGGCCAAAAATGTCAGTACAAAAGCAGTGTGTCAGTAATTGTGTCATTTACTCACCCTGTAAACAGTGCGGTCACTCCTCCATGGTGCTGCTGCACACAGGTTTACAAGCAAACATGAAGATAAATACACTTTTTAATACCAAAAGTTTCAAAATGAAACTCTGAGCTCTCGTCTGGCCGGTCAGCACATCTGTAATTGTTTCGTGAATCGCTGCTGCAGTGGGGCTGAGAGGCAGGAGTAAAAATAAATCCACTTTTTCATCTCAGAAGTTTTGAAAACAAATGCTGAGCTCTCGTCTGGACGGTCCGCGGCTCCATGATTTCTTCATTGTTGCTGCAGAAGGTTGAAGCAGGAGTGAAGATAAATCCTCTTTTTAATCCCGAAGGTTTGAAACATACACCCTGAGCTCCTCTCCTGCCAGTAAAGTAGCCAGAATCACAACAACTCCAGTGTTTTTTTCCTCCAGAAGCGCCAGTCTGCCAACTCTCTCCTGCAGAGCTCCCAGCTCTGAGCAGCTGTTTGTTGGCTCTGTGTCTCAGCTCCGCCCCCTCCTCTCAGCACTCAGCAAAGCCCTGCGATACACGTGAATGAACACAACGGAAGGTGAACTCATAAGCAACCGAGTGAGCTGACAAACTCCCAGGTTGAGCATGTTGCTCGTTAGGCTCTTTTCAATTTATTATAATGCCGTTTTATAGCGACTTTTCCCGCAGTAGTTTCCGTCATTGATTCAGAGTCTCACCGAAGGAATGTGCACGTGCAGCTGCACTAGTAGGAGGAGTCCCCCAGGTCTGAAAAGACCTGTGCTTGGTTTAAGTCTACCGTCACGGGCCAGATTCTCTAAATGCTGAAAACAGAGCTATAGAGGAGGTGTAGAAGTCTAGTTCTCTGTCAGAACACCTGATTTACAATATGCTGAAAGGGTTTTATGGAGTTATTTCAATTCTACTAAAACAATGTTGCCTACTGGAGCTTTAAGTGTGCTCCACTGATTTGGCATTGCACTTCTACAACACTGCCAGACTCACAATGGACAGTTCAAAAAAGGATTAAAATTGATGAGGAACCATGAATATCCATGCATCCTTCTTCCTTGTCAAAACCTGGTATCTAAATTACCCACAATGCAACTTGGCTGCAGACATATCAGTCAGAGATTTGTGAGTGCTTGGCTCATGCAGTCTCTATCTTCAAGAAGAGGAACAGGCTACATAGGTCTGGTAAGCTATTTGGATAGCAGTCCAAATAGCAAGTTAGAGCCATAGACTGTATATTAAATAGGTTGTAACACTGTTTAATACACAATCTATGATTGAAGCGAGTTGACATGGCAAAGACAGGCAGGCTGCTGGAGCTCCACAGGAGCGCAGAATGTGCACAACCTCGTAAATTGACAATAACAAGCGACAATGACGATGAGTTAACTGAGTGCCTGTCTCACTGCCTGCTCAACTCCAACTCCAAAAACATCTACATCTTTATGATTTCTCATGACTCATAAACAGACACCTACTCATTTGCAGAAAATTCTGCATTAATTTGAGCTCTGATTAATTTAACAGTTATTCTGATCTAGGATTGACATTTCAAATGTGGACACCACAGCTGTAGTGTTCATGTCAAGTGAAGCGAGTATTTCAACTTAACAAGTTCCTTGATTTCTGATGACACATTGTGGTCATTTTATGATTTTATTAGAATAAATATAATACAGATTTATTCTTTAATCTAGACCAAAGAAAAATTAGAATATTTCACAAAAAAAACCAAAACAATTAGTCTAACCCAACTATAACGAGTAATTAAATACAACGGCATAAGTAAGTAAAACTACATAAACCAGCCTCTTAAGAAAATAGACTGATGTGAGGTGCGTGTTTTGTTTTGTTTTTCCACAGTACAGGGCACAGAGCTGATAGCACAGTGCTGCAGAAATAACCTGTTGATCACACAAGCCCAGAGGCCCGAAGCAATAATAAGATAAACATCAGCTGACACAGAGAGGACAAGACAAACAGGAGATAGAGACGAGGGCACAGTGAGGGAAGGAGAGCATGAAAGGCACTGTAGACTTCAGCTGATGTTAGTTTGTAAAGGCTGGTGATTTTTTTTTAACAAAACTTCTGGTAGCTGATGTTTTTAGTGATGTTCCGTGTCCTTAAATAACAAAAATGTCACTGGACTTTTTTCCTTACTTCATTTTATTTACAGTCAGAGTGGATAGCAGACATATGAAATGTACCATTATTCCAGTAGTTTTAAATTGGCCCCTATTTGTACACATTTTGGGGTCTAAAACTAATAAGTACAAAAAGTTCTGGAAGTGGTCCTGTATATCACCTCATCTGGCGTCCACATAATGTGGACTTTCAAAATCTAACTTACTCTGGCTGGTTTCTCCAATGTTACCAACCCCACAGTGGCATTGGATGCCTTGCTACCCTAGCTGCCATAATATATATATATATATATATATTTATATATATAATCAAAGACATATTCAATAATCTGTTCTCGCCACATTTAGTCTCCACACCACTCAGCCCATGAATATTTCTCTAGATCCACCCCTGCAGCCCCAGCTTTAATGGAGTGTTGTTCATTACATTCACTTGTCAGGCTTACTTCACAATAATGGATTCAACTATATCCTCAAGTTCCCACAAAAGCAGGAGGAATTAAATAAAAAAAAGTCTGGAGACACACAGAGGAGAAGGTACAAGTTGGAAACACAGCAGAGGCTTACAGGAAAAGCAGCAATGCACAGAATGACATAAAACTCATGGCATGAAATACAGAGGTGCGTGTGTGTGTGTGTGTGTGTGTGTGGGTGTGTGTGTGTGTGAGACAGAAAGTCTTATGGGGCCGGGCTTGAGGTGATGATGGCGGTGGGGGATTAGTAAATGACCCTGTCTCCCTCTTGCTGGCAGAGAAATAACTACTACTACTCTGACTTTCACCACACAGCCATCACAGGGGAGACTAGTGTGTGTGAATTTGTGTGTGTGTCCTACAGTGCTACCTAGGGGAGTAATGGGATTTCTGCCTTTGTGTCTGCAGAGAAAAAAAGCAATTGTGTGGATTTGCCCTTTACTGCCACTGCTGCTGCACTACTTGGTGGTTGAAATATAACTGTTTGGGGGTATGACGTGCATGTGTGTGCTTGCACAGTGCCTTGAGCAAATATACTGTATATATACTGTGTGTGTCTGCACAAATACTGTATGTGTCTGTGTGTGTTAACTCTCAGCCTTTATTGGTCTTCATACTGTGTGTGTGTATGCATGTCTACATATCCATTTTACAGGAGTTTCATGGCCATGAAAATACAATAAATACACACACACCACACATACATGGATGACCACTTATATGTCATTATACACTACATCTGTGGATTCAATTCAAGAAAATGTGGGTTCATTCACAATGTGCATCTAAAGTGGGAGTATTTGTCATAGAGTCCTGCACCGGGTCAGGTATGCACAGATACTTTATTGTGTAACCGGTAAAAAATATATTTATGTAAATTGATGAGTGCAGTCATGGTTAAAAATGAACTAATTGCGGGCAGGCTGCAGGTGAGAACAATAAACCAACACATACAATACAATTCAGAAATTAAAATGATTGTCATATTTTTTATATTTATTTCCACCCACACTGTAATTTCACAAGCCTAATCAGCCAGCAAGATTTTATTGTGAAAGTCTAAAACACAACCTTTGATCTCACATCCTTCCAAACAATAGAACATCACTGTTTGATCTGACAGCGATGAAGGCTAGCTGATAGCTAAATATGATGACATAAAGGCAAAAAATACCCAGGATCGGATATCAAATTGTGTCAACAATGCACTGTCAAAGGCCAAGGATTCTGATTCTGATTCAAAATTGGACCTGTGCAGGATGTTGATTTGTTATATTCTTTTTTTTTTATGAACTGCATTAGTTTACTTTTAAAGTCTTTTGCATCTCTTGTCTGTACTTTTGCACTTTTAAAAGAAAGAACCTTGAATTGCCCCATTGTATGAAATGTATTGTACAAATTGAACTGCCTTGCCTTGCCACACAGACACACACATGCACACACACAATCAAATACTAATAATACATGACTGCTGTCTGAATATCCAGTCTCCAGATGCTGAATAAAATTGGCCAATCTGACATTGTTTTAATCTACAGAGTCTACAGAATGTAGTTGGAATGATTCTCTAACATTAACTAAAGTAAGTTTCTTTGTCCTTCACTTCTGAACCACATTTGGCTGTTTTGAAGCTATGTCGCCAGTTAGTGTGAACATACGGTTGACCAGGAAATCTGTTATCCGTTATTCCATACAGGTGAAGAGTCTTTCCACGACATATAGCATATAAAGGTTACATCTTAGAGATATATGGTCAAGACCAATCCACAGGATATTACATATTGATCATACCGTAGTCTTATGGCCAGTTTCTCCATACAGTTTATTTTGCTGATGGTCCAGTCATCTTTTGTTGGATGGTTTGGCTGCAGCCATTTACGTGTTGAGGTCTCAATCATGAACAACTTTTAAAACCCCTTTTTCAAAACTGGCTCACTGCCAGTCTCCATTGTAGAGCGGGTTTTACAAGGGAACAAGTCTTCTCTCCATCACAAATTTCTCCCTGTCCTCCTTCGTCTGCAGTTGTTATTTATCACTCTTAAGCCTCAACAATAAATGAATTCCTTTCCTCCTTCCCTTCTGGCCTGCTGGCTGGGAACGTTTTCATTGTGGGTTACCTCGCACAACTCTGCAAGAGCAATTACTTAGACTCGGTAGCTGCACCCTGGATCAGCCTTTGGCTTTGTGTGTGTGTGTGTTGTGTGTTGTGTGTTTGGTGTGTGTGTGTGTGTGTGTGGTGTGTGTGTGTGTGTGTTGGACAGCTCCATCATCAGTTTTCACACTAGGTCTTGCCAGGGCTCCTGCATGGTTAACAGTCTGAATCCCAATCTTCTATCCATCACATTCTGTAGTATTCAGAAAGAGGCTGGCTCTTTCAGAAATGTAATGGGAAGAATGAGCCTCTATTTACTCTCAAATGTTCTGTACGGGGGTGGTCGAGTTCATCCAGCATACATTTGTTGAATCAGTCCTCATTCTTGATGCCTTTATTCCTATACTGCCAAAACATATTGATTGAAAACACTTCCACTCTATTTTCTAGTCTTTGAGTGCTGTGTCTAAAATGCTCTTTCTGTCTGTTGCAATATCTTTAGAGGATTTTTGGAGAAATAAAATCAGTCAAATTCATCTTTAACTATCTCTAACTTTGTTTTCACTTTTTAGCGAGTGTAGGGAGGTGGCGAGTCTCTGACCGTAACTGTACAAAAGCATACAAAAAGTGCCATTACACTGTATGGTTATAATCCTGGGAATCCCGTTACCCTCCGAAACCACTTTCCGTTTCCTGGAAAACAGAAAACGGAAAACCAGGAAACGCATCTCTAAAGTATTCAGAAGATATGGGGATATATTTAGAAAATGTGGGCCTAGTTTACTTTCTTAAAACATATTCAGCAGCTGTGTGTGTATGCAGGTGTAACAGCTGTGTGTGTTTGTGTGCCAGTGGAGCACACCCAGTGCTTTTGTTAAGTGATTAACAAGCACAAAGCAACATGAATTCAAACACTTCTGCACAGTACCGTAACTTTTGGCTCTACCATCTGTATTGCACTAACACAACACGATTTCTGACACCAGCTTTGTGTGGATATACTTCAAAATATTAAACAATGAGGAGGAAAGTGTGCGCTGCGCTGTCTGAACAAGGGATCAAATGGGCTGGACTGGGTTTCAACAGGTGGCTTGCTGTCATGTTTAAAATCTCAGAGAAAGCTCCAAGTAAAAGCCCAAAGCCTGCAAGAACACTACATTTATACAAAACAGAGAATCCAATCCAAAATTTCACACCTCATGAATAAGAGCTTTTCTTTTAGAGCTTTGCTAAAATTATACCTTAAAAACAAGACAATGCCTCATTTTCAGGAAAAATATTAATCCCTAGTTGAGGAGGTGTTGGAGGGGGGAGACAAAGCAAGAACAGAACAAAATGGAAATGTTTTAAGATCATGTATATGTAAGAGGCATGAAATTATTGTAAAATAAAATATTGTTATTATTGACATGACATGATATCAGTGTTTTTTTTCACTAATCATGTTAGCAGGAGCCAGTAACCCACTGCTGCAAAAAAACATCAGGGTTTTTAAACATCAGGGTTATCATCAATACCAGTCTATTGTGACAGCTCTACTCCCTACATGTTAATTACAGCAGCTTGATCAGTGTTGCAACATTTCCAGCTATGCTGTAGGTATCCCTCTAGCCTCATTTCTGGAGGTAAAAATAAAAACAATAAATAAATACACAAAAGAATAGACATATAAACAGAGGTGACTAGAGATCTGGCATTACCTCTATCAAAGGTGACCATCTTTTAGCCAAGCTGTCTGTTTTCAACTCTAATCTGGCTGTAATTTTCTCCACGATAAAGACCTTTTTTAACCTGTCTACATAGCAATATGTTGGCGGGCTGCAGCTTCAGCCAGGAAACTGTTACCATTTTCTTCGCTCTTAATGAGAGTTATCAATAACTAAATCAAAACCCTATCTGTCATATTATCAGGGACTATCCCCAGTATATAACCAAACCAAGTAGTTTTTGTGCCTTTGTTTTTGAAAGTCTACCTGGATGCTGCCTATTTATTATCAACTGCATAGCCCTACAATATAGAAGCGAAGTCATGCCCTTTGCAATGGACAACCATGCGGCCTTAACTTTGGAAAGAATGTGAACAGTAGTCAATGGCGAGAGACAAATATATGTATATATATATATATATTATATATATATATATATATATATATATATATATATATTATTTTTTTTTTTATCCTCTTTGAATTGTGCCATGAATTATACATATGATGTCTGTTGATTTTAAAGATAATTTTACAAGTCAAGAAAGTCACTGTTTGTTATAAAAATTAGCACTGAAGCTACGATGCCTGTGTGTCCCATAACAGGATGTAATCATGTGACCAAGAGATGTTGGATAAAACGCTAAAGGTAAGATAATGTTACAAGGAACAGACAAACCTACCTCAAAGTATGATGTGCTTTTCTTGTAAAAATATCTTTTATATTGACAATCATTGTATGTGTAATTCATGGTTACAATTCAGACAGGAACAAAAAAAAATATATATATGTCTCTTGCCGTTAACTATGTTTTTTTCCAAGTAAGGTCCCATGGGGGGCACCAGAAGGGACCCGACTTTGCCTCTCTATTGCGAAACTGATACTAGAGCTACAGCTTCATTGTTTGAAGTATAGGACCACTGACCACAGTGTTGTATTCTATGAGATGGACATAAGAATGTACGGTCCTGGTTTAAGGTATACATTTACACTGCAAAATGGATTTGATACTCAATGAACAGTTGATCTTGCCTTTCCATGATTACATCGATGGCATTTGTCAACAGCAAGAAAAATGTAGGATATCACCAGACTCTTCCATTACTTTTCATTTTTCCCCACAGAATGCCTTTCAATAAAAGGCAATATCACAGAACAATTCACAACAATCGACCTGCACATCTGTAAAGGCTTCACTTGTTTTCTCTTTCAGTATCATTTCCACACCAACAGACATGACATTTGAGTTGAGTTTATGAGTACCTCCAGGTTGAAGCGCTGACCTGATCTGTGCAGACACCTGTAACAGCCTGCGACTGGTGTCAGACCTTGATTTACACCCATGGAGTGATGCTTCAGAGTCAAGCGCCTGCTTTAAGGGGAATAAAACTGGAAATGAAAGTGGCTTGTTAAAGGAGCAGAAGGGGGACATGCCTTGGCTATTTTGTCATGAGCTGAACAGGATCTGTCTGCACTGTCACAAGATAGATTTCATAACTTGAAGCGAGACGAAGAGCCAAATAATGGAGAAGAATTTTAGAGTTATTTTTGTTTTGGTGACCAAGCTTGCTTGAAAAACAGCGTACTCTGTATTTAACACTTCTATTTAAAACAATTGAAAGCTACAGAGGGATGCTAATGATCTATATGTTTCCTGCTACTCAGACAAGGATGTTTATTTGAAGGCAGATGCACAGTGAAAACAATGGGGTGATGGTAACTGTCCTTTCATTTTGTTCTTGCAGAGATTTAATGTCTTAGAAAAATACAAACTGCCTTAATTAGCAGGTGCATGTGCACCTGTCTCAGTGAATTGTTCCCAGTGGAAACACAGCAAAACAAAGAGCCACAGACTGCAGATTGAAAGAAGAAGAGGTTTGATACAGTGTTATATTTTTTCATCTTATTTTAAAGTTTCCAAGAAGTCAAAAGATATTTAAGTGCATTTATCACATATGTATTGTGCTATACATCACCTATATTCCAGTATCCAGCCCAGCAATGACAAAAAAGTCATTTTGTAGGTATTATCTGATATTTTTCATGGCATTTCACAATTATCCTTTTCCTGAAAAATGATTAAAACTGTGCATGACTCACTTCCCTTGCTTATGACACTGCTTGTCATTTGTTGCTGAAGTAGCTAACCGCAACTGCTAAAGCGGCTAACCGCTGCTGTTAGCAGGCAGTAGAACTGTGCTCAGTAGCCTGACAATGAACAACTGGTCACAGGGAAAAACAGTACCAAGGTCATTTACAGTGTTTCCTGATGGAAAGAAAGCTTGACTTGTTGCTAGAGTAACTTAGCTAACTACGAGCTTGCGTTTAGCTTGGTTAGCCATGTCTGGCCTTGGTCTCTGAGGCCGTTCTGAAAAGTTGGTGTGATGAGTCAATAGAAAAAAGGTTAGCTTACTTGATTCCTTCCTTCTTGAATAAGACAGGGCCATCCCCAAAACCCTAGAAAAAACATTGATTCAAGAGAATTCTTTTGAAAATCCACATGAAAAATAATTAAATGGACACAAAAATATGACAGGAGGTTGGGATTTCGATTGCCTTCTTCACCACAGGGTTGACGCTCAACTGTCAGCTGGTCTACTGCTGATGAGCGCTTCAGATGGGTGTCACTCATACTGATGTCAGCCGGCCAGAGGACACTGTATGGACAGTTCATTAGCCCATCTGTCTGTCTGTCTGTCTGCCTGTCTCACCTTCCTGTAATGAGACTGTATGTATTCTCTCTTTCTTGCCCTTTGTCGTCAACACCACATCTCTACCACTTGGCTAACTTGTCACTCATTCAGTTGCATAGTGTCAATGTGTGTGAGAGGTGAGGGGGCGTCATGTTATATGCAGGAGTCTCCGACAGAACCATGTGAGACAGACATTTTCAATTTTCATCAACGTTAATTGTATCTAAGTAGTTGTGATGTCAACTGGAAATGCTGATCGAGTGTCTTGGAGTCACATTTATGCACAGGTTTGTCCACTATGAGTGAGTTGTTCAAACAAAAGCACTCTGGGAGGTGGATGTTCTCCTGTCTGTAACAGAGGCACAGTTATAATTAGGTTGATAAAACATGATTAGGTGAAGTTACTACAAGGAGTATTTAACTGAAACAGTAAATTAATTACTGATGCCTCTGTACGACTTACAGAAGTTAACAAGACCATCCATGACAACATTGGCTATTTGTTTCGTAATTCTCAATAAAATCAGATGAAACCAGCCTGTTTTTTTTTTCAAGCAAAGTTACAATGAGCAGTACATTAGCCAGTTAAAGGGAAGCAGGGGGAAAAGAAAGCTGAAAGAAAACAACTTAAAAGATCCTCTTTGCCCTGATTGGGCTCTGCTGAGACTTGCTGAGACAGTCATGAAGTTGGGAAGAAATGACACAACAAGCACAATTAAGTTGCACAAAATTACTTTAATAAGTCATCCACTGTTTTTTCACATAAAGAGGGTTTTGATTTGTGTCTAGCTTCAGAGGGTGGTTAAGATTTAATACGATATGTGACTGTTATCAGGATAACAATAATGCAAGATAAGAGAGAACTCAGGGGCCGAAGGGGAGCTGGATATGGAGAACATGATTGGACCCAGAATTAATCCCTGGGGCACACCACACAAAGGAGTACAAGAGGAAACCTAAACATTTGTGGCAGTGCCCTTACTTGCAGTTCATTCCCTGAAAGACAAGTGTGCAGGATTTAGTGGCATATAGTGGTTACGTCATAGACTGCAACAAACAGAATATCTCTCACCTCACCCTGGGTACAAAACTTGCAAAAAATGTGAAAAGCCCTCTTCAGAGTGTTCAGTTTGATATAAAGAGCTCATTCTAAGGTAATGTAAACATGATTCTTATTTTCAGTTGATAACCAAAGTTGGACCTCTAAATGCTTGTACTGCCACACTGAATATGCCTGTACTTGCAGGGGTGAAATTTTCTGATGACACGCTGCTCTCCAGCAGAACAACCACAAAACACTCATGAGAGTCTACCAATGTCACAGTGTTGTTTCACCAGCAAAGAGAATTAGCTAATATTACTTATAGCCTATAATGTGTTGCTCAGTGTGCTAACTATCATCACTTGCTTGCCAGCTATTAGCCACCTAGCTAGGTGCAAAAACAACCTAATTTAGTTAACATATTGAGGGATGTAGCTAATGCAGTGTTAACTTTAGTGAGAGATTTTTTCTGTTACAAAATTTAATAGCCAAGAGTTTGATCCTTTCAAATTTATTTCCCCAGCATAACTGAAGCGTAAAAAAAAACACCCTTAAAATACATTTTTTGTCCCAATTCTTAGGATGTCTTCAAAGATGTCTTGCTTTGTCCTGTTATGGTCTTGATACACTCTGGTCATGCTCATGACTTGGTCTCTGTTTAGATGGTCTTGACAACAACACTGGAAGACCAACAAAACAGAATTAAAATGATCAAAAAATATTAATTATAATTATTGGTTTCCACTTACACTGCCCATATATCCCTTTCTCTTGAAGTTCTGGCCAGAGGTGAGAGTTTGCAAGTGTGTACATTTTGAGAAAATAAGGCATTAAAATTAGTTTTTTAGTAGAGGTGGAAACATAAGTCTGCATAAGGAGTCAGGAATACAGCCGGTAACGAGCAAGTTGTTAATAATTTAGTGTAGGCTGGAACCAGTACTACGTCTTATTATTATTTGTACATTTTAAAAAGGTAAACATAAAACATCTACTCTGTAATTCTTTATTTTCCACCCTAATATCACATTGGACATATTTTCACTGGTCTGAGCCACTGTCTGATTAAAGAGGCCACCCAGCAACTGATTAGATCATCGCCCCGATCCCTCCTTCCATATATGGCATATTCAATCATCTCAGTGTTTTCATCCACAGCCATTGGCAGATTAGCCCAGGGCTTCCAGTCTGTGATTATGGCCACCTTCGAAATGAATCTCCACTAATCATGTTAGCAGGAGCCAGTAACCCACTGCTGCAAATATGCAAAAGGCTAATGGAGCTGAAGGCTGGGAGAACAGAGGTCTAAAATTGTCTTGAGGGAATGTATGATTAAAGGAGCACAGAGGGGATCCCAACCCTCTGGTGGTAAAGAAGGAGAGGAAGACAAACACCATCAAAATAGAATTGAAAAGAAGAAACCTCATCTAAATCCCACATGGTACCAAATCTGGTTTCCAATGATCTCTCAGTGGGAAATCTCTGCCAACGCCACAGCAATAATCACTCAGTGCCAGTGATGAGGAGAAGAGGAAAATAAAAGGGTTTCAACAATCACCATAATTGTAACCTCACAATTTGTAAATAAAGGACATCTTTTTTAAAAAGCAATTGCTTTAAAAACTGCTGGAGGAGAAGGAAGTAGCTGATAAGACTGCAAAGAGCACCAGCCTAAGAAAGAAGTAGATGCAGAACCACTGTGCGGAAGCATGGAGTGCATCAAGGAATAACGACGGTATATGTATACGACGGAAAATGTGGGAAACGGGAAACAGGCAAGTTCTGTTTCTCAATACAGAAAACAGTAAAGGATACTTGAAAGGGAAGTGGGGACAGAAAAGGAGAATGAAGTAGCTGATTAGGGGGCAAGTGTAAGAATCTGGACAAGGACCAAAGTTATGATGGCTAGACGACTCGTGAGAGAAAATATTGGATCTTCAGCAGCTAAATTCTCCTGTACTCACCGGCTAGTTGCTAACTTTGTCTGCCTTTTAATGCTAGGTTGGTAGCATACAGTAGGTTGTTACAAAGTTGGGTGATAATTATTGCTTTCTTTCACATGAGGCATGGTACACGCATTTTAACCATTGTTCATATAAAAATATTGATTGGTGCAGATTCAACACAAGGGTTTTTACAGTGCAGAATGCTTCATCCTCTTGTCTGATTCATTTGCCAAATGAGAAGGCAGTTTGCCACTGAGACCGTCGTCCAATGGACATATCCTGCCTTGTCCATACATGACAGATTTTTAATCAGTTCAGTGTTGCTAACCCTGTGTGTTGGCAGGGTGACCCAGGGGTTCCTGCTCTGTGATTATAGCTGCCTTCAAAGAGTAGCTAATTATGTTAGCGTGGACTGCTAATGCACTGCTTTTAATGTGAATTGCCAGCTTCACTGAATCATAACTGTTAGACCTAATTACCAAAAGAGAGGAGGCCATATATCATGGGGATGGTGGCACTAAAGGCTGTGAGCTTTGGCACAAAATATCTCACCTGAACTGCCAGAGAGAGAGAGAGTGAGAGGAGACACTGAGAGCACATACTATAATACTGGAATGCACATGTATTTATATGCTCTTTAGATTTCTATTTATATGTTTTGTCAGTATTGTTTGTCCTGCAACCATGCCAATAACAAGATAAAGAAATATCACAGAGGGACAGAATAGATCATGGAGGAGAGAGGGGGAGCTCACTGACTCATTATTTCACATCATTGATCCAAACCCTGCAATTCCATGTTTGAAGTGCCTGTGTTCATAAAAGAGCTGTAAAGGTAGCACTGAGGTTGTTTTAGAGCACTTTCTTTCAACACGGATCTTGGTGGCTAAGGAGATGCAATGTCATGCCCCTTCCGGTGTGCCCCATATTATATTGAATTTTTCATTTTAATACAATATCTTTAAAAATATTGATATTCAGTACCATTTTCCATGCAAATTATCACGATTGAGGGCATAAAATTTTAGATTTTCATCTAAAGATAGATATAATGAGGCTATAACATGACAACAGGTATATCAAATGAGAAGAGTGATGACAAGAAGACAGAACTGTGGGTAAGTGAGAGATGACGGGACTGTACTGCAGCCGTGTGTGTCAACTCACTGTTGAAGAGAGAAAAGAGTGAGAGAGTGCACCTGGTGTCAGAGGATCAATACAGCAAAACAAAATGAGTGTTGAAAGCATATTCAGTATCAATTTTAATTGATATATCAATATTTCTGACAACATTAATTACACTGCACAAGTTTGGTTGATTTGGTCCTCTCCTTGCTTTTTGTGCTTCTACCATGGATAAGCAGGTAGGTTTTCTCTCTGTTTTTATGATCTCGAGTCTACATGGGGTATTTTATTTTGAAATTTGACCGCAATCTCTCTGCTTCTGTGTCTGAATTCTGGGACGTGGCAAGGTGCTAAAAACTAATTATTTTTTTATGATTTTGAGGCCAAATTTTATATACTTGGAATTTTTTTCAATCATTCAAATTTGGCTGGGTGGTTAATTACACATGCTGTGGTCTGATAAACATTTATTGTTGCTTTACACAAACTTTAAACATAGCAGTTGTTGTACTTCATGGAGTGTAGAGGGGCAGCTGGAATCATGCCTCTGTGAAAATACACATAAACATCTCTAAAGCCATAGATATACTTGTTTTAACTCTACCAGGACAAGAAAGCGTGGATAAAAAGCAAGTATATCTCCAGCCTGAGGACCCATGCAGATAGGCATGTTACGAGTAACTCTCACACCTTTCCAGTCTCAGTCAATGCATATATGATAGTTGGTATAGTTAATATTGTTACTCTTGCTAGAAAGTAACACCACATTTACTGCTACAGAGCTACTGAGAGTGTTCTTGTATCATAGCAACATCAAGGCACTCTGATGCTCATGTAACTTCACTGAGTTGCTCAAACACTTGTGTCTTCACTCTGTGTCTCCTTCCCACACATATGAATGCAAACATGAGCGCACACAAGTGTCCGATAAAGTCCGTGTGTGTGTACGAATGTGAGACAGGCAGGCATCCAATTTGCACTTGAACTCAACTCATTAAATATGAACATAGATAAATCATAGAATTTCTAAACACAATATAAACACAATCATGTGAACGGGGACTAATAGGAAATACAGTAGCTTTTGATTATGTTGTTTGAAAAATGCCAGGCACATATGCCCACATAAATTGCTAAATAATGGACCTAATATAAAACCCAATGTTTTCTTTATGGCTTTTCATTGGCAAGTAATGGAGGATAAAATAAAATGTATCACAAACTCGTCTTACGGCTAACTGGAAAGTACACAGTGCATACATTTCATCTTTACTCTGCTTCCATTCCTGAGAGACAATAAGTACAATATATTACTAACACTTAATAGAATCACAGTAAGGCTACATTGGAATTTGTTTGCAGCTAAATTGTATCAAACACAGCTCACAAATATGAGCTTCATGTGCAGAGTGAGGCATTGTGTGTATCAGTTTGAAAACAGGTTGTGTTTCCTTTCAACAGTCTTATATTAGATATGGAATTAATTAGATTATGATTTATTAGTGCTCGGTTGTAGGGTTATGAAACACTTCCTAGACTTGGGACAATGACAGCTATTGACAGAGCTGGAAATAAGCGAAATAATTAGATTAGATTCAACATTATTGTCATTGCACACACACACTGAATCAACGAAATGCAGCAGATGCAAAATAATGCCAAGGTCAGACACACATGAAGAGCTTTTCCTTCAGTTGTTGAGTAATTGCATCTGCATTGCATCATGGTATTGACAGGTAGTGACTTTGTGCTAATCTAATTTGGAGCCAAATGCAAACAATCTGATTTAATGCACACGGGCGGATTGAGGTCTTATACTGGAAACTCATATCTCCAATTACTCTGCCCTTTAGTCGGCCAGCCCTCATCAGAAAAATGACCGTATAGGTCAGGGGTTGTGAAAGTCTGTGACTGTGGGCCCCCCTCAAACAAAGTTCACCTTTACTTTACTTATTTAGTTTCACTTAATTCCTGGTTGCCAATGGGATATGATTATGGTGATTTGACCCCATAGACATTTAACCACTGATGATGAAGAAGAACCTACTCTATTAATCCCCCTTGGGAGAAATTATTATTATTTTTTCACTCCATTGTTAATTATTTTACACATGCACATGCAGTTAGTGGGGGAGGTGATAGAGTGATGGATGTTGCACAGAATGGGATGTGTTTGGGGGGTTCAGTGCCTTGTTTAAGGGGACCTTGACAGTGCCCTTGAGGTGAACTGGCACCTCTCCATGCTACCAGTCCACACTCCACACCTTTGGTCCAAGCCGGCCAACCTTCTGACTGGCTGACTATCATGAAAAATATTTACAATTCTTCTCCACAAAATCTATAGATTTCATCTCACGACTATTTCACAAACTGCTCTGATACTAGGCTGTGTGTCGAGGATTAAGTGCTGTATTTTTCTTCAGCTTCTTTTCAGTACAATATATACATATTTTATAATACATAGTACTGTAAATATACATACATGCTGTACTTCCATGATGATTGGGCAGGCTGATTAGGCTATTTTGTGTCAGCTAAATCTGGCAACATGAAACTTGCCCACATATTGAGGGCCTTAATTATGCAAATGATCAAATCACATAACCACAAACATAAAAGGCAGACTATGAAAAAAAAAACTGCAGCAGGAGTTTAAATGCATTAGAATATGACACATTTAAGGACCTAATGTACTGTGGTGTGGGTTGCCAATTTCCTCAACTTGCCAAGAAGTCTAACTCGGAAACAATGCCTTCAGGAAAGTGCTACAGTTAAGGAAGGTTGTTAAATTGTGGCAATTGTTTTTGCATATATTTACATTTGGGGCACCAAAAATGTACTTTGGCCACCAAATTAGTTTCTATAACTGATACTATCAGGCTGAAATATATTTATCTATTATATAAACAAACATAACAAAAAAAGTAAAAAAGGAATAAGAATACAAAATTGTTCCTGCATGAGACCTCATGAACAAACAAGCGTGTTATGATGTTCACTGTTGCAGAAGGATCCTTGGTTGTGAGGTTTTCACACAACATCAAATAAATGTATGAGTGAAAGAGCACATGTGCTGAAGCAAACATGGGTTTCATTGGTCTTATTGAGCGATAATCAGGAGTCTGTTGCAGGATTTTACATATTGATCACAGTAAGTGCAAGGTATTGATTCCAGAGGTTCTCTAACATGGTTGATAGTGACCTCTGTAACACTCTGCACTCACACTCCTCCATCCTCCAGTAATTCTTCATTTCTGTGTCAGACACTTTCTCCAGCATGACTTGTACTGACCCCTGTAATGCATCTGCTTACACTCCTCCTTCCTTCCTTCTCTCTGTCAAACTCATTTTTTCCATCTGCACTCAAATGTTGCCCTTTCTTTACACACTTCACCTCTTTGAATTTTTAATTTCATGTTCACCCTAATATTTTGAGGTTTATTTTTCATCATAATTATGAAATTTTACTCAATTGACTTGCTACTAAGCCCCTACAGAAACACATGACTGAATAATGTTGCCACCTAACACTGAAGTTAACACTGCACAGTGTTTTATTAAAGTAATCTATGACCCAGTCATGACCTCGTGACACTCTCCATACACTTTCTCTCCTTTGCTCTTGGTGTAAAAAAACATGGCTTCTTGCCAAATTCACCCAAATGCACTCTGTTCGCACTCTCCTCCATCACATTAATAGAATGTAGTCTTTACCACTGATCTTGACCCATAACTAATTTTCTTCAATAGCTCGCTCTATTTCCTCGGTCTCTTTAGCTGCTGATGTTCCTTCTAAATTTAATGCAGCGCAGCTACTGGAGTTATATTGACTCATAACCATTCGCCTTGCTCTCTTGCTAAACTGATTGATAAAATGTTCTCTTTCTCTTTCATCGATCTTTGAGTGCTGAGAAACTTTCCCTGCTGTTTTTCATAGCTTGCTGTCCTCCTCATTCTTCTCTTGTTTTTGCCGTCACCTCCACCCGTCACTGCATCAAGGTTAGAGACTGCAGAGGCAGCGATGTCACGCTCTCCAACACGGAGCCAGCACAGGCTGTGGTACGCAAATGCTCGGGGCGCTAGGGTACTGTGGGGGCCATACCTGCCAACATTTAGATTTCAAAAAACAGCAAGGTTTTTTTTTCAGGGGTGAGCGGTGGGGGAATAGTGGACAGTGTTTAAAAGACAGCAGCTACTCACACTCTCCTTCAATCAGGTTTTGGGTTAACCGGTTGTGGTGAAAGTTGTATGTGTGTAGACTGTGTGATTGTTTCATAGGCAATTTGGCAATTTGGGTGACGTCAGACAAACACATAAATTTATGGTGTGGATAAGTCCATTAAAGCGGGTGTGCTTTACTAGCCTGTCACACCCAGTTAGTATAAAGAGGGAGAAAGTCCACACTTGGAGGATGCGATGCAGTCGAATGGCTCAAACAAACATAGGAGGTTTTAAGGTATATAACGTTATGTGCATTATGTAACTTCTGTCACATGACTTTCGTCACTTGACTTTCATAGTTATAGTGGCCTGAAACATGGTCTTATCCTAAACCTAACCAAGTAATTTTAGTGCCCAAACTTAAAAAAACTGTGACCCTCCATGCTGTTAATCACACATTAAAAACGACTTTCTGACTGCATCAGATACTACAGCTAAAAGGGTACCTACTGCCTCAGTATCAGACACCCAGTGGTGGTGACAAATCATCTGTACATGACAAGTTGAGATTAGAATGTGCTGGTTTTACTTACTTGAGGCATGTAGTCATGACAGTCAATGTAGCTGTATGGCATAGTCTGTATTTTTCATGCAAGCAATGTAGGTCTTTTGTAATGTTTGTAATGGTTGCTTTGCACATACCAGCCTGTTCTCACTCCCAACGCATCAAATACAGCAGCTTGGTCAGTGCTACTATGCTTCAAAGCACGCTATAGGAACCCCTCTGGCATTTCTAGAGGCACCTCTCTGGCATTAAAGGTCCAGTGTGTAAGATTTACTGGGATCTATTGACAGAATGTGACAGAAATTGAACAAAATATTAATATTTCATATTTTCATGAGTGTATAATCACCTCAGAATGTTTTATTTATATAGACGGTGCAATTCCTCTTTCACAGAGACTGCCATGTTGCACCACTATCTTTCTACAGTAGCCCAGAATGTACAAATCAAACACTGGATCTAGTTATGGTCGTTGGTGTTTTGGTCTGGGGGCTGTAGTTTGAATGGGGTGAGTTTAAGTGTTTGCAATGTACAAGCTCACCACTAGATACTACTAAATCAGGTGGTGTAGAGTAAATATCAAGAAAGTCCACTTATGGAGGAGGTGGATGGATATACGAGTCAGACAAACACAGAACTTTCAGTCAGGAGTCTGGGGTTAGTGTTCTATGTGAAACCAATAGTTTTTTAACTAACGTAACCTTCATTATGTTTTGTATGTTAGGTTACAAATGCTACATATGTTAACTTTTGGAAGTAACACATTTATTTTTACCCCATGATCATTGCCTAAACCTAGCCAAGTAGTTTTTTCTGCCTTAATTTTGAAAGTCTACTTCGATGTTGCATGTTTATTATTGCTATCTTGTTCTCAGGGCTCTGCATGTGAAAAACTAATGGTAGAGGGGTACCTACAGTACCTACAGTGTCATCGTTTAAAGTCTAGGAAATTTAGAAGGTGTACAGTTGTATTTTTCTGTTTATTAAAGTGATATTCCACTCTTAGATAATCATCCACTCAATATGTACTCACCCCTATGCTGATGTGAAGATGGGTGAAGATCTTCAGTTCACAAAACAATCCTAGAGTTTCAGCAGAAACTTTCAGCTAATGGCAGTGAATGGAGATCAAATGTAAATGTAAAAAAAAAAACATCACAAAACAAACCCAAAATGTCTCCATCCTGCTCGTGTGGTGTAATCCAACTGTCCATGAGCCGTGACATTAAAATTCAACCACAAAAGACACCATTTACGCCATGTTTTTAGCTGAAATGTCAACTGTAGCATGTAGCAGGTAGGATGTAAACATGGCATCGATCTTGCGATATTTTCACACGTGAATCCATTGAGAGATATACGAAGTCTCGCGAGATCAACGCCATGTTTACATGCTACCTACTACATGCTACAGTTGGCATTTCGGGCTAAAAACATGGTGTAAATTGCGTCTTTTGTGGTTAAATTTTAATGTCGCGGCTCCTGGACACTTGGGTTACACCACACAAGCAGGATGGAGACATTTTGGGTTTGTTTTGTGTTCTTTCTTTTTACATTTACATTTGATCTCCATTCACTGCCATTGTACTGGATTTGGCTGCAACCCTGATTTCTGCTGAAACTCCAGGATTGTTTTGTGAACTGAAGATCTTCACCCATCCTCACATTGGCATATGGGTGAGTACATATTGAGTGGATTATGAGTCTGGGGTGGAGTATCCTTTTAAGGAAAATGGTTTGAGAATATTTTCTTTCCTGACATTTTGTGCATTTTTTTTCATAGCACTCAACCCTATCTTCCTTTTGTGTGGCAAAGAAAGGAAAATTTTCTAAAATTCAGGATTTAATGGTAAATCCTCCATACACTGATGCACTGTCTGAAACAGATGTTCATACAGTCAGTTATTATTGTGGTGGTCCTCAAGATGCATCCTGGTTCAAAGCAAATCACCAATCCCCATGTCTTTTGGGTAATTCACATACATTCTGTAATGGCAGCAGGATTATTGTGGGCAGTTACCTCCAGTTATAACATGGGTATGTACATTATACCCAGATAACATAAAATGGGATATAGTTTAGTATGGTAAACAAACAGTAATGATGCCAAAAGTTTCTTTGTACTAAACTTTTTGTTTCTGTTTCTTTTTTATTATTTATATTGAAATTTGGGGTGGTGTGCAGTGGATTTTTTCCCCTCAGTTTGTTTTATTTGGGTTTTTTGCCACCAAGAAAAGAAAAAGAAAAGAAAATTTTCTGGCTTGTCATGCTTGTCATGTTTGCTGCATTTAAATGGTTAAAATGAGTGCAATAAGCTGATTATCAATGTATAATTTAAAAAAATGCATATTTCATATACATGTTTATTTATTTATTTATTCATTTTCACATTTAGCTTTGAGTGGCACCTTGGCTGTACACCACTACTCCAGCATTATACTCTCCTACGTCTGTGCTCTTTCTTTAAAGAAGCTAATCTTGACACAACATCAGTTCACCTTTCCACCACCTTTTCACCCATTCTTTCTTTCCATCCATCTCTCTTTCTCTCTCTGCTTCGATTTGCATATGTGCTGTCGATCAAGGTTAGCAATCACACGATGCCCTACGGCTTGCGTTCACCTCCAGGGCCCATGACACCTCTCACTGCGAGAGAAAATTAGTTTACCTCCAATTAGCATATTACTCCAATTAGCGCGTTACCCTTCGCCCCATTATCGCTTAAGTCTAATGAACAAAGGCTAATTAGAAATTAATCTGCTTTTTTCTTTTTTTTTTTTCTTAATACAAACGACCTTCGAACACTAATACAGGATTAGACAAGGTTTTTGTTGGAGAAAATTAATCATCAATTGTTTCAAAATAAGAGTGTTATCACCCGACCAAGGAGAAAATCCACAACAAAGCTAAATTCCATACTGAAAAGCAAAGATCGTCAGGTTAAAAACAAAGAAAGATGTCTATAGAAGGAAGATTGGTCAGAATTTCATTAGGTTTTATAAGAGTTTATAGACTTTATAAAGCTTAGAAGTAAACTCAACTCTGATAAATCTTTAAACTCTTGTATTTTGAAAGGGTTAAGAGTAAAAAATCATAGCACTTTAAAGCAAACTAAACTGCATATGAAATGCAATGCATTGAACTTATCTCTGTTTAATTTGATGTTGACAATAAACTCAACTTTCCAAAACCAAAGAGTCAAGTATATGTGAACAAAGTCATCAGCAGGAAACTCCTGTAGCTGCTCCACTAACCAGGAACAGGACAGCAGATTCTGTTTTTATGGTGGAGTCGGGTTTATGGAGCTGTTAGGTCTTGTTTATTTTATAGCTGACAGGAAAGAAATTGCTTTTTGTTGACCTGACCGTGTAATTAAATGCTAATTAGAAATATGGCACGTAAAAAGCCTCTGTATGAAAAGGTGCTGACACATTTTGGAGGGGTAATTATGTTGGCGTTGTCATCAAGAAGGGTTCAGTTGAGACGAAAGATGTGGAAGGCTGCTGCAGAATTGAGGAAATGTCTGTCTGTATATGCGTCATGAGACGTCAACAGGATTTCAATTTGGAAACTTTTGCCTTTGAAAGCTGCTATTCAGCTGCCAACTCTCAAGTCTTGGATGACGGAGGTTCAAGCAGCACTTGAATGCATCACAGCACATCAACAAATACAAGACTAACAATCACAGAGCATCCAGCAACACACTTTCAAATCAGGTATAGTAAATTAAGAAAAGCTTGCAAAAACATCAATTGACCCTTGAACATATTTTTTAAAATATGCCAGACTAATAAAGATAAAAGAAGGAAGAGGAAAGATAAAGAGGAGAGGAGAGGGAGTTGACGCGAAGGCTGATTGAGGAGGAGGTGGGGGCTGAAGTGAAGACGAGTTGAGTTGCTGATATGAGTCAGCAGGGGGCCTGAACCAATGACTGCCAATAAAGATGGATGACGCCTCTCCACTTCCTTCCACAGTACAAAAATGAAGCCAAAATATCCTGGATATGAGAGCTGCCATCTTGCGCTGGTGACGTCATTTGAAACCAGAGTCTATGCAGTAGTGATCAGTTTTGGAGCCGTGGTATCGAGTTCATGCCCACACAGCCGGCTGACTTGAACAAACATCAGCGTAATAAGAACTACCTAAAATGACAGACACCATCTCCTGGAAAAAGTAATTTGACCTGTACTTTGATGTTTTAGTGTCGCCCATTTCCTATCTGTTAACATCAAGAGGCAGGGTTTATGACTTGTTCTGCAGTCAGCCACCAGAGGGCGACCGAGGTGCTTCACTTTTGGGGAGCTGTGATTCTGTCCACTTCTAATATATGTCCTTGATCTGGACAAGGTAGGAGCAAGCCAGACCAGAGAATCACACGGATAGATCTCTTGAAGGCAGAGCTTCACCGCATTATTTTTCTGACTGTGGTGTACAACGTCTTACCTAGCCCAGTGAACCTTTTTAGCTATAATCTCCAATACCACTTTGTGTTGGCTTGGTTTGACCTGGTTTGACACGGTGTGTCTGCAACACATGGTGGCAGGGGTTTGCCATTGCCATTACTACAAGGCTACTTGCTTGAAGTTTCTTGTTTAAATGATATGTGCTCATTTTTTTCCAATAAATTTTGGCAATAAAAGTCCCCTTCTTTTTTATTTAAAATATTTTATTATGAAGCAGCAAAATCAGGAAATGTTGGATTTTCATCAGCAGTAACTTAACACGAGCCCTATCCAGCTGAAAACAAACGTGAAAAAAATAAATAAATAAAATAAAGCAGATACCTGAAAGAAAAAGCAGGAATGAAGGACAGTAAACTAAACTTCAAACTACAGAGATTCAGTTAGAAGCTTCAAAAAAAACACATGGGTATTTGAGAGGTAGAAGGGAGGTTGTCATGGGTTGGTGGCTGGTGGACAAAACATCACTGCAACCCGTTTGGGTTGGGCGCGCTTTGTCTCCAGTCCAGTCCATGGTCCATCTCGGATGCGACATGACACAGGCTGGCCTGTCAAAAGTGGTAATGGAAATGCAAATCAGTGCGGCAGGGTTTGACTCAGTAAGGCCAAAGGTACCAACAGAAAAGGTCATATTGACCTCCTGCTGCCCAAAAGCACTCAGCCAGGGCTGATACACTTGGCACCAAAACCAGGTGCTAAAACCTATTGTAGAAGTCCTCAGTGAGAAAATCAGCAGCTGAACACACACCACCGCCTAAGCCACTGCTTTTGTCAAGCAAGGGGAGCAATCAAAGGCAGGACATAAAAGTGTTATTTCGCATTTTATAACAACAGTGATGTAACTTACTTACATTACAAACCACAGGGAGTAAATACACACACCTCAGCTGTATGTTTTAAATATTACCATCCTATAAAATGACATATTGTGACACACAACGTATCTGCATTTATAAAAAAAAGTATAATAGAGCAGAACTAACTGTCATCTCTTGTGGACAAACAGCGCATGCTCTGTCTGCAAAGACAGCATCACGTTACTTTTAGCTAGCGATACAGGAGGGGTATTTTTACTGACAAGAAAACACGAACATAAACCGAACAGTTGACTTAATAAAAACATGGCAAACTTAATGTAAGGCAACTAATATCCAGCCACATACTGTCACCTTAAGTTTTAAGTGCTTTAGAAGTTAGTTAACATTCTTTTGTCCACAGACATTCACAAACGTGGCATGATCAACTACAGCAAGGTTGTCTGGGTGAGGTTGTCACATATATCACTGATGATGAAAATGTATCACACTTCTGCTATTACCTTAATGTTGCAGAAATCGACATTGTTGATGGGGTGAATCGGCCTTCCGCAAAATTACTTTCTTACTGGTAAATAATGGAGTGATATTACCAAGCTGTGGTCAAATGAAAAAGACTGAGGCAGTTCTTGCTTCTCAGTGACCTTTGTGAGTTGACCTGCATGTTTGTAACACTGGAAAACACTTGAGGCATCTACGGCAGAGGAAATGTAGCTGGTTTTAGAGGGTGCAAAGTTTGGATACAGTTGTTGCAAAATGGTTGCAATTTCGTTAGATTTGGGCACAAAATCTACTTAATTAAGTTTGGGCAATAAAACGTCTTGGTTAGGTTTAGGAAAAGATTGTGGTTTGGATTAAAGTAACTACTTTATGTATGTCACATGACATATTAAGTGATGTCCACAGGAGTGATGTGACTGAAGTCACGTCCATAACAAAATTTTATATTACTCAAAATGTTAAATACCTCTAGGTTTACATTTTGTCAAATACAGGACTTGAACCTCAGTCTCTGGGATCAAAGTCTTGGGAAAGGCTTGTTTGATTTTAGTTGTTTGAAGAAAATGTAATATTAGTTTTGGCCAAATGTTGCCATTTGTTAGTTTTAATTAAAAGCAAGCAAAAAAATAATCTTTAGTGCAATTTTAGTTCCATTAATGTCATGGATTTTAAATTTTTATGACGTTCAAACACTGTAAGGCTACAGCTGTCACCATCTTTGTTGTGCACTGTTACCATGGTTACAGGTATCATTCTCCTCCATTGAGATTAAGGGAAAAGGCTTTCACTTGTCCACACACATGCAGTGTCCATGTGACTCACTAATACAACAGACTGACTCCCCCCAGTAAATCCAGTGTGATTTGCTGTAGTTTGGATATCGACTAAATTTGTAAAACACTATACAAATACAGAGGAGAGGAGGTGTTGATCTGTGGCAAAAGCTAAACGCTAGATTTGAACCTACAGGACCAGGAGTACGATACATCAGTACATGGTATGAATTAGTTTTCTGCACTGAGGAGCAGTCATCAATGTTTTCCTCCCACAAGGCCGACACTTCAGCTCCTCTGCTTCTGCCTTGGCAGCAGCTCAATAACCTCAACAGACAAGTCAACACTCCCCTCTCTTCCCCTGTAGTCATCTTTCTTTTTACCTGCCTGCCTCCCTTTCCGTCTCTATCCATCTCTGAAATTTGTTGGCACGGTGCTCTCAGTCTCCGCTCCCCTCCCTCCAATCCGAAAATCAGTTTAGTGCCCCATTCTCTAACCTCCCGCCCTTTTTGATCTTTTTCGTTCAGTCCCGAAAGACAAACTGACATCACTTCTCCCTCTTTCCAGCCTCACTTTTTCTCTCTGGCTCCCTCTCCTAAAAAGTTTCACTGTGCTCATATATTGACTGAATCTGGCTGTCACTGCTAGATGGACAGGGCTTGTCACAGCTTAGATTTACAAGCATGCCAAGGATAGGAACATGGCTCTGTATCTGTCTTCCCCAACATGCATCCATCCATGCATGTCCCCTGTCTCTTATTCACAAAGAGGAGAGTTGTATGTCAAACCCAGGCCTCTCTACCCATCTATCTAATCGAATCTGTATCTCCCTCAAGTCCTGCATATGGATCCATCTATCCGCTGAGTGTATTCTGTCATCTTTCCATTTTCTAGTATGTTTTATGTGGTTCCCCTGACCCATACCCATGCATCTACCAGACTCTTTTAATAAAGTCGATATGAAACGAAAAATGCATTTTTAACCCTTTTAGATCACATCACCTGTCAAATTGTGAACCTATTTAACATGAACCTGAAAAAATACAAAAGATCAATTAAGCTTGTACAGCACTTTGGTCAACTGTGGTTTTGTGGTGGTTTTTAAATGTGTTATACAAATAAAGTTGACATTAACATTGACAATTTCTTTGTATTTTTACATCAAAATCTCAGTAAAACATACATAATATGAAGCATGCTTAAATAAGATAGAACCACCCAATTTCAATCAATAATATCATGACATCTAACTGTCAATCAACCTTCAACTTTTAATGGTGCAGAGCTAAAGCACTGATCCATTAGTTAGCTAACCAACAACAGTATGCTAGAATGTTACATCCGTGTCTTCCAAGATGTTCACCAACTCAAATGTTCTGCTTCATCAAAACACTGGGTTACAGAAAATTATGTGCGAGGTATTTTACAGTGGACTGCTTAAACAGTTGACGTTAGCAACATGGCGCATATGATGGACTGGGGGTCGGGCCTCACTTGTTAACGTACTGTATAAAAACATAACTTAATGATGAAATTGGATCATTTATACTTTATGATTTACCCTCTGATGTACTGCAGTTGCTCAGCTTCAACTCTTGGTCAAAGTTTCTGCTAACTTATCTGCTGTTAGCGGGCAACGAAACAGGGCCCCTTGTGACTTGACTTGGACTTGAGCCTTTTGACTTAAAAATACTTGATACCTTCCCCCAAGCACAACGATTAAAAAGTCTGATATTTAAAAAGTGTGCCACGAATCAGTTCATAGCCTTGCATTTCCTGAATCAACTAACATTAACAATATGACACAAAAATTCCCCACAATCCCCAGATCCATTTTGTTTTGAAATAATCTGGTAGCATCCGATCAAGTTGAAACAGACAGGAAACAGACACAAAACTGGAGTGCAGACTGTAGGTCCTGACCTCCTATAAACACCATCCAGCCCTATTTTTCTCTGTGTATATTTATCCCTCTGACTGCTCATTCATTGATATCTCACATCCTGCTCAATCTCTATCCATCTATTTAGTTATCTCCTGCTGGCCTTCTCTAAATCAATCTGTCTATGTACCTCTCCATCCCTACATCCATCCATCCCTCCCTCTGGCCTTCTATTTTTCCCCCATCATCAATCCCTTGCATTCTTTTAGAGAAAGCTGACTATATATTGCTTCCCTCCCCCCAGGCAGAGACTAGTCTCAAATCTTTGGAAAACACAAGGAGTGCTAGCAATCATTGTATGTTCAAAAAAAAAGTTGTGTTGTTTGAGTTCTAATGTTAGAAACAGTGGGGGGATGTGTGTTTGGGATTCACAGACCAAACCTCCATCTACATTATTGCGCTCTACCCTCCAGCCCATCTACTGATCAGTCCCATCTGCCACAGCAATCCGCAAATGAAAACACAAGCAATCAAGAACATATGGCCATGCAATACTAAGCAAAAGCAAATTAATCTCCAATATCAACAAAATATACATTTCACTATGTATGATAAACAGTCCAGAATTCCATCCAGACATCTCTGAGTCATCATGTTGTTACCCTCCACTTTGAATAAAACAGGTTTTTTGGCATTGATTTATATAGTTTGAGCATTTTATCATCTATCACCTCTGTGATTAAGGACTGGTTAAGTTTAGGAAACTAAAAGTACTTGGTTAAAGTTAAGGAAAGATCATGGCCATGGAAGAAACCAACTTAACTTTAACTCGATGTTTGGCACAAATGTGAAAGTGTCATAGGGCTGAAATACTTCTTTTAAAACTAGACTAACCACACATAACATGGAATCACAAAGGGTAGCTATACCATCTATTTGAAATGAAAAGAACTGATGGTTTGTCCGTGCTTTCCACATGAATGTTGTCTGATTTGGTGCCTCAGTTGTGAGGACAACATTATTTGTGCCTTGGACTTAGCATTACGTGCTGTGTTGGAGGTAATGCACTACCAAGTGATGTGTTGGAGTACTCAGACTACTTTTGTTGTTACAAGTAACATAACATGTTAGTTTTTCATGTCAAATAATCAGTTATGTGTTCAAATAAGCACAACCTTAGTTTCTATTTACTTTCATGTACTTCATACCTTTTTCATTGCATTTGTCCTGAAAGAAAAATACACGTTTTGTGAAATTGTTTGGCTGTGTTTCTTTCTGCACAGGACAGTCATCTCAAAGAGCTTTGGTCCAAAGCAGCAGTTCAAGATTTTTACAGTCAAACACTTTCACCTTCACCATCCCTAGCAGCTCTCTGCGCCATTAAAGGACATTTACGGCCACCGCAATATCAAGTTTCCTGAGGCGTATCCAAGCCAGCTATACAGACCACCTGCTAATTTCTAGATTAGAGCTCTGAAACTACTTTACAGTGAATGGGGTCTCGAGGCCACAAAACCCAAAAGTTTGTAGCATGTTCTTATAAGCCCCCAGGTCTTAATCCTGACTGACATTTTGTTATACTTTCAAAGGCGTCAGTGAAAATCGCCGCAGTTAAAAACCACTTCACTGGATCCGAGCTTGGAAAAAGCCATTTTACAGGTGATATCTTTCTGCTCTCTTCTTCCGTTTCACTTTTTTTTTCTTCTTCTCACTGTTCACTCTTGTCTGCATTCATTTATCTCCTTAACTTTTTTTTTTTATCTATTTTTGCTTATCTGTTTTTGCTCACTTTTTTTTTGACCAATTCTTTCAAGGAGTGGATTTATGATGTTTCTTTCCAGTCTCATCCTCACTTTATCTCATCACCAGGCCCTCTTCGGCATCCAGATGATATCTCATCTTCTTTCTTCTGTCTGTCTTAAATAGTTTCTCTCCTTTTGACCTCTTGTATGCTACCCAACGTTTGTGTCAAGGGTGTGGCTGACTTACCATTAGTGCTGAATGTGCGTTATGCCCATCTGACATGCAGCTATAATGTTAGCGGCCCATGGATGTAGGAGAATGGTCCTGTTAGCGGACTCTTTCCGGACTGACCGAGGCAGTTTGCAATTAGCTAAGTTACTTCAGCAACAAGTGATGCTGTCTTTCCATCAGGAATCAATCAGGACTGTCTTGACCACAAGCAAGTCAGATGCATCTGAAAACATGAGAAATTCCTATGTTTTTTCTTTAAGGAATGGGACCTGACTTTTCTTGTCTGTATTTTCATTTAAAATATTTTTTTTACACAAATTTCCCAAAAGACAAAGAAAATGTGATTATTTTGACATATTTCAGCCACAGGCAGTCATATTGACTTTGCAGCTGTTATACTGTTCCTTTTTGCAAAGTTGGACATGAATCTTGGTTGTTCAGCAACTATTATAGTCTCGATTTCTGATTTCCCGACATTAAAATGAAAATGATGAATTAATTAGACTCAATCAAAAATAAAGTAGGGGAGACCAGGGACAGTTGTAAAAAAATTTGTCTCAGCACCTATAACTCACTTTTTGAAACAAAGTACACTTACACCTTTATTTGTACTTGTTTCCAGCCTTTTCCCATAGGCTATGATTATTTTTGTAATGGTCTTACTGTATGTGGAAATTTACTATTGTTAATGTTAAAATAACATGTTTATAATCTTATACATTTAAGTCTTTCTCACTCTGAGTAATTCTGGGCTAATCTAAAATTTCAATCGGATCATTTATGATTATTGTCCTACAGAAAAATACTGCTGTGACTATATGCAATCATTATGGTTTGATACATGTATGCTTATTGATAAATATACAGAATAAATACATTTTATACAATTTACATTTACAAATTTTTTAAAGATAAACTAACAATAAATGCATTAATCTCTTAGTCTGGCATTTATCATGAGAGTTGAAGGTGAAAATGACCACTTCTGGCCATTCTTGTCATTATGGAATTCTGGCCGTTCTAGTATTAAGACTATCAGCATTACAGCTGTAGCTCACTGCACAGATGAATTCACTATGTGGAAGGTAGCAAAAAGTTCAATTACGGTTTATAGCATTTTCTGCACAGTGTGCATTAGTTTCATAACTTACAGGAATAGTTTTCCTCACAGACTAATACGTCTTTTTTGAAAATCTCATAAAAAGGTAGAAAGCAGATGGCAGGTCAATTATGGTATGTATTTTTCTGAGGTAGCGTGGGATAAGGGATCAATAGTAAGAGTAAACATTCCACCATGATTTGATCCCTGCTCAAAGACGGGTATCATCCAATTAAATGGAAACATCAAGATGCAAGAGTCCACATTCAGCTTAGAAGATGTGAACTGAATGGGACTTGGATGAAATATGGAATACACATCAGAGGAGACAGTGCCCATGTATGCACACATACATGAATGCTTGAAACTCATGCTGCAGAATGAAAAATGCACACATACATACACAGAGCTGAAAGTAGTGGAGAAGCTATCAGAGGCTCACCTGTAATGAATTCACAAATCAAATCACCATCGACTGGACACAGATGGTGGTGGAATAGCATCAATCCTCAGTTTGAGAGAAAGCGAGTGTGTTTGCCTGCATGTCTAGGATGGCCTTGAGAGGCAGATATGAACATGTACCAACTTAGGTTTAATTGGATGTACCTCAGCTTGGAGTGCGCAGGCCCGATCCTCTCAGAAATGTATTAGCATCGGTAAGAATCAATACCCTGTGCAGCCCACTCGTTCAAATGCAGGCTTATCTGCTCGGCTTGCATGCAGAAGCACCCATCAGAGGCACTTAAATGCTTGCCGTGGTAGCCCTTGATCAGACACCTGCCCTGTAGTGGTACTACAGCGGACACGACATCCTAATTTATTAACAAATGATTGCAGTGAAAAGAGGTGTACAGCAAAACGTGACTGTGACTCCTTTTAGTATCTTAAATCTTAAGTAAAAGACTACATCTAACTTTTCTCATCAATTCTTTATGCTAATGATGCTGCAGTACATGAAGAAGTACCTAAATTGCATTTTTACACGAATTTGATAAAATTAATATTAATCAGACCACAAATAACACATAAGCCTCATGATTACTTTACCTTATTTACCTTACTTACCATATATTTCTATAGTTATGTGCTGATTTTGCTGAAAATGGATCATATTTTATTGCAAAATTGTTTTCTGGTTTTCCTTCCGACAAGCTCCGATTGCTCTGCCGCAGCTCTCTGCAATTTACAGAGTTTCCTGAGAGCCATTTTAACAAGGTGTTTGAACTTATTTTTGTTATTAGTTATCTAACTTATTTTACAATTTATTACTTCTTGCAGAGCATTTCATATTGTTTAACACATGACTAGAGGTGGACTTTGACACTTGACACTTCCTAGTGACTTATGTAATGTAACGTAACTGTTATAACCCCAAACATGGTGTTATCCTTGACCTACCCATAGAGTTTTTGTGCTTAAACCTAACCGAACTGTGACTGTTTCACAACGTTAACCACATTTTAAAAGAGGCTCTCTGGCGGCGTCACATGCAGCTGTAAAATGGTACCTTGTGCTTTAGTACCACACATTGAGGGGCGGTGACAAATGGCATTGTGTGATGAATTGGGATGAGAACAGGTTGCAAAAACACACTTGATTATACTAGCTATATATCCTATTCATATATAGGGTGAATTTTCCCACATCCAAGGGGTAAAAAATGCTTTAAAATACTTTCTTTGCATCTGTCCTGATATAAAATTCTGTGCTATTGATTGAAGCATAAGGAGTGAATCTTCCATTGGAAACACATTTTTATACCTGCACTGACTTGTAAATATTCAATAAATTCATTCACTCATTAAACACTTTAGTTCTATGGTTCCCAGTGACATTTAAAACCCACATCAACTGTACAATCAACCACATTTCAGACATTCCTTCTAACAGGTTTGATAAATGGAAGCAGCAATCGTGTGAAAAGTTGACCCTTTCACTTCTGAAACAGTAACAGGGCTGGGTAATTGGATGGACCACTGTCAGCGAGAAGGATTCTTTGAGATATATGACTATAATGGAGCCCGTAGCCTGCAGCTGAACCTGCCCAGCTGTCCCGTGTAAATGCTGCATTCAGTCCTGCAGTTATTAAGCGACGTGTTGGCTTCATCTAAGCGTGTGGCTCCAGGTAGCTTCTCAGCTCATTATTTTAATGGCCAAAGTAAACACACAAATACGGAAAGTCAAACCTTTGGTAAATAACAGAAAATACTGTGATTTATTTTAATGTACACCATCTAGCAAGGAGAAATAACCACACGCTAAGTATTAACTATATTCATGTCAAAGTTCCTCTCCTGTCCAGAATTTATGATGCAAACTGTGCAGCAAAAATCGTGTTTAACCTTATAAATACATCCATTAAACATCCTGTCTTAAAGTGCTCATATTCACCATCAATTGGTACAGCAAAATAAACTTGTGCATCCTTGAGAAATAAGTGGACATATTTACTGACTGGATTATAAAGAAAAGGAATAGTTTGACATTTTGGGGGGAGGGAGATTAGAAGAACAATATTACTTTCATGTATTTGCATTAATTATGGAACCAATTTGCTTTGCATAAAGAGAGAAAGCAGGGGCAATAAGTAGCCTATTTGTTTGCAGGGTGCACAGACTTTCGCGTAAAACAACAACTTGTCTTTTTGGTTTGTGTACAAATTAAATGAACATGACACCACATGTCAACTCTAGAGGTATTTGTTGGTATATTGCTGACATTTGGACATACCCAGCTAGCTGTTGTTCCCAACTAGCTGTTCCTGTATTATTGAACTAATAATAGTTTCCCACAAGTTCCACCAAACACAGCAGTCCCCTGTGCAAATGTCATATACACTCAGTGTTTTATTATTTAGTTGTTTTTTTTTGTCACATGTACTGAAAAGAACACAAGGTTTGTCGCTGTTATTGAAATGTATCATTGCTCTTTGTGGAATATTCTGCAGGTGCACTTCTTCATTTACAAATAAAGCATACATTGGTCAAATTTTTGTAATCCTTAAGTTTTTTGGCAAGGTTACTTAGAACACTCAGAACGGAGGGTGATTTATTCTCCCTGGAACAAGTAGCCTTTGATTTTTAATTAAGTGTAAAAAAAAACAAACAAACAAACAAACAAACAAAAAACAACAATTGCAACTATTTTTTTTTGTTTTGTAATACTCAGCAATATTGTTGCAAAAGATGAATAAAACCATTGCAACATGCATCACAATTTTTTTGAAAAGCCAGCATGAAATGAGCCATTTTAGGCAGCAACAATACCAAATATACAAGTGAAATGCTGGCAGGACTGGTTAACATATGTAACGTGACTTACATGTGTTCAACTCTGGTGATCTTTGACCAGCTCAACCCAGCCACAACCAGTAGTAAAGATGTGTGTCTGCTGTTTGCCTCAGCAGGTAATGGCCACTCTCCTACATTTGCATATGTATGACCGTGCCTTAAAAAGAAGTGAAGATTGACTTTTGGTTTCACATAGGACATGAATCCTGGTCTCCATCTGTCCACCCAGCCTCCTTTATACATGCTCTTTCTTGCTCTTTATGCAAGGTTACCTGACTTCAGCACAGCACATCAAAACATAACACTAGAATGGCATCTTTTAGAAATGACACTAGAGGGGGTACCTACAGTGTCATAGTTTGAAACATAGAGGCTCTGACCAAGCTGCCATACTTGACATACTGGGGGTGAGAACAGGCTGACAATATTACTTGGCCTGTTGTCAATCCACTAACATGCAGCTCCTTTGAAATTTGTGCTCCAAAATGTTGATGTCATGAATGCTGGTTTAGGCCTGGCCTGTGAGGGAAAATGCTCATCACTTGCTTGGATGATTATCCTTTTTGATGCTTGACTTGATATCTGTTTCACATGCTCAAAGGTCGCACCACTCACCCTCGATGACCAAAATAAAGCGAAGCCAGGATTCATAAATCCCAAATTGAATGTTGCCACAGGTTACGATATGGCTATGCCAACAGCATTGACTTGTACATCTACTGTATCAGTTCCAGATGAAACATACTATATGTGATTCTTAAAAGCAACAAGAGAAATTAACTTACACTAATCAAATAAATAGGGACCACTTTTGAAAACATATATCAGACAGTATGTACAGATGATTTTGAGCCTGAATAATGAGTGCTAGTTTAATGATGAACACTCATACCCTCTCATCTCATTTAATAAGAGAGAGACACCATGTCAGCATCTTTTTACAAGCCACCACTTACTTAATTGCAGTATAAACCTCAGACAACTTGCAAAATGCAACAACATCGACTTTTCCACTCTGGCATGGACTGCAGAGAACTTGTTGCTTGATGTAGCTTGCCTAATTTCCTCAGGCAATGCCGCCTGCTGTCTGGATTCCTTGCAGCGAAGCCTGATTAGCTTTGGTTGTGTGCATACAGCACTGGGCACCCAGGAGGACACAGCCTGAGGATATGTGGGGAAAGAAAACCAGTTTCTTGGAGGAACTGCTGCTGGCAACAAGAAGATTCCTTCAAAAACATCGGCATGATGGATATTGATAATACATCAGAGATGTGCTTCCTCCTCTTAAAATAAATACATCTCTGCATAAATTCAGCTGCAGTGGGCTAGTGTGCACATTTACCAACCCAGAAACTACATTCATAGTTCATTTTGGAACTCACATTATGGATGCAAAACTAGAATCAAGTGACAGGCATCAGTCTGATGTGATTTTCATAATCCTTCAGCTTCTTCAATAACAAAGGAAGAGGTGGTGCCAATCATCATTCCACTAAATTTAATCAAAAAATGGATCAAATCATAAATCCATCTCATAGTCCCCCTGGGAATTCCTCACATTTACATTGCAAGTTCTGATAATTTCTGATATAGGTTGATTTTCATTTTAAAGGAACAGTTCCTGTAGTGCTAGTTATCTACCATGCCCATGTGTGCCTCCACTCCAATATAATGGGAAGAAGAAAGTAGTAGGAACTACTTTATTTCTATTAGGAAGAAAGTAGTTCAGGTAGTATTTCCGATAGAATCTTCTGCAGAAAGAAAGTAATTCCTAAATGAAACTGCTCACAACAAGGTCTGTGGATTATCTTGAGCAACCAGGTCATCACCCCTGGAAACAGATATTACTGTTTTTAAAATGTTTAAGCACCACAAGCCGTGTACCATGTAGTTCCATTTTACTGGAGAGAAAGCAGGCAACTCTATCTCAAAAAATCTGCAACTTACATGGATAAAAAGCACTACAGGTAAGAGGAATATATGTTTTTGATGGGTCGGGGACCTAGTGACTTGTCTGTGACATAAAACTCTGTGAATTATGATAAATTGCCTTTAGCTATGAGAGGGTATCAGGCTTAAATCTCTTGGAAATCTTTTTCTTCTAGTGCATGTCAGGCATAACTTGCACAAGAAAAACTTAGATTGGGGAGTTAATTTGTGTTGACCTAACTTTTAAACATAGCTATGAAGATAACATTTAATGAAAGAACAAATCTGTACACCTGAAACTAGCTATATTCACTCAAAGAAACAAGCCAGTAATGTCAGTTTACCCTGGAGGGACAATATTTTTGTACAAAACAGTATGCCCTCAGATGACTGAGCCTTTCAGCACCTGCTCTTTTCAGCTATGGCAACAAATGAAGCAGAAGCACAATAAAAAACAAGAAAAGAGCACTGGTAATGAGGTAAAGATAAGAGTAAAGCAAGGCTAAAACAGTATGTTTGAAAAGAGCTTAATAGCTTTAAGCTGACTTTAGTTTCAGAGGGAGACTGTTTCAAAGTTCAGTCTATAAGCAGGAGTGTGAGATTTTGGTACAGTGAGAGGTAGAGTGTCTGGCTTGTCCCCTGGCTATATGTATATATGCTGCCAAAATACTGTGGATCCCCAGTAGAGCTCATAAATCCAATGAGGAACTTTATGGGCTTCAAAGATCTTGAATCACAGTTGGTTGATTCATACAGTCACAAGTTTGGCTTTTTTATTGAACACAAAATAAATAGCATAAAAAAGTGTATCTTGCTTTACAAACAGGCAGTGGTAGGACCCAATCGCAGCACACAGCAGACCAGGAGACCAGTTGTTAACGAATTTTAATGCCAGACTCAATAAATGCACGTCTGTTCAGGTAAGGCAGCACGCAATACAGTTCAACACTCAAACAATGAATCTCCTCAAAGTCTCTGATAATCGGAATTGTCTTTCGATACAATAAATCGTTAAATATTACTAGCTATTTTGTCCATAGCTGACATTTATAGACTTCAGTTATGCAAGTTTGTTTATAAAGCTGTTCATATGAGTGCAGCGGCAGCAGCGTGACGCCAGGGAGCAATCCAGGTGGAGCACGCAACAAGCCAGGTGGACACACAGAGGAAAAGGCCGGGAGTGCAGTCGGCACCAGCACAGGCAGCAGCGGAGCAGCAACGGAGGCAGTCCCAGCAAAGCCAGAGGACACAACACCACGAGGCACCACCAGCACCCCTGGCCCTGGAGGCGCAGCACGGAGCACCACGCCGAGTGAAGTAAATCTGGGCTGCTGAAGGAACATGATAGCGCAACGTGGAAAACATTTTCATTTTCAGAAAATGATACACACCTAGTAATATTATATTGCATTTGTTGTTATATTTCTACCAATAGAGCCAAGTAAATCTTGGACACTGTTGCTTTAATGTCTCTGTTACATACTAAAAAAGAAGAAATGTCCAGTATTCAGAATATGGTGATAGTAAAATGATTTAGCCAAACAAAAAATTCAAAACTCAACTACCACACTATACAGTGTTTGACAGGAAAAACTGCTGTTCATTGTCAAAACATATATTTAGCAGTAGCAATTAGTGAGTAAACATACATTAATATTAATTCTGACTTTTTTTCACTAGCTCTTCTAAAAAAGAAAAAAAAAAAGAAGAGGTTTCTTAGCTTCCTTGCTGTGTTTGTGGCTGTTTAAATCTCTGGACGAGCTGAAGCCCTGAAAACATGAAAAATGAATGTCAGGGGCAGCGGGGTTGCAGATAAAGTCAATTAAAAGATGTGAGTGGGCATAGACACACATTTACAAAAAAAATATATAATTGAGACCATGACCAGTTAGATACTGCAGAAAAAGCAAATAAATCTTCTTCTTTTTGAGTCAAGGCAAAGCAGAGGCAGAGGAAATGTGCATGAAGACGTGTCCGGTCCGTAGAAATGTTTCACCTTGAGTGAGATAGCTGAACTTTATGGCTCCAATTCATTAAGTGGAAAATGAGAGACTGGAGGAATATAACAGACTGAACTGGAGATCCTGGTGAGTTCTACGATCACTCAGAGCCTAAGCTGACCTACAAACACAAGCACACTACACATTAGCTGTAGTAGCTGTCTACTAGTCTGCTAGCTATTGTGCATGGCACAAAGTGCTAGCTAGCTACAGCTCATGTCTATAATTAATTTACTCATTTTTTTTTTTTTTGTCTCCGCCAGCACAAGTAGTTCCACAACTGGTCTAGATTGTTGCCAAGTAACACAGATGGATCGATGAAACTGCCTCAAGATGTATTCAGCTTGAACTTCTTAAGAGACTGAATGTCCATGTTTCATTTTTGATACTCGCCCTGGTTCAGACCAAACAATAGCTAACACAAGCAAACAAACCAACCACATGATTTTACGATAGCAAGTATGTCATTTATTGAAGCTAAACTACTAATAAATCCATCTGTTGATCATGAAAATTGTTCAGGGATCTTATCATTTTACCTGCATATGCCATGTGCAGACTATTTTCTATTAGGGTCAAAAGTTGCTAAAACTGTTGTTCTTGTATCCAACTCCATGTACTTAGTCAGATTAAAAAGTGTGTGACAGCAATCCCACAGTAATAAGCCCTGAACTGTCCTGTCTGGTTTATACCTGTTAGTCACTGTATACGTTAACATAATGGTAATCAGAACACCTTTAAGTGGAGTGATACATGTAATTAAACATTATACTTGTTAGAAAATAGTTGTTTAAATCACGTGGAAAGACTGGCAACCACTGAATAGTGGAGTTAGACAATCAAACTGTGTTCGGGTTTTTTCTGGTGGACCTAATATGGCTCGGTGATGTGCTGGAGCCATGGTCGCCCAACACTATACGCCCTATGAAGCAGACCACCCCACCCTCCCTCCCTAACATTCAGTTATGCTAGTACCTGAAGCGACTCTCGCAGTCCAAATCAGCCCAGCAGTTCACATCAACTCACTTTAGTTCCAACAACCCAACACAGAAGAATAAAAAAATACCATCCTAGCACTGTCCACTGACTGTCGAGGCTCAAACATGAACTTGTTTTCAGGTCGTATTGGTGTTTGACAGTGGAGCAGACATGTTCCCAGCATTTCCCAGTTGCACTTTGTATCAGCACTCCTGGAATCTCTCTTGTCCAATCAAATTACTTGGTCAGAACTAACTGTTGTATGATGTAGTACAACAGGTACCATGGTCAAAATACATGAAACATGGATTTTCCCCCTTTTTTATTTCATAGATAACATTAGCCTATTGGATATTTTAATGATATATTGTCGGTTGAGCTGGAAATGTCCTCAATTTTCATTTCAGAAATCTGGTCACCTTAGTTCTGAGTGAATAAGCAGACAACACTCCAGTGGGTAAATTTGCACAAATTTGAAATTCATACCGTTGTTTCCTTTATCTTATCTTTTCCTTCCTCCCTCTCCTTCTTCTTATCTTTTTAAATTGTTTTTTTTTTTTCTTTTTACCCTCTGTGCTATTTGGCCTGATTCTTTTTCCCCTTTCATCCCTCTGTTTAGCTCTGTGTCTTTCCACTGTTCCTTTTTACCCCCTCTCTCTGCCACTAAACCAATCCCTTTCGTCCTCCTCTCCTCTGCGTTCTATCCATTAACCTCTGACCAGCCCCATCTACCAACACCAGCTGGATCCTCTCTGATCTCTACAGCACTGAGCTGCACCGGTGTGTGTGTGTGTGTGTGTGTGTGTGTGTGTGTGTGTGTGTGTGAGAGAGTGTGTGTGTGTTTCTAACCCCTACCTGTTGGGCAGTAATGTGAGTGCAGCCAGGAACAACAAGGAGACACAGCAGAGCTTTTCTCCATTACACTCTGTCACCACAAGTCTTCTCAGAGAGAGAAAGAGAGCAGGGAGCAGACAAACCTTTGTTCAGGTTTTAGAAGGTATGCCATTGCCCTCTAGAGAGTGAACGCAACATAGAACTAAATAAGCATGCAAATGAGTACTGTACTTAGTAAATTATACCTTGTGGACTTAATATTTCAAGAGAAACAGCAGCAGTTAAAACGTTCTACAGAATGCAAGATATTAAATCATCACCATATTCACTGAGAGGCATCAGGGCTATTAACATAAACAGACAAACTACAACGTCTGTGCTGCCTTTATACTCGCTGCCTGGACAGACTTGACAGCAAATCTTTTGGGCTCTTTGCTGTACAAATTAAGGGGTGAAACTCTCACTAAATCATGTTGCATTTCTTATGTTCTAACTGTTTATATCTTTTCAAAGGTTTGTTGGTGCACACTGAATGCACATTGTCTGGGTGTTTCTTCAACTATGGGCATTTTTGGCTCTTCAAAATTAGTAAGAATCAACCTCAATAAATTTTGATTTTATTAGAATCAAAAAAGTTTGGAAATTTGTGTTTGGTTGTCACTGTATTTTTAGCATTGTATCTTATATCACTGGAAAGCCTGTTAATTTCCCTTAACAACGATGTCCCATTTGTAAGGGTCCTGCATTTGTGGGATGAGCAGCACAGCTGATTATGTGGGTGGGGCCCAAGTGAAATGTGCCAATATGTCTTGTTTGTTCCTTGTTACTGAGAGAGTTCAATCAGCCAATCCCCCAAACAACTCAAAACAACAGTCAATGCCAACAGGAGAATACTCTGTTTGACATTTGCAGGGAAATTTGGCACATTTCACTTGGGACCCAGCCACATAAAAAGCTGTGCTGCTCATCCCACAAATGCAGGATCCTTTCAAACTGACATCACTGTAAAGGGAAATGAACAGGCTTCCCAATGATATAAGATACAATGCTAATAGTACAGTGACAACAAAGATATTATTGACCAAATACAAATTTCCATTTAGTACTTAGCTTTTTATGTAACTAAGTACACAAAATTGCATGTAGTCATTAAGATTTTAATCTGGAACATGTTTATTTTTTCATGGTAGATACCATTTCTTTGACTGGAAACTGTCTCTATGGCAACACATGGTCTTTGACATTTTTGCTGATTTTGCAGATAAATGGCTTCTAGCAAAGTCTCCTATGTTAGCTTTGACTCCTAGTGTCTAATATCTATGAATTCAACAGTAATAATAAGTTATTTTTAAAATGTAGTTCAAAATATGCAGATAATAAGCTGTTTGATGAGGACACATAATTAATATTTCAGAAGAAAAGATGGTCTTTACCTAATTTTTCTTGGTCTTTAGGGCCACCTGGTGTGGGTGGCCCAGCATGTCAGCCATTAGCTCACTTGCTAGCTTATGTTTCCACAGCAAATAGATTTGTTTGGATTTCAAAAGGCGCATTTAGATTAAAAAATCATATTAATTATGAGCGAACAGAAACACGATTTTTAGCATGGTGTAAAGTAATATTTAAATGAAACAATTTCATTTGAAATAATGCCAGAATGTAATTTTATTAACTCATTTCATGAATCTAAACATTGAGACCACAGGTGTTGGACCCATAAAATGCTTCATAAACGTTATTAAATCACATTATCTAGCCTTTTGACTGAATTGTCATTTTTGGGTGAACTACAGTATCCCTTTAAACATCCGCTATTTGGACTACTGTAAACAAAGGTTTCTCCAGTTTCTCCATTCTCCCACAGAAAGCTTAATAATGCTGTAAACCTGGGCGGACGTTTAGCTTAGTTGCTAGAGTGTCCGACCCATCTATGGAGGCTGTTAATCCTCTGCAGCGGCTGCTGGTTCGACTAAAGCCTGCGGCCCTTTGCTGCATGTCATCCCCTCTCTCTCTGCCCCCTTTCCTGTCTACTCTCTAGCCGTTCTGTCCAATGAAGGCAAAAATGCACAAAAAAATAACTTAAAAAAAATAAATGAATTATGTTGTCAACCAATAACACTGATAATAAAGCTAATTTGGGTGAAAAGGGAAATGAACAGCAGTATATGTCAAAAAGAGTACCCATGGTTTTCCTTGTACAGTGAGCCCACAGACTGGAGGTATTAAATTAAACTATGACTTTCAAGACAAATGGTTTAGATGGTATCTCCTCTTGAAGGTGGTGTAAAGCAACAATACATGTTTGTTCTGAGTTTGACGCACCACAGAAACATGTTATTAGACACCCAGCCAAGTTTGAATGATCATAAAAATCTTTAAGTATATACAATTAGGTCTCAAAATCATGAACACTTGAGGGGTTTTCTCTGCCTTGAAACCCGGGGGGTGTGTCCGCTCTGCTGTCTCAGTGTCAAACACCACTATGACCTGAAAACAACCTGAAACATGGACGCTCCATCAACCAGCTTTATTGGACATGTCCAGACATGTTTGAGCCACCAGAGCCTGAGGACGAAGAGAGGATGGTATTTGTTTCTTCTGTGTCGGGATGTTGGAACTGAAGTGAGCTGAAATGAACTGCTGGGCTGAAAACAGTTGCTAAAGGTATGTTCATAACTGACCATTAGGGAGGGTGAGGGGAGGGGCGCCGTCATTCACGTGAGGCTTATATAGTGTCGGAGGACCATGGCCCAACAAGGTCATCAAGCCATGTTTCCGGTCCGCCCAAAAAATCCAGAATGCAGAAATCATGACTGACAGTTTATTAGTCTAGCTCCACAATTCAGTTCTACATAGTTCTCTGTCTTTTCATGTTTTCAGCAACTATTTTCTAACACATAAAATGTGTTTAGAAGAAATCAAGTCTGGACTTCCAAAAAACATAGAAATATCATATACATAGCTCCGGGGTGGATTTTCTTGGCATGACTAAATGATGCTCTGTACAAAAAGAGATTAAAAACAACATCATGTATCACACTGATGAGGGCATGGGTTGCTGTTGTTGTGCTCAAAAATGATAAAATTTCCCTGTTCAACATGAATTCAACATGAATCAAATGTGTTTTTCCTCAGGTAAAAGGCCTGGAAGTCTTTACACAGTGCCTCTCAGCACTGTGTAATCATATTCATCACCAGAGGCAGGCTGAAAGAAACACATCAACGACAGCTGATGTGTCATTGTACAAATGCAACAATTTTGGAACTGTATCTGTTGCAGAAACCTCAAAATGATCACCGGGATGATTCTCCAGAAACCACCAGTGCCAAAACAAATTTTGAAGAGCAAATCTCACCCAAATCATCCAACAGCACCAGATTAAAGGATAATCCAGTTTTGTTATAACTGGATTTCATAGTTTTGGCCGTCATTTACTGGTTATGATCGCTACAAAGAATGTCCAGCAGGACAAGAAGCGAGTAATCACACAGTCAAACAGGCTGTATACCAGTCAACAGTTTAGCCAGATCATACAAGCTTTATTTGTAGGTTAAACTGAAAGTCAGTGCACCCAAGATGTTGGTAATAATCACTAATTGCAAGAAATCTGTATGCCAGATATTTCTGTTGTGATGGTCCCAGACTTCAGCCATTAACTTGGTCACTGCAATGTTCTATAAACATGTGGTGACTCAGCTGCAGTTTGGTGGTTTGGTTAGGCAACAACCAATCTTTAGTAAAAGATCAGGCATAAAATAAGTTTATGTTATGAACTTTAAACTTTGACGTTTGGTTTTACACACATTTCACACATTCTTTACTCAAGTAGAAGTACAGACACCTGTGTAAGAAAAGACTGGTGAAAGCAGAAGTACTGATTCAACTTCTTTACTCAAGTAAAAATGAAAAAGTACAGGCTCTGAAATGTACACAAAGTATAAAAGTAAAAACAAGTCCTCTGAAGGACATTTCTATTGTCTGTTTCCGTGCAAAGCTAACTGAACCTCACCTTTTCTCCATGTTCAAGTCCCCTCCATTGTCTGTTTCTTCTTTTTACGTCTTTTACATCGTTTTATTTTTATTTTTTCATCTTGTTACATCTTTTTCATCTTGTTATGTTGTTTTTCATCCAGTTAACGTCAGTTTTCATCTTGTTGCATCTTTCATGTTGTTTTTTTGTTTTGTTTTTTTGTCTTATTGTGTCTCTTTTCATCTTGTTCGGCTTTTATGTTTTTCATCTTGTTACGTAATTTTTTGTTGTGTTACAACTTTTCATCTTGTTACATTACTTTCTCATCTTTTAAGTCAATTTTGGTCTTGGTACATTGTTTTTTGTCTTGTTTCATCTTTGTAGTCTTTCATTTTTGTCTCTTGTTTTGTTGATTTTTGTTTTGTCACAGCTTTTTCACCTTTTAGGTTGTTTTTTGTCTTGTATGTTTTAAGTTGTGTTACATCATTTTGTTGCATCTTTTTAATCTTTTTATGTCTCTTACGTTGTTTTCATCTTGTTACATCTGTTATGAGTGATATGCAATGATAGATACACCAAGGAATCATCTTTTGTGTTATTGTCCCATCCATTTAGGTTGAAATCAGTCTTGATGCTGGAAGGCGACATGCAATTATGCAAAATAAAAATGATCAATAATTCCTCTCAAATGCAATAAAACTAAAGTGATAAGCCTTATTTGAAAATGCAAGGATCAGAAAGTACAGATATTTGTCTTCAAGTGTAGGGAGTAAAAGTAAAAAGTTGTCAGAAAAATAAAAAGTCAAGTAAAGTACGGATACCTGAAAAATCTACTTAAGTACAGTAACTAAATATTTGAATTTAGCTGCAAACAGAGGTGGGACGTAACTAACAGACTTTATCTTTTCTGTCTTCTCTCTTCTCACGACAGTTAACTGTATTCTCGAAAGAGCTCCAAGAGGCTTGTCTTGCAACAGAAATGCTGCGTCATGGTGTCCATGGTGTCAAAAGGTATGCTTGGTAAGTATGCTAAGCGCAGAAATAATTGTCCCCCATTCTGATGAAAATGCCCACAGTGTGTGCATAAGCGCTTACACTTAAATTTGGGGGTGTGAAAATATGGTCACTCCATCTTAATGTGCTGCTGTCTCTGATCTCCATGTATAATGTGGGTGCATAAAATGAGAATTTTCCTTCAAGGATCAATACAGTGTCACATTACCACCATGCACAAGAATGGACTACTTGTCACGCAGTGCTTATTTGCACTGTGTAGACACGAAACCCATTACCAGCAGTAGGCACAAAGAAACACACTGCCATCACGACAACTTAGCAAGACATTAAAAGCATTTCGAGTCCGCCACCGCACTCCAAGACTGTTTGCTAATTTACATGGATAAAAAACAAATCAAATGAATGGCGAGTGTGATTGTACTCAGTGCTGGACTGTGTGTGGGTGTGTGTTTGTCGTCTCGATCCCCTGGCGCCACAGCACTCTCGGGAGTTAGATGGCAGGAGAGATGGAGGGGGTGGTACGAGGCAATCAGGAGGGAAAGATAAATAAATGGTTAATAAGTTTTACTCTGGTCATGGAGGCACACGGTGAGAGATGGAGAGTGTGATTGAGATGCAATAAAGGAGGGAAAGAAAGAAATGGTAAATAGCTCTTCTTCCGTCTCCCCCTGGAAAGAAACAGGGAGGAAACACGGTACATCAAGTAGCCCGCGGTAATGGAACTTCCATTTCTCTGTCATTAATTCATGCCCCTTGTTTGTGACTCTCTACTTGTCTTGTTGGCCTATTTTAGTGGCTTTGGTCTCTGGTCCCTGTAATAAAAGGCAGGAAAATGACTGTAAAAACCAGCAGGCAGATGACAGTTGCAGTTCAGAACTCAGTTGGAGGTTGTATCAACAAATTGTTTATGAGACTAACGGCGAGTAAGTCATCTGCCAGTTGTCTTTGCTCTGAAGCAGGAAATATGTTTCCCAATCTTGAGTGGCCCATTAAAATCTTCCTGTTAGCAAAAAGGTGAAGCATCTTTTAGATTACTTACATGTGTGTCTCTTTGTGCCATCTGTTGTGCGTTGAGCTCTTCATTTCCTTGTCTCTAGACTGTGGTTAGTTCATTTGTGACCGTAGTTTCTTATATGTGATTTCACTGGTTTGTCACCCAGGAAGAAGGTAGAAAGATTTGTCTTTTGCAAAAAAAGAACTTTTGCATGTGAAGGAACCAAAGAACAATGTTTTAGTTTTACCTAAGGAGGGGTTCTTGTCTCAACACTGGTACGGAGTGTTTCTGGGGGCAGAAACACAATTTTATAAACTTTATTTATTGATTGGAGTGAAACTGAGCCATATTTTGTCAGGGTGAGCAGACGTCCTAAAAAATTTAGGACACTTAAGCAAAAAGAGTTTAAAGGAAACATTTTCATCCAAGCCATTCCGATAAACCAGGAATGTGTGCGATTAGTCGACTAAGCGATTAAATGTTACTACCCTCGCTAGTCGGTGAGGGTAAATGCTGCTTAACTGTTGCCTCTGAGATGTTATGCAGCCGCTTGCCGCTAATGTCCTGTAATATCTGTAAAAAAGGTGACAGGTGAAAAGTATTTTTTTAATATTGATTGATTAATTGGACTGTTTTAGAGTGTTTTCTTACTTTTTAAACTTTTAAATTAAAATGTGTGTTTAACTGACTAAGCAATTAGTTGCTAGGAACATCCTTAGGATAAACTGTCTGGTGTGATGAGGGTCAGGATCAAATTTTGTGGCACAAGTTATCAAGATATTTTAGTCACTGAGTTAGTGAATAATGAGTCACAGAGTTACACTAAGGAATCACTCAACTGACACTGCCATCCAGACAACCATAATTCCAGTGTGGCTAAGTTTGCTTAGACTAAACAGTATGTGGCCATTTAAGAGAAAATATGCCATGTTTATGTTTTCTTTTTGTACATTTCTGTTCTCTACATGTTTTTGTCTTTATGTTTGTGTGTGTCTGGCAGTGTGTTCTAGTTCTTCCAGAGCAGAGGGAAAAAAGGCTGAGGCTTCTGCTGTGTATGATGCTGTTAAGGGTGCCTTCATTCAGCTGACCTTTGGCAATACACTCACAAACATGGCAGCCACACAAGGACCTTGACGTATAAGGGTTCTGACAGATGGAGCAGGCAATTGTTTACAGAAAGAATAGAGGGCATGGTTGGTGGCCAGTGGAGTGTTTGCTATTTAGGAAGCAGTTGAAGCACAAATTAAACTCCATGGCTTTTCACATTACGAAAAGCTTCATTTTCACAACCTTTTCTTAACTGGTCTTCTTGTGGGCTAGCTACAGCTAATTTTCTCTGCAGCAGGTGGTGCTATGTGCTGTATATTGTGGTCAAAGTTCACATTATTAATATTAAACTTGTTGACTGTGTTAGAGAGGAATCCCTCTCAGCATCGCCTTGCACAGGATTTGTCCTCTTTAATGAGTTTTATGTGGAAGTTCTGACAGTGAAGATCTATGATGAGTCAGTGTTGTTTGTTCATTATAAAAAGCTGAATAATGTAGGTGTTATTGAACTCTTTTTAGCCTGGGATTAAGAGCTATGTAAATAAAGATTTAACTTATATTAACTGCTGTGCTGTAAAAGAGGCAACTGTTGTTGAAGTTGTATAAGACTAGAAGTTGGAATAAACACGATGCATGAGGTGTATTATGGAGGAGATAAACACAGGCTCTCAGACAGTACAGTCATGCTGCACAAATGCTAAACAATGTGAGTGTAAATGAATAACTACAATAAAAGGTCCTTTAAAAGTTCAGTCAATATTAAATAATGTATAACAGCAAACAACAACAACAACAACATACGTCTCTGGAACAGCCCTGCAGTGTAGTACTTTAGAGATGTGGTGGGTGAAGAGTTTTGTTTTGGTGCCATAAGATGAGCCTTAACTGGCAGAAATCTCAGTTCCTGCTTAAGAAAAAACATTGTGTCACTTCAAGTGCAGTAAGCGATACTTGTGCCATCAAACACTTTGGGATAGCACTGGTATTTGATTAAGTGGGTATGAGACTTAACAATAAACAACTTCTTTGTCAGAAGTAATACAGTGAAGGAATAGAAATTAGTCTGAAGTGGTTTTTTAGAGATATTATTTCATTCAACTTGTCTTGTTTCAACAATATGACACAGGGCAGCCTGGTCTCACCAATGGGAAAAGCACACCAACACGCAAGTGATTTAGCTTGTTGTCCCAACTTTTTGCTTTATGTGTGATATTTCATGCCATTTAGTCTGTATTAAGTTAAGCAGAGATGACATGTCATTTGGGCGTGAATATTGTTAAGAAAAAAAAATCAGGTGACATAGTCCAAACAGCGACCACAGGGCTTTTAACCAGAAGACTGCACTTAATGTCCCATGTGAAAACAAAAGTCAGTGTTGACTTATTTTAAATTTAGTACACAAGTAAACTTACGTAATGTACTTCAATCGGGTACTTATGTCACGTACCTAACACAAGTTAACTTGACATACTTATTTTTGTGTTTTCCTAAACCTAACCAAGTAGTACTGGTGCCCAAACCAGACCATTTCACAACTTTACCCCAGTGAAGCTCACCATGATGGTCGAAATGATATGCGACACTCAAAAACTCATATGCACCCAAGGAAGTGATTGCATGATCCCCTCCTGGCTTAGAGGGAGGTTACAGGATCCACCCCACTTCAGTGTTCTTGACCAGAAAAGTGGATCTCTCAGCATTCACTCTCTAAGTTCTAAGAAACATCAAGTGAAGTTATGTTAAGATTTGTCAATGTTAGTTAAGAATTTACCAAGTCAAAGTGTATGAGTGAGCATCATATTGCTAACAGTGCTAGCAAGGCGCCCAACAACAATAACTGTTTACTCAAGTGTAACCAAATGAAATATAAAGGCAGCCTATATTGGCATGTTTACTGAACCATAGAACAGAGAATATTAGTCTAATTACTAATCTATTGACAGAAATCTCTATCAGCATGTACACAAATGCTTCTATCACAACATATCCAGCTAGTTAAGACATGTCAATCAAAAATGTACGTCTCCCAAACTGCAGGATGAGTCATCCAAACTTTAGAGCAAACATCTTTGTCTGGAGAGACAGTAAGTGAGAGACAAAAGGGATGGAGAAACTCGGGACGCTGCATGGTGAGCAGTGATAAGAAGAGTGTTAACAGACAGACCGAAAAAAATGAAAGAAAATGGGAGATGGAAAGAAGCATGTAATGGATATATATGTGCAATTAAATGCAGGCTAATAATTTAATCTGAGTGAAGCTTTATATTACTGGAAATTGGCATGGCAACAAGCCTTGCACAGTGCCTCATTTTCTGGGAAGTCATGAAGAAGATGTGTACACCCACAACCACAAACAAAGCAGCACGGTTAACCAACATGGAGCTGTTTTATTTAAAGGACAATGCAGCTGTAGAAGACTCGACCATATTATGTCGCACGATACAGATCACTTCATAGACATGTTAATTTGTTGGCCAGCTATCTAATTTCTAAAACCAAAAGTTTCATCAGCAACTTCACGCCACCAACTGTTTGTGAGATAGAAGATAGAAGACAAGATTTAAATGTTAAACTAACTTTTTCATTCCTCACACATTTCTTTTTGTCATTTTTCCTGTCTATAACATTGCGCAACAACATGGAAGTCTTCACAGACTGTCTGAAAGTGTGTGACATTATTCATATTTGAACAATTACATCACATCTTGCCAAGCAGGCTTTTCACACCCTCTTCAAGTGTGGTTGTTCTGACCAACTATAAACACTTTGGACAATACATTGTACAAAGCTATTAGCCCTAAACCAGCACTACATTTGTATATTTGTGACAGTTGACCCCCTTTTTATTGAAAAAAGGTTAGCATTTAGCCCACACATTTATGCTGAAATGACCCAAAGACAATCCCTTAATAAGATATTTTACTCCACAAATGAGAGCGCAAACCTTAACCACACGTTTGAACAATTTTGAAGGGAGTGTGTGAATGCTGCTGGGCTGAGTATCAAAGTAAATGAGTAGAACTGTGCATGACCAATCAAACTATTAAGTGACATTCTCTTTTTTTTGTCTGATTTAAATTCCTTCTCTCCTGTGTTTATGACTTATAACAGGTGAAGTTGGGAGCACCACTTGGGGGGACTTTAAAAGCCGGACAGTGCAGGCTGTATGTGAGGGGCCACTGTTTATTGCTTTTGACCAGATAGTGACTGAGCCTGGATGGGATAAGGATGCAATCACAATGAATTGAATTTCTTTGATTTCATTTTCATGCTTAAGGTTTTTCAAACCATTTTGGTCTCACTAAGCTAATGTTCCAGGTACTTTAGAGCAAGGCAATGGAAATGAGAAAATGTGATGAGAACTATGAATGCTTTGAAAGCTACCCAAAGTATTGGAAAATAGTACCGGCAATACAAGAAGACAGTGCAGACTGTTGGAATTACAAACCAGCAACACAAATGTAGCTGTCAGGCCTGGGAAAATTTTGGGCTGGGAGTTGGTAAGGATGGGAGGTCTCATGAATTCCAACTAAGAGCTCTTTTCCAACAACTTGATGGCTTTGTGCAGCATATAATTGAAAAATTTCAAGCTATGAAGAATCTGAGAGTTTTTCTTACAAACAATGTAACCGTGACTGCCCATATACTTCTATGTGTCCTTTATTTTGGCAAGGATGTCAAACAATACAACCATTAGAGGGTGCTGTTCAGAGTCAGAGAAGAAGAGTCAGAAGTTTTTGACTGGAACTAACATGGCAGCATGGGAAGAGGTTGCAATAATGTCCCTCTTGAGAAAAAGGCAAAAGCAGCGCTGTAAACAGCAGTGGTTTGTGTGGACATTAAATACAGCACAACATGTTAACTTCTTCGTTGTATCCTGTGGTCATGTCTCATTGGAACTATTAGCTATACTGCGACACAGCCCCCACAGGTATCAGTGGTACTGCTCGGTCTCGTCTGCAAGCTCTCAGGAAATGTGCACATGGACTGCAGGTCATCTATGCAGATCTCCTCTGGAATACACCTGATGAAGTTAGATTTTCACAGCTAGATGTAGCCATATCACACAGAAGAGTCAATTGACAGTAAATGAACATAGCCAAAACCAACATGGTTGTCATGATTGTGTAGTTCTTAACCTTTAAGAATAATTTGTTGATGTACATGAGTAAAGTTTTCTTTGCGTTCATGGCTTCACACACTGGGTCTTTGACTGCTGTTATTATCAATCTACACACATTCTTGCTGCATCCCACCCACTATTCACAATATTACAGGGACAGGGACAGCTGTTGAGGAAACGTAGCATCAGTGACAGTCCATAGCGTCAAAGTTAATATCAAGTACATGAGTGTCTATAAACACAACAGAAACCCTTAATAGAAACTTCACTGACTGCAATGAAATACTGAAATCTCACAGTGGCATCATGCTGAATGATACCGGTGTAAACTCTTTCTAATGTCTCCTTACATGGTCTCCATACCATCACACCTAAGTATCAAAAAGGTTTAAATCTGTATTTAGTTCCAGGAGACTGTCTCTAAACTCAAAGCTTTTTGCTTTTTTGTAATTTTAAATCTGTCTTGACATTGATGCACAGATACACAGCTGACCACAAGAGAACTGGTAAAATCTTCAAAGCTCTTGACTTAACCAGTCCACTGGATGTGAAAACAAAACCAAACTTCTGAACTGAGATGAGAGGAGACCACACAACCTCTGTGAGCGCACCAGCCTTCATCGCTGCCTTTCTGGGAATACTCGTGCACACAAGGATGCCTCTTGTCCATGTGGGAACAGTAAATTGCTCACAGTGAGAATACTTGAACAAGCAAGGATGCCTTCAACTCACACGGATCTACTCTCTCTTGAACACACATTTTGTCATTATTTTGTCAAAGTAGGCCAGTGCCAGTGGGGCCACAGAGGCCAGAGTAAAGGTTTTTGGGAAGAGCAGATGGGTCTGGGAGATTACAGAGTCAGTGTGGTACTGGACTAGTATTATTATCATTATTTATATATGAGTCTCAGAATGACTTTTAGGAGTTACACTGTCCATTAACCTGGCACTGAAAGCACTCATCTCTCAGAGTAAGACTTGTGAGTCATTTATAAAATGTGCTACACTTATTGTCAGCAAGGAGAAAGAGAGAAGTTTTCTCATAGTTGCAGTTTGATTAAACAGCAGTAACATTTGTAATGTGGGAAAACAGCAACATTTTTATGTAGGCGTTTATTTATATGAGCAAATAATATAAGTGACAAAGCAATATAGGCTACATAAAATATGTTAACAAAATGAATGAATAGCTTATATCTCATGATATTTACCAGTAAGCCACTGACAATAAACTATAGGTAAAGACTTGTTTGGCTTGAAGTCTGTGTAAAGAGTTTTTCTTCTAAATATTTTATACATATTAGAAAATAGTTGCTGAAAACTTGAAAAGACTGAGAACTACGTAGCACTGAATTGTTCAGTTAAACCTGTAAACTGTTGTTCATGATTCCTCTGATCAGGATTTTATTGGTGGACCTGAAATACAGCTCAGTGACATGCTGGAGCCATGGTCCTCCAACACTATATAAACCTTGGCAAAAAGACTCACAAACGACAGTCCACTACGAATGTAAGTCAGTGACTCTCTCAGTCCAAATCAGCCCAGCAGTTCACTTCAGCTCACTTCAGGTCCACAACCCAACACGGAACTAAAAAAAATACCATACTGTCACTGCTCTCTGTCTCTGGTGGCCCAAATATGTCTGGACATGTCCAATAAAGTGGCTAGATGGAGTGTCCATGTTTAGGTAGTTTACAGGTTGTAGTGGTGTCTATCACTGAGACAGCTGAGCGGACACACCCCCAGTGTTTCAGAGCAGAGAAAACTGCTAATTTTTCATGATTATCAGACCTAATTTTATATACTTAGCATTTTTTTTTTTATCATTCAAATTTGGCTGGGTGATTAATAACACGTTTCTGTGGTGTGACATTTATTGTTGCTTTACACAAGTATATGTATATACAGTACCTACAAAAGTAAGTAATTTAACTCAGCTCTGTTAATTTATTACTGTAGAAACTGTTGGTTGGATAAGGGGAAGTCAAATGTATCCACTAACATTTTTTATAGTGCTGTCTGTTGCATGTCTTGTGAAATATTGCAAATGCAGTGATGATGTTACAGACGCAGTAGGGTACTTCTCCATTAAAATCTTCTTTTATGTCTAGTTTCACTTGTAGCTACACCTCTTGTTAACTACAGGTGAAGGACATCATTTACTGCTGTTTGCTGGAACAGACATGGTCACAATATGAACATATGCTTTAAAGGTCCAGTGTGTAAGATCGGGATTTATTGGCAGAAATTGAATAAAGTCATAAGTGTGTTTTCATTAGAGTATAATAGGGAAAAGTAGTTGATTTGCATATGTGCATCACTGCGTTGCTATAAACTGCTACGGCTGGTCAGAGCATGGATTCATCAGGAGAACAAGCTGCAGAGAGCAAGACTCACCGTGGATCATCTAGAGCAGTGTTTCTCAACCCTGGTCCTCAAGTACCCCTGCCCTGCATGTTTTGGGTGTTTCCCTGCACCAACGCACCTGATTCAAATGATCAGGTCATTATCAGGCTTCTGTGGAGGCTTGATGATGAGCTGATCATTTAAATCAGGTGCGTTGGAGCAGGGAAACATCTAAAACATGCAGGGCAGGGGTACTTGAGGACCAGGGTTGAGAAGCACTGATCTAGAGTGTGGGAGTATTTTAGACAGAGGTGCAACAGTTTGGCTCTCTTTAGCTCCACAAACTGGATTTGACTTATCACAGTGGGACAGCCGCCTCGCATGAGTGCTGTGCTGTGAAGCACTGAGCGACCTGTCCTCCTACTGCAGTTGCAGCAGCAGCATCGTCCCGTTTACTTCTGTTAGCACCCAAACATGATACATGAGGTTTATCAACACTTGGAGCATGTTTCTGTCAGTGGAAGTCACTTAAGATAAATTTTCTAGAAGTTTCTTCATCACCCCTGTGTTAAAAGTGATGTCTGCACCGCTGTGTGAACGCTGCTTTGAACACCATGTTTCATCTAACAGTGTTATTCAGCCGTTTTGTACTTTCTGGTCACTTCATCAGACACATATGAGACAGAAATGGTTTAAAACTAACATTACAGACTGTCTGTAATGCATGTCAGTCCGCAGAAAAACTAAAATAACTTAATTCTAATGTGTTTTATTTGTTTATTTTTTTTAGGATTATGACTGAATAAAATATTTAAATATTAATGAGTTTTTGATGTGTATTTTAGGTAAATTAATTGTTAAATAATTGGATAATAACAAAAATAATTGATAATCAAATCGATTAATCCTTTAAAAAATAATCGTTAGGTGCAGCCTCAGTATATGATCACCTGAACATAAGAATCATTGGAGTTTTGTTACCCAAAATGGGGCAGTTTATATCTACATATAGACTGTGTCCATAGGTTTCTGAAGAGCTGTTGAAGCTCAGTGTGGTGGCTCTGACCATCTTGGCAAAGCCTGACTTGACTAACTCCTGGCTAATCCAAAAAGTGGGCCCTTAATTATATATAACTCTAAGTCTTAATATAATTTAAATAGGTGAGTTATATACAAAAAAATCCCCTGCACAGCTTGAGACCAACACCAGTTTTTGCACCAGGCTGTGTTTGTTTAAGCTTATGTTAATAAGCTGGTGGTTGTAATATTTAAAGTACAGCTATGAGAATGGTTTTCATTTTCTCAAGTAACTCTCTACAAAAGAGCAAATAAGCATAATTCACAAAATGTCAAACCATTCCTTTAAGTATAGCTCAGGCACTAATAAATTTAAATAAAAGAATGAATGACTAAACCCAATTTGCATGAAAGCAGCTTGTTTTTCAGCTTCATGCTGAGTGGTTTGAAAATGAATATGCACATTATCTGAGGTGCTGTGAAGGTGATCAAGGGTTGATTTATTCCTGCAGAAATTTTTGGTTGTGACAGACCCAAATCATCAGTGGTAAAAAAAAAAAAAAAAAAAAAAAAAAGATTCATTTGCACCTTGTTTTTTGTGGAAAGACAATTAGGTCTCTTGCATCCTGTACAAAATCATTAAATGCCTGCGCCCGAGAGTCATCTTCTGGCAGCTCCTAACAGGTTGGACACCTCTGGAGGTCTCCTGATCATCAGCAGAGATACCAGTCATTTCCTCCTTCAAGAATGTTGATGAAATGTTTTACTCCTCAGTCTGAAAGTAAGGACCAAAAATCCATCACACTGACAATTTTTTGGCTGGTTACAGCTGATTTTCTGAGTCACTTAATAAATGTATGCTGTACTCTTACTATGCTGTTATAGTTAGTGGCTGCCCAGACATCTTACTAGTTCACTCATAAAATAAAACCTCATGGGGATAGTATTTACAATCTGTTTAAACAAAAGAATGAATGTGATTATAAAAAATGATTGCTGACAGATATCAAATAACTTTTAAATTATAATCTGGATTTTATTTCTAGCCTATGCTTAAGGAATTTATCCTGACATGGACTGACCTGCTCAGTTAATTTTCAATTTCCAAGAGCTGCGATCAACAAGAGCAGACAAAGATGCCTCTAGACACTATAGACCTTTTTTCACAGCAGCCATTTTGACATGAACTAGTAGTGTTTACAAAGTAAAATCACTGGTAACATCTGTATTTGCCCTACTATTTCATGACAACGTTGGCTGCTGTGAAAAAGGTCTATTGGGTAGACCTACAGCTCATCAGAGGATAGCTAAACAGTACACAAAAATATGTTTCTGAAATGGGCAATGTATTAAAAGAATCTCAATCAATATTTGACAGCACTGCCTAGTCTGAAAGTTTGATCTGAGTTGCAGGAGTCTGAGGTAGTATGCTGGATTGACCTTCTAACTGTTTGCAATTGGACAGACCTACAACCAATCAGTGCAGGATGACTTGTGACTTTTTAGATCTCTGTCAAGCTTTCATATAGAACCCACCCCTTCTTGAATAAACAGTTGTGGTTGGCCTAACCAAGGCAGGTGCAGTTTTGTCCGAATTGACAACATATCTACAGTGCAAAAACAGCCATACTAAAAAGAAGCCAAGTATTCTTAAATATAATCAAATTATCTTGTTTTAAGCCAAAATATTAGTACTACCACTACTACTACAATGATAATAATAAAATCTGCCAATGGGGTAAGTCAATTTTGCATGGCTAGAATTCTTAAAACTTGCTTATAAATCTAGCGACTTATCTATACTTAATTAGAATGAGAAATTTGGCTTCTTGATTGAGGTGATGTTAAGAATCTAAACATAAAACAGAGATTAATAATTAGCAAAAAAAAAAAAAAAAAAAAAAGCCCACAATAAGACCATTTTTCTTGTCTTATTGTAAGTGACTTTGCCTTAGATTAAGGCACCAGAAACATTCTTATTTTTAGCATTTCTTATTAAAACAGTTAAGGATAAACGAGCTGTTTCAATGAAAAATATTGACATTGAGTTGTGTAAGCAACAGAGAGAGAGCTAAACTGACTCAAACTGAAACTTGGTGCTGTATAGTTGCTGGAAACATAGTCTTCTGGCGGTAATAACATTTTTTCATGTCTTCATATCTGATAATGATGATGCTTGTAGGATCTGTCAGCATCACTGAACCGAATGCGTCACTGCACTGTGACTTTTTTGTTTGTATTTAGATTTTAAAATGTCCTTAGAAACTACTCTGAGTTATGCTATCTGTCATGCATTTTTCAAATGGGTCGTGTTAAACTATAATGTGTTAATGAGCTGTGCAGTTTGTGTTCAGCATGGCTGTTTCTATATTGCCACGTGTGTTGTGTAGACAGACCATGGTTAATAATGTGAAATGTCAAGCTGCAGGTTCTGGTCTCAGGTTCAGGTTCTGATGCACCGACACTCTTTGACAAAAATAGATTAATTCAAATTTTAATTGGTGTAATTTCATAAGATTCTTAAATCGAGAAGATGTGGTCTTCTTCTTCTGATAAGAAAAATAATTTTGTTCCTATGCTGGGATATTATGCAAACCATTGTTGCAGGTTGCTATTGGTTACATATGGCTCAGTATTAGCTGTAACATCTTGGCATCTTGACCTTTCTAATACAAAACTTGCTTGATTGCTTTTCTTTTTAGACATAAAATAAGACTTGTTTCCTAGAAACACGGCTTACTTTCTTGAAATTCCTTTTGTGCAGTGTACCAGAGCAAATGAAAACCTGAGCTTGGCAGATGCGTCTGGTTTCCAGGCTGATAGAATTAATTGATCATCTCAGTTACAAAATGTCCTAATAATTCAGCAAACCCTTTCGGTGCTGGTCATTGGGTCTCTGCTGAAGGTGCTGCTCTCTGTCTCCTGTGGATGGTCTGTGGTTCTGTGGGAAGGCTCTCTAAATATAAATGGTGCTTGCTGCTTGTGAAAAAGTAAAAACTGAATGCTGTATGTTTGATGAGGTAGAGGCTGAGAACTATGTCAGAGAGGAAGCTAAGTGATGAGTCATGGGAGAAACCTCAGGCAGGGGTGAGTGCATTTTTCAAGGTTGAGGGGTAAATATTGTCTTGCAGACAACACCAAAGTATGTGAGGGCATGTTGCTGAGGCTAAGGGGTGGCTGTTCAATGTTAACGTCCTTCAAGACCTTTTTGTTTAGCTGAGGAAGATGCGGAGACAAACAAAGACAAGGATCTGTTAGACAGCTGAGAGAACACATCACAAATCCCCTATCAGACATTTCTGCCAACAATATACAGGCCTCTCTACAGCTGAGGCAGAAAGGGCACTGGTGAAGATGGGCCAGAAGTGGAGTCAAGTGGGAGGCAGGTCACACTAGAATTTAGCAGAATTATTCAAGGATCGAAGACAAGATGGAGCAAGATGTGCACTCAAAGCTCCTGCAGTACTGAAAGAGAATTGTGATCAGTTCAATCAAAGACAGATCATTGACTCAAATCTGTTACTGGATGTTTTCTAGAGCCCTGAAGATGTGAAATAGTAACTCATAAATTAAAAATTAAGATTGGAAGAAAATCTGAAGAAAGTCTCACTTTTTGGAGCAGGGATATTTTCTTTGTTTTCCTAACCTGCTAATTTCTTCCCAGCCCCCTAAGATCCTTTGCCCCTCAGCACAACTTTCAAAGTAATAAGTATATGGAGCAAAAAGGTCCATGCAAGAGCTTCACACAGAGCACTGGGGTTCAGTTCCTGAGTTGGACAGAGTTGATTATGGAGTCTAATTTTCAGGTTGTCAAGTACCAACGCTTTGGGTTGGTGGCCTGCCCCATTAAATACCAACACTTTGGGATGGGGGCCTGCAACATTAAATATTGACATTTTGGGTTGCGGTGCGACCTGGCAAATAAAACGCTTTGGGTTGGTGGCATGACCCAAAGCTTTGGTATTTGATTGGTCATTATCAGGCGTAAGTATTGAATGACCTGAGAATGAGACTCAAGACACAACTATGTTTCTTCACAACCACAAACAATACCTTTTAATAAAGTAGTTTTTTAGTATTTTAACCTGAACCATGATCATTTTCTAAACCTAGCCAAGTCGTTTTGTTACCTAAACCTAACTCAGCTCCAAGCAACACTGAGACTGACAGTGGATAATACATTTGACAATCTGAGACAATTTTACACAAATCTATTGATTAAATTTCATCACTATTTCATGAACTGCCGTGGGGCCATGTTGAGAACACTATATATCACCCCCACTCCCCTAAACTCATTATCTACAAAGGACTTGATGCATCTGCAATCTCTATTGGCACCTGAGATTTCAGAAATCATAAAATGCATTGCAAATCACACAGTGTTACATGGATCTGATAAACATGGGTACAACATCAAGTTTGATGTATGTAGACTGTACAATGATCACACCTACTGAATTTCAGGCTATGACGCAAGTCATGAAAATGTCATTGGTGTGCATCCCCAAAAAAGGAGGAGAATGTGGACCCGTTGTGGTGAGGGAAAAGTGCATCACAGTGTATACCTGGCTTAAAGTCGTAGATAAGTAGATCTGTTTCTGTGGAATAGTTCGAACTTACCAGGGTCTTAACTAGCACCATGAACCATGGTATGAATAGATCTTGTATTATCGTACACATTAGCGCACCCCATACACAAAGTTCAATTCAGTTCATGTATTCAGGACCTGGAACTGACTAGATTTGTGCCAGAGAATCAAAACTGCTGGAGGCGGAGAACCATTATGAGGAATCTGCGATGCTGTCAATCCAGCAAAACTCCTTAAAGCATACCTGATTTCTTGAAGACAGACTGGGGCGAGGGTTAGCACTCATTCTGTAAAGGTTTATTGACTACACTGTTTGGGTGGGAGGTTAAGTACAAGCTCCTACTGCCTCTACTCTACATAGATCAGGTGTGTGTGTGGTGGTTTGGAGTGCTGATACATTAGAGGTTTTATCACAAGTGGAGAGAAGGACGAGTATGGGTCTCTATCATTCTCAAGTGTAATTATGTGGAGACCATGTAATTACATTCTGTCCACAGAGGTTGATTCCCATGACAGGTGTCCTTTCTCTCAGCCCACATCTGAAATCTCAGTGACACACACAGGTAGCCTATGAATGATCCATTTTGTATAGAAGGCAGAACTGTATGTATAGAGTTGTTTTATTCCTAATAGAGGGCCGGAGGGATGAAACAGAAAACTTACTGACTTCATGCTCTCAGATTTGATTTTCTGTGAATACAGAGGCGTTTGGGAGGCAGTTTAATGTGTGGAGCTCCATCTCAGCACAAGAACATTGCACATACAAATACACAGAGAAACTTGTATTTCTTTTCAGATTACTAACACAATTTGGCACAGGTGGGACCAAATTGTTGTTTTGCAAGTCACAAGCAAGTCTCAAGTCTTTGCACTGATGTCCCAAGTCGAGTTCCATGTCAAGAGTGGCAAGTCCAAAGTTAAGAATAACAAGTCCAAAGTAAAGTTTGGCTTTGTAGTCCTAAACAAGTCATAGTGCACTCTTCACCAAATGTTATGACATTTTATCAACAGAGCCTAAACTTACTGTTCATTGTGCAACTTCAAATGTCAAGCAAAGTGGGATTTGTTGCATCTCTGTCTGTAATTTTTGATCTGTTTTTTGCATACCTTTTTTTGTTGACCACAACCTACTTTTTGTTCATGAAAGAAATTAGCTTTGGTATAAGTCTAAAGTCATATCATGTGACAAAACAAGCAAGGGAGCTACTTTAGACAGCTGTATGGGTGAAAAGGTGCCTCTGTTTTGATAAACAGCCAACTAGGACTAGCCCAGATTGCTTTGGACCCTCTGAGAAAACCAAGGACAAAAAGGAAAATAATTAGGTGTTTTATCTGGGAGCTCACTTTGTCAGTAGTCCGTCTGTTAACCTCACTAATGTGACTGGAGTTTAAATGCGTGTTTCTGAAAACAGAGTGTCAGAATCATTGAGTGTACTAAGGCCGGTGTTAGCTTTGATGTAAAGGTCCACGATAATCAAAGAGTAAGAAGCCAGCAAGCAACCCTCTTTCCCGCACAGAAGAAAACAAGAGGAGAGGGAGAAAAGATTATATTAAAGAGATAAAAGGGAAATAGAAGACAGAAATGACAAGGGAGGAAAACACAGACAGAGAGAATGAAAAGTAAAATGAGAAGAGGACAAAGAAAGGGAGTGAAAGAAAAAAATAAAATAAAGGTGAAAGGAAGACATTTTAACACTGCACAAAGTCAAAGAGATTGATGCAGGTTCAACTAATGAGAAATTATCTTTTTTAATATCACTGATAATAATGTTGAACTCTTTGCCATCTTAGTTTAGTTTGTAAGCATGCTAATCCATTGCTAATTAGTGCTAAGCACACCTGAGGGTGACTGAGATGTCACTGGCAAATTATTATTTTGACGTGATGGTTAGTACCAACCAAAGACAACACATGAACTGACTTCTACTGTCTCTTCACATATCCTTTCATCACCACAAAGCATCTGTTGCACAATAAACACACCGATACATTACTTGTTGCAGTTGGTAAAGTACATAAATACTTAAAGTCAGGGAGGACAAAATACTTCACATTTCAGTTGTTTATTTAGCTCACATTTAGCTTTGAAGGACTTCTGGAAGTCTCCCCCTTTTCTCATTTAGGAGAGCATCTACTATCAAAATATTGTCATGTACAAAAACATGATCCAATAAAACTCATGCTGACACAACTGGCATGTATAGATGTGGTAACTGTGCTGGTGCAATAACACAACAAATACAAAATCATTTAATCATCCCCACACAGGAGGAAAATTCCTATTCAGGAATTTATCAAACTGTAAGTTGACCCATGTGGTTTATATGTTATCATGCCCCTGTGGGTTGGTGTATGTGGGACAGACCAAACGACCCTTGAAACAACGTATCTCTGAGCACAAAACTGCAATCCGTACAGGCAACATGGATTATGCAATTGCAAAAACATTATGCTGAAGCTAATCATGGTTCACCTTCTTCATTGAGGTTCTGTGGGATTGAGAAAATCACTATACCCACTCGAGGAGGAGATGTCGTGAAGAAACTGGCCCAAAGAGAAATGTTTTGGATATACACACTCAATACTATGGCACCAAATGGACTTAATGATGATTTCAGTCTAAAATGTTTTTTGGGTCAGAATTAAATATTTTGTGTTTTTTTTTTTTTTTTTTTTTTTTTTTTTTTTTCATGAAATTGTAGATGACCAGTAATAATGCTTTGTGAAACATAATGTCATATGGAAGGGGGTCATCTGTAATTGATACCTGTATTGTAAGGCATGGAAAAAGAAAAGTGATTGGTCCTTGAATAATTGGGTCCAGCCCCCAGCTGTGTGCTTTCTCTGCCCTGTATATACTGCCAAATTGAACCTGCACAGTATTACAAACACCTGATGAAGGCTTTGTGCCGAAACGTGTAAGCGTTTGCTTTTGTGATGTGAGCTAAATAAACAACTGAAATGTGAGTATTTTGTCTTCCCTGACTTTAAGACTTGAGATGTGCTACCCTTTCAACTTTTTTGGAATATGCTTACTGGATTTTGGGTCTAGCACTCCACTGAGAATCCCATTGTTGAAGCGCAACCTCCTTTTCTAAATTCAGTTACATAAATACATGTCAGTCCATTCACTCTGACAATGAACTGACAGTTTTCACAATCAATTTTACATCTTAGGCTTCAAGAGAGACATTTTGTAGCTTGTTGTTAGCTTTGCTAATGTGAGCTTCTCTGTTGCCTGCCAGTCCAGACTGCAACGTGAGGCTTGTCTGAAAGAACAGCAGGTGTGGAGCAGGTGTAATCCTGTTGCTTTAAAAAAGCTGTGAAAGCTTTCATAGTATTTTTAGGGTCTAACAGCTGCCTTTACCTGAGGATGTGGAGGTTCTAGGAATGTTTTTAGCTATGGGCTAAGTACAGTGTGAAAAACTCTGAGGAAAAATTTGAAGGTCTGCACCAAATTTGATGGTACTTGTGGAAGATGTGTGGATATTCCAGTGGTTATGTGCAGCCCTTCAAATAGTTGTGCTGATATTTCTGTCTGGACTCAGTTGGTGAGTAGATGACATGTTTCTCACCACATGAAAAAAAGGTGTATTATAACAGAATTGCTAGATAGGCAACTGTGGCTTATATTGCTGGTCTTGCAGGCCAACATGAAGCGCTTGATCCATACATGCAGATTGCCAGTTGGTGTGTTCCATGATATCTACAGTGTGTCCATTAAAACAAACCCACTGACGTATTGTTCTCGGGTACAGCAGGATGTGCAGACTGCTGACCAATCACTGAAGTGCAGTAAAGTAAGTATATTTGTTATGCCCCAGTCTAGGGCAACTCTTCACTTAACACGTTGTGTAGCTCCCCCATTCCTCCCATTCCCAAGGATGGCCAACAGCACCAGTAAGCAAAGTTCAAAGTAGCATTTTTATTTTGGCTCAGAGAGAGAACAATGCCTAAAACAACAAACAAAAACTTTCTAAAGTAACCCTAATTTTCCTGTAAAAAAAAAATTAATAAACAAAAAAAAAGAGCAAAATACTGTATAAATAAATGACAGATTAACTAACCTAAATCCTAATTCAGGAAAAACAGGAGAAAAGGGTGATTCAAAATCAAAAGGCTTCTCCCTCCTACTGATTTCTGCTTTTCTACAGACAATATTTACAAGGTACCAGTTGTCATTTACTTTACAAAATCTCACCAAAGTTTGTAGAGTACAACAAATACCTCCACAAAGCTCTCCTAGGAGGCTTGCTACTGTCCTTACACATGTCAAACAAACTACAACAAAGAGCCGGCACTTTCTTGGGAGGCGAAGGCTGGAGGAGAGGGAGTACTGCCAGCTGGAGATTTAAGAAGGCTGTGGTCCTCCCCCTGACCAATCCTGTTGCAGCAATCAAGCTAGATGGGTCAATTGCTGGGCCCCACCTGTTCACAATTACACAGACACAGGGGAGGAATGAGAGAACTGCAGTAAAGTGACAAACAAATTTACAAATGACCAGGGTCATAACATACATAAAGTCTAAGTAGGTGATTAAGAATGTAATGCCTATATTCTGTATTTAAACAAACAAAGAGAAAGAGTGACTTTATATCTATCACAGGACTATCAGGACTTAGAATCTATTATTTGCTCTATACACTCAGAAGAGCCTTGTTATTTGTCTATGACAAGATATGGGAATTCTCATGATCTCACACACGCGGACACACACACATACACACACACACACGCTTTTATCCAGCACATAACCTAAAGAGTTGACCCAGCTATTAATGGAAGTTTGGAGATGTAAAGCGCTGTGACAGGTTCATATTGGCCAACAGCAAAGATTAGAGTCAGGAGGTCCAAGGCTAAATGTGTGTGTGACTGTGTGTTCACACAAAGAGAAAGAAAGTTGCTGTGTGTGACTGCAAGTAAGTGAGGCTTTTTGAGTGATTTTTTTAACAGATTAGATCAGATTTATCAATGTGTTCAGAAGTAACACTTGTTAGTACTTCTTGGGACCATTTTCCCCTGAACCTTGTGTACCTGGATCGTGAATCCTCGACACATCACAGTCACTTACTATGTTGTTTCGAACCTGAGCCTAAATGCTTAACTTGGGATTTGGTAAGGGCAGTCAGAATGGAGTATATTTTTACAAGCAGGGCTGAACTGAGGGTGAAGTTTGGCTTCTGCCTGGTTATGGCTCTCCAGAACCCTTTAATTGCAGCAATGTGACATTTTGTAACTCAGTTTAACAAGGCAGACCAGCTGCTTTCAGTGTGTGGACTTCTGTCTGCTGGCACATTTTTTGGTTAGTGGTGGCTTAAAGAACCATTTTTTGTGAAATGAGCCCAGGAAATTCAAGGATTCAAGGACATTTGTCATCATTATACTACACTGGGTTGTACAACAAAATTAGAGTTGTTGCTCCTTCATAATACAGACAAAATACAACACACACACAGGTGATTAATTAAAATAAGAATGGAATATTGTCCAGGTTTAGCTCCTGCCACTCCACATTTTGGTAGTAATTGCACTGCTACTCACCAATTCAGGAAGAGAAAAAATTTCTTTGCAGGACATAGGACTTGTTGGATTACTGTTAACTCAATCTGCAAGTTTATTTGTATTACTGTGTGGCTTCTGTGTTTCAACTAGTTACTTGTTGCAGTACAACAGCAGTTTTTCAAAAGAGTCTCAGTGGCTGTGAAGAGAGCATAGACGGCTTCAGCTCCCTGCCAGAAAGGGCTGTCTGCCGGCAAAGTAAAGCGGTGAAAATGTTCTAAATATAGTGTAGACTTCAACTAATATTGATTTCTGTAAGGTAAAATTTGTGTAAAAGGAGTCTGGACTGACAAAACGGAGTCAGTTCCCTGTTGTTGAGTTGGGTCAGACTCAGAGAGTCAGACAAAGTCAGTGAGCGCGGAGTTTTGCATGATATCCCGGCAACTGAGGTGGCTTTTTTATGATTGGTTTGTGAAATCAATTCTTCACAAATGCACCCAATTCAAACCCGATGCAGAAAAGTGTATAAAAACATAAATAACAATAGTTAAGTTTAGTTTAGTAACCTTTCAGCATAATCACAGATTCATAAAGACTGTTGTCATTAAAAACACAGAATTGTTTTGCTGTCACAATACTCTGAATTTAGATTAAAACAGACTTATAATACTTTTTAGATGCTTACTTTTATGCACGAGACCCTAATTTACATGATCAGAAGGTTATTGTGGATTTGAGTTTCCAGAGGCTTTAACCTCTCTTATATGTAGAAGAGATGCGTATTTCTTCAAATTTTTCATCACTTTTAGAAATACAACTGATCATACACAACTAAAATGCCTAATGCTCAGTACACATCTCAGTCACCACTGAAACATTTTTGTACACTAATGAAAATGTTCTCACATAAACTATCTTCATCCAATCAATTCATTTTAGCCTGTTGTTTAAAGGTTCATTATTAAGTGACAGTATGTGTGAAATTTTTATTTGTCCAAAAAGAGAACACCATATCCTCTCTTTTGCCATTTTTTGTGCCCCTATGTCATGATGGGAATTGAAATAACAAGTCTAATGAGGCTATTAATGTTCCCTACAGCTAATAATGTAATGTCATCAGCACTCAGAGGAGAGAGCGTATTATTCTTATAGCCATTATCCTCCAGTTTGACCCTCTCTATGACAAACACATGCAACACAGCAGGGGGCCATCATTCCCTCTCAGCTTAGCAGGGACTCCGTGTGTTCACTTACAGTATGTATGTGTACATCAGAAGCCTGGAAAGTGTGTGTGTGTGTGTGTGCACCGTGTGTGCGTGTTTGTGTGTGTGTTTGTCCATGTGGAACAAGCTTCCCCTTCCGTCCATTTGTGTGTATCGCTCAGTGTGTGTGCGTATTATTGATTCATGTCAGCGCAGGACCTGTCTGTCAAGCATACGGTGTACAACAACCCCGCACTCTACCTGATCTCACACGCACACATACACACACGCACAGTAGCTGTGCTCCCCACGCCTCAACAAACATCAAGTGGAACAGAGCTGAATGTTTCCTTACTATCTTTACATTCAGAAACACGCACACACACACACACACACACATGCATTACAGACATGCTAAGCAAAGCAAAATAGCAACATAGCAACATAACACATATACACAAACACACACACAATCACATACACCAAACAAAGCAGCACACAGGCGCAGGGGCAACCAAGCTGAGAGAGCAGCCAATTAGCCTGACCATCTGTCATGGAGGCTAGTACCAGCATTTGTGTGTGCATATGTGTGTGTATGTGTGTGTGATAGAACAATGCAACTGTCAAAGTGCAGCTAATCCTTCATGCTAACAAAATCATATATGTTGAAAGACAAAAAAGTAGACAAATAAGAGGTGAAAAGCAAAGAGAGGAGAAAAGTATGAATCAGTAAGAGAAGTGAAGGAGAAAAAGGAGGTTTGAGTCTGATGGTGCAGAGGCAGCTGAAGGTTTTAACTTCCCAAGCACAGAAGATAGTGAGATTCATTAATTTTGACCTGCATTTTTGCCACTGAATTATGCAGATGACTAAATAGAGAGCCTGCGGCAGTGTTTTCTGCACACTGTCGTTTGCAGCAGCAGCAGTTGGGGGTAGACAGTTCATGTTTTCAAGGCTTCCTGCTGTGATTCTAATGCAGGTTGTACCACCAGCATGATCTACCCATACAATCCTGTGTTTATTCTTCATTAATAAGTTGGAAGAAGCAATCATTGGAGCTAGCAGGAACTGTAGCACGAGTAAATCATGTATGCAGGCCATCCATATGTGTTAGCATGTGTTATATCAATACAGACTGCTCTGTAAGAGGAGTTGTAGGCATCATATGCATGAGTCAAGGACATGTAATGCTGTTACTTTGAAGTCAGAGCGCTCCCCTGCCTGTTTGGACATCACACATTTTTTAGCTAGGCTGTCCTCACCAGAAAAATGTATAGGTTGTCTGTGCAAGCAGCTTATTACGACTAGGGCTGGGTATCAAACTTGGTACTTTTAAGGGTACCAACTGAGTTATGTTGGTATTACTGAGTATCAATCAATCGGTACCAAATTTAGATACTTGACAGTGCATATAGATGAGAGTATCTCAGAATATAGTGGAAAAGAGAAAGAGAGAAAGCGTGGTGTAAGAGCGAGCAGCAGCAACATGTTGCAGTCACAGAGCAGAGACTGCGAGTCAGGGCACGTGTACGTGTGCTTAAACTTTTAAAAACGCAACACATGCAACACTCGCTGCAGTGTTTGTCATGTGAAATGCAAAGCTGGTGAGCACTGACATCTTCAGTTGATTAATTAGCTCATTGGACAAATTACTTTTACCCGCCATGTGTCTGCATTTATGACATCATCAGATTCAGCAAGTCGAGAACCGGATTTTTTGGCGGCTTTCCAAATTGTTGCTACGACTTCAGGGACAATCACAGGAATTTTCCTCAGCGGCAGCTCTTCGTTTATGATTAGTCTGACAGCACCTGAGTGCAGGATATACATGATATGTGCAGAATATCAGCATGTTAACATCTTCAGTGTTGAAGAGTGTGCTATCGCGACTTGCTAGGTGCTCAAATAACAAATGATCAATTGTGAAAGAACTTGAGAACACTGCTGGGTTGTTCCAGCCACTCGATCACAACTTAGAATGGTATCAATTTCCTTGATGGCTAGGTAATTCCACAGCATTGATTCTACATCATTATTGTTCAACCATTATTACTAAAATGGTGGCCAATTTGGTCTGTAATCTACTCTTTCACTCCTCTCACAGTGAACTGCTGCTGTTTCCTGATGTTTTTAGCTGTCTCATTGGACGTCAGAACCACAGGTTGGATAAAGAAAAGGTGACACATCCTACTTTTCAATTTTTGTCACATTATTATATTATTTTCTGCAGTTGTTTATAGGAAACCACTGAATTTTTGTTACAATGGAGCCACAATGAATGGCCTTTAAACGCAAGACAATATTGACGTTGATTTGCTCTTGAGAAAGCACGCCGGTTACAATGATTAAAACAAATTAGTTGAAATTGCAAATGGACGCCTTAATTAGAGTCAAATGAATTCCAAACGCGAAGTGCAAACCATTCAATAGCAGTTTTTCCTTTCTCCTCGTGGTGTATACCAGCGGCGAAAGCTGACAAAATAAGTAATTCAAATCTGGATTTTCTTGTTTAGAGATCAAATTACATTGCAAAATCCAATCTGAGCCTTGAACAATTTATCTGTTTGGCTGAGGTAAAACACAGCCCTGTGGGACAACCAATTTGGCTCTGTGTAATGAGTCAAGTCCAGCTGCTTATTTGTTTGAATGAGGCTTAATTTAAATGCACAATAACCATGCTCTTAAGAAGGGCATTATGTGTGTGAGTGTGTGTGTGTGTGTGTGCGTGTTTGGGGAGGATGACGGGTCTGGGGAGCAACAGAGGCACAAAGTGAAAGTTGTAATATTAAGGATTCAGTGTGAGAGTGTTTAATTGGTCTCAGTGATGAAAAGAAAGCTGGATTAAGGTGGTAATGAATTTGGCTCTTGGAGGCAGGACAGAATCAAACCTGTTACTGTGAAAGCATTTAAAGACAGATTGTGTTGCTGCAAAGAGACGGATGCGGAATCACAGGTATTAGAAAAATCAGTAAGTATCCACTTGTGTCATTTAAAATGATTACATTGTTGATTTGATGAACTGATCAATAAATAAGTATTGACTGTGTATCTAAAGTTTGATGTATATCTCATTCCTTTGTGCCATAGAGCTCCATTATTGTCCAACAACTATTAAAACCACATCAATAGTCACACTGTTATACTGGGTAAGATGCTCCTTCATTACCATGGACACACACATATTGTAGTTTTGACTCAGTCACACTTATGTAAATACTCACTAGTGCATTAAAAAGTGTATTAATCCACAGCAGAAAATAGTCCCCAACAAAACACTGTTTACTCCTATACTCGCCATCGTTTGTATTCACTATGTTGCTCTTTAAAGGTCCAGTGTGTAAGATTTAGGGGGATTTCTAAAAAAAAAAAAGTGAAAGAAAGGCACACTTCACAGGAATGTCCCTGAGCAATTTATTTGTCACCCATCAGCAATACCAACTGCAATTTTAGAGAAACAAAATATTCACAGTTGATGCTCTCAATCCCCAAATCCTTCAGAAAAGGTCTATGCCTGAATACAAAACTCTCTAACCCAAGAGGTACAATGCCCTATTCATAAGATAGTGTAAATGTAATAGTGTGATGCTGAACTGACTCTAGGCCATAACTCACTGTCCATGTGTCAATGAAGGCTATTTGTGATTTTGTGTATTCACTCCTTTTTGAGGAAATGCTAAAAACTACAGCGGCTACCTCTTTTAAGAAATCCCTATACAATATGATACTACATTCTTCAAGGACTTACATATTTTTCATTAAACTTCTTCTTACTGTTGTTCTGTGCAAGCTAAATCTGTCATGTGTTCCCAGTTTATCCAAGTTTTTTTGGTAAATTTGACTTTAATGTAATGGTTTTTGGTTTTACTAATTTGGGATTTATTTTTCCTTGTAAATTTGCAACTTAAATTTCAGCGAATATTTTAGTGTCTGTTTTTCTCTTTAATTTTTGACTTTAATCTCAGAAATTTTGTTTTTTATGTTTTTTTTTCCCCCTCACAATATTACCACCATCCCCCAACTCATTTTCTCTCTAGAATGTCCCTAATACACTGTTGTATGACATGAAAATAGAAAAAAACAAAAAACAAATCATTACCAGCTTGTCCTTTAATATTATGACTTGAGTTTTAAAAAGTGAACCAAAGGCCAAACTAACCAAAACTAATAATGCTTTAGCTAGATGTTTGTCTGATTCCTATTTTTCAGCTTAACAGTCCCAGCATTTTTATGGAGGAGGCCACTGGGCATCACAAACAAAGCTGACCTGGTATTAAATAAGTCCTGTTTCTTCAAAATGAAAATCTTTGTGAATGCACTTGTAGTATTTCTTTTATTTGTCTGCTCTATTCTACAAAATGTAAACTGCACAATTGTATTATTCCTGAAAATGACAGTGGGCATTATTCAAGAACCTCAACTGGGATTGAGAGCAAGTTGGACATCCTTTCAAGAAACTACTAATGATACTGGGTTTTATGTGCATTCATCATTTTAGCCAGGCTTTTCCCAGATAATTATAATTGGCTGAGACAACAACCACATGATAATGAATGTTATCATCATCATGCTTCACTTTACAGCTCATGTTATGTGTTAAATGTCACTGCAGATTATCGTCTACTTTTACAACAGCACAGTTTACAATATCTGACTGCCATGGTGATTTAGGCAGAAGCAACAAAATATCTTTAACAAGCAACAACAAGAAAGTTAGACATAAAGACAGTGAAAATCTAGAGCAATAGCTATCTGGGAAGTGGAGTCCCATGGGAAGTGTATTGTCAAGAGATGCTTGTTTTCAACAGCAAACAGGAGGGTGTCCCCAGGATTGTCGTCTATTGCTTTACATCTTCTCCTGCTCATTTTCCACAGTAATTCACAGTGTTTGCCCCAATACACCCTCAGAAAAAAAAAAAAAACTGTCACCACAACAACAATATAGTCTGTGAGGGATAAAAAGTTTAGAACTAGAAGCACTAGTCTCATTATTAAGTACCCAACAAAGATCTGTAACCCCAGTCACCTCAATCCAGCCAACTTGTGTCGCTATTTCCACTGAAACCTCCAGTGGATTGTGAGCGCCTAGCAGTAGAACAATAAACTTGATGACTTTGGCGACTCCTGAGTCCCTGAAGGCTCCTGAACACTGGGTGACTTTGGCCCGTCCCAAAAGAAAGCATGATGAAATCTTTGTTTGTTAATCCAAAAGGATGATACAAGATCGTACTGCGAGACACAACCACATAAGGTCCATTAAGGCGCTTTTGTGATCAAACAAAGTTTGTGTCAAAGTTCTGTCAGTGTGTCCATTTATCTGTGATCAGCTCACTGTGTCAACAGGCTAAGCAAGGCATTCCAGATGTCCCTCTCTTATGCAACTCTTTACAGCTCCTCCTGGTGGTGATACTGAAACATTCCCAGACCAGATATATGTAATCCCTCCAGCAAATTCTGAGGGGACATGCCTAGAAGTGCCCAGGCCACCTCAGATGGCTCCTTTCAACACAAAGGAGCAGCAGCTCTACTCCCACTGGATATCTGAGCTCCTCACCCCATCTGTAACTCCTTGATCCCACTGAGCACATTGCATGTGTGCCACAGTTTTGATCCTACACGCAGCTGCACGTGTCACCAGGAGCGTTTCAGAAGCAGACTGTTGATTTGGTCCTCTTTCCTTGGCTACGTAGTTAAATACTTTCTTTTTGTATGTTTTTATTATCACGAGTCTGCACAGGGCATTTTATTTTGAAAACTGACTTTTCTCTGTGCTGTTTCTCTGTCTGACTTCTCTGTCTGACTTGGATGCTGCATCAATCTGTTCTTTGCAGATTGATGCAGTATCCATTAAAAATACTTGGTGCAAATCTGAAGTGGAGCAGAGTGAAGAGCTGCTTCTGCAATGCGCTGCAGCATGTTTGATGGAATCACGCAGCCTTAATGTGCCCGGTGCTGCAGCCGTAACGCGCTTGGTGAAATCAAATCCTAAGGCTGAGCCCAGCCACCCTGCAGAGGAAACTCATTTTGGCCACTTGTATCTGCAACCTCATTGTTTAGGTCAATACCCAAAGCTATAGGTGAGGGCTACAAATGTAAATTAAAAGCTTTGCCTTCCAAATTAACTCTGTTTTCACCAAACCAGTCCAGTACAACACACCTTATTTCTTCTGACACTGCACCAATTCACCTGTCGATCTTATGCTCTATTTTACCATCACACTCAGCTTAAACTGCCCCCATTGCGTGCTGAAGGTCATGATCTGGTGAAGTCAACAGAGCCACATCATCTGCAAAAAGCATAGACACAATTCTGAGGTTCTCAAACTCAGGATTGCATCTTGGCTTTTGCAAGTACAACTTAACCAAAAACTTAACTGAAGAATGGAGGAGGAGTTCTTTAAAAAAGTCTAAAAATGCCATCAATTTTTTCCTGATCAATTTTGCTACAATTGATCTGGTACTGTCTTACCACGAAGGCTGCACAAATAATTACAATATTATCCAAATTGCAAGTGCAATATCCAAATCCTAAAACACAGCAATTTTTTTTTTTTTTTTAAAGAAAAATGTGTAACAAACAGCATTATAATGAAGTACTGTAGTCCTAACATGTTTGTTTGGTACAGACTTTTCATCTCATCATGACTTTTATATTTTTTTTCAAGTGAAAATTAAATTTCTGATGCTAAATTCCCCCTAACTGCATACTTATCACAATGTCAGTCTCAGTCAACATAATCGCAGTATGACTTTATAACTTTATTTTGCAGCCCTACTTACAACGTTTGCACAGAGCCACTGCTGGTTTTACATGCCAAAAAGAAAAAAAAAAAAAAGAAAATATAAATACTAATGTGTGTTGTCTTTCGCATTCTTTCTGTGTTTGATTTGGATATTTAAAATCTACAGACTGTGCAGAGAGATATTTAAACAAAGGCAGGGCTGTGAACTTGATGTGCAACAAACTGAAACAAACTTGTGTAAACTTTAAGCTTTTACTGGTTTAAGGAAGTTACACAAAACTCCTGTAAATGTACTTACATTATGCATTCTGTATATTTTCCCCAAAGAGTTAAGATTGAAATTAGTAACCTTTGACTTGTGATGTCTTGCAAATTGGTCTATCCTGGAAAGCAAACTTTCTGTGCAGCCGGAGGCAGAACCTTATCTGTAGCAAAAGCCCTCGAAAACTACAGCAATCCATCAAAACAGAGAGGGAGACGAAGGGCGGGGGGGAAGACAGGGGAGATTATTTTAAGAAGAGAGAGTGTGCCAGAGAAGACTAAAGTGACTAAAAGCAGAAGATGAAAGCTTCAGACATTAAGAAAACAGAGAAGGTGACAGACAACATGGCTTGCAATGACTAATATTGGAGCTGTGACATTGTATAAGGTGCAACACCCATTCCTCCTTCACCGCCTTCCCACGCTCATCCATCTATTCCATTTTTCCATGACACTTTTCTGACTAAGCTTTGACATCCACATGCTCAATTCTCGTTCCTGTCATCCATCCATCCATCCATGCAAACCTCCATTCCTCCTTCCTTTTTCATTCGTATCCCCCCTGCACGGCATTCCCTCATGTCCTGTGAGAAAGCATCAGCTGAACGCGGTATAGCATGTGGGGAAAAGGTGAAGCAGTCCATCTATCTCTCCCTCCAATTATCCAGCCATCTCTTACTCCCATGAGAAAACACTGTTTACTATTCATGTACCAAGTCAAGGACCATGTGCATACACCCCTCTGTCTATGCCTGAATGTGTACACTGAGAGAAAAGACCAAGGTGAGGGGATACAGTCTGAAACAAAGAGCAACAGGGAAGAGTGTAATGAAGTCCCAAAAATGTCTGAGATCCAGACTCAAGCTTGAAGGGATGCAGGGGAAGAGAAAGAAGGGGAGGGGGGTTAGGATTCAGGACAAGATGGACAACCTGAGAGAGGAGTAAAGCGGTATTACATCTTGTTCAGGCTTGGTGCAGTGTGTTTTAGTGTTTTAATCATAAAGCAACAGTGCCCTCATGTGTCTCAAAGTTGTTTAGCATGATGAGGTTTTATTTCAGAGTTGGTGCTGAAGCTGCACAAAATTCAAGGATTGATATACTGTATATAGCCTAAAGGGAGATGATTCAGTATTCATGATAAGTGGGAAATGGAAGGACAGTGTTATTTGACAGTTAAATGCACCACAAATTCAAATATCCACCTAAAATTCAACCAATTCAGGGATTGTCAGTTAAATAGTGCTCAGTGCACTTCTCTTATTTTCTAACCATTTCTAACTTTGTGCTGTATTGGAAAATGCCTGGACAGGGCTCGATGTTTAATTGGACAAATCTCTAGACCAGGGTTGTCAAACGTCAGAACCAGCACACCAAAGGGTCCAATCCAGCTTATATATATATGTATATATATATATATATATATATATATATATATATATATATATATGCTGCTCATCTGTTTTGTAAATAGATGGTACATTAATTGCAACATTTTGATAGTGTACTTGTGCTTCCTTACTAAAAAGGGAAACATTTGGAGGTTTTATTTATAGTTATTATGCAATGGTTTTACTGGTCTGGCCCATGAACTAAACTGAGTTTGACACCTCTGCTCTTGACTGTATTATTCAAGACTTGGGAAAGCCCTTACTTGACAGCTTAAAAGCCTCTTGGAAGGAGGAATTTGGGGGAGACACATCTGATTGGGCCGGGCACTTTGAGATTACATTGATACACTCATCCTCTATTTGTATCTACCTCTCTCACCACTTACACCTTTGTAGATATAGGCTTGCCAATCCGTATCTGGATATTCACCAAAAATGTGTGAGATGTCATCAGGCCCTGCCACTGGACTGGGGCCATTTTGGACCTCTATTTTTAAGGCATGCTCTCATATACACTATATTGCCAAAAGTATCAGGACATCTGCCTTTGCACGCACATGAACTTTAATGACATCCCATTCTTAATCTGTAGGGTTTAATATGGAGTTGGCCCACCCTTTGCAGCTATGACAGCTTCAACTCTCCTGGGAAGGCTCTCCACAAGGTTTAGGAGTGTGTTTATGGGAATTTTTAACCATTCTTCCAGAAGCGCATTTGTGAGGTCAGGCACTGATGTAGGACGAGAAGGCCTGGCTCACAGTCTCCGCTCTAATTCATCCCAAAGGTGTTCTATCAAGTTGAAATCAGGACTCTGTGCAGGCCAGTCAAGTTCCTCCACTCCAAACTCACTCATCCATGTCTTTATGGACCTCGCTTTGTGCACTGCTGCACAGTCAAGTTGGAACAGGAAGGAGCCATTCCCAAACTGTTCCAACAAAGTTGGGAGCATGAAATTGTCCAAAATGTCTTGGTATGCTGAGGCATTAAGAGTTCCTTTCACTGGAACTAAGGGGTCAAGCCCAACCCCCGGAAAAACACTTTAGTTTACACTTTACACTTGGCACAATGCAGTCAGGCAAGTACTGTTGTCCTGGCAACTGCCAAACCCAGACTCGTCCATTGGATTGGCAGACAGAGAAGCGTGATTTGTCACTCCAGAGAACACATCTCCACTGCTCCAGAGTCCAGTGGCGGCGTGCTTTACACCACTGCAGCCGACGCTTTGCATTGGACTTGGTGATGTAAGGCTTGGATGCAGCTGCTCAGCCATGGAAACCCAATCCATGAAGCTCTCTACGCACTGCTCTTGAGCTAATTTGAAGACCACACGAAGTTTGGAGGTCTGTAGCGATTGACTCTGCAGAAAGTTGGCGACTTCTGTACACTGTGCGCCTCAGCTTGACCCCGCTCTGTGATTTTACGAGGCCTACCACTTCCTGGCTGAGTTGCTGTTGTTCCCAATAGCTTCCATTTTGTTATAATACCACTAACAGTTGACCATGGAATATTTAGTAGGGAGGAAATTTCACGAATGGACTTATTGCACAGGTGGCAGCCTATCATGGTACCACACTTGAATTCTGTGAGCTCCTGAGAGTGACCCATTCTTTCACAAATGTTTGTAGAAGCAGTCTGCATGCCTAGGTTCTTGATTTTATACACCTGTGGCCATGGAAGAACACCTGAATTCAATGATTTGGAGGGGTGTCCTGATACCTTTGTCAATATAGTGTATGTGGAAAACATATCACTCCATCAACACTGATTGGACATCCACATGAAAATTTTCCCTTTAAGACTAAAAGATGTAAATGCATGGCTCAACAATAAGGATTGCCTGCTTGCCCGGGGCAAGTAAAATGCCATGTCAGGTATTTGGTGAAAAAGAATTAAACTATGAAACTATGTTGATCGGTTCATCATTTGGCTGAAAATGCTGTTTTCAACCTCTCAAATAGAGAGATTTCCTGCTTTTCTTTGTTTATCATGAAATGAAACTGAATATCTTTCTGTTTTAGACTGGCAAAACAAAACATTAAAAAAATAAACATTTAAAGACATCACCTTGGACTTTGAGGAACAATTTTCTGACATGTTATGGACATTGAAGCTCAAAAATTAACTTTAGTCTGTGTTATTTAAGTTTCAAGATTCAAGATTCAAGAGTCTTTATTGTCCTTAAGCTTACACATAACGAAATTTTGTTTGGTAGCTCTCGGCACATAGTTAAAATAAAACACACAAAACAAGTAATAACAATAAATACACAAAAATATGTGCAAAAGAGTCAACAACCATAAGGGGGATGATATGTGGAGATATGTAAAGTGCAAACAGTCCCAGTCTTTAGGCGTGGTGGGTGAGCGCGTGCCTGCAGAAGTCAGGAGGTCTGAGTGTGTGTCTGTGGACAGGGGGAGAGCATGTCTGTGTGTTTGTATGTTTGTCTGCAGGGGGGTGGTGCATGTGTGTAAGGGGGGGGGGCACTGGAGAAGAAGCTGTCCTTCAATCTGGAGGTTCTTGAGTTTATGTTTCTGTACCTCTTTCCTGAAGGAAGCAGTACAAATAGTCTGTTGCCTGGGTGGGAGGGGTCTGCAGCAATGCGCCTGGCCCTCTTCTGTATCCATCCAGCATAGACTGAGTCCAGATGGGGGAGAGGACTTCCGACAATCCCCTGGGCTGTTCTTACCACCCGGGCTAAGTTCCTTCTATCCTGTGCTGTGAAGCTGCCGTACCACACTGTCGCACTGAGACAGAGGATGCTCTCGATTGTGGCTCTGTAAAAGTTAGCGAGCAGCCGAGTCCAGCCAGTTTCAGCTTCCTAAGGAAGAAGAGTCTTTGTTGGGCTTTCTTCACCAGGTGTGAGGTGTTGAGGGACCAGGTCAGATAAGATGTAATGTGGACACCCAGGAACTTGATGTTGTCGACACACTCCACTGCCTCCCCATGAATGTGGAGAGGAGAGTGCACCATCTTTCTGGTCCCTCCGTAGTCCTTGATGACCTCCTTGGTCTTACTGGTGTTCAGGATGACGTTATTGGCTGAACACCACTGTGTCAGGTGCTGGATGTCCTCTCTGTAGTGAGTCTCATCATTGTTTGAAATGGGACCCACCACAGTGGTGTCGTCCGCGAACTTCACGACCGTGTTTGAGGAGTGGATGGTGGAACAGTTGTGGGTGAAGAGAGTGAAGAGGGCCGGGCTGAGCACACAACCCTGTGGTGTGCCTGTGTTCAGGACCAGAGTGGACGATGTACAGTCTCCTATTCTCACCCACCTTAATAATCGCTAATAAAACAATTTGTACGGGGGCAAGTAAAAATTGACTGTAGATTTCTGAACCCTTAACCGGGCAAGTGAGGAAAAACAACCCTGAAATGTGGAAAGTGTTCACAGTATTTTGCGTTCCTGTGTGTTGCATGTGGCCTGTATGCGTTGTGTAAGGATAATAAAACTTCTCCTGCCACCTCTTGCTGTATGAGATGTCTTTTCCTCTCTGCTCCTGGTGTTCTGCATACTGAAGACCAGGTGTTCCTTAATGGGGAATGTGTATCTTCGGTGGCAGTGACTTCCTGCAGTATCGGCAACAAATTCTGTCAAGAACTCATGGGCATCCTGAACGAACACACACACACACACACACACACACACACACACACACACACACACACACACACAGAGTTTGAGAGATGAAACTATCTCACAGGAGGAGATGAAACAACAAGAAACATCAAACTAAATGACTCACTTTCTGGAGGTTATCCCAAAACTCAGGAGCCTGGACTGATAGGGCCTTGTTGAACAATATCAGGGTGTTGAGTTTGTGGCGGTGGTCAGTGGAGCAGTGAATGCACACAATGTTCATGAGTGTTCTGCAGAGGGTGGAGCAAAAATGGGAGCATTGTTGTTTTACTTTGGTCTTCAGGATAGTGTCTGGGTTTGTGTTAGTGTGTGTGTGAGTGTATGTGGTGCTGCTGTACCCAATCACTTCGGCCCCTGGGACTGAAGCCCACACCTCCTCCTGGCGGCTGACGTCCACGATGAAGTCAACCAGCATGATTAGGCTCTGGAGGCTGGAGTTCATGTAGCAGATCTGGGATGGGTTTGGAAACCTGACACACAAACACAGCACAACACACCAACATGGATTTATTTTCTGTTACAGATGTCTTCGGTTCAGTGATGTGACAGAGGAACAACAACTTGTTGTAGCTGATTCTGAGGAGTGAATGATTTCTATTGGATTTTGTAAAAAGAAAGAATCAATAGCTTTGTTTTTTGTTTGTGTGTGTGTGTATGATTTACTCGACCAATCCTGCTTGGGGCAGTCCAAGGGGCTGTCTGGGAAGCTGTCCTTGGAGCTGTCAGAGTCTCTGGAAATGGACACAATGGGCCTCATGCAAAAACACTCACACGAACAGATTTGTTCTTAAGTGGTGCATATGAGTGATTTAAGAGAACTTGTGGTATTCACCAATTTTCTCATATTTTGAGTTTTCTTTCAGATACGAACACAATTTACGAGTGGTCCCGGCCTGTCGTAGAGTCGTGTGCAGTCAGTCTGCTGTTATCCAAACCTAAGTTTTTCAACAGTGACTGTATATTTCATTAATTTGAAGACATTTTGAATGTGAAGAATAAATTACACTTCATAATTATGTCGACATTATCCTGTTTGACCACATTTCAAATTGTAATACAATTGTAAATTTACATATAAAACCTCTCATCCTTCATTCAATGATCTATTATTACCTGCTGTCAGGTGTATTGGACGTATATCTGCACATGCAGGTTAATAAAGTCTCTGCCCAGGTGAATGTGATGAAAACTTCCTCTCAACTCTCTCCTCCCGCTGCAGTCATCGATCGCCCCTTACTGTTGCTGTGGGGAGTCGTTTTTTTTTTTTTCCTCTGAAGTGATTTTCATGTCGAGACGTTTCCTCTTCATTCAGTGACAGTCGGACCCTCAGGTAACACAGCATTAACAGCACTCGCTTTTCCCATTTCTTTGCTTTAGCAAGTATTTAAATTTCACTGCTGACGCTGTTAAAATGACAGTTTTTCCTTCATGGATCTCTGAAAACAGAACATCACACTCCAAACTCGTAAAGTTCTTTTTTCTCTTTGATGCCATTCTCATGAATGAACACTTCCTGACATATGGAGCAGGAAGTGCAGCCATATATGGTATTATTGGGGTGCTGATTATGCTAATAAACAAGTCTCATGCACATGCACTCAAATACACACAGGTGGATAATTTACACGGTTTTCAGAAGTTACGAGCGAGTTGTGAACGTGATATTTCTCCAAACTTGGCACAAACATCCACTTGGACCACCAAAATCTAATCACTTCAGGAATGAAGTGATTGGATTTTGGTGGTCAAAGGTCAAAGGCCGCCGTGACCTCACTAAACACATTTTTGGCCATAACACAAGAATTCATGCACTAAATATGACAAAGTCACACACAAATGTCTAATTGGATACTAGCGATGCTGGAGACTTACTAGTTACAGGTAACTACTGACATGTAATTAAATAACAAAATAAATGTAATTGTAATCTGTTACTGTCACTGGGAAAAAAAGTGATTAAATCACAGTAACTAATCAAAATATTGGTGATTACATCTAAACATTCTTTCTTCCTCTGGAGATCTGTGCACATACCAACAGGTATGTGCACAGATCTGGGTTGTTCCTGCTTGGCTGGCATCTGTTTGTCCATCTCCTTCTGGTCCTTCCTCTCTGTCTCAGTTCCTGTCTCAGCTTCATCCTTTTTGTCCTCGGTTGGGGCTTTAAATTCAACCTCATCTGCAGTATGAGTCTCCTCTGTAGGCTTGACAGGGCTCTGTTCTCCCTCATCTTCTGGAGACAGAGTGACTTGATTTTCTTGCTGTTAGTGGAAATGGAAATTATTGAGGTTTAGTAATACAATTACACACTTTTGTATATATAATGTACAAGTGCAGACTGGTGTATAAGTGGTTAATGTTAAGCAGAGACACTCTGTGTTAAACTTACTCTGCAGCAGTCAAAGATTCTCCTTCAATCACTCGTCTTCTTCTTTTTATTCTGCTCTGGTTTAAGATCTCCAGCTGTTGTGGTGGCTGGATCATCAGAGCAAGTGACTTGGTTCAAGTCTGTCTCTCTTTATTCTGTAGTAACAAACATTGGAATAAACCATGTCAAGCATATTTTGTTCTCTTAATAGAAATCCTTCCAAGACCTAAAATCAATTTAATATGAAGCTGTGGCACTTTTGTCAAACATACCCCTGGTCAACCCAACAGTTTTTTTAAGCCAAGGAGTCCCGTGTGGTTTTTATACAAGGTCTTGGTGTCAGGAACATCAGACCAGGCGACTCTGGTGATAAACACAAACACGGTGTGTTTGGAACAAATAGGGCAGTATGAGGTACTTTTCCATAGTCAGTGTAGTAGTGAGCAGGAGAACCGATGAAGGAAGCAATGTACTGCTGTAGACGTCAGCAGCAAAATGGATTTTAGCCACCTAAAAAATGGCCCAGCTACAAAGAAATAAAATGAAATGCCAATGGAGTCTGGTGGCTTTTAAGAGCGCAATATTTGGCTTATTTAAAGCTACAGTTGGTAACAATTATTCAGTCATATTTGCTGGAACTGTCACTATATTCTGATAGTCGGACATTAAATGGGTAATTTAGGACAAAATCCAACTCCTCTGGCTCCACCTACAGCCTGTAATCGTATTTGCCGAAATCCACCGCGACCGAAGATTCTCCACCAGTCAGGTAGAGGGAGCAGGAGGAGCAGCCAATCGCCGCTCCTACACGTCGTAGTAAACTGACAAAGTGAAAGTAAAGTCCGCGACTTGGTCGGACATTTCAAGATGATACACACCGTCAGCTCCCTCTTTCACCTCTGTCAACCCCCCCCCTTCCCTCCACACACGCAGACACACACAAGAAGAGTGTGTTTCATGGTGAGAGAGATGTGAGATCGTTTTGGAGTCTCCGGTTGCTATGGAAACGGTACGTCGTCTGTGGGTGCGTTTATGGCTACTTTGTGTGCATGCGCCTGCACATGTGTGTGTCTGTGTGTGCCAGTGTGTGCCTGTGTGTGTCTGTGTGTGTGTGGGGTTCTTGGCAGAGGTTCATAAAGAGACCTGATGGAGTATTGTCTTGAAATTTCCAACCAAGTCGCGGAGTTTACTTTCACTTTCATCAACTTACCAACTGGAGCTTTAACAGTGGTGAAAATATTCTGTTTTACACATGAACTGATATTTATTTTTTTAGGTGGTGAAAATACGTTTTGCTGCTGACGCTGTCCATACCAGTACATTGGTTAGCTTCCTCCATTGTGCTGCTTCTCCAAACTGAGAGCATGCTGACCCGTCTATTGTAATGGTAGTTAATGCACGGACTATGAAGTTCCTCAAACTACACCTTTAAACTGAGTTGGTATTTCCACTGTTTTCTGACACTTAATAGACTAGAATTAATAGATGAATTGAAAAAATAATTGTCAGATCAGTCAATATTAAACATTTTAGTTCTCCCTACTTAAACAATTAAGAGTACAATAAACAATAAAATCAATATAACACAACACAGTTCAACAGCACAGAAACACAGACTTTAAAATGCAGATAAAGTTAAATCAACACCTCTCTAAATCAGCTTTAACAAAGCAGGATTTATCGCAGCCTCTTTTATTAGATTGCATTAGTTTAATGTGCCTTGTAATAAATGTATTATATTAACTTAAACAAAAAAAATCTCCTGATCTACAGATGAGGATTCCTGTTCCTGCTTTCTTCCTTGCTCTTGCTGTCCCTGAGAGAGGTTCTGTGTGAGCACATTTATAAGTCTCTGTGCAGCTGCAGCAACTGTCACTTTATTGTTGAGATTCTGGCAAACACAGAATTTAACAAATATAATATACATTAATGGCAAAAGCTTGAGCTGGACACTCTAAGCCAGTGGTTCCCAGCCTTCTTTGGCTTGTGACCCCACTTTGAAAAACTTTGGTGACCCCAGATGACCACAGACACTTTTTTGCTCAAATTAACATGTTTTTTTTCAATCAAGGCTTCAAATTAATGTTGAATAAACAATGAGTCAAATTAAACAATGAATAACGAAAAAAGCTATGTAGCTACAAATATGGGCTATATCTGGTTAAAACATGTATTATAATGCTCTCTCTTAACCCACCATTTGTAATTGGGTGGCTGAGGTTGTGTTTTTAACATTATAAAGATGAATTTAATTTTAATTGATCAATTATTTAAGTATGTGGCAACCCCATTTGAGGTCCTGACCCAAGGTTGGGAACCACTGCTGTAAGGAGTACAATTCACAAACACTAGCTGATAGCATCAGGCCACATATGGATCAACCTTTTCCACTGCAGGCTGCTGCAGGTTTTTTCAGCACCCCATGCTTTCCCGCAGCCAAAAAGCACTACCCTTATTCAATTTATTTATTATCTGTGTTTTTCATGCAGTACCTACTGCTGTCTGAATGCTAAATAACGTTAAGCTACTCGATGCTAACGTTGGCCCTATGCTTAACTTCCAGCTCTGCCAATTCACCACTTAAAGACGTCAGAAACATTGTATGTTGCCACAAAACAACCCCTCATTTTGAACATTTCTCACCTGTGTGCTGGCTCCAGCTGGTGGGTCTGCTGAACCAGACACCATCATTGCAAGCGGATGCTGCGCTGCATTCACAGTGCTATGTGGAAATCGGAAATTTCAGCACTTAAAGTGTGGCTGTTGAAGTGCACAATCTGGCATAATTTATTGCTCCACTTCTGCAATTGGTCCTCAGTACTGTCTAAAACAGCTTTCACATCTCACATCTCTGAAAACATCAGAGTAAATTTCAAAAAAGGCGATATTTGGATAAACTTACCACATATTGAAGAATATTAAAACTTAATAAAGTGACATATTAACAGTCTTAGTCTTACAGTGTAAATTAAAACAGATTTAGCTATGCAGGATATTCATGCATGCAGTGCAAATGGAAGTTTGTCACTGCCAATCACATGGTGTAGCCTACATAAAATGTTGAGTTGAATTGTTTTAGTTCCTACGTTCTCTGAAGGCAACGTGATAGGGGAAGGTCCCTAGCCTTTTTGTTAAGCTGTCTGTCATGATTCCACACCCCTCTCAGTTGATGCCACGCCCCCCACGCTAGATCAGGGCGAAAGTCTGAAACTGAAAAGAAAAGATCTGGAAAGATCTGAAAAAAAGATTTGAAACTGTAAAAAATATACGGAGCCCCTAAAGGGACACTAAACTTTTTTAAACTTTTACGTGTGAGCGCAAAACCTTTACGTGAGCATGTAAAGGTAATACGCGCATGTGTAAAACTTTTAAGTGGGCACGTAAAGTTGTTCTATGTGAGCACGTGAAGGTAATACGTGAGCACATAAAACTTTTACGCGTTCGCTTAAAAGTTTTACGTGAGCGTGTAAACATATTATGAAGTACACGAGAGTATTGATGGTAGAGGAGACCATCCAGCACAATACACCCTGCTCCGTTTATGCATGGAAATGACATTACAGGACTTAGTTGAGCTATATTATACCTTGGACTTCATTATATGGGCATTACTACTTTGCTTGCAAGTTGCCACCGTTATATTGTCTCCGAACGACATTCAAAACAAATATTGAAGTCGGGTGGCCTGTTTCGGCGGAAGAGCTACACCAGTTATGATCAGATAATTACTTTAATTTACGAACAATCACAAACATCTCGCCAACTCCACGGTTATATGTGGATGTACACAAAATGTGAGGTTTTACATGTGCAATTACCTTTACGTGCTCACGTAGAACAGCTTTACGTACTCACTTAAAAGTTTTACGCACGCGTATTACCTTTACGTGCTGGGTTCGTAGCAGCAGTCCGACTACCCAATACTCCGACTGACCATTTCACACACACACACACACACCCACACACCCACACCCACCCACCCACACACACACACACACACACACACACACACACATCGCGAACGCATGATGGATAAAGCGCTGTCCGCGGTGCTGAAACAACGCCCGATCAATACACCATACGTCGCATTTTAGAAATCAGACAAGCACTTATGATCTCACTTCAGCTATTAGTTTGTTTAAAAAAGTCGGGCTGATATTTACGGAGCCTCGAACCTTTATCAGCCATCGGTGTCGGCCCCAGTTCTCTCCGTTTCTCAGGTAGTGGTTCTGGTGGCTGATCTTGGGACCCCTGCTCTTTGTTTGAAATTATGTAGCTAATTTAATATTAATGTAAAGACCCTTACTGTTATAATGTGTAAGTAACTGTCTAGTGGAAAGGGGCAAAGTAATGATAACTGGTAACTTCGGTCGGAGAATGGGTAGTCGGAGTATTGGGTAGTCGGACTCACGTATGCTCCCCTACGTGCTCACGTGTGCGTAAAAGTTTCACTTGTGCACATAAAACTCATTGTATAAAAAAAAATTGTGTCCCTTCAGGGGCTCCGTAAAAATAAGATCTGAATCTGAAAAGATAAAAGGTGCAACTGAAAGAAATAGGATCTCAAATATCTAAATATATGAAAATGAAAATAAATAATTTATTCAAAAGAATTACCAGAGTGAATCATAATTATATTTAACCTGAAAAAACTTTTTGTACACTTACTTTTATTTTGAATACATTGATGTATTTTTCAAAATTCAAGATCAAAACTTGAATTTTCAGTTTCAAATTTTACTTTTTCAAGTACAAAACATTTGGATCCAATATAGCTCCATAGAAGACTGTCTGTACTGCTCTCTTCAGTTGTCTGTCTGGTTAATGTGATGTAGGTGAAAATGGAATGAGGAGCTATTAGATAAAAAAAAAATTTTATAGGTCCTTTAAAATCAAGTGGTGAACACAAGTGTGCCCAATGAATTACCAGCAAGTTTGAGGTGGATACAAGACAAATTACAATCTCTGCTAGAAGTTAACATACAGCAACCGTGTAATATGGCTCCTCTGATTAAAGTCCTTTAAAACAGTCCTTTCAAAAGGCCCATGACTAAAATCTTCAATGCATGGGCTAAAATAAGGTAAAAGAGTCTGGCCATAAAAATGCACAGGGCCAAATATTCACTAAAAACACTGAAAATGGAGGCGTTAGAAAGGCCAGAGTGTTACTACAAGCCCAAAGGGGACTTACGCAGCCAGGCAGAACTCCTCACTCATCCTAACACCTTTGTAGATTCTGGTGCTGTCTCCCCACACTCCAGAGGCATCTGCTCTGCGATTCTCTCAGATTGTTGTCCTTTTTCACTGCCCTCTCACCTGCTTGGTGTGTTGACGTTGGTGTCTCAGTGTTCATTACTGGTTCTCCTGCTGTGCTGCTCTAGCTGATTATTCTATCTTGTGCTTTTTTCCCCCGTTTTTTTTAATTGGAAAAAACACCTCTTACAACAATGAGGCATAGTAATAACAGTATTTTTCCCTCAGCCAGAAAATTATGACAATTAAAATGAACGACAGGTAAATCTATCACACATGACTGCATGTCTGGGTTTTTAACTAACAGTCTAACTGAGACGGTGATAGCTTTAATCACTTTATCAAACTGAATACATGTAAAGTAAATACTACAATAACCACTGCAGCCTAAAATCATGCAATAAATGACAATAATCACAATAAAACTAAGCAGTAAAACCATGAAACAATAAAAATATGCAGATAATACACAACACTAATATAAAATTAAGCACAATACACAAAGCAGATTTAAATATAGCAAAAATAAAATAAAATCCATACTTCTGCTGTACAACACCACACCTTTCTCCGAGCTCTCTTCTCCCTTTGACTTAATTCCTCTACTCTCTTAAGGCTCATTTATGCTTCCCTTATGTATGAAAATAGACATTTTAAATGATATAACGTCACTGCCCACATACTTACATGGGTCCTTTATGATGGCGTGGATGCTCCATGAGTGGTTATATATCAGTTTATTCTGTCACAGCCTACGTCCAAATTTAGTTTGATTTTCTATATAAAAACACTGCCAAACTGCACTGGTTTTACAAGCTGTCATCTGTCCAACTTTACTGTTAAAAACATCCGTGGTTGCATACGCGCTGGGAGGGGCTGCTGTCTGATGGGGCTGCAGCCCCAACTAGTGGCGGACAGTTGCACAACACCCTAGAGACAACAGTTAACTGGCATTATAAAATATTGATAGTTTAACTGACTAGTATTTCTGGTGCAACATTTAATCGTATAGTCGACTAATCGCGCACATCCCTACCTTGGCGTAGCACCCTGTCAAACTCAGAGGCATGCAGCATTCCTCCATCACTATTTCTCCCATATGCTCCCAAGTCGATCCGGAAATGGTGGGTGAATGTCACTCATTTGTTTCTCTTACCCTCTTATTCTTGCTACAACTCTCTCAATACATCTTGTTGCCCTCTCATCCATGCCCACCTCTCTGTCACTCTCTGCATTTCAAACTGCCTCTCCTGACATTCACAGTCAGGTTCTGAGCATGTGCAATCTCTGGCCTATGGAAACACATCTAGGTCATTCTTAGTGTGTATGGTTTTGTTTGTGCGATTCACTCAGCTTATTACGTTGTATTTATTCAACTGGATTTTTTGGCTTTAACAAGTCTTCAGCCTAAGTTATATTCGCTAAAGTGGACAAAGTTTTAAAAGATAAAACAGATTAGTTCATTAAATCTGATACAGGTGCAGTTATTTAATTAGCATTTTGCAACCTTAGGCTAAGAGCTAATGTGCGTCTGTGCAGGAGAGAATGCTGTGACTTATTGAAACTGTTAGAATGAACTTGATAATGAATGCAAAAATGGCTTCCATTCAGATCAATGAGAGTTGCTCGCCTGGCACATAGGCCAAAAAAGTTTTGGAGCTTTCTGGTTTACTCCCTGGTCATACAGCCCACTGAATATGTGCACTAGTGTTTCCCCCTTGTCCCCGCACTTTCTGTGCCATCACTGTCATCTGACCAGACGTGTACATCTTTATTTAGGGTTGGAGGCTGGTAACTAGAATGAAAAAGAAGGATGCACAGAGCAGAAAGAGATGCTCTGGTCAAGTGCAGCTAGTGCATCACTAGCCCACAGTGACAGTTTCAACAGAGAGCAAACTCTCTTTTTTATTGACCTGAAAGCTGGAAGCAGCTGGAGGTGAGCTCCCCGAAAACCCAGCAGAACTGAATGCCAGGGAGGAGATGGGCGAGGGGTCAAAGAAGCTAATATGGAATGAGACGGAAGCCAAGCTGTTTGACCGCTTCTAGCTGAGTTTTGATCTTGATAGCTGTGCCCAAAAATGGGCAACCTTTGGGGAAGCTTACAAAAAAGTATAAGACAATAACTTTAATACAGACAAGGGGGAAATACATTTCCAATACTACAACATGATAGAGGAGCTCCTGGGACGTCATCACAATGCTGAATTCCCTGTTGTTGGTACTGCTGATGGCAGAGGTGGTAAAAATACACACATTCTGTACTCAAGTAGAGGTACAGATACTTGTGTAAAAAGACTCTGGTGAAAGTAGAAGTACTGATTCAATTTCTTTATTCAAGTATGTCTTGTTTTAGTTGTCTTGTTACATCTTTTACATCGTTTTTGTATTGTTACATCTTTTATGTCATTTTCAGCTGATGTCTTTTTATGTTGTTTTAGTCTTGCATGAAAACTAAAGTAATGAGCCTGTTTTGAATATGTAAGGAGTACAAAGTTCAGATATTTGTGTTAAAATGTAGGGAGTAATTGTAAGTATTCGTAATTAGTCACTTTCCATATTTGGCTGATGGCATAGAAATTCACAGACCTGATCTGTTAGTAACTGACAACAGACAGTCATAATAACTCACCAGCCCCATCTGGGACTTTAAGGAGGAACTGTTTGGAGGAAAGCGATGTTTCCTGAAAAAGAATTAGTTGTGTCATTTTTGATGACAGGAACTACACTTCATAAACTTGTTTACATTGTTTTGCTCTGACTGTATTTTTCTTTTACTACAAAAGGAAGTGACAACCAACTGCACACAGCCAAAGGACGGTGACAGGATGGTCTTTTTTTTCTTTTTTGTAGGGTTGGTGGAACTGAAGTGAGCTGAAGTGAACTGTTGGGCTGATTTAGACAGAGAGTCAATGAAGGTAAGTTTGTAACTGACTGTTAAGGAGGATGAAGGGACAGTAATTAAATATACTATATCTAGTTTGAAGATTAACTTGCAGCTGTCTTGTTAGAAATAAATGGCAGGCCTTATCAGCACGCTGAGTGGATCAGTCATCCTCTGTCCACATTCCTCTCTTGACGTGTAAGCTTTTTGCTGATTTTTTTTTTTTTTAGATTTTTCATAGCTCTCCTGTTCCTCTTGAATGAAGCAGGCAGCACACAATCCCTCTTACTGCTTTAGAATCTAGCAGAACTACTTTCTTTTCTACTAGAAAGAAAGTAGTTCCTGTATGAAACTGCTTACAACATGGTTGTTCAAGGTCTTAAGCAACTGGGTCATGATTTTTTTGAAAGAGACACTGGTTCTGAATGTTCCAAATGTATTTTGGGGGGACTTTGAGCACCATCTGCCAGGATTCAATTCAGTAAAATTATTTTGGAGAGAAGGCAGTTGATATGTCCAAAACTCTGCAACTCACACCAAAACTATCTAGATGGATAAATAGAACTGCAGCCCAGGGAGAAAGTATATGTATATACATATATACATACATACAATAATATATATATTATTTTGGAGTAAACTTTAACATTTATCAATGTGTTGTACTCTATAAGCTTGTCATATGTCACATGTCATCAATCTGTAGTAACTATATCTGTTAAATATGTGCAGTGAAGCAAAAGTATACAGAAGCATAAAATGATGTTCAAGTACCTCAACATTAAACATAAGTACAATACTTAGGTAACTGTACTTACTGATTGTTTCCTACCTTATCTGACCACAGAGTGGCAGCAGAGCTTCACTAATGCTTCCTGAGCAGCAGGTACAACTATAAAACCATCTCTAATACATTTTTTGCAGCATTGCAGTCCAACCTCTCTCCCTGACACACACACACACACACTCTCTTTTTTTCTTTTTATCATTCTCTCCTCCTCTGTATCTATGTATTTCTGTCTGCTCTTCTCTCCCCTCTCTGTATTTGTTACTTTCTCAGTGCCTGCCTTTCTCATTCCCTTTCTGCCTGTCTCTCTTTGTTAAACTTACAGTACAGCCTGTCTCTGCAGCACTGTGTGATTCTATACAGCACACAACCAGCTGGACACAAGTGTGGATATGGTGAAATATGTGCATGTACTGGTGATGGTGTGTGTGTGTGTGCGTGTGATTTGCTGCAGTCTCCTGGCGTCGTACATCATGTCCAGCTGGACTCTTTGCCATTTCCAGTATCTATATTCTATTAAATAAACAGTCAATGCAACACTTAGCTGTGTACTGTATACAGTGTGATGTCTACATAATGTGTGTCTGCTTGTGTGCAGTTTCACACCTACCCATTTTCTCCCTCTCCCCACTGTTTATACAGCAGGTCCAGCTGTGTCTATAGCCATAGATAATGTATCCTTTTACAATAAGCAGCATCCACTAAAGATGTTCATGTGTTACAGCTTCTGTAGATGAACCGTCTGTTAGCAAACAGCTGCAAACCTCAAGTTAAGTTAAACACTCACTGAAAGTGACAGTGAAATCATTTTACTCAGTATGCACCTCATATTTATCATGACATGTAATGGCTCTATACTGTAGACAGCCAAGTGCATTTAGCAAGTGAGAGTTCAAAGTTTTATCTAAGGTTCGTCTTATTTTACTGGAGTAGTGAAAAATGTTTTTCATTGCATAAGAAACTTATGAAATGATAATGATTGTTCCCGGTATTAGTCGGACCCTCAGGCCTTACTAGGGAAATGGAGTTATTGCTTCTGTGACTTTAGACTTTACACAACGCCTGAAAATACAAATTAATGGTCTTTTTTACCCTTCAAGATATTGGCAGTCAATCCCCTTTTCCTTTCCAAGATTGAATCAACTGATATCATCATCAGGTGACCTAACTAAGAACAAGTGGTTTGGGAACATGGGGACAACAAACATGTCTCCTGGTGAGGCACAATATGTTTAGTTTTGTGATAAAACTATTGAAGTGTTCATATAAAGTCAGCAAACAGACTTCCTACTGTCACTTACACAGCAATAGCTAACATTAGCCACCATAAGCTACTATATAGTAGTATCTAAAATTAGTAACCATAGCAACATGGACAGACCCTCTCGTTACAGTTTATTGCAACACATTAACATGCTAACATACTGATAATGGACACCTAATTGGGTATTATCCCTTACGTAATATTTATGTTATCTTAGATGTGTGGACTCAATTTGAAACATTGCAATACTGATCACCTTACCTTTAATACATAATGTTACTGGAAACACTGGAATCCTCAAATCACTTTATAATTCATCATCCCATTTTTACTTTCACAACCATTTTTACTTGTGTTGTAAATAATGAAACATGGTTCTGTTTTCATCATACCACAACTGTTTTAATCAAAACATTTTTAAATTAATCAAATCACTTGATAATTTGTTACTCCATTTTTCATGTCAAATCCATTTTACGCCTCCATTTTTTTCTTTTTTCTTTTTTTTTTTTTACTTCCACCCCTCATACCCCAAGCCCCATAAAAAGAACCCCCCAGTCTATTTAGAAAAGCTCTTGGATGTTTGCCCACACAGATGATAACCTCCTTTAATACGCACAACTTTACTGTCAATTGAAGTATAAATGTATATCGGTCTTTAAATTAGCAATGTCTGTGATTCCAAATAGAGAGGAGGGTAGACTGGTTTTAGGTGGGCGTGCCTCTGTTATATCCGTATCTATAATATCCTCCATCAATACACACAGTAAATTACAGCCAAGAGAGGAGCAGTAATTGTTTCATGAAGAAAAATGGACATGTAGAGCACATAATTTATTTCCGGAAGCATTTCTTCTGTAAAGTGTTATATATATTTCTATATTTCTGGGACTGTGTGTGTGTGTGTGTGTGTGTACGCAGGAGGGGAGTTTGTTTTGCTATATTCATGGGGTCCAAAAACTGGGACCCCACTCTACTAATAGGGTCCGACAGCTTTGCAGAGACAAAATTGCTGGACCCCACAGGTGTAGGACCAAACTGCTGCACCCAGAAAGTTTGAAGGGCTGTTAAGACTTGGTTTTAGGGTTAGGGTTAGAAATAGGTTTTGATAAGGGTTAGAGCTGGGCACTTACTTGTGATGAATACTGTAAAGGTAACAGGCTATAGGAAATGCATTATGTCATTGACAGGTTGCCACAAATAATAATAATTATAAATAATAATAATGCATTTTATTTAAAGGCACCTTTCAAGGCACTCAAGGACATCCTACAAACACAGATTAAAAACAAGCAAGACAAAATATTCAATATACAAAACAGAATCAAACAGAGTATGCCAGTTTAAAAAGGTGCATTTAAAGAAGGGATTTGAGGTGAAAAGAGACTCAATACTGCGAATATCTTGTGGGAGAGAGTTCCAGAGGCGGGGGCAGAGCTGCTGAAAGCTCTGGCTCCTATGGTTGACAAGCAGGCAGACGGTGTAGTGAGTTGGATAGCCAAAGAGGATCTGAGAGTACGGGATGGAGTGTGAGTATGAAGGAGTTCAGAGAGATTTAACAGGGCAAGGTTATGAAGGGCCTTAAAGGTGAGAAGCAGAATCTTGAAGTCGATGCAATGTTTGATAGGGAGCCAGTGAAGCTGCTGAAGGAAAGGAGTGATGTGTGCTATGGAGGTGGTTCGGATAATAATTATGGGCAACTGAATTCTGGACCAATTGAAGTTTATGGAGGCATCTGTGTGGGAGACCAGAGAGGATGGCATTGCAATAGTCAAGACGGGATGTGATCAGGGAGTGAACAAGAGCGGCAGTGCTGTGAGGTGAGAGCGTCAGATGAAGACGGTTGATATTGCGTAGATAAAATGCGGAGACCAAGTAACATGGTTAATGTATGCTTTGCAGGAGAGTGTGCTGTCGAGGATGACGCCCAGACTCTTAACCTGAGGGGAGGGAAGAACTATAGAATTGCCGATGGTGAGAGGGAAACTGTTAGGTTTGGCCAGAATTGATTTAGTGCCAACAAGGAGTACCTCAGTTTCATTACTGTTGAGTTTGAGAAAGTTGTATGAGAACCGAGATTTAATTTCCAGTAAGCAGTCAGAAAGGGAGGTGGGTGGGAGAGTGGATGTAGGCTTGGTAGAAAGGTAGAGCTGGGTGTCATCCGCAAAGCAATGCCGAAATTTCTTAAGATCTTACCAAGAGGTAAAAGATAAATAAATAAATAATAAAATCAAATAAAATAATAATTAAATAAATAAAGAATAGAAGGTCCAATACAGAACCCAGGGGAGCACCACAGGCAACTGGTACACTGGTAACAGGAAAAGTTTGTATAGTAAAGCAGGGTTAGAATTAGATCTAGCTTAGGAGTTTGGGTACTTATGCACTTATTTGTGGCCCCTTGCTTCTTTTACAAAAAAAAAAAGGAAATGAATGGGGGTCCTTTTGTTTTTAACATCTAACTCTTAATTTCTAATTGTTATGGGTTTAAAGTAATTCTTGCGTTCTCCAGTTGAAAAATGTGTAGCCTTACACTGAATATAAAAAGTATTTTCATATGTCATCAGCTCAAATGTGCATTATAGACTACCTTTATGCTGTATGCCTCAGCCCCTTTTCCTCTAAACTTAGCCAGTTGCTAGTCTTCAATCTCCCTAGGCTACCTATGGATACCAAATCTAAAAAATAGTCTCAGAGGAAAATAGGTAATGTAATAGCTGCCGCTCCAGAGAGGTTTGTTTTTCTTTCTTGGCCAAAATTGTCTCTTGTGATAGAAAAGGTTGCCGACCCTAGGGCATGCATTATGTCAATGACAGGTCCCCAGGAATATTGTGAAATAAGTGTGTGTGCGTGTGTGTGTGTGTGTGTGTGTGTGTACTATTAAGTTCAAAATCTGGCCATGTTTAACGTTGAACAATATTACCAGTTAAGCTGTTGCTGATGAGAAGGTCCAGGTGTTTGATGCTAATCACCACTAATCACCCTTTGGTGAAGCTGCCAGCTTCTCAAGGAGCACCAATACACACACACACACACACACATACACACACAGAGAGAGAGAGAGAGAGAGCATTGCCTATCTGTGCTGCAGAATATGCAGAAACACAAAATGGGATTCTGTTATGCTGACACATGATTCAATTACTGTAAAGTGGAGCACATTTAGTCGCAGCTATCAAATCATTTTCTGTTACAACAGGAGAATCATCCTGCTGGACAGTTAATGGGCCAATAAGAGAGACTTTTACTGTCAGTAATATACAGTGTCTGCACACGGCTGAATTATTGATCAGTATCAAGGAGTTTTAGTCCAGTTGCTCAGGGTTGAGACTTCTGGCTTTCACATTTAAAGAAAGTTAGTTTGACAGAAGTCTTTACTGTTTTATGAAGTACTTTTTGAGATGGTTGGTATAGATTTTTTACAAGGCTGTTCTAGACCTTTGGAACATCTAAACACCAGCTCCACCTTTCAACCATATGTCTACAGAAATAACACTCATGTAAGGCGATTCATGCTATTTAAACCTGTGCAATATGTTCACTGTGTAATCAAATGGCTGTGTAATGTGATTGCCCGGGGTGTCAGCTCACTAATAACCGACCATTTTCCACATCTTTAGCCTTATTTAGCGTCTTTTGGTATGCTGCCTGGATCCTGTAGGCATAGCGGACACCATTGAATGTCTAGCAGCTGAAATACTGAATATTATATCCTTCAGAGAGGTGCATTATGAGCCCACATAAAGCATTACATTAGCATTTGAGGCAGTCAGTGCTTTTTGCAAAGCTCTGTCCACAAAATCTGACCACATAGAAAACCTGTGAAAAGTCCTGCATGCTTTTCTTTGCCTTGCAGGCCATGATACTCTCATGCTTTGCCTTGCATGTCTGAAACTGAATGCAGAAACTTGCAAAAACAGCCAGGAAATCTATAAACTTATAAAGTTAAGCCTGTAAGCACATACCTAAATATGTCATATTAAATAAATGTAAAGGTGCAGACTTCAATCTTAAAAACTAAAACTACAGGTGTAAAAGCCTGTTTTCAAGCCCACCTCTTTGAGTTTTACAATATCCCTTAGTGAAGACTATATTTTTTCTTCGTAGGAGTTGGTATAAACCAGATGTTTGGGAGGCGGGCCTCCATAGCAGATGCACAGTGATTGGAAATGAATGAGGCCAAGTTATCACATCAAGGAGATAGATAGAATGGTCTAAATGTGCATGATTTGGTATTAGGTGATTTTACTGTTTGCCCCACTTTCCCATAAATGCCTTATAATGGCTTTGAACAGGACTCTTTATGTATTTGGTGTGGTCTGAAGTTATGACAATCACTAATATTAGCCTGTATTGGCTCAATTGCCCCTTCCTAAGTCATGCCCCTTTTTGCTCTGAGCACCAACAACAACTAACTAGCTAATTTATATAAATTGTTAGCTAGCTAGTAGGGCTGAGAGGATACACTTATCTCCTGAATGAATACTTTCATGACACTTGGGTGCAATTCGATATGTGTTGTGATTTGATGCTATGATTTACTGTGATTATTGTTTTGCACATCACCACTGTCAATCTTTGACTTTTATTTCAACAGTACAAGTAGAAAGTAAAATACTTTTGAAGCAAACTTTAGGTTTTCCTGCTCATCAAGCTAATGCCATGAGAAAATAATAAATAAAATGTTAGGCCAAAATTAGAGTCCTGTAAACGTCATACAGAAAGCGCATCTCTGTTTGAGGTAGCTAGCTAATGTACATCAATTCTTGGCTAGCTAGTTATATTTGCTAGCTAATATTACCAAAGTGCTAGCTAACTGGCTAGCTCATCTACATCAATCATTTGGTAGCTAGTTATACCTTAAAGCTAATACTAGCAAAGTGCAACTAACTACCTAGCAAGTCTACATCACTTGTTAGCTAGCTAGTTAGCTAGCGCTTGGTTGACATTAGCTTATACAGTAGTTCCACTTTACAGGACCCCCAGCAACATCTTGTAACCATCTTCAAAATGTTTCTCTTTTTAATATAGATGAGTTTACCAAATAAGTACACAAAAAAGCAAAGGAGAAACCACAGATGGAATTTTGGACAGCAACTTCATTGGCATGCTCATATTGCATGTCAGGTATCAGTTTTGTAGTTTGTTTTGCTACATTTTGTCTCCTATGGATAAAAAAGCCTGATGCAAGTTTTAAGTGCCATAGTCACTAATACATTCTGCTTAAAGGTCCAGTGTGTAAGATTTACAGGGATTTATTGGCTGAATATGGCAGAAACGGGACTTAATACTCACGTTTGCATCCCTGTATGATTGCCTGAAAATTTGAATTGTAGTGGTTTTGTTACCATAGAATGAGCCATTTTTATCTGCACAGGGTGTGGGTCCTCTTCCGTGGAGGGCGCCATGTTTCACCGCCATGTTTCTACAGTAGCCCTGAATGGTCAAACCAAACACTGGCACTGGATACTCCCACATCCTTGGAAGGGGAGAGTGAGGCAAGTTGGTTGCAATCTGCAAGCTCACAGCTAGATCCCACTAAATCCTACACACTGGCCCTTTAAACCATGTGAGACTAGCTTTATTCTGACACTTCAACAGAATTCTACATTATAAAAAGTTCACATAAATCAAAGTGAATAGTTTGACACTGATGTATGCTTCTTGAGAATATGGTACTTTAAGGGGAAAAAATACATCCCTGAGCTGATTCATAGTTATTATCTGTGTTAGCATGATCATTACCTGGAGGGTAGATTTAGCAAACCTCAACATATCAGCTCCAAAACCAATCCTGTCAGTCCATCCTGCCAGATGGCTTGGGAGTAAGAGTGTGTGTGCATGTATACGTATATGTGTATGTGTATGTGTGTGTATGTGTGTGGTGTGTGTGTGTGTGTGTGTAGGGTGTGTGTGTGTGTGTGTGTGGTGTGTTGTGTGTAGGGGTGTGGTGTGTGTGTGTGTGTGTGTAAAGTTTCCAAGAGCAGGCTGTGTCAGGTTTGGAGGCCAGGCCTTAATTCATGGTTTGGTTTGAGCCCAGATGATATAATACTTTATCAGAGAGAAGGCAGACTATAGGGAGCAACAGGGAGTGTGTACTTGATAATGCAGTTGTGCACACACACACCACCTCTGATCTGTCCTCTCTCAGTGTACGTAGACTGAATGGCGTGTGTGAAGTGAAATAGAAGGAAAGATGTTTTACTGCTCTGTTGTACTGGTCACAGATGCCATGGAACACATTTGTGCATGCAGTTGGAGTACACTTTTTTAGAATGAATTGAAGGCGCTATATTGGGCATATAGTTAGCTAAATCCACTGCTAACATTAGCTTAGCTGTTTGTATAGAGAGGAGGAAGACATGAGATCATGTGGTGAGCCAAGAGCAAATGTCTTACCATGTGAAGGCAGCTGTGTGTACTCCCTCTGTGCATATGTGCACAATCTTGTGTTTGTCTCTTTACTGTTTAAACATGACAAGGCCCTGGAGCACAAAGCCAGCCCCATAAAGAAATGGTTTTCCCAGTTTGGGGTGGAGGAAGATGACTGGCCTGCACAGAGCCCTGACCTCAAATAAATCTTGCACCTTGGGGATGAACTGTAGTCTCGCATAACCAGACCTTGCTCCACAGCGCTTAGCACCAGAGAAAGGTCTGGCTCCCCAGATGATCACTTTGCTATAGGGGAAAAAAAGCTCTCGCTTGTTTGAATTTTGGCAGACCAATCAGCATCATTTTGGATGGAGCTAAGTCAAAGATGCAGCAATGGTGCCATTACAAAATAGTGTTACAAGGCAACCTGTTTTGGTGGAACACTTGCACATGGGGAGATGAGCTCCGGCATTTAATCACTGCAAAAGAACAGGTAACAGTTGCTAGCTTGTTTATGTTTGTACCATTAGTGACTCAGGTGCTAATTTCCCATTTTCAGCGTGTAGGTTGCTAGCTAGGTCATCGTTGTTGTTCTCTGGGGACCTGTGTGGTGCTTTCCAGAGCCCATTGTGACCATTTAAATGAGATTTCCTGTCTGTGGCCTTAGCCCAGATAACCATGATTTCTGTCTTGTTATTGTTTAGCTGTAAAAAATTACTTGACATTCAGTTATTAATGCCCTTATTGATGTCAGATCATCAGGGGACAGGGAAATATATTACTGCATGTCTTCAACATAATTATGGTAACACAGAGTTAAAATTCCCAAGATAAACATGGTGCTTTGCATATCATTAATGGTTATGGCCAGCCTAAAGCGGTAGCCCGATGTAGCTAGTTACCGTGATAAGCGAATAAAACAGAGGAGAAGCCAGGAGCAGCTATTTTGGGGTAGAGGTGGGGATTTGAGGGTGTGGAGTGTATGGAGAGGGTGGGAACTATTTGCATTTTCATGAATCTGTGAATACTAAATGAGGGTAAGGTGTAGCACTGTATGTCAGCCATTTTAAACAGTTATTTCAACTTATTTTGCCAAAAAAACAAAATGTATCAGACACAATTTATTGCCTCTTGCAGAGCATTTTATATTGTTTATAACATGACTAGAGGTGAACTTTAAAGACAAAAGAGACGTAGCATTCTTGATAACAGTATCACAATAGAGTAAGAACATTGTAACATAAGATTTTAGCACAAATGGAAAAAATGGCTCGGTCTCTCTGCTTAATCAAGTCAGATCAGTGTATCCCTAGTGTTCATATACTTTGTCCCCTTTTTCCCCCACACACTCACATTACAAAACCTTGATATGTCACATGTGCAAGTCAAAGTAGCCAGGGATGAGTGGACACAGCTTTTGTTATGGCCATAAGTTATTGTGCCCAAAGCACATTGAGTATAACCCTGGCCTGTGTCAGTATAGATGGATTGGTAGTCATATATATGCTGTACATATACATCATGTATGCTCATTCTGTAGCTATTGATTTTCCATTCAAGGTCTTCAACAGGCTCTTATATAAAGGTCGATATCAGTCAGTACATTTGTACGGTTTGTTCTATCTGTGTTGCACATGTTTTCTTGAGACGTGGTCAGACATTGACCTGCTGATTGCCTCACAGGCACCTAATGGACTCACTGCTACTGAATCACAATGGATAACTTGGTGGAACTCCAGAACCATAAAAAAATGAAAGACTGCCTCTACACCTGACATTAACATACAGTTGTACATAATATGATGTAGTTCAATGATCTGCAACTAGGCCATCTAGAGTAAAGTTAATCAGTGAAATGAGCTGCAATGTCTCAGTAAGAAATGTTTGAAGACCATGTAGTTGAATTAACATTCATAACTGATGTTAAAATGCAACTCCAGTGTGCACTGAAATTAGATTTCTCATGCCCTTGCTCAAATGAAAATTACCAAGCATGTTTTTTTCCACTGGCATCCTTAAACACAAGCTTGTTTTCTAGGAACATTTATCACGACAAATGTTACTATCCAATTATCTTTCTTTGTGAAGGAAAGGTTACTTCCTCTTATGTCTTAAGCCGTATTTACTGCCTTGATACCTTCAAGAAAGGCAGACAAAGAAGCGAGCGACAGCTGTGGCAAATACATGCTGCAGAGGATGAATAGCCAGTCCAGTAACTCTCCAGTCGATTTGAGACTCCATATGAGTTTCATGAGTTTTGAGTGCTAAATAATTAATGTTTAGTTGCACAAGTTTGACCTGTGGTCTCACACATTACTCACTGTACAGAGCTGTCTATGTTCTTCTTCCCATGTCCCATGACCGAATGCTATGTGCAAGACAGGAAGGAAAAAGGTCTGGACATGTACATTAAAGGTGCTAGACAGACTAGTTTTGGGTCATTTTTAGGCTGGGAGGCTAATAAAATGTTTCTGTGGTGTGACAAACTAAAAACACACATTTATTGTTGCCTTAAACGAGTTAACAATTAACTGGTGAACATGGCAGTTTATCAGCTAAAGAGCCACATATTTTAATTTCTCGCAGGAGTTGGTGGAAACCAAAATCAGAGCTAATAGAAGAGTGAATATTGGGCTTACATTTGCCAGGTGGACAGAAACATGGCTCCAAAACAACTGTTTGCGAACACAATCCCCATAAGGTAATTGTATGTTAATGCCACTGAGCCAGCGGCCAAAAAAAGTAAACAGTAAAACTTCAAGTGGGCATTTGTTCAGCTATGTTAAATAATGATAATTTTATCAAAATGTTTACAATTACTTTAAAGGGATAGTAGCATTATTTTTAAGTGGGGTTGTATGAGCTACAAATAGCCCCCTAAGTACCGTAATTGCAGTAGAAGACTCTCCACACTCCTCCCGTTAGCAACGCCAGCCCATAGTCCTGCTCAGAGATTTCCAACATACAGTGTTGTGAACGGTCCCAAAAAAACGGCCTATTTTCGCGGCCTAAAAGAGGTTTTACCGGAAAAAAATACACAGTTCCATTGTTCGCTATAATAAAATTATGCTCAGCCCCTCAAAGTGCAGGAAAAACGCAGTTTTTATTTGGACCTCACCAACTCACTGTGATGCAGACAGCGTCCTCTGATTCGCCCAGATCCTGTAGTTGCTCTGTTACCAAGTTCCACTCGTGGCAGCAATAGCTTCATCATCCGTGGGCATTAGGTCACAGTTCATACACTGGCACCACCATGTTCCTCCAACTCTCTCTGATCTGTAACGTTATTTTCCACCGATGTTTCCCCTCTCTCTCTCTCGGCCCGTTCAGTTTCCATCTGCAACAGCTCTTCTTCAGTGTACTCCGGTTCATACAGATATCCGCTTGCTTCCAAAGTGAATGGCACTTCATTCTCGCTGTCACTGTCAAAATCACTAATTTTTAAAAAGTATATTATATCTCTACTCTTCCTCAAAAAGCCAAGACACTGACCAAAACAGCTGATCGGCGGAGCACCACAGCGCTCTGCGTAGTACACTGTGTAGTAGGCTGATCAGCGGGCGCTAACCCTGCACTTTGAGGGGCTGAGCATAATTTTATTATAGCGAACAATGGAACTGTGTATTTTTTTCCGGTAAAACCTCTTTTAGGCCGCGAAAATAGGCCGTTTTTTTGGGACCGTTCACAACACTGTATGTTGGAAATCTCTGAGCAGGACTATGGGCTGGCGTTGCTAATGGGAGGAGTGTGGAGAGTCTTCTACTGCAATTATGGTACTTAGGGGCTATTTGTAGCTCATACAACCCCACTTAAAAATAATGCTACTATCCCTTTAAGCAAAATGTGATGAGGGACTGTCTTGACAGAACTTTGGCAAAATGTTTGAGTCTGGTCAAAAGGTGATGATGAGTGAGGATGATTTTTTTCCATGTCATACACCCAAAGTGCCCAACCCTCATGGTTGCAGTTGCAAAAGTCAAACATGTCTTTATATTAAAAAATTACAGCTTATTTTACAGCTCAGCCTGCCATCTCTCACAAAAGGTTACCTTCTTGAAGCACAACTCAAGTTTTTCATCATTATCCAACCAAAACAAGTTAAACAAACAATTAAAATAAAGAGGACATTTTACTAAAAAGTACTGTACATCCCTAATTTGGAACTTACCACTTTATTAAGCTGTAACTTTGAAGGAATTTAATAGAAGGTTAACTGTATTTTCTGCAACATGGAAGCTCTCACTGTACATGTGTGATTCCAGTAAATCATTTCCAGTGAGAAACATGCTGTCTTCACTTACAGACAATTTTTACAGAGGAGTACAGAGGACTGATAGGACCTTTGACCTCTTGGACATAAATGTCATCATTTTTTAGATATTTGTGTGTAATTTGGTCATAATTAGCGTATTAATTCTTGAGTTACGGTCAAAAATGTGTTTAGAGATGTCACTGTGACCACTGACTTTTGGCTTTTGACTACCAAACTCTTGTCAGTTCATCCTTGAGTCCAAGTGGTAATTTGGGCTAAGTTCAAAGAAATTTCCTCAGTGTTGCCTTAAGATACTGTGTTCACAAGAATGGAATGACCTGAAAACATAATGTTGGATCACAGCGGTCACCGGCTTGGAGCCATAAAGAACATTTTTTCAAGGTTTTCCAAGAATTCTGAATCACAGAGGTGCTTCAGCATACAGTCATTAATATGCACAAAAAAAATTAAGCTGATAAGTCCAGTAGTACTCGAGATTAGCTGCGGACACACACACACATACATTAGTCACAATGGCATGATCCCCATGGTGAGGATAATAATGATGATAATTATAACTTAATTTATATGGCACTTTTCAAAACAGAATCATAAAGTGCTATACATACATAAAACAGAGGACACCAATAATCTGTCTCTTGTGAGTCACCTAACTTTATGGAGCTGCAACACTGAATTACTGCAGTGCCCCTGTAACGACTTTGAGCCTTACTCATTTAATTAACACGTGGCTTCAGTACGTAGAAATACTCCACTGCAGTAACATCCATGAAATTATCTGAACCAAGAGCATCATGGACACTTGGATGCACCCAAGGCAACCAACTATGAATAGAATTGCACCAATCAGCCTTCATTTTTCTGGGCTGTTTTAAAATGATGAATGTGTATGTGTGAGAGTGAGAGGTGGAACAGGTCATCACCATGCAAAATAATGAGTTTGTGTGTGTACAGACTTCAGAAGGTTGTATATATGCATGTCTTGTCACAAACATGCTGCCCATTGTCAGCTAATGTGTTGGTATCTGTGTGTGCAGTTGTGTTTGTGTGTGTTAGCTGCATCTTGTTATTTGTCTGATGAGTTTGTGTGCACCTGTAATTAATCATCTCGCTACAAACTGTGGAATCATTAGCCTAATGCTCCCATATATTCATTTGCCCCACACTCTCTAACACTGTAATGGATTAAAAGTGTTTATCTCTTCCTCATGTCTTAGGAGAATTAAAAAGGGAAATCACTTATTTGGCTTTATTAGATTCTTATTCATGAATGTCCTCCATCTTTATGTAATATATTGTCTCTGTCCTGTGAAAACCATGTATCTCCATAACATCACCTTTTCCTTGTTTTTGTTTGTTTGTTAGAAAAACGGCCCTGTTTTCAGCTTTGTGACGGTGCATTTTTCAGATATCGCGTTAGAGGTTTGAGGAGATTTTTTTTTCTCAGCCATTGAAGGAACGCTCAATTCTTCAGGAACAGTTCACCCTAAAATCAAAAATAGATAATTTTTCCCTGGCCTGTAGTGCAGTTTAAACATCTAGATTTTTTTTTTGGTTTTTTGGTGATATCAGCTATAGAGATGTCTGCCCTCTCTCCTATATAAATAGCATAAAGCATAAATAGAAGGGAAGAGGAAAAATGTGTATTTTTTTTTTATTTTAGGGTGGAACATCCCTTTGAATGTCACCCAATTAAAGGATAAGTTCGGTTTTTTGACACCTGGACCTTATTGTTAGGATTAAATACGCTCGTAGACTCACCCAGACAATTTTGGTGGAGCTCGGAGCCGTTTTCGAGCAATTTAGATCCATCCGACGGCGTTTTTTCTCATGCCATAGTAGCGGACGGGGCCAGAAATCGAAGCCCCTAAATCAGACATTATCTGCTGCGAAACTCATGCAATGTCCACAACAACACCACCAGTTAGCCCCTATTCGTGGACGTGCAGTGGTTGCTTGTTCTCTGGCCAGCTGTTCGGCTCTTTCCCTCTGCATCCTCCTTTCAAATAGCTTCTCGTCGGTGTATTCTGGCTCAAAACGATACGGGCATCCATTATACTCAAAGTCGTCGTCAGACACTTCTACATCGGATAAATATTCCGCCATGCTGCACAGAAATAGCCGTGTTGCCGTGTAGCCTAGCAACAACAGCGTCTCTTCTCAGCTGCAGTCCTGCGGCGCACGTCTATGACGTTACCAAAAGTTACCCATCCTTGTAAAGTCCCGGATGACCATAACAACGAAGTTGAGCTGACATGATGATAACACTGGCCATTCATTTATAACATGTAAGTGAAATGAGCGAGTTTTGCAGCAGATAATGTCTAATTTAGGGGCTTCGATTTCTGGCCCCGTCCGCTACTATGGCATGAGAAAAAAACGCCGTCGGCTGGATCTAAATTGCTCGAAAACGGCTCCGAGCTCCACCAAAATTGTCTGGGTGAGTCTACGAGCATATTTAATCATAACAATAAGGTCCAGGTGTCAAAAAACCGAACTTATCCTTTAAGAGATACATTAACAGGATAGCAAGAATACGTAGCCATGATCAGGCACAGTCATTTCCTGATAGTGTTGATTAAACACGCTGTTCACCAAATATTTTTCAATAAACAAATTAATTTTGTGCTCAGTGTTAAAAAAATGGAACTGCAGCTAAAATGGAATTATGACATGTGACTATACTGCTGTACAAAGCCAAAATGCATTAATCCATATTTAGTCAAAATGTAAAATTTGACCTGCTAACATCTATTTTACCATAGAGTGCTTTTTATGCCAAGAAATGAGTAAAATCTAAGAAAACAGCATGGAAAATGCATAGTTACAACAAACTACACAAAACTAAAAACTGGTCACATGTAAAGCAAGGGAGCCAAATCCTTAAAGCTAGCTATAGTTAGCCACAGATAGCCCTAACTGTTAAAATAGTTCAGTTTCTTTCATCTGAGTTTATTGTATTTAGTTTGTTATAAGTAAGGCAGAAGTTAAACACAGTCATGGAGGATAAAAACAGGGAAACTAGTCCTGCTAAAAAGGTAACTGGCCTCATGTTGGCTTAGAGTAACTGCCAGACAAGTTTTTGACTGGTGGAATTCACAGTTTGATGTGGTTAACTACTGTTACTTCACTTATTAAATATATTAAGGCATAAATTTATTTATTATATTAATTTAATTGAAACAGTTATAAAAAAAAGTAGTAGATGGAAAGCTAAAAAGAACAAATTTTGGCTGTTATGCCTCAATTCCTGAAGTTTCACGCAAATTGTTTTCCTTAGTCAAATAATTAGCCTAAAAGACAAAACAAACGTAATGCATCCTATCCACCTGTTACAATTTACCAGACATCTTTGATTTAAGTTTTTCTGGAGTTACTGCTCTCCGGATGGTAGAAGTTTGAAGTCACACATCATCCTTCAAGCTTGAGCAGGTGCACTGTCATGCCGCTTTGTCACTCTTGACCCTTTAGCTGCTCCCTCACCAGACGGTGAAGCTAAATTAGTATTTTTGGATAATGTTATATCAGTCAAATTTGACTTGATTCGAGTGTGCACCACACTTAACAACAACAACATCCCGCCACCGTGGGGTGGGTTATTACTGAGTGTCCCCACGGGAATGTAGTGTTCATGTCTGTGACATAACGTCATAACTGTTTACTTCTTCGAATTCTACTGAAAATGAATGCTTTAAATTTTGGACACATTTTACACAATCCCCCTTAAGTCTAAAAATGGACAAGGATTTGAAAAAAAAAAGTGGCCACATTACTTTTTTCTTTTTTTTTTTTTTTACAAAACCTGTTCAACAGCAATTATGTTTCCTTTTAATAGAACAAGTAGACAGTTTCATGAAATATGCATAAAGATAATGACATAAACCCCACAATGTTGTGTGCTTTTAGATCAATCCTCAGCAAATGAAGGATGAGTGTAATTTTGCTCTGAATCAATTCAACAGAGAGGATCTCAATTTCAGAACAGCTTTTACACTCAGCAGTAGTTCTCTTCGTCGAAGTGCGTGCCATGTCTTCAGCATGCATCTCTGTCATTCCAGATATTCAAAGCAGGAGCTAATGGAAGTATGAAAGCTCCGTCATTTGGTGTAATCATTTGCACTATCAAGTTTTAAAGGTCCCTTCACGCTGGCAATGACGTTACAAACTGTATTCTGAATGTGATGTGTAATTTTGCTGATGAACATTGAAAAGTACTGTATGCACGTAATTTCTGCAATACTTTTAAAAAAACACATTAAGTGCTGGCTGTAGTGACTTTAGTGGCATCTTAATTGAGAACCTTTTTGTCTGTTAGTGTTTTTAAGATGTTTTTTTGTATGTTTTACTCCTGTCCTCTTATGTTAAGAGGAAGTGGGAAAAGTTTCATATGTGGGCTCACAATAATGGTCTATCAGTTCAGGTTAGAAACTGTTTGCAGGAGCACCATTTTCTTACTTTTTTTTGTGTAGATTAGATTAGTTTCTTTCCCCCCAAAAGTTTTAGTCTTTTGTTTGTTGTTCAGGCTAACACCTTCTCTTACTCTTGAAGGTGGGGGAGCTTAACAGTGAAGGACTATGTACATTTTCGGGGGAAAATGCTTTAGTTTTTTTTTTTTTTTTTTTTTTGCCAAAAGTAGTTGAGAAGAGCAATACCACACTTAGGTATGTGCACTATCTATCAAGGAAGACCCAGGAGATGATTTAGTTTAGCTTCGCATAGAGCCTGAAACCAAAGGGAAGCAGCTTTGTTTAATGTCAAACAGAAACATAAAAATGATAAGGTGGGGAGGGAGTTACTATTTTTCTCCGGGCAGAGTAACCTGGAAGGCTTATCATTTTGTTTTCATTGAATGTGGGAGTAAGTAAAGAGTTTGAGCTTGTTGAATTTTTAAAACTTCAGTCACTTTTGTAGTTATGGTAACCCTGCATTGTCATATCCTAAACCTGACTTTATGATAAACCTAACCAAGAAATTTTTGTGTCTGAACCTAACCAAGTATTTTTTTGTGCTAACCTTACCAAGTATTTTATTTTGTGCCTAAGCAAACGGCAACTCATTCACAGTGTTAAACAAGTGGGGGCTTTCTGACCGCGTCAGATACTGCAGCCAAAAGGTACCTTCAGCATTAGTCTCAGACGCCAAAGGGTGTTGACAAATCATCAGTATGTGATGAGTTTGACGACTGTGAAAGATTTAGGTTTAGTCAAAAATAGATTTTAAAAAAAGTACTGTTCCTTCATTCTACCTCCTATTCATTGTCTTATTAAGGATTTTTATTGCTATGGATTCAATCGTTTTATGGCAGTTTGTCCTCCATTTCAGATCCAAAAGCCCTGAAAGTATCAAAAATCCCTGATTAGTATCGTTTGAGATGACTGAAGGATGACTCAGTCTCACCTACCACTGAGGAAAAAGCTCCCATCAGAATCTTGCCAAGCCCTAATATTGAAAACTTACCATCAGTCCTTCTGTACAGTAGCTCAGCACTAGTCATTTGGAAGACAAGGCTGTGGATTTGTTTCTAATGCATGTGCACTTTAAATGCAAAATGTTGCGGCCTGTATTGGTAGAAAATGACCTCTGCGAGCTTGATTATGTTGTTTGTACCCTCAAGTATTAAAGGACAACTTGTGTTTGTCATGCTGACAAACTTCCCACACTGTTCCACATTCTTTTGTTCTTCTAATTGAATTTTTATTGGCATCTAAACAAACATGTCACTGTTTGGTTGACACTGACATTTCGAATAACAATTTGTTGTGGTGGTGGCACGGGTATGTCAAACAATGTCATTGTGGTGTTGTCAATAATGTTTCTTGACGTTGATGTCCTTGACGCTCAGTGTTAGACGGACTCTGCAGTATCATCAGGTCCACAGCAGTATTTCTTTGTTGGACAAACATAATGCAGATGCTGTAAAATATTATGCTATAAAATAGGCTTGCAGTAGGTATAGCTAATAAAGTATAATGCATCATGTGTCCTGGGCCGATATCATCACAATATCATTTAAATCATGCTGTTAGCTGGAGGCAAAATGAAGGAAAAAACTGAAGGCAAACACAGAGAAATGGGCCACATAACCAAGCTAAAATGTGATCTTGCTGTGTTGTTGGTGCCAGAATCAAAGTAGTAGTGGCTCAGAATTTAAGTTTTATGGCGTAGCAGCTGAAGATAGCTATAGTTAAAGATAAGATGAAAGCTGGGAGATGAGTGTCAGCTGCAACAAAATAAACAAACAAAATTAACTCACAAAAAGTCAAAAAAGGAAATATTCTCACACTGATATTCCTTATTAAACAGGCTACAACTTAATCCCTGTATTTCTGCCTATATTTGTTTAAATTTGCTACCAGCATCTGCTAGCTTAGTGTTTAACAAACACACAGTTTCAAGGGAAAATTCTGCGCTTTTCATGTGGATAACCAGTTAGTACTGAGGGCAAATGTAGTCAGTTGAAGAAATGCATTTCCCAGTGCTGCTATGCTGACAGAGAAAACTGAGTATCCTGGGTGCAGGGGTTGGTTTCACAAAGATAGACTTCGACTACATGACAGATACGCAGACTACAGATAGATGTCAAAATTCATCCATTGTATGTAGCAGTTGAGTGGCATCAGTAGGACTGTGGCACAATGAATTCTGGGTAAATTAAAACCTTAAAAAAAATGCCACTCAGCTCTGTTTACCCCAGCAGAAAATATGTCTTTTGGAGGAATTCAGTGATTACATTTTACTTGTAAAGTTTAGTGAAGAGTGTAACAATGCTAAAAAACATGTGCATATGCAACAGAAAACTGTTAATTCTGCTGTTGAGAGGAGCATCAGAGATGTTCAAAAAAGAAAGTGTTTAAAATGTTTAAAAGTAGAAGCCCAAAAACTGGAGGAGGACCACAAGAAAAGCTAAAAGATGGGACGGGAATGCAGATTATGTGGGATGAACAGTGGTGCAGCTGCCTCTCATAAACCGCCCAGCACTGGCACTGACATCAGCCCATCTCATCAAGAGGGAGAGACAGAGGCCAGTGACACCCAGGACAACACAGGTAACACTGGGCCAACAATTGGTATTGTAGTTGTTTTGGTGACAAAAGAAAAAAACCCCAAATATTTTACTTTTCTGGCAGTGGTTTTGGTATACTACTACTGTTTAAGGAACAGCCAACGAGGAAGCTGTTGGCAAATTACATGTAAACAAAACGTAAGCATCAGAATAGGACTTAGCTGCAGCCAGTCCGAGAGGAGAGGTCTGCCCTTCAGTGTCCTCCAACTCTGTCCATCGTGCCTAACAGACAGCACTGAAATCTCCAGCTTGAAGAGAGAAAATTACTGCTTGAAATCAAAGTCTTGAAGCTTCAGCAACATAAACTGAGTTTGGAGATTCAGTTAAGTTTATGTCATTCGAGCAAGTTTTAACATGAATTATACAGAGACTGCAGTGTTATGTTTGTTTTTGTCTCGTTTAAAGAGTTTCATCTGCTAGTTCACGACTGTTTATTTGGATTTTAATTGAGTTAATTATATTATTAATTCATTAGATTTAATTATTTAGGCCTATTTATTTATTTAAATTATTAATATTATATATGTATATATGTTAATTGTCTTGTGAGAAAGTTCAAGTATTTTCTTGTAACACCTGAGTTTACAAGTTACAGTGTAACTATGTGCATACTTGTCACATGTAGTTACTGTGTAACTACAGGACATGCAGGCTGTATTCTAAAGCACTGAAACTTCTCCCCTTGTTATGTATAGTTATACAGTAACTAAGGGACACGCGGGCTGTAATCTGAAGCATGACCAACCTACCACATAATAACAGAATACGGACCCGTTAGTTAAAAAATAACTACAGTATAATTTCTCTCTAAATTCATCACAAATGTGTGTATGTATGGTAAATATGTATTGTAGGTACTGTGCTGGTACAGTGTTATTAATAAAAAAAAAAAGAAAAATTACAATCTAAGTCCTCACTGTAATCTAAAGCGTTAGGGAAATTTCTATATTGCAAACATTTTGTTATGGATCCACAATTTGAAGTCCAAGTCTTCCCAGTGGGTCAGCCTATTACACTGTCGCTAAGCTGTAAAATGCAAATATGTAAGGTGTGAAAATGTCTCTTGGCTGAACAACTCAGAGGTCACGACTGGCTGAGCACAGAGAACATTTTCTCAAATATGTGGGCCTGTGTGGATCAGTGGTGACAGACCTTTTTGGTCAGTAATACCTCAACATATGTCCTTAGCGGTGTGTGCTGGGAGATCCACATCCAGATTTTAGTCCCTTCATGCAGGGTAATGTGGAGAGAACAGCAACCTAAAATACCCCTAAAAAGCCATCTGTGACACCCTGGAGAGCTATAAAAAATGCTCACTCTAATTAATGACTCACTTTTCTCAGGTGTTTAATAATGAAGTGAAACCTATGGCTTCTACTGTTGCCAAACCTTTAGCTTCTTGGCATGATGTTAAACAATCTATAAATAAAACCTAAATTTAATTAAATGCCCCTCTTATCGAACAATAACATTGTTTTCATTGGCTCAGTGCCTTGTAAGTGTCCACTGGGCTACAGGAACATATGGGGTACCTTGGGACCCTTTCCTGTATTACATCCTTTAGCAATGATACTCTCTAACAGACCAGATGGGCCGTTTTCTCAAATGTTAATTAGCTTCCTATTGCAGTCATTTGGGAGAGAGACTTGCATGATTTATGGGACATATAAGAGCAGACCTATACAAAATGATAAATAGCCAGATTTATTTGTATGTTCTGGTGCAGTGCATGACTATATAACAGTACATTTTGCCAATAGTACAATTGTTCTTTTAAACAAAGTTTTGAATGCATTACTTTGTGCTATCCATATTCTAAAATAGATTAATATCTATTTCAGCACTTATTAAGGGTGTAGGAAAATAGCGATACACTTGAGTATTGCAATTTTAAATTTTGTGATACTGTATTTATTCTCAAAAAACTGTATTGTAGTGGTGGTGTATTGTTTATATTATGACAGTGTACCGAAAATGAAATAAAGAAATAGCAAAATATCACTTTACTTACAGTATTGCAGTATATCCTGGATCATATTGTGTCCTGATATGTATCATATCACCGGATTCTTGCCAATACACACCCTTACTTGCTGTGAGAATATGAAATATTTAGTGGTCTTGACTAAGGTAAACAATTACATTTTTTTTGCACAACATTACAAGAAAACCCTCTAGCTTGTAGCATACATCACTGTAATTTGTTTTCTTTCAATTTGTATTAGAAAAGTTAAAGTGATTATGAATAATAATAAGGTTTTCTTACAGAAACAGAACCTGGAAGTTCCAGTTTCACCATGACTTTCTAGCTAGCATGTGACCAGCTAAGTAGTGTATTCTGCTTAAGCTCGCCAGTCACAGTGTTGAGCCAAGTACCCCTACAAGTAGTCTCACTTTTATTGTATATAATATAGTATTGCAACTGTATTCCAGGGCAAGAACATGCAAATTGTACCTTAGTATGGAAACAATGGAAAAAATGTTTGGTTTTACGCACCGTAGATACATATTTCCATTTCCTGTGAGAGCTGCAGGATATTTAAGAATGGTGGAAAGCGAAACCATTGTTTCAATGTTCTCAGTCAAAATAAAGGAGTACATCTATATACACGTATACATGTATATAAGCCCCACGAACAATCACAACAACAACACTTTGCCCTCCCCTCATCCTCTCTGTTGGTCAGTTATGAACATACCTCCAGTGATTCAGTTCCAACATTCTAAACTTACAATGTAGCATACAGTGATAATATGATGATATGGTAAAATATGACAGAACCATGCCATAGCCACATGAAAACTTAATGAAGGAAAAGACACCGATTGACAGACACTGGCTGTTTTAATGATGCACAAACATCATGCCATACCCAGCCTCCAATATTATGCTCTATGACATCTATTCTGCAACACAGAAAGCAAATCCAGTCTCAGTTTGTTGCAACAATCTTCAGACAATGAACGATATTCTCGAGGGACATCTCTCACAGTACAAAATTCATCTTCACTGATCGAACAAGAAGCTTGTGTTCAGTCAAAATGCGAGAAACCCATTTCACCTACGCAATCTCAGATTCTCAGTTCATCCTGCAGGTAGCAGTTTCTCTCCTTAAAAATCTCCTGACAATAGGTTTGAAAAAGGGATTTTGAATGACTTCCAGCCATGGTCCGTTAGTTTCTTTATCCCACAAAAGTATTCTTTCTGCAAGCTTGCTTTCATGGATCTCATCAACATAAAAACAACTCAGTTCACAGGCTCCCATCCCATGTTACCAATACCAAATACCGTATTACTCTAATTCAAGTGCTTTCACAAGAATAATGATTCTTGAACCCCAGGCACAAGAGGCATAATACACAATTAGACTTACACAAGCTTGACAACCCCCAAAAAATAAGTTCAGATAAAATATTTAGAAAATAAAACATGGGAGAAAATATAAGTTATGGTTGCCTTTTCCTAACATGTAGCCCTTTTTTTAAAGTTCAACTTGTGTCAAAAGCCAGAAACTGCTGCTTGGCACTGACTTTTAAGTAACAGTATTTTTGTAGCCCCTCCATTTATTTCCACATTGTTAATCTTTGTCTTTTTATGCTATGGCATGACTCCCAGGCTTTTATTCTTGGCATTTTCCTGACTTCTACTCTATAACAACTAGTTAAGTTTAAGTGAAACACTTTGTTCTGCCCTCTCATTTTTGTCCAAGTGCTTTCCCCCTCTTTTTTTCTTTTAACTGCCTTTCATCACCCAGTCTTTTTGTTCACATGTCCTCCTTTACTACTTTTTTTTCTTTTCTACATTCAATAACTGGTGGTTCAAACACAGGCTAGACCAGGCAACCGTGGCATTCTGGGTTGCTTTGCTCTCTCCTTTCTGCTCATCATTCCCTCTGTATCTTTAATATCTTGTCTTTCTCTGGTAACTTGCATTTTTTCTCTCTGTTGTTTTTCAGTCAGACAAAACTCACAGAGCTGCACTGCAATTCACTCTCTTCATGCTCAGTCACACATCTGTGTGAAACAGCAACATTTTCACACTAATATCTGTTCAATTCTAGGGATCTGCGCTAAATATTGTCCTAGTAAATTATGTAAGGGATAATCTACAGTGAGCAGGTTATCATTGTAAAATAAACACCGACAGGGTGATGCAGGATCCCTGTGCAAGCGGAGGGGTCTTGAATTACCCTGAAGGGCATATGACATGGTTACCTACCAAGAAATCAATAATTTGACACAAAATATTAATTTTAAAATGATTTTATGGATTTAACAATCATCTTATTGCTCCCTGAGAGTTTATGATTAGAATTCCATCTTCTAACTCTACACTGAAGAAGAAGTTATCATATTAGCTGTGTTGCACCATCTATTTTTAAGTTGCCTATAACTGCTCTATTTGAGAGGCATGGTGGTTGAAAAGATGTTAGTACTTGTCTCTTGCATATGTCGCCACCTAACAGTAAACATAAATATGGGTCATAATTAAGCTGTTTGTACACATGATTTATACAGAGAGGACAGCTGAAGTTTCTCTCTTTCTCTCTTACTTTGTCAGTTTTCTCACATTTAAAGTAAAAAGAGAAAATCAATATCTCCACAGCTCTCATTAAGTTAATGCTAAAAATAGAGTACTTACAAAAAAACAAAAAACAAAAAACATACAGTGATTAAAATGTTACAGAAAAATGTCATTACCATCATGAAATGATGACTTACTAATAAGGGAAATGACACTGATTGACAGACTGGCTGTCTGAGTGATGCACTAATAGCCTGCCATAATAAGCCTCTCATATTATGACAGGCTGTCAGTAGCTCACCCCCGCTCTCTCCCATTAAAAAGGAGTTTTACAGCTGTGAGGTTCTTGAAGCTAACTGAATAATCTTTTAGCCTTATATTCAAATTTACCGAAGGTTAAGGCATAGTTATCTCACACTGATCAGGGATCACACCTTTTTCCAGTGCTTGACTCTTCCACTGGCCCAGCTATCTGCAGGTAATTTAAAGTGCAGGTGTTTCATTGTCTGTGCTCTGGTATCAGGCTCAGATTCCTCTGTTGGTGCACTCCTGGAGCATTTGCTAACAGCATACTTTCTTATCACTGGGACTGATAAACGAGAGAAGCCTGGCCTTTCTGATACCTTTTGCTGTGGTTGCTGCAGAGTGACACAATGGGATGGAGTTGTGTTTGTCTTTTATCATCTCTGAGTGAACTTAGAAACCAGAAAATTGGCTTCTATTGCCCTTTATAACTTGTCTCTTCAGAAAAAAACAACAAAATAAATAAAAAATAAACCTGAACAATGGCTCCCAGCGCTGCCTGCTGTGTCAGGGTCTGTGTCAGCGGGCCCCATTGGGATAATTACTCACCAACATGGCCCATAACAGCATCATGGGTCAGCAGTCGTGGGTCTATTGGTGGTGGTAATCTGCAGACTGCCCCTGGGTGGAGTGAGTGTTCCCTGCATGGTTCTGCCAGCATCTAGGAACAGACTTTGAACAGGCACAGGGTGACAGTGGTTTGTCACAACCCTGGAGGCCCAGATCAGACGGGGAAGAATGTGACAGAAGACGTCTATCATAACATGTTGCACGGAAAATAAGGAGGAGGAAGGGAATCAACAGTTCCAACATTTAGACAAAAAAGACAGTTGATGTTGCAATGACTTACCTCCAGTGAAGGACTGTGTGTATAGATAGAAATGGCAACAGCATCCAGGTGCATGTCCACTCACTGTCTATCCTGTGGAACACAAGAGAGCTATTTTATACACATGGACTGCCAAATGTCCATTTTTGACAGTGATGCTCCGCTGAGAAACCCAGCTCTGTCTCCAAAACAAGATCATCAGCATAGAATAGCAACTTTTTGTGTACTAATGACTTGCAGTAAAACCAGTGGCCCTTTGGGAGCACAGAAAATTAAAGCTTAAGTTAAAGATTGTGCAAAGCAACAATAGAAGTTTGTTCTGCATTTGTCACACCACAGAAACATGTGTTATTAACCACCCAGCCAAATGTGAATGATTTAAAAAATGCTAGGTATATAAAATTACGTTTCAAAATCATGAAAAAATGAACAGTTGTTTCTTCTTTGAAATGCTGGGGGTGTAACCACTCCGTTATCTCAGTGTCAAGCACCACTATGACTTAAAACCACCTGAAACACTGACGCTTCGTCTAGCAGCTTTATTGGACGTGTTTTACCCATCAGAGCCCAAGGACGTGACAGGATAGTATTTTATTTATTTTTTTTAAGTGTTGGACCTTGGCTTCAATATGTCAGCGAGCCATATTTCAGGTCCACCCAAAAAATCAAGGCTGACTTGTGCAAAATATGTTAGTAATGAATAAATAACTTACTCATTTGCAGAGGGAAAACTCACAAGCAGCCCCATGCAACTTCTTAGTATAGACCCTTTTTCTGTTGGTAAACAAGACTTTTTGTGGATGAAGTTGCAGTGTTTGGGCCATTTTTTGGACCCTCTGGCCCAGAGAATAAGTTATAGGAAAACAGCCTGTAGAACCAGAATATTTTCACAAGTAATGCTGTGATTATGGATTCATTTTGACCAAACCAAGGCTGATGATTGTTGAACAGTGGAAAGACCGACCAAGGTGGTGAGTATTTTTGTTTTAGTTTAAATGAAGTGTGTTTTACAGAGTTAACAAGGGAATTAAAGCTTGTCTTAAGTTGGTATTATGCTTTCCACGTCCACGAGTGCGCGATGTGCGCTGGGGTCCATGTGACATAAATTTCATCATCAGAGAGTGTATGCATAGGCTCTCTGCAACATCTGTGTGCCCCCCAATTTGTTGTGCCTTTCCAGTGACTCCAGAAAGTAGTATAAACAGAACTATTAGGTGTCTGTGAGGTCTGCAGCTGGCTTAGTATGCCTCCTTTGGGGACTATAATAAAGCCCTTATTTCAGTAAAAGAGAGAAACTTGAACCGTTCTTGACATTTGTGAGTTCATTTTTTTTTTTTTTTTCCTTCATGGCTCGCCCACCTCTCATCTTAAATTTTGAGCCATTACTACTTAGATTCTGGCACCCAAGAACACAGCAAGATGACATTTTTGCTTGGTTATGTGCCTGCTACTCTGAGGTGATTCGTGTTTGCCTCCAGCTAACACTGTGATGTAATCATGTCTTTGGCACTAAAAAGGTGCATGTCTGGACAATTTGATGGCAAGCAGTATGACAAGTCAAAATGTATGTGAGAAAAAGTCTATTTTATAATATTTTAGTATACATTTTGTAAATACTTTCAGTGATTACTGAGGATCCCTACACTGGATGACAGAATGCTAAGGTGCAAGAAGCCAAAAAAGAATCTAATATGGAAAATGAAGGCTGAGAAACTTTGGTCCAATGCAAGTATTTAATGATAAAGACATCAGGGAATTTATCTTAAAGTGTAGTGCCTACAACCCTCACATATTCATAAATACAAATCTATAAACTCCATCTATATCCATATTAAAAATCATTTAAAACATTCCACATCCAATCATGTAGAAGTAAAATATTAGATCCCACAGTGCTTATCTACAAATGAATATATGTTCCTGTTTTGTAAAGGAGCAGAGTTTTTAACAGCTTGTGGGATGGAGATGTGTATGAGTAAAAGCCACTGTTTTCTTAAGAATACATGTTAGTAAAGTCAGCATTGTAGAACTTCAGACAGTTAACAGTATTTTAAAGAAAAGACTCTCATCCTCAGGCTTTATTCAATGCCCTTCACTGTCTGGAAACTAATATAAATGCTGTTCTTTGATCCTTGTATGGCGCAGCAGGGGTCCTTGTGCAGACAGTAATTTATCTCTATCTTTACCATTTCCCCCATTTTCATGTGCTGTAAATACTTCTTGACAAGCAAGAACATGACAGGTTGAAATTTTCTTTGGTGAACTTGTGAATGTTGTTCTGTGAAGTTTTCTCTTGCTTTTTTGGGAGGTTGCGTAAGGATATTGCATCTCATGTCCACGATGTGATGGGATGAGCCATTTGAGTAAACCAAGGTTTACACCGTGAAGAGGATTAAGTATATGCAGATGATACTGAGCCGAGGGAACTGAATCTTATCTTTTTATGTAAGTGGGAGTATCTGTTTTTACTATGGTGCCTGAGACAATGGCCTCACTAAACCAGCTAAATCTGAACACACCAGCTTGTCCATGCTGGTGTTCTCACGATGTTTCTTAAAAGATGTTTGTCAATAAAAAAAAAGTGATTGGAGTGGGAGTTTGGAAGGGATTGAGGAAGGATACAGCCTGGTTACTTGTCAGATTCCCAGCTGGCAAAATCCTTGTATTGTTCCCTACTTCTCTCCAACATCACGTCTACTGTGTTTTTAAACAGTTAAATTTAGTCAAGTGATTATGATTTGATTGCAGCATATAACTACTATCCATAAAATGGCACTTTTGTTTACGAGCATGTTTTCGCTCCCAAACAATTAAGGCCGTTTGGTCAGTGGCCCTACACTTCAAACTATGATGCTGTTGGTGCCACTCTAGCATCAGTTTTGAACTTGGAGGGCTCCACAGTCAAGTTTGCAATAATACATTTGAAATGCCTAGACCAGCCATTCCCAAACCTAAGAATTTCATGGCCCAAACCACCCAAACCTTTAATCACAACTCCAATCAACAAAAGCAACCTACCAATGTCAAGATATAAGATACGTTCCAATTTTAATGTGACAGGCACCAAATACGGTGTAATATTTTTTCTGGTCATTTCAAACTCATAAAATTAAAACTTAAAAACATTGTATTTATTTATTTTTCATGACCTCTCAAGGCCCACCTGCAGGGTCTTCATGGCCCACCATCAGGCCGCGACCCACAATTTGTGAATCACTAGTTTAGACAGACTTTACAAAAAAAGGCACAAATGCAGCTCTCTGAGGATTAGGAAACAAATCACAAAGTGTTTGACGTGTTGGAAGTAATACCGGTCCGATTTTACACATGGCCAACAGGTAGTACAACAACTCAGACTGTGAAAACAGTTGTGTAATGGCTTCTGTGGCTCTGGAGGAGCTTTGTCAAAGACGGTTAAGAAACCAAGACCCCCCCATGATGAGTCAGCTTCCCGTATACATGTAACGTGGGCTTCTGCACGGCCACACCTTTTTAGGAGACTAGCGGCAGCCTTGGTTGTATTGACTCCAATGGGAAAATTGAACATGAACACAGATTATGATGGATTCTTTCGCCCCACAGTCACAGAAGTAAATTTTGGACTCATTTTTCACAAGCCACATCTCTTCTGAACATTTCAACTGTAAAATGGAAAATTTCAGACGGACACGTCAGGAGAAAATTAAAGGATAAGTTCGGTTTTTTGACACCTGGACCTTATTGTTATGATTAAATACGCTCGTAGACTCACCCAGACAATTTTGGTGGAGCTCGGAGCCGTTTTTCGAGCAATTTAGATCCAGCCGACGGCGTTTTTTCTCATGTCATAGTAGCGGACGGGGCCAGAAATCGAAGCCCCTAAATTAGACTTTATCTGCTGTGAAACTCGCTCATTTCACCTACATGTTATAAATGAATGGCCAGTGTTATCACCATGTCAGCTCAACTTCGTTGTTATGGTCATCCGGGACTTTACAAGGATGGGTAACTTTTGGTGGCGTCATAGACGTGCGCCGCAGGAACGGAGCTGAGAAGAGACGCTGTTGTTGCTAGGCTACACGGCAACATGGCTATTTTTGTGCAGCATGGCGGAATATTTATCCGATGTAGAAGTGTCTGACGACGACTTTGAGTATAATGGATGCCCGTATCGTTTTGAGCCAGAATACACCGACGAGGAGCTATTTGAAAGGAGGCTGCAGAGGGAAAGAGCCGAACAGCTGGCCAGAGAACAAGCAACCACTGCACGTCCACGAATGGGGGCTAACTGGTGGTGTTGTTGTGGACATTGCACGAGTTTCGCAGCAGATAAAGTCTAATTTAGGGGCTTCGATTTCTGGCCCCGTCCGCTACTATGGCATGAGAAAAAAACGCCGTCGGCTGGATCTAAATTGCTCGAAAACGGCTCCGAGCTCCACCAAAATTGTCTGGGTGAGTCTACGAGTGTATTTAATCCTAACAATAAGGTCCAGGTGTCAAAAAACCGAACTTATCCTTTAACTTTGTTCAAGACCTACCTCTGTCTAAACAGCACACTCTTGCGAGAGTTGGCACAGCTCGCCCCTGCCCCTGGTAGTCCTGAACATGATAAATCAGAGTTGTTGTTGTGGAAGGGTTAGGGTTAGGGTTAGGGTTATAACCACGCCCATTTAGGAGACAGGAAGTGTATGCCATTTTTTGGTTGGAACAGCCTCTCGTGGGGTATCTTGGGTATATAGAGTATCTTTGGCTTTGTTGAGTCTGAGAAAATAACCCTGATGATGTCATCAGCACCTCTTTCATACTGACAAGAACAGAAGCTGTTCATTACGAATGCTTGTGTGTACAGAAACAATTATCCTAATTATCTAAGTCAGTGAAAATAACAAAAGATAATACTGATTATTGAAGGCTCGGCCAATCACTCTCAGTAGGAGAGTTAAACTGTGAGTTATAGCCTGTAATTTTAATAAACTGTAATTGTTTATTTATAATTTTCAAATGGCTTGTTCATTGTTACTGTAAGGCTCTCTCTCCATCCCTCTATCCGTCATTGCTTTCTCCCAGATCCATCACACTCACCACTCTGTTCAGCCTTTTGTATCTCTCTTCTCTCTTCCTCCGTCATTTTCTTTCTCTTCCCTCCAGTAGCAGATCTCAGAGAGCAAAGATTTACAGCGTTGGGTTTTCTCCATCTGTCTCTCCATCCTCCCTCTTTTCTTCCCAAAGATTTGCGCTCTTTCCCTCGTCTTGGATGTCAGAGGAAACTAATTTAAGCTGGAGGTCTGAGCCTTCAGCTCTTTCCAATCTGTCAAAGCAGAAGAATTGTTCCAAGATGAAAGAGCAGATCCAGGCCAGAGGGAAGTTATATGTATATATGTACGTGTGTGTGTGTGTGTGTGTGTGTGTGTGTACATATGTACATTTATATACATATATATGGTATCGTATGGAATCAGGTTTTAGCACGCTAAAGACAAGAGGGAGGCTTTAGAAAAACTAGGTGAAAACTTGCATGCATTGAAAAAAATGTTATATAAGGAGAATACGTGAGATGATTTTACCAAAACATCTGTTTAAATTCTACTGCGGTGCGGTGTTGAAAAAAAAGGAAATTTTACATTACTGAAATTTGGAGTAGAAAGCCAAATGTCCTTGCTGCGTTTAGGAAAGGTGAAAAAGTCTTATGATTACCTTTGTTTTAAATCTATGTATTTTAATGAAAATACTTTGTTCCAGATTTCCATCAGCTCTGTCAGAAATGTACAAAAACATGATTTAATCAGGCAGGAAAAGTGTTAGCTATACCCTAAGAACCCCTGTCTCACTTCCTAGTTTTAAAAAGGCAGGGATACTGCTTAAGCACAGTTAAGTTTTCAATTTTTAGACAAATTCATCAAATAATATCTTTATCAGATGTGTCTCAACCATAACAAATGTATGAAGCAGCCCAAATTTCCACCAGTTTTGAGCTGAACCATTGTAATCAAGGATGCCAACAACAGAGGGTGCTGCACAATGCACAGCAACCTGCAGAATATGACATGCCCACTTTGATTCCTAACAGAAACCTGCTGTTTTTTGGCTCCAGCTGGAAGCAAACTTTTCAGCGTCTGAAGCAGTTCATTTATGGTGGACATGCTCAGAGGGACTCAAAATAAGTTCATGGTGTGATCAAACAGAAAGCAGAGGCAGTTTTCATCTCACATCATGTGAGCGAATTGGACCGATGATAAACTGTTGTTTATTAGACCCAAACATCCAATGCACCAACTGTACAGACGATAACTAAGCTAGCTTGCAACGGACGCGTGTGGGTGGATGCCTGTATGCTTTGTGTTCAGCTCAGCACACATCAACCTCTGACTGAACTCAGAACTCAGCAGGAACTCTGGTTTCCCCGTCCAGTCTCTCCTTTTCACTCTTGTCTCTGTAGGTTTATGAATCAGATTTCATCTAGAATAGGAAGATTTTTAACATTTTTAACTATTGCAGACATGCCTTCACATCAATTTAGACCTCATTTGCATCTTTCTGTGGACTTTGTAATCGCTGCCATCTATAAAATTCACCTCACGTTCTATCTGAACACACAGTATCAGAACTGGAAGCATGGCTGCAGGCTCTCAGACTTGTTTCCTTTTTCATTTACAAACATGTGTTTCCCATTTTTATCACACAGATTATGGCACTTTTACATAAAGTGCATTGCTTATCTTAAAGTCCACAGGGTTTTATTGTTAGTCTTTTCATGCTGCATCTACACACAAAGCTTTTCACAAAGTGAACAGAGACCCAATGTATACGTGAGCAGAGGGTAAAAACATATTGGAATGATGAGTGTATTCACAGCCAGAGAGCAACAGTAAAATTTAATTTAAAAAAAAGCAATATTCAAAAAAAGATGATTAAATTATAGCCCTCATATGTAGACAGACTTTTTTTTCTTTTAAAAACAAGCATATGGACAATATCTACACTGTAATAAGGGTATTTTAGTTCACTTTAGATTTCTGCTTTAGCTATTGCAGTCTGTTTTTGTGGATTATAACAACTTGAAACTACATTCCCTTAACCAGTTATTATTATTTCAGAAAAAATGCGTCAGTTAGTTTCTTTTAGTATCATGTGTCTGACGTCATGACGATCATGTCTTCTCCAGATTTTTTCCCCTGCAGGTTAGTGACCATTTTCTCTTAGTGACTCAGAAAAAAGGTAAGTCTGATATAAGACAAAATTATATTTTGCGATCAAATAATGTAAAATAATGTTAGTGTTCAATATAGAATGGTCCATCTGAGTTGGTTAAATTTTGTGTTTTAAGTTTCCATAAATTCAACTAATTGAACAAAACCAGCTATTGTTAAGTCATCCTCACATTAGCACTTTAGGTTTTTAAGGAGCAGTACTTAACCTTTGGATAAAGCAAATAACTGAGTTGGAAAATTGGACACTTTTAAGTTGACCTGTCTTATATTAAGGCTACATTAATGCAAACTGTTGATTTGAAAACAATCAGATTATTAAATACATCTCACTTAAAACAATTATGTTCATCTAACTTGTTAACTTGATTTGAAAAAAAACTTCATTTGTGTGTTACCAATTTGAGTATTGTTTTAAATTGGTCCAACAATTCTCTTTTTTCAGTGTATCTGCCTGAGAACATCTGTAAAAGCAAATGTCCTCTCATTGTGCTGTTGTTGGTGGTACGATGCAACATCAGTTTTTTTGCATTCTTTTACATCTATCCAATGATGACTATACAAAAAATCCATTTATATTTGGTTTTTGGAATGTTGAGTGGAGCCCAGTCTCTTAACAAAGACAGATATGTGGTGCTTTTTAAAATGACTCTCAGTGATGGATCATCTGGCTTCGAGCTAAAAAGCCCAGTCATTAAGTGAACATTTGTCCCAGAACACAGCAGTAGTAGTTGCTGTGCTGTGGCCAAGAGCCCAAATAATGACTGACTAATTTAGCTCACAAATGTGTCTTTTTTACCATAAGGTAATGCAGTGTAGAACTAAAACCAGTGGATGGAATATGAAAAAAAAAGGAATTGGCAAGATGCCATGCTAATGTAACACAGTGAAAAGTGGCTGTATAGCTGCAATCAGCTTAATTTGCAGCAGCCAAGTTGAGAAAGTTGCAAACATTAGCTAAAGTTCACTTCACAGAGAAAGAAACAGGCTGACAGACAGGCAGGCAGGGAGAAAACCAAAGCTGTTACTAAAGAGAGGAGGAAATATCCACAGAGAGAAACTAGAGAGACAGCTCTAAAGATAAAGCAGAGAGAGGAGCAACAGACAGAAAGGAAACCAGCAACAAGAAAACCAGACAAGACACTTTTACATCAAGCGGCTGCCCTCACACCTCCACATCCACTTTATACAGCCCCAGTACTCCATTTGGCTGGAGGAACACTGAAGTTAAATGGAACTGTAATGTGTTTCAAATGATAAGGTGTTATTAGAGGAGCAATAAGTAAGAACTTTAGTTTAAAACATTTAAAAAATAACAAAAATGTCTGACGTTTTGTGAACCTCAAAGGTGAAATTAAAAGGTCAATAAAACTAAAATGATTATGAATATGAAGTAAAGTAAATTCTTAACTCAACCAAAAACTTACTGAGACACTTACTTACTGAGATGCTGTTTTTTTTCCCTTTCATCTGTCAAAAATCTAAAAGCACCATAATGTACGCTTCGTTCATTGGAGAATGAGGGCATACACCTCCATTTGGGAATATATTCAGGGTGCACAGCCATTGCTGAATCAATAAAGTCTTGAGGCCAACTCTTTGTATTGGGGCGGAGACCTTGTGTACTTAGTACTGAAGATAATGGGTGGAGAGCATTGTTTCTGGTAAGGTGTGCCCTTAAAAAGTGTAATGGGATGTAGGTTTGTTAGCAGCCGTACTCTCTGGTGTCAATCAGAATCAGAAATCCCCAGACGATCAGTGGGAGACGAGATCTCTGATTAACTGGTATCACGAGACTGTAGAAAAACTAGTAGTGGCATATTTGTACTATAAGAGTAGTGGCAGACTAATAGGATTTTGCACTATTCCTTTCTATCCTGATGCCTGAAAAGATAGCAGGCACACATTAAAGCTGCACCAGGCATGCACTTCTGGCTCCTAATGCCCAGGAGAAATAATAGTCAAAACTTTGATGTGGAGAAATCCTGTAATGTAAAATCAATAAACTGCACAAAGCAGTTGGTCTGTGATGCATTAAGGAAACCAAGAGACAAGGGAGGCAAAGATGTCATGTCGGACAGTAAAGCTTTCTTTGGTAGTACTTCTGTTTAGTAAGTGAGTACAATGTTATTTATGAAGTGCTTTCCAAAATCAGGAGTAAATTAAAAAGTTTTTTTTTATTTATTTATTTATTTATTTAATCTAGGAATAAAAAGTGCTTCAGCATAAATTAAAATAAATAAGTCACTGGTCTGACTTCCAGAGGGAGACTGTTCAGATGACCTAAAAGACCTTGTGGACCTCTGCTATCACCAACTGACTGAGCTTGTTTGAAAGTTGGTTGAAAGTTTCGGGTGCATTTTTCCTCTGATCACTTACAGCATCATAGTTATATCTAGGTCCCACTTGGTCCTCGTCTATAGGGCTCTAGCACAATGACTTTCCAGGCCCAAGGTGCACTTTTGAGAGGAGCCTCCCCTGGCTTAATACTGGAAGCATTTGTGCAGTAAAACACCCCTCTGTAATGGGATAATGCAACAGATTTTGGAGATAATCACGTGAAACAAGCGATCTGCCATGTTGAATGTTTTGGATGTGCTGCTGTCAGCAGCATGCAGTTTGATTGGTCAGATGTGTTCATGTTGGAAGTGTAACTTTAGAGAGAAAATAAAATCGCTCAGTGAAATTCCAGCATTGATGTGAATCCTTGAATTGGGCAGTCTACGCAAATAAATTTTCATACGGGAGCTCTTTTGGTGTGCAGATCTTGCCTTCTCTCTTTTAATCCTTGAATTGGACACATAAAGGTTAAAAAAAATATTATTAACGTGTGAATTAATCTGGTGTGAAATGACCTTTATGCAAAAGGTGTCTGGTTAAGCAAGTGAGAGTGATACTTGGTTTATGTAATGGCAGTTTCCTGTTGGAAAAGGTTGGCTAACAGCAAAGAGAAAATAGTCTGCCAAAAGGGGTTTGCTGACTGCCATCTACTGTAAGTAATACACTCACTATGTGTGATCCCCTGGGGTTCAAATAATCAGAACTAGCCCTTTAATTAGTTTTCTGTAGAAATGCCAATGAACAATTCTTTGCATTGTTTTCAACATCTTGTTGGCAAAGAGTTAACCCAGATTTTTATCTGAATTTTGCAGCTCTTTTGCAGCAAGTCTTCATGTCTTGTTTCCCTCTCAAAAATGAATCTTTTTTGATCTTCATCTTCTTCGCATAAAATGTTAAATAAATAATAAATAAATCTCACGTCTACAGTATAAGTGCTGATGTGACAGTCCCTTGTCAAAAAGTGTCCTTCAGCGCTGGTGGCAGTTTCTTGCAGTGCTGTCCTGTCACTGTTACATTCATATGGGAGAATGATGACTGTGTGGTCCTCAGTTTGATAAATGCTGCTTCTGACACTCCATCAGTTTAATTGTGTATTTATTTTACCTCAGGCACTTTGAGAACTTAGACCCACTCCAAACTTCATCACAATAACAGTGTGTGTGTGTGTGTGTGTGTGTGTGTGTGTGTCTTTGTTGTAATTTTTGTATCCCGTGTGGGTGGTGCTGCCTGTCTGATTAAGTCAAACTTTTTGGTTATGTATATACTGTGTAAGTGTGTAAGTGTGTGTGTGTGTGTCCATACCCTCCTAGAAATAATAGTTTCAAAAAGATTCTCCTTGGGTTCTGGGGTTCTACCCAGTGCCATTGCTTCTTTGATGAAAGGGTTTGGCAAAGGCTCCTTGTAAGACTAAGGGTTCCATCAAGAACCCCTTTCATCCAAATACCCCTTTTTAGAGCAAAGAATCCTTCAAAGATTGTTGAAATCCTTGAAGAACTTTTTTGTCAGAGGTTCTTCAAGGTTTGTTTGTACCATGACATAAAAGTGTCTACTGAGAACCCCTGGGTCCTCCTTTGGCAAATATAATTATTTTATTGGTGTTAAACCAAAAACCTGTGTGGTTTCTAGGTAAAACCCTTGGAATACTAAAGAGTTCTTGGTAGAACCACCTTAGTGGGTTCCACATAAAACCTCTGGAATATAAAAATGTTCTCAGGAGAACCCCCCGACTTTTCTAGATAAAACCCATGGAACATACAAAGGTTCTCGGGAGAACGTGAATGGGTTCTTGTTAGCACCCTTAGGAAGAGGGTTCTTGGTGGAACTATTACACCAAGGAAATTTTCTCTGTAGAACCTCTCATAGGGGGTTCTGAGTGAAAACTCACACAAATGGTTGTTGGTATAATCCTTTATGTTGGGTTCTAGGTAGAACCCTCTAAAAAGGTCGCAAATGGAACCTTTCTAAAAGGTTCTACCAGAAACCAAAAGCATCTTTTATGGAGACAAGCTGAAGAACGCCTTATGGTTCTAGTTAGCATCATTATTTCTAAGATTGTAATGTGAAGTCTTTGCTGTCCATTGGGCACATTAGCGCTGTAGCTAGCAGGCTAGCTGGCCAACTGCTACAGTAAAATCAAACAACATCATTTTTCCTTTAATCACCAGAACACAAGCACACACACACGCACAAAACAGCCTGAAGCTCAGATCTGTTGCACTGCACACACACACATTGTGCTGAGTGACACCAAACACACATTCAGAACACTTTGCCTAAAACCATTAGTGCACTGCAGACACACAAACAAACAACAGAATAATCGCCTTTCTTTAATCAAATGAGAAATGTTCACATACTTGCTTTGAGGGAAAAGCACTGAAGGACATATTTGTCTTAAATTACTCTCTTAAGTGGCTGCTTTGTGTTTGGGTTGTACAGTATATAAATGGATGTGTTCCGAAGCTGCGTTCCTGATGAACTCACTGGATGGACCCATTAGTCTGTGTTTTAACAAAAACAAGGCAATTGGCTCCCTAATCTGACTGATTGAAGTGAATCTTTTTCTGGATTATTTTTATGAGTAATGTTCCATTTCAATGTTATTAGCATTCATTGGAATCACTTTAAATACACAATATGTCAAATGTGCTTTTGCTTGGGGCCGTTTTATTGGGGTATATGTCTCCCTATTGGCTGTCCTGCATGGTTATCAGGCTTGGGGGTGGGCTTACCTGGTCACAGAGGGGTTGTTAGTTTGAAAAGAGCGTGCTAATTTAGAGTTTCAGGTGTCAGATTCAAGTGGCCACATACTTATGGCCACATAATATCGGCCGTTTTTCACTGCCAATGTGTAAAATACAGCAACTTGGTCCGAGCCCCTGTGCTTCATTGTGATGCTGTAGGTACCCATCTAGTGTAATTTCTGGAGGCGCCTCTCTATTGTTGTGTTTTGCCAAGCCTTTAAAGTCAGGTGATGTAGTATAAAGAGCAAGAGAGTCAACGTATGGAGGAGGTGGATGGATGGATAGATGAGTCAAACAAATACAGACTTTCACTCAGGAGACCGGGTCCATGTCCCACTTGAAATGCAATGTTAGCACTGATTTCTCTTAAAGTTACATGGCATACCTAAGTTATATACTAGAAAAGTAAAGTGTTTTTTGTCTTGTCCCCATAGGAAAACCCTTTTTAGTTTCTGGTAGAACCTTTTATAAAGGTTCAACTTGGAACCCTTTCAAAGCATTCTACCTAGAAGCCAGCAATAAAGATTATACTTAGAACCATCTGTGAAAGGCTTTACCTAGAACCCCCTATAAGAGGTTCTACATAAATCCTTCTATGGTGTAACTGTTACACCCAGAACCCTCTCTGGGGGTTCTATCCAGGACCAGGGGTTTCTACCGAAAATCTGTTTATATTCCAGGGGTTTTACCTGGAACCCGCCAAGGGTGTTCTACCAAAAAACACTGTAATATTATGATACAAAAAACCCTTGACAATAGAGTTGTTCAAGGATTTCAACAATCTTTTAAAAAGTCTTTATTTCAAAGGGGGTTCTTGGATGAAAAGGAATGGAACAAAGAACACTTGACAAACACTTCAAGAATGGTTATTCAGAACCACTCTAGGTGGAACCTCGGCCCTTAAGGAAGAACCCTTTTGGAACCCTTATTTTTAAGAGTGTAACCTTCTCAAGTGACACAACATATGTATGTGAATTTACAATGGTACTTATTTTAATCCAAACAATGCAAAAACCTCACTAGTCTTTGCTATGGAAAAGAGTCTAGCTAGAGAAGTGTGATCAAAGTTTAGTCACATTAGAAATGACTCATTCAAGAAAAAATGTGCATCATTCCTGCTGAATCCCAAACTGAATTCATGTCAGTCAGTGAGATCTACATTAAAAAGTTTCATCTGACTGGATGGTTGTCTTTCTGATCTTCCTAAGAACTTGTGATATAATGATTAGACTGTTTTTAGAGTTTTGGGAAATTCTCAAAAGGCCATACAACACTGTCTATATGAGTGAAATAAAAAATACATTTATTCTCCCAGTATAATCCCACCCAGTTGTTCTTGATATTGATATACAGGTAGAAATTTGAGTCATTGGATAGAGAGGAGACAGCTGTGAGAAAAGTGGAATGAGTTTTCAAAAGTTGCAAGACACCGTGATGCAGCAAAACAGCTTAGACCTTACAGAGGTTTTTCATCTCTCCACCTTCCACTGCACCTCTCAGCTGTCAATCATCGTGCAATCTCCAGCTTAGGAAGCAAGTTCTTTAACCATTAGGCTACTTGGGCTGCAGCTGTCAGTCAATAGCAAGGTTCAGAAATGATTAAAAAAGGACTTCTCTATCTAAAAAGCAGATTTTTTGCCTAATATGAGCTGTTTTAAATCTTTCTGTCTCTGTATGCATCTTATTTGTACTTTTCTTCAATTTATTTTACTGGACAGTACATTAAACCTGCCCCTGGAAAATTTGGATTTATCACTTTTAGACTACTGGAAGTCATTCAAAACATTTGCTATAGTTATTCTGCCAGATTTAAAAGTTGTGCACACACACTCGATTCCTACTTCATGGAGGTTGTGTGTATCCTTTGATATTATTGCTTCACTTTAAGCTCACATTGAGGAGGCACATGCTAATTATTTCCCTGGTTTTTAATGTTACTTAAAGGTTTCTGAAAAATTTAGATCTCTAAATACTGAAAGCCTCAAGTGGGCTTATAAACTAAATTCCCTAATAAATGCGGAGTACTTTGAAACTGATAGCTTTATCACTTAATATTTTACTATTCCAAACCTAAAATCTAATTATTTTCAACCAATCTAAGGCTTCAAGTGTTTCCAGCTACAACCAAGGAAACAGTAAGACCCCACTTTAGCAGTTCAGTTACAACAATAAAAGTTTAGCAAGCAGTAGCTAGCAACACTAGTAGCTATATACTTTATAACACAACACAAACACTTTATATTTATGAATTATGAGTCAGACAAAAGTTATATGGTCTTGAGGTAAAAAATGGTGAGACTGACCTGGAGGATGGCCTGGAGCCTGAGCAAACAGTCAAAGCTGCTCAGGAGGACTGTCTGGGGGTAGGACAGAGGCTGAGCAGGAAACTTCAGGCGGATGGCCTTGGAATGGGACAAGAGCGGAGGGAAGAGACCTCAGGTGAACAGCCTGAGGTCAAGACAGCTGAGCAGAGCAGGTCTGGAGGGCAACCAGCAGGCAGGGATGAGGAGCCGAGCACCACTAAATGATAGGGTAGATGGTGGCAACGTAGGAGGGGCTGCTCTGCAGGACAAGCATGATGTCTTGGAGATTGGTGATGTAGACGGAACTTCTCAGGAGGCCGGTGACATAGGGGGAAACCCTCTAGAGACTGGTGGACCATGATCCGTTTTCCTGGCTAGTTAGGGTCCTTTGTACGTCAAAACTGCCAGTTGAATTGTTTATTAGATGTCACGTCTGATGCCTGATGGTAAAATTTGGTATCACTTGGTATTTGGCTTAATATCAAACTAGTTTAATTTTTGTTTACATTGGCCTAACCCCAAGAGAGACAACTGCAAAAGAAGAACCAGTTAGAGGATAAGGGAAATCCCCTAACATGTTCTGTTTACTGTACTTGGAACCATCCTCATGTTTCAACTCACATTTAACACCCATTTTTCCTCTACAGTTATTTTTAGCATCAAGTTATGCAGTGCAGCTAAAAAAAACCCAGCAAACTGTCTATTACTTTCTATGGCATGTTTGCGACATCAGTCATTAATTTACAATGTCCTCTTAGAAGGCAGACAAGCAGCAACATCTCTGTCACAATAAATAACTCCGACAGCAGAATGAAACAAATCTCTGGAGGGCTCTCAGTGTACTTTGGAGGCTCCGTGTTAAGCCAATTTAAATTTCTGGCAAGGCAAAGGGTGGAACTTTAGTTGTCAGGGGTTGATGTAAAGTCACGACTAGCTTTTGAGGAGTGGGAGGAGAACAGTGACATCGAAATAATCCATCATTTAATTTTAATTTTAATTTAATTAAATTCTGTTAAAAAAAAACAACCCTCAAAATATGCATGACGAGGAGTGCATTGTGGGAGTAAGCAGCACCAGATAGGCTGCCCACATGGATATATAAAAAATAATATAACCTTTAACCTTTTCTTCAAGGTGTCATCTATACCTCCTCCCTCTCAGAGCTGATGAGGTGCTGATGATGTCTCTGTGTGAGCAGGTCTTCTCCTCTTCACTGAGACTGTTGGCTAATTAATCAAACTGCACTCCTGATTGGAAAATTGTTCTCACCTAATGGGATCCCCCATTCACATAGAGACAGAGACAGACACATGGGGAGGAAGTCTAAGGGCAGACATTGAAGAGACAAAGAGATAAAGAGGAAGAGAAGTAAGATGGACTGAGATAGAGAAGCAGCAATGGAAGACAAATGAAAGGACAAAGCAAAAAGATGACAAAGGAATGATGGAAAATAAAAGACCATGTACTGTAGGACATAACAGGAAGCAGACAGATAATTATATTAGATGAGATGTAATCAGAGCTCAACACTGCTAATCAACAGCAGGGTTGCGTTTATGTTGGAGCTTTGTAAATCAAATATTTCACTACCCTGATTAACTTGTTTTAAACTTTCTTAAAATTTCAATTAAAAGCACTACCCATCTCTCAAGACTTGTGACTATTGGTGCACATGTCTTCCTCTTCTCTTACTCCCATGTTGTAAAAAAAATTTGATCCGGCCCTGTTGTTCATGTTAATTATTTCATGTTTGTAACAGTGAAAAAAATCATCAGTATCATCATATTTCTCTCAACATTTACTGTTACTTACTTTTTTATTTAGTATGTGTAGGTTACTTGTGGTACAGAATTCCCATGCCGGTTCCTCTGCTTTCTGCTTCTCCCCAGTAGGGGGTGCTGAATCATCTGTCCACAGCAAATCATCTTTTTCTCTCCAGCAAACCTTGCATGGGCATCTGATTTCATGGTCTGCATATTTGATTTGGCATAGGCTTTTTACACTGGATGCCCTTTACTGATGCAACCCTCCCCATTTTATCCAGGTCCAGGACTTGCAATTAAAAATGCACTAGCTTGTGCATCCCAATTGGTTGGGGAGCAGCCTGGGGTTCAATATCTCGCACAAGGACGCTTAGGCATGTGGACAGGAGGAGGTGGGGAACGAACGGCTGACCCTGTGATCAGGAGACGATCCACCCTTCCTTCTGAGCAACAGCTGCCCCATACATATCCAGTCATGTGCTGGTTGAATCCGTAATATCAAAGGCTGCTGCACAGCCAAGTTTTTGATGCAAGGAGCAACAAAGAAGATTGAGTTTTTCAAAACACAGGAGCCAGCGTTTCCATTTTTTGCCTGGTGAAAGTTTTGTTTTTTAATATGTTTTGGGGCCTTTTATGTTTTTTTTAGTGATAAAACAGCTGAAGAAATGATAGGAAAGGGGAAAGAGTGAGTGGACAACATGTTGCAGAGGGCAGCAGGCTGAAATTGAACCCATGGCCACTGCAGAGGACTCAGCCTTAGCACGTGCAACTGAGCTACCAGGGTGCCCAAAAAATGTCCTTTTTTAGACCCATCCATCAGCTCTTTTTATCACCTGATTTCACGGCTATCAAAACATTACGCTACAGTGGGACCTTCAGAAATGATGCTACAGGCATTCATAATGGACTCCTTAGAAGAGGACCTATGCCTTTTGCAGATCTAAAGGGCTCGTTTTAGGGTAACAAAAACACGCAACACACAACAGTTTTCAGGTGATTATACACAAAAGAAAGCAAACTGATGAAAATTATATTCCATTTCTGACATATTCTGCCAATAGATACCCCTCAGTCTCTCACACTGATCCCTTAAAGCCCTGTGTACACTGATTTGCATGTGAAGAAACCCAAACCTCCCGGCACAGACTTATGGTTGTGCAGCTGTTTGGACAATCATGTGGTGGGGTTCAGTTGACGGTCAATTCACTGCAGGTCCGTCACTACAAGCAACCCTTTTACATTATACATAATCATTTGATCCATTATTCATATAAGAAAAAATATAGATGAATGCAGTTCTGAGGTTACAGAAGGATCACATACACAGCACCACAGTAAGACAAACCCAAATGTTGACAACCTAAAGTACCGAATGCTGTAACAAACCAGAGAAAACAAGAGAGCAGGGCAGTATTTCAGCACCAGGGACAGCTCCTCATACTGAAGCAGGCTGATGCATAGCTGTTTGAAGGCTGTTGAACAAGTTTCCTGCGAGAAAATAGTGTTTACATCAGCTTTTATACGGTAAATACTCACAAAAGACAAACCTACAAAGCATTTATACCAATAAACTACAGTGTGGGTTTCAAAGAAGGTAAATTTTATTATCAAAGTGCTTCGATTGCCATATTGTGTGCAGCAGTTTTCTCTTTGTGTTTTCCACTGCAGTGTTTTGTTTGTTGTAAAGTACAGTGAAAATGGATTTCCTCCCTCTCCGTCTTCCTTTCCTCACCCCTCACCTCCCTCCTCCTTGTTTCCTCATACAGTGTAATTCAGTCAGCGCTCTTGTTTCCCTGCCACTCCCCTCTCTCCATCTCTCCCCATTATGTTGCCATTTAATGTGACAAGCCTTTTCCTAGAGTAATGAAAGTTAAAGCACGCTTCGCTCCCCACTACTACACTTGTTATACACCATGTTATCTCCTCTGTGAGTGTGTGTGTGCGGAGGTTGACAAGTGATGTGAAGATCTGTATGCCCCCTCAGCTATTTTAAATGATAGCGTGACTCATAATCCTTGTACACGCCCAGAATATGAATTACAGGCACACACGTTATCTCAAGTCCTTCACACGGGGAATTAGTTGTACTCACTGTGAATGAAAAGTGTGCTAATGCCTGAGGATTACAGCAGCCTTTTGCTCAAGGACATTTTTGTGCAGAGTTTAGGACTGTATTTGTCCAGCTGGACTGTACAGGTAGAGGACATTTATCTACCAAGCTTTAAGGGAACCTTTTAGCACTAAATGACAGTGAAAGAAACGTTTACCTGTTTGGTGTAGTGAATATATTTACCTCACGGAAATATAAGATAATCATTCTTGCTTGATATACAATTTAGGTGTTTAACAATTTGGGGTCTCTATTGTTGTATTTGCACTTCATAATGCACACACATTTTCAATGGGAGACAGGTCTGGACTGCAGGCAGGACTTTTGTACTCACTGGACTGTAAAGTACAGGTGGACTTGGACATCTTCACTTCCTCCAACTGTACAAAAATGAAGCCAAAATATCCTGGATATGAATGCTGTCATCTCGCACTGATGACTTTGTTTGGAGCCAGAGTCAGCACAGTAATGATCAGGGTTGAAGCTGTGGTGTCGAGGTCCACCCAGGTTGACTCAAAGCTTAGCTGTCAATCATAACCTGAAAACACACTTTTTATAGCTTCAAAAAACTAATAAAAACAAATTGATCAGAAAAATGAACACATTGGTTATGTACTTTGATGCCTTAGTTTGGCCCATGTCCACTCTGCTAACATGGAAAGGGGTAATGTTTAAGACATGTACTGCGGCCAGCCACCAGGGGGCGATTGAGATGTTTGTTATGTCATCTATTTTTATATACATCATGCTCTCAACCTTGTTTGCTGATGCAACAGGCAACTGTTTTCTTTAAGAATTCCTGAAAGCTGGCAAACATAGTGGAGGAATTCAGCATCTAAAGAGGCAGATAGTTTGTAGGGGCCAAAAAATGAGCTAAAACAGAGTGAAGGTTAGACTTACATACCACGACAAAAGAGCATTAATGTTACTTTGTATGCAGTTTAAGTTTAAAGCAAAGTTTAAAATAAGTTCTAATAAAACATATGTCAATGTTCTGTTATTACTGTTCACCCCAAATGGCCAATATAAACTGTTAGTCCTCTTCCACTCAGAAATATATTTTTCTTCTTCTTCCAACCCATTGAATGTTTGAGCTTCACTGTGCAGAATGATGTAAGTGCAGAGTTTGACACTAAAAGGCTGTCTTCACATTCATCTGCTGAAATATGAAAGATTCTTTGTGCTGACTGAAAACCTGTTCCAATTTGTAAATTATAGAAGTGTAGGAACTTGAAGACAACTTGGAGAACTTGCACATACACTGAGAAGGGACTTGACCGTGAAGTAGAAGACATATTGTCCACAGTGGGAAAACTTAAAAAAAAGAACAAAATTTGCATATTCCTAGATCCTGGATTTTTTAACAACTTTGGAGTAGAAGCCTTTTAAAGGATTTTAATGTTGAAAAGATACTCTTTTGTAGGAAAAAAAAAAAACATATCAAACACACAACATCGTTCCACACAGACTATTTGTATACATGTCTGGAGAGATCTTTAAACTAGGTTTTATGCATGTTAAGATAAGAATGCAGATTAATGAACATAATTCTAGCCACATCTTTGTAAAAACTAAATAATAACTGTTAAATCAAGACAAACTGGCCTCCGTCAGTCTGTATCCAAGTATAATAGGACCACTAATGAGCTAACGGGCTAATGGCAGCCATAGCACAGTTAGCAGCAGTGCACCAGTGACTTCAGTGTTACAAGAGTCCGTGTTGCAACAATCCCCAGGCCAAATGGCAAAAGTGCAGCTCCTGAATGTATGATACGGATTTTGACAATAGATAATTACCTGCTTCTGGCCAGTACCGATAAGACAACACATTTTTGTTCACGTGACCTGTAGTTTATGCACACCTAAGGGTTACAAAAGGCTAAGATAGTGAGTAAAGATAGATCATGACAACAGAAACAAGGAACAGTTGTGATTCTTCAAATGCTCAGCTAGTTTTTCTAGTGAAGTTCTTCTAAAAACTTCACAAATATACCTTTGCTTTGAACATTTGCCTAAGAATTTAAATTAAATTCTTTGACATAATCTGCCAAGTCAGATATTAGTATGGCTGATATTTATCAGCTAATATATGCTGATACTCATCTAGACTGATCAGCTGATAATCTATCTGCTGATATTTAGAATGCATCCTTACGTGAATGGATTTGAAGTGCTTTTATTTCTGTGATTAACAAATAAATGAAAACTTGATTGACTAGGACTTTGGTCTCTGGCTAATGATTAAGTTGACTTTTAGGGGGCGGCTCTAATACTAATATAAAGGAATGGATTGAGAAAAGGCACCTTTAAAATCAAATGACAGCTACTAGCCTGACACTACCACTCATGGGTGATCCTCCTTAAATGACTGGAGTGGACACAACAACCTGTAACTTCAGGTCCCACTGCTGCAGTAATTTGTCAGTACAAATTAGTAATTTGTAAGACTAAATTACCGACATCAGCAAAATTCATTTTATTCATTTGCTTACCTTGTGTAATTTACATCATCCAAAGCAAAGCAAAGGATGAGGACTAACTACATTATATTGGCACTGTGATGAGTTCACTAGTCTTCTGCAGAGTTCCCTCACTGACATTAAAAACATGAATTCCCCCCCCAGTGATTAAGTTGGGCGTCATTTCTTGAGAGTTTCTGATTCTTCATGCTTCAAGAATCTTCACTAGGGTGTAAAATGCAGCGCACAGATCTACACTCACCATCCCCTGTTTCTCAACACGTGTCTGACAACAGCAGGCAATCCAAACTTTCATTTTCTTTGTAGTCATCAGTGTGAGACTGCAGTGCTAAAAGCAGACAGACGCAGGATAGATTCATGATGAGACGAGCCTTCAGAAATTAGCCTTGACACTCTAATGGTGATGGGACAGAAAGGGAACTATAAAATTCTCATCCTAGCCCACTATGTAATAATTACAATGACTGTAATGGTGGCGTAAAGTGCAGTGGTAATTGGGATAATGGTTGGGGGAAGAAGTAGCTAGATAACACCATCCATTATGTATTAGCAACAAATGCAAACAGTGAGGTGACGGTAATTTGAAACCATAATAATTCAGAAATAACCATCATAAAATCTACATTTTTTTTTTTTTTTTTTACTGCAGGACTCCTTGATTGATGCTACGCAATCTGGACACACACACATACAAACAATACAAACAACACACCAAGTAATAAACAACAGAAGGAGGGATCATGTGTAATATTAGTTTAAAAAACAATGCGCATTATGCTTTCCTCTGGCCAACATTAACACTGCATCATTTGAGTTTTTTTCATTACCAATGGTCACTTGGTGCCTAAAGACATTGTGCTTACAGGGGATGATGGGACTCATTACACAGGCTATTACACACACACACACACACACACACACACACACACACACACCAAACACAAAACCAGACTTGGCTCACAGTCAAAATATTTATTTACACTCTGTTATTCAGTCACCTACCCCCGTTTTTTTTTTGCCATGTTCTGATATTAATCCATGCCTGGTTGATTGCCTTTAGTGTAAACATCAAAGCAGAAATGCATTCAACCATTGAGGTGTATGAAGTGATTTATATATGGGCAATGCATTTATGTTTTTGTGATTATGTGATGAGTACATCTGTGTTTCTATATTTTTGACCAGGGTTATAAAACATGTCAACAGTAATAACATTCTAAATTGTTTCTGTTTTTTAAATTCTCGCATGCCTTACAGGTCACCAGTTATTTGAAAATTTGGGGATATGTCCATTCGGTGCATGTTAATACTTAAGAAGGTTATTCTCTATTTGCACAATGTAGTATTACATATATCTGCTTTGCTGTCATGGACTCTGCTGGAGCTTCTTGCTCCTCTTAACCCCACCCTTCCTGCTGCTCCTCCTGCACGCACCCCTCTGCTCATTCTCCAGTCAGCACCTGCCACCTTTTCCCGCCAGCACACCGTCCACACCCATTGGCATTCCCCCTGCACTGACTGTCAGCCTTTTAGTGGCCAGCTTGCTCAGTCTGCCACGTACCTGTTGCTTGTCTGCACATTTACACTTCAGTACTTAAACCAGTCAGTTTGCCTTTGTTGTTTGCAAGATCGTAGTTTGCACTCCTGCCTGCTTTGTATCCTGCCTCTTTGTATGCTTTGCCTTTTTTGGATTTTGACCTGTGCCTGCTTACCTGTTTGAACCTTTGCCTGATGCCTCTGTACCTCTGCCTGATTATCTTGATTTTGCTTTTGGCCTCTAGAATGGACTGTACTTTGCTCTGCTTGAAAACTTCAGTAAAATCTCAGTTTTTGCCACAATCCTGCCTCTACCCTGTGATTCTGCATGTGGGGCCTCTCTGGTTCATGAATTGGAACACTTCATGTTCATTTTACTATGTATGACGATGAACCATGTGAGAAATGCTGCAAAAAAGGGGATTAAACATGGCCAATTTGTCATGTGACAAATTAAAACACACTTCATTCAAACACAACAGAAACCAAATAAAACTCACCAAAAATATCTTTGCTCATCTTTCCACTGTTCCACCAGTAACCAGCTCTGGCTGTTTGGTCAAAAGAAACCCTTAATTTACATGTGAAAATATTCTGGCTCACATGCCGTTTCTCCCCTGCTGCTTCTCTGATGTCCGACCTCACTCATGATGATGGTGAGATTTTCACATCTAACACTGTGAATTAAGAGTTTATTTAAACCAAACCAGAGTTGGTGACTGTTTCAGTAAAGGCAATCTGTTGGGTTTGGCGAGAGCAATCAAGCAGCTATTTCTGGTCAAACAAAAAGGATTTTATTCTTCAGCCAAAATGTTTGTCTCTGTAGGGATCTTTTGCATAATGTCTGATACTTGGAACAATCTGAACCTGTTAGTGGCAAAACAAGCTCTTTCAGTGGACGTACTTTGACGGTACAGGTTGAGTCCATAAGGAATTACAATGCAGCCCAACGTGTTGGCTGCAGTGCTCTTGTGTAATACATTAAAAATTGTTGTGCCTATTAGTCTCTTAGACACAAAAACAAGAGAAAAGTTGAAGAGAGTTGAGAGTAGAACATACACAATACCAATCAGCATGTTCCCCACCATGCAGCTAGCAAGCTGACTCTGGATGGACTGGGAGCTCCCAGCAAGCACAGTCAGAATGGAACAGCCTCTGAAGCCAATGGTGGCCAGTTTGACAGGGAATACAGAGACGGTCTTCTTGCCGGGTTTAGCACCCTGGGGCTGAATCAGGACAGCTGGCTGTACAGCTTACCAAACTAACTAGCTAACTCCAGCTACAGTTAACAGCAGAAGTTAACAACAAGTAAACTAGCGATCTGTCCAACAGGTAACTCTATTAATCACCTTGGTACTGTACTCCCTTCGTGAAATTGGCCTTATGATATTTAATGACATCTTAATGACAAGTCTAAATGGTACCTAATTATTTTGAGATTAAGGAAAATATTCATGACACACTTATAATGGTCTCATAGCCAGTGTCAAAACCAACTGCATATGCCAGTATGTCATGTTAAAACATAAAGCTACAGTTTGCAATGGATTGCAACAGTCTGCACCACTTTCTTAAGTTTATCATGTCAGTACATGGTTGTCTAGTCAATGTCAAGTTGTTATAACAGAGACATAACTGGCTTGATTAATGTCAACTTATCAACATAAACACATCTCAAACAATGTCAACCAGCCTTAAAAATGACATAATTGACTGAATGATATTTAATGGCAACAATCATAAGCATTCATCTTCTTGATAGGTGTCATGTCATGGTTATGATGGTTATGAATACATGGGACAGGGACACAGTGCAACACATCAACAGCAGGCCTGCACCACTGAGCACGAAGTCCACATGCTACCATGTGGCTTTGCGCTGCTCATCTCTATCTCAATGCAGCTGGTCTTTTTTCTTTCTCTCAATACATGGCTGAGCGGGACTCCCTAAAAAACTTGAGATGAGCATGGTTTTGCATGACGTAGCAGTGCTCAATTCCATGAGATTGTGGATATAAGCTCCATGATCATCTGCCTGCACCACTTTCACTCGATGCCTGCTGCCCTGCTCCACAAAACAAGCGCTCCCCCTACTCTGTCTCTCCTCTTCATTTTCAAAACACACAGTGAAAGAACTGATGTTGCACCGCGTCGCACTGCCAAACTTTCATGAGCAAATCACTTATGCAAAATGCATTGGACAGCAGTGTACAGAGCCACGAGTCTCCTGACCCACAGAGACGTCATGTCACTGGGAGAGCAGGTAACACGGAGCATCACTGTTCCTCTACACCCCACTCCTCTACACGGTCAAATTCAATTAAAACCACAGCACTCTTCATATGGAACAGAGTAGCATATATCTTACTGCAACAATGCATTTCAAACAGTAATAACAGTAACAGTAATAATAAGAGTAATAAGATGTTAACACCACTGTAATGTCCCCTTCTCTCTGTCTCCCCTCTTAGTAAATTTATTAAAATTTCTTAGAATTTTATGAGAATTTCTTCTTGCAACTAATAGTACCCTACAAATATGCATTGATAGAGTGAAAATGTAAAGATTAACACATTACAATGAACTGAACTGAACTGAATGAACTGTATCATACTGAATCGTTAGCTATTTAGAAATTTCTAAGATGGACTGTGTTGTTGAACATGTATCGAGATGTGTATCAAATTGGTCTCAGTCAGTGAGATGCACACCCTTACCGTAGATAGGGTCAGGTATTCATTTCTGCTGATGGCAATGTTACACTAAACACTGAGCAGCCCAACAGCTTCGCACAGCAGTGCTTTACATTAACCTCGCTGTGCACCTGATAAACTGCCCGCAGTGGAACACACTTGTCAAGACTTTCAGGAGTTGCAGGTAGGGTTCACCACACTTCACCCACATGTAAGACTGCTGAGGAGAAAACAAGATGCTGATTATGCTGAAAGCCTTGAAGTAGTCTCAAAGAAACAATGATGACTTGGAAAGATTTACCAGACTTCAGAAAAAAAGAAACAAAGTGAAGAGAAGAGCACCTCATTGTCTGTATGTGTTTGACAGAGACAGATGTATGTGAGTTTTCTGCTTTGCAGGGTCTTAATGGATTGGTGTGCATCCCTGCCTACTTTTCTGTTGTTCTCATGAAAAAAAAAAGTATTGTTCAGGAAGATCAAAAGTGTCTTCAGAGCTACAGAGAGGAAACTTTTATCTCAACACAGGGGTTTTGAAGTTAGTAAGAGCTGTACGTTGCAGTTTGTGACAGAAAGGAGCTCCTTTCTTATCTGTTTTACCGCTTATGTTAGATCTATACTTGGACACATTTCTTTTAGTTTCTCTCTAAAACAAAGACCACTGATCAAACCCGTTCAGAAGGCATTAAGCTACTTTTTCAAAGGCAAAGTCAAAGTCTCAGTCCTGTGTCACCCACTGAGGAGAAAAAGTGGCTTGCTCAGGGGCACCGGGACAGTATTTTTCAGGTACTTCAAGGAATCAAACAAGCTACGTTCACAAGCCCACTCCTTCAAACCTTGAAACCACAGTGCATGGGTGGCTATCAGTCACTGTGATGTGACCGTTCCCTAACACGGACTCCATCTGGCTGTGTGAATCATTGTCCACTGTGTCACCCTTAAGAGGAGAACAATAATTTTTAGACTGCCAGGCTGTTGGTGCGTATGTGCTTTCATCTCCTCCCCATCAGCTGTTGCAGTGTTAAGGCAGCTATTCTTAAACACACCCACACTCATACAAATATATATATATTTAAAAACACAGGCTTCCCTGTGAGGCACTTTTGGAACAACCTGTTTTCACTAAGTGCTTCTAAATCCATTTCTACTTCAATACTGTTATTACCAGAGGCGGAGGAAGTACTCAGTCTTTACTTAAAGGATAACTTTGGTATTTTTCAACCTACACCCTATTTTACCATGTCTTTGTGTCCTAGTGACTAATGGTGGACAACAATTTTTGAAATTGGTCCAGTATTGAGTGAGACTGCTGCAGCTGCAATGCAATCCTTGTGGACAATTGCTGAATGTGCCCAAGTTCTTGTTTTCCCACTAACATGCTCAGGTTGCTATTCCAAGTGTCTACCACATTATGGAAAGGATCCCTACATAGATAAATCTCTTTGTTAAAGAGTAAGCTACATTTTGTCTAACCAGAAGCAGCCAATTGATTGCTCTCACCAAAGCCAATGGGCAGAAACAGTAATTTAATCATTGTAAAATCCGCTTCATTCAAACTTGACAGAAACAAGATAAAACTCACCAAAAATGTATTGGCTTGTCTTTCCAGTGCTCCATCACCAACACTTGTTTAATTGAAACAAACCTGTAATTCACAGAGGTAGATGTTTCATTCTGGTCATACACTGTATGATATGAGCCAGATTCTGAACCGATTTTTAAGTCGCACAACCCAATTTTAGAGTTGGACCATATCTCAACCTCTTCAGGGGTTGTAGAAGTGCAGTGTGAAAGACTGATCAAATGTTCCTGAATGGTCACCAGATGTTCAGAAAAATTTCTGACAGAAATTTTGGTCAGCCTTTGTTAGGCTCTTGCATAGTTGAAGCAGATCCATGAGTTGAAAACTGAAAAGATGATGGATAGTCAAAATAAAGAGGGATGTCAGGCCATAACAACATATTTGATAACCTGTTAGCTACTGTTTACTAGTGTCAGTTCCTTCCAGACCATCATTTTATATCAGAAAACTCTAGAACAACATTAATAATACTAATTCATTGAACAACAATAGGTTAAGTTAGCAGGGATGCACTTGTCTAGCTGTTATACTACTGCTTCAATGATACAGGTTGAACATGGGATCATATGTCAGTTACTTTTTAATGATGCAAGCCATTGAGTTGATTTTTCATCTCCATCTCACTCTCACTCCAAATTCCATCCCTTTGAGGATGCTGAACAATTCATCCACCTATTTATCAATACGGAAAAAAAGGAAAGTGACGGTAAACAAGTCAAGTTTTTTGACCACCATTCTTGCAGAGGCTTTATTTTACAGTGCTCAAAGCAAAAAAAAAAAAAGACTTGAAAAACTCAAGTTTGCATCTGTTCATGTTCGAGAGGTTACAGCTCAGCCATTGAGGATGCTATTAATGTTTATATCAATGTCACAAGCCTCTCTCTAGATATACACTTCCTTCTGCGTGGTGATATGGTTGAAAGAAAGAAAATACTTCTTACATGGAACTGCTCACAACAAGGTCTGTGAAGTACATTGTATTGAGTTTTTCAAATGTTTTTTTTTAACATCTCTTTATTGAATTTCCAAAGCATTGTTGTATACATGATACAGATACATTATATAGTATTAAAAATTTTAAACAGCCCTCACCTTTCCCACCACTCGTATTTGTACCTGCAGTCCCACCCCAACAGCTACAACAAGTTGGATAATATTGACAGTGCAGTAATAAAAGAAAATGCATGAAAGGTTTACACCAAAAAAGGGGAAAAAAATACCTAAAAAAATTAATAAAAAAAATCAATAAATGAAAAAAATACAGCCACATATATAGGTCCGTACATCATCTCATTCCTACACCAAGAGAGCACTATGAGTGATTCCAATTTGTTATCCCAGTTACCTCTTACTCGGAGGCAAGTGGAGGAGGTTTAAGTGAACGCAACAACATTATAAATGTTTCTTGACCCGTGGGCATTTATTTGTTTTACACTGAAAATGGCGATCAGAGGATCGGGCTCAATTAATAGGTCACTAGGCTTCACTCAAGGATTTAAAAAGTGAACTTCAGAATGTGTACAGACAAGGGCAGGAAAAATACAAATATATTTTTTGGCATTGAGCACCCAAAACAGAGTGTCATCTAGTTCAGTTATACTGAAGGGAAAGCAGACATCTCTAGCATCTGCAAAACTCTGCAACTCACACCAAAACTATCTAGATTGATAAATGGCATTACAGGTAAGAACAAAAAAAGACTGAGCAGTGAACTGTCCTTTTAACAGAGTCCTGCCAAAATGCCAACAAATGTGACATTTACCATCTAATTCTTAATCTACAACTGCAGCCATACATTGTGTCAGTACAGTATGTTTTTATGTCACCAAATGTCGTACGTATCAGCAGTAAACAAAAGATAAACTTTGGTGAAGTTATGGGACTTCCCACATACTAATGTCCTCCTGCCTTCATGTGCCACTTTATTCTCTGCACCCGCTTCCTCTGCAGCTGTTGCAGTGGTAGCACTGTTCTCAAGCCCTCTGTTAGCAATCATTAGTGCTAATCGTTAGCTGTAATTGTCTTAATTGCAATCTCATTTGTCTTAATCGTTTTCTCTTCTAGTAGAGTTTAGATTACTCTGATTGAAAAAGACATGCAAAATCTATTTGCTGTTTAAGTCCACTGCAGGACACCTGCATGTTTGTCAGTAGTTCATGAAGGCATCACTGGACATGTGTAGTTTTGTTTTGAGCTTATTGTCATGAGTGGTTAGTCATGATTGTAGTATTTCCATGTAGCAGACAAAGGGAGCAAGTAAACAATATTAAGTGATTGCTAGGTGCTGATTAGTGCTGATTGTTACAAAGAGGCAGAGCTATTAAAAGTTTGAGAATGTCACCTGAAATGACTGGGGTCTGCTTTGTTTCCACTCTAAATGTAAATGCTAATGATTACATTTCCTGCCTTTTTAAATGGTAAACTGACACCACGAGTCTCTGGCCATTAACTTCTTGCTCCCACTTAAAATCCCAGCAGGAGTTGTCCTGACCACCAGAAATGACTACATTAAAATGAAGGAAACAATGACAGAGAATGACTGAGACAGACACTGTGACATATCACACTCAAACTTTATATTGCAGGAGCCTGACATTAACAAACTCTGTCTCACTTTTTACCTAACTTTTTGTGACTCTACTGTATGGTTATTATTAGGGCTGGGTATCGTTTGGATTTTAACGATTCGATTTTGGTTCTGCTTATCAATTCTGGTTTGTAATGAGTCTTGATTCCGATTCTGTGAAGGGCCAGGTCAAAAACAGTTCACATGCTTATTTCGCTTTAAACTATCTTGATAATCATATTTTTAATTATTTATTTTTTTTTTATTTATTTATTTTTTTTTGGTCTTTTTTCTTTTATTTGATAGGGACAGCTGAAGATATGACAGGAAAGGGGCTAGAGAGAGAGGGGATGACAAGCTGCAAATGCGCCACAG